>OX451741.1:95544242-96744242 GCA_948472305.1 Vicia faba
TAAATCCCATGCACAAGCAATAAAAATGGGGCATAATACGGAAACAAAATTAAACAAAAACAAAGTCAAAATTGAAATATAGAAGCAAAACCAATCTAAAAACTTGTTAAAATCTGATTCGCTCTTCTTGAATTCAACATAGATGGTTCAATGCGAAGGGTGGTCATAATACTGCCTATTTTTATAGAATAGTTAAGCTTAGAAGATCCATGAATATCATCTCTTTGCTCATGGATGATAATCATGCTGTTACTGATCAGGATGCCATGGCTTCTCTAGCAGTTAACTATTTTTCTAACCTTTTTTTGTTTTGCAGGTACCTATCAAGATCTCACCATTATTGACAAAGTTATTCCACCTTTGGTCACCTCTTCCATGAACAATGGTGAATATGCTGGCTGAAAGTTATGAGGGTATAAGTTACGAGGGTATGGGTTCAACACCCATCCCTACCTTTTTGGTTATTTTCATAAATTCTTCCTTCTTCTTACTCTTTCCTTTTCCTATTTTCACGGAAAAAAAAACCCTTTTTTCAAAATCTTAGTTTTTTTATGAACCCTAATTAGTTTTAAGTTTTGATTTAATCAACCCTAATTAATTTTTAAGTTTTTATTCAATTAATTAATTTAGTTTTTTAGATTTTTTTATTAACTTTTTTTTAATTAAATTAAAATCAACTTAGATTTCTTAGGGTTTGTTTAATTTAATTAACCAATTTATTTTTTAATAATTAAAATTAATTAGGTTATTAGGTTAATCGTCAAAAACTATTTTCTATCAAAATCACCGAAGCAAATTGCCTTTGCCTTTCCCTTATTACTGCTTCGCGCATTTTATTATTTTCGCTTTTTTCGATTATTGTAATTGCTTACGGTTTGTAATAGTTAATTAGGGTTTTATTTTTATCCCCGTGTTTTATTACTTGTACCCCTCATTCCCGAAGTCTTGTAATAGCGTAGGAATCTTTAATTCATGCCTTTACTTTCTGCATTTATTGCTTTCCTTATAACTGTTTAGTAATAGGATTGTATGGCAAAGATTAAAAGCAAACGGTAGCAAAATCCTAATGCAAGATAAATAAACTTGATTGAATACACTCACACACTCACACCTCTAGGGTAACCTCCCTTGTCGCTTCGGAAAGAAAACAGTCATGTCCCTCGAACGTGGGGACGCTTTAGCATCGTCCCTCGGTTAAAAAGATCGTAGTCCCTTGATGACCCTTTTGATGCTGCCTTCGGTAAATGATCTAGTCCCTTACGAATTGCTAAAGCGCCCATACAAGTTGCCTTCATTTACTGTACGATGACCTACGTTTGTCCCTTCACATCCAATGATAGAGCTTCCTACTAACTAATGGTAGGATAGCATTATCCAAAGAAGGATGAAAAGTGCAATAAAGAACTTGAGTAGGTAGATAGTTCTTAATCACTAGCTCATAAATGAAACAAACAATTTTTTACACAAACACTTTCAAAAATATTTTCAAACAAACACTTTGTACGCATTCTCAAAAATCATTACAAAGTTGCCTTGCTACTGGCATTTCAAAATATTTTCCAAAACACACAAAGCATTTTCAAACAAAGTGAGCTAGCGATTAAGATCCCGTAGATAACTACAAATGAAAAGGATGCTAACACCTTCCTTTTTCATAACCTATCCCTCTAACTCAATAATCTCAAGGTCTTTTCTATTCTTTCACCCTTTCCTTATTGGATAAAAGAAAAGTCGGTGGCGACTCTTACTATCCGTAATATTTGCGATAAAACACAAAACCAAAAGTCAGTTCTCCCACCGTATTACAGAAATGGCGACTCTGCTGGGAACACTAAAAAGAGGGGTTACCTTAGAGCTTAGGGTCAATTTATTTGTTTTTACTTGTTTGCTTTGATTGCTTTATGTGATCGGTGGATCTGGAAGTGACTGTTTAACGCTGGTTCGCGAAATGTCGCGGAAGCAAGAGTCGCCACCGTCTTTTATTTTCTCCAAATGGAAAGGACAAAAGCACAGAAAAATTCCTTAAAGAGATTGCTCTCGGTTCGGGAGGTAGGTTATAGAAAGGGAAGGTGTTAGCACCCTTTCTATCCATGGTTATCCATGGGCTCTTAGATACTTGCTCACTTGTGTTTTCAAAATGGTTTGTTTGCTTTTCAAATGTGGGTTTTTAAAAAGTTTCTTTGAAAATTCCAGTTCGACTCTTGTATCAGTCCTCAAGAGTGTTTGAAAAATTGCTTTCGGAAGCTTTTTGAAAAGGTGTCGGTGTGAAAAGTATTTTTTGAATTTGTTTTGAAATTAGAGCAAGTATCTAGAGTCGTCTACCTACCCTAAGGAATTCGTCTGTGTAAATGTCCTTTAAAGTAGTGCCATCCCACCATTGAGAGGTAGGTAGCACCACCGTTGGAGGTGTTCGGGTCAATTCGAGGTTCGGGACATGGTGATCACCAGAGCAATGGGAAGACACCTTAGAAGCTACCCTCATGCCAGGTTCCCGGATCATGAGGACTTACTAAGACATCCTCTACTCGACGATCACCTTTCGAGGCAAGGCAACAGTGAGGCGTACCCTAGGGGTGGTGTGTGATTTGTGTGTCAGATTCATTTATTTTTGTCTTTTGTCATGTTATTGGTGATCTAACGTTTGTTTTTATTTTTGTCCATTCATTCTTTCATGCCTTGATTAACAGTTAAAAGTGCGAGAAGTATAAAGATTCTAAGCTATTACAAAAGGCGCGGGTTCACATCGCCAAAATTTCTTGAACCCGATTTGACAGAAAAAATAAAGAAATAATGAAAAGTAAAGTGCAAGAAATTAATTTACAAGGCCTTGGGAGAGATACATAAATATTAAACGAAAAAGAAATAAACACGCGAATTAAATAAGAATCAAAACGAGGGCGTTGGACCCTTTTTGCAAAATTAAATTAAATGATGAAATTAATTAATTAAAAAAAGAAAAGAAATTGTTTTTTTTTGGTATTTTATGATTTTAATGAAAAAGAATTAATTAAAATAAATGCTAACCCTAATTCTAGTTGTTTTTAATTTATTAAAAAGAAGATTAAATTTTAACCTAAAATTAAACCTAATTATTTACATGCAATTTAATTACAAAAATAAATATTTTAATATTTAATTATTATGAAAGAAAATAAAAAGGATAAAAAATTACTTAAAACCTAATTCTACCAATTTTAGATTTTTATTATGAAAATATTATAATTAACCCTAATTTAATAACTAAATGAATTAATGCAATTTATTTATGAAAATACTAAAATAAAATATTTATTATTTTTTCATCTTTTCTGATTTTTTTACGTGTTTTTTATATATTATGCAAATATTAAATTAATTAATAAAACAATAATTAAAAGAAAATAAAAAATATGAAAAATAAAGAAAGTAAAGAAAATTTGCAAACCAAAGGGGGTCTGCCCCTAAAGTGGAGGTTAGTCTTTAGCAATTTGGGCCCAGTTGCTCTTTGGCCTGATTGACTTTTCCAGGCACCGTGTGGCATCTTTGACTAGGACCTACCATGTTCTTTAGATCTGAACCCTTGGATGACTGAGATTGACCAAGTGGATGGCTTGATGGAGAGACGTATGATGGTCTTCAGCATGGAAACTGCATATGAACATTAATTGAAAAAAAAATATATGAAAGGGGGTGAGGACCTGGGGCTCGAACCCATGTCATGAGGTTTACCAATCAACGCGCTTGCCAGTGCTCCACTTGGTTTTCTTTGTATATTATATAATAAGCGATCAATATAAAACAAAACAAACGCGTTAGTGGATTTTAGCGCGAATTTTTGAACAGACCAACCAACGCTCGCCACTTCATCATCTCCTTCGCTTGGTTTTATTTTCCTGAAACAAGAACAATTTAGCAACGGTTTTGTTAGTGTTCCCTTAGGCCAGTTTCTGAAAAATAGCGACTAGCCCAGGGATGCTCATAAATTGAGCGCGAGGGTGGCCTTGTGATCGTCTGAGTATGCTGAATTGAGTGGCCTAAGTCTTATGCTCCAATTTTTCCTTAATTAAAAAAACCCAATTTGAAGCTTCATGAACCCTAAAAGACAACCATGGTGGAATCGTATATAGCACACAAAAACTCAATCAAAGTAGATGGTTAGCCTCAGAACATATCAATTAGTATGAATACACAAACAAAATGCTATGTAAATGCCTAAATATGGAAACACGATTATGAAAAAAAGTGAAGAAAGCTTGGCTTCTGTACAGTGATTCAAGGTGTTAGAATTGATGCTTTTGATCCAGGAAGGTTCCTTGATGTCCCAGGAATGTGATAGGATGAGTTTCTTGGCTTGAATCGACCTGCAAATAGGTTTTCAGAATTGGAATTTTTTGCAAAAAAGCTTGAGTTTGATAATGGGGTTTTTGCGCAGCTTTCTGGTTTTTGGCATTAGGGTTGCGTTTGATACTTATGTATGAATCATTTAGGGTTGAAAACTTGATCCAAAACCTTTGCATTCATGGTTTGGAAGATTTGATTTTCAAAGATCTTTTTTCAATATTTTCCATGCTATTTGGTATCAAATCATGACAAAACTTTCCACAAATGATTATGCACGAATCTTGAGTGTCCAATGAGAGTATTTTCTGCACAAAAAGATTTTATTTCATTAGTTTTGTATTTTTCATGTATTTTATTTAATTAAATGAATTATTAATAATAAAAAATCCAAATAAATAAATAAAAATGGAGAAAAACTTCCCTTTGGGCCTAATGGTCGTGCACATGCCTTGGATAATGAATTGTGGAAGAAAAAGAGGCCCATTAGTAATTTTAGGTCATTTGAATCAATGTTGACTTTTCAAAATATCCAAAAATTTCCCAAATTCCACAAGGCATAACTTGCTCAATTTTTAAGCTTTGCTCATGTTCTTGGACATTTTGGAAAGGTCTTTGAGTCCTCTAACCAATGCCTTTGGTCCCATGTCATTTTGATTTACCCATCTCAAGTTATGGCCTTTGACTTAAAGTCCCTTTTTGTTGACTTTTGAAAATGACCTATAATGTTGAAATTGATAACTTTTTGTGAGAGCATTTCTTGGACTTGAAGTATGAAGATGAGTTGTAGGAAATGTCTTTCTCTTCAAAATGATCTTTGGATGGAATTTTTCTGATAATCCATGTGAAAGTTATGCCCTGGTCAATTTACAGTTGACTTTTTCAACTGTCCAAATAAGGAAACTTTTGCATCTTGATGATTTTTGAGCCAAGCTTTGAGAATCATGATCAAGCATTGATCAAATGATGTTTGTGGCTTCAAAATGAGATGTTGACCAAAAATTTGAACTTTTGACTGTCAAATGACCATTTTGCCCCTACAATTGACTGTAGTGCAATTAGGGTTTTGACTGTGCAATTTTGTGCTGAAAGTCTTGAAACTTGGTATGAGGATGCTTGACCATATTTGTAGGTATGTGGGACTTGATTGGACCCTTGGAAACTTCATTTTCTTGATAAGAACCAAAACCCTAATTTTGATTGTTCAGGAGGCTCTTACACTGTGCAACCCTTGGGGAATCTTGAGGCTTTGTCTTGGCAATTTCTTGAAGAATATGGGAGGGAAAATTTTGGGGTACAACAGTTGCCCCTGTTCAATCTTCTTAGACCTGAGGATGCAGATTGGCTGACGTGCCTTTCGTAATCCGAAGGTGGAAGATGATTGAACACTAGAGTGCCCAGAAATTTGCGCTCACATAGTAGCAGTATGATGATGGGAATAGGCTTATAGATGCCATTTAGAGGTTGATGAATAGGATGATGGGCTTATAGATGCCATCTGGATATTGATCGCATAAGAGATTCCTTAGCGAGAACTTGCGTACCTGCAAAAGAAAAATGAGTACCTGACATGTTGCAGGAGTTGGTCTTCAGATGCTTGGTATAGATGTGTCCTGACTGGTTACAGGAGCTGAATCTGGAGCTTCAAACGGTGATGAATGAACCAGGGGTGGTTACTACCTCAACAGGAACGGTGAGAGAACCTTGGGCGACTTCAACTTCAACAGCAATTGTTGAGAGAATCTTGGTGGGAATTACCATCTCCGTAGCATTGGGGAGAGAACCATAGGAAATTATAATCTCAAAAGCAGACGTTTGAGAAAAACCTGGGATGGAATTATCGTCTCCGCAGCATTGGGGAGAGAACCATAGGAAATTATAATCTCAAAAGCGGACGTTTGAGAAAAACCTGGGATGGAATTATCATCTCCGCAACATTGGGGAGAGAACCATAGGAAATTATAATCTCAAAAGCGGACGTTTGAGAAAAACCTGGAGTGGAATTATCATCTCCGCAGGATCGGGGAGAGAACCATAGGCAATTATAATCTCAAAAGCGGACGTTTGAGAAAAACCTGGGATGGAATTATCGTCTCCGCAGCATCGGGGAGAGAACCATAGGAAATTATAATCTCAAAAGCGGACGTTTGAGAAAAACCTGGGATGGAATTATCGTCTCCGCAGCATTGGGGAGAGAACCATAGGAAATTATAATCTCAAAAGCGGACGTTTGAGAAAAACCCGGGATGGAATTATCGTCTCCGCAGCATTGGGGAGAGAACCATAGGAAATTATAATCTCAAAAGCAGACGTTTGAGAAAAACCTGGGATGGAATTATCATCTCCGCAACATTGGGGAGAGAACCATAGGAAATTATAATCTCAAAAGCGGACGTTTGAGAAAAACCTGGAGTGGAATTATCATCTCCGCAGGATCGGGGAGAGAACCATAGGTAATTATAATCTCAAAAGCGGACGTTTGAGAAAAACCTGGGATGGAATTATCGTCTCCGCAGCATCGGGGAGAGAACCATAGGAAATTATAATCTCAAAAGCGGACGTTTGAGTAAAACCTGGGATGGAATTATCGTCTCCGCGGCATTGGGGAGAGAACCATAGGAAATTATAATCTCAAAAGCGGACGTTTGAGAAAAACCTGGAATGGAATTATCATCTCCGCAACATTGGGGAGAGAACCATAGGAAATTATAATCTCAAAAGCGGACGTTTGAGAAAAACCTGGGATGGAATTATCGTCTCCGCAGCATGGAGGAGAGAACCATAGGCAATTATAATCTCAAAAGCAGACATTTGAGAAAAACCTGGGATGGAATTATCATCTCCGCAACATTGGGGAGAGAACCATAGGAAATTATAATCTCAAAAACATTCATTGAGAAAAACCTTTGATAACTTCTACTGAGTCTTCATCAGAAAAATCTGTTTGGGGTCGACTTAGCTGGACTAGAGAAAGCCTTGGACTGGATAAGAAATCTCTGGAGTCGATTAACTGAACCGGTCTAGGTCTTGAAATATGATTGGGAATTTAACTGCATCTTTCCTGAAAGATAAAGGTTAGTCATATGCAATGCATGATATGGATCAAGCGATGATGTTCTCAGCATAAATGAGATTTGTAAGATATGATGCGTATATGCATGCTATAATGATGTATGTGATGTTTAGGAATATATGTTTTCGTTAGGAAAGTAAATCCTTGACGGGTGCCGGGAAATCACTCCTGGGCTGATGTTGAAGAATTGATTTATTGCTTCCGCTGGGGATGATAGTTGCAAGAATACCGGTAGGAGAAGATGACTCTGTTGGGGAATAAACTTGGCGAATGGAATAACTCTGCGGGGAGGAAAGTACTCTAACGATCTTGCTGGGAAGCAATAATCTGTGGGGAGAGAGGTATCTTGCTGAATTATCGATAGTAACTTGCTGGGGATACCATTGTTGTGTTGGAAGCGTTAATAGACTTCGCTGGGGATAAGAAAGAATTGTGTCGAGGGCGCTCTTTCCGTGGCTTTTGGCTGAGGATAACCCAGTTATATCCTGGTGAGGAAATAACTCTTTGAATAAAGTCGGACGACGCGTTCGTGTTCTGCGAGGATAAGCTTCCAGAATCTACTGGGGATAAGCTTACTGCTTGGGGAATGGATTCCAATTTTTCCTGGGGAAACTGGATTGGACTCTCCTGGGGAAGTTTTGAACTGCGGGGGAAGTGATTCCTTTGAATATTTGATATGCCGCCGGGGAACAATCTTTAGACCAAGATTGCCGGGGGTGCTTGTTAAGAATATACATGCTGCCGGGGAACGTTGAGATCTGCTGGAGGATACCCAACTTCTTTAAGTTTGATTGTAACTTTGCTCGGGGAGAGTGTATTGCTTGCTGGCTCACTCTCTGGGGGATTAGGATATCTGGTTACGTTCTTCCGCTGAACCCATCTTGGTACCCTGGAGGACAGAATAATTAGATTGCTTTTAGACAACTCTTTATTGCCCCTGTTTCAGTGGGAGGGGAAGACCTATGAGGTGCTGATAGTTGTTGATGGACAAACCTTCTTCTAGTAGACAGGTGACAAGATGATAGGACATAGTCGTACGCTTTGATCCCTAACTTTTGCCTGGACCGCCCTTTCGGGTTTTCAGTCCACCGGGATACCCATTTTTGCCCAAGCCGCCTTTGCAGGTTTTCGACTTGCCGGGTGTACAGATTTTTTTTCATTTCAGCCCTTATTTTTGCCCGAACCCTTCTGGTTCGCCGGGAAGCCCTAATTTTTGCCTAGGTATGTCAACCTAGCGGGTCTTTGATTTTGCGTAGTATTTTTTCCGACTATGTCCACGTTCAGGGAATGTGGGGAGTTGCCCCTGTTAGAAATGTTTTGCCATGCCACCAGAAGGTGTTTGATCAGGCAAGATTCTGTTGCTGGAATGCCCCAAGTGACTCAGGCGGAGATTTGCCCCAGGCTATTTGGCCTTTGAGAGATTCTCCGAATCTTGATTGGACTGCCCCAGATAATGGACCATGGTCATGTCATGCCCCTTGATTGGAAGTGCTTTTGTTCACTAGGTATTCATCGTGCGAATTTTCTGCTGTTCAAACAAAAAGTCATATGCAGACAAAGTTATGTTAAAAATGCAAAGCCTATGTCTGTCTTGAAGATTTTGAAAATGCATTCTTTTTTTCATAAAACAAATGAATGTTTGTAAAACGTGATGTCAACTTCTTCTTTATAGTAAGCCTTAAGGAGTCAGGATACCTTTCGTCACAGTATGCTTTCGAACTAACCCATGCTTCAGCTAGGACTTTTAAGGGTTATAACGTGGCCTGGTTCACGGTTTAAGAAACAAAGGATAATGGCTCAAATTTTATTTGTACCCACCCGCTCTTCGTGATATTCTCCAAACCTAAACTCAGTTGATCATACGTTAGACCTTGTTTGAGTCTTTGCTTTGATGTTCCAATGATGATTCGGATATTGATGATTTATTCTGAATAGGCAGTCATTTTTTCTTGTTGAGGGTTTGTATGACCTCTTTCTTTTTTGGTTTTTATTATCCCTATTTTTTTTTTTGCCTGAACTGTTTCTTTTGTGATTACAGTCAGCGGGATGCCCCAGTTTTGTAAGTCTCCTTTATAGGTTTTGACTTTAATGGGCTTTTTGATTTTGGTAATGACTGCCTTTCTTTATTGATTATTCGGAACCATCACTGTCTTTCTTCGTTTTGTAAGAACTTCTTTGGTGCCATTCGTTATGCACTTGGATCAACTGAGAGACTACCCTGCCCCAGGTTATGATTAAGGGTTTTAAATTTCGAAAAGAAAAACTCCTACTTCTTTGGCTCAGAGGGGTTGACGAGGGATTATCATCCTTATTACTCCAGTGTTTAGGAATTGAAACAATGCCTGTACCTCATCAGCGGGGTCTGTTCAGAAGCATACTGTACATTGTGGTATCGTTTTCGTCATCCTCCCTCAAGAGGCTTTAGAATTTTAGATCAAGAGTTGACATCAGAAAAAATATGAAAACAGTTTGCATATAGTGAATGCGAATATATTGCTTCAAAACAGACATATGTGATGCATTAATGAACTAACAACGTTCAATCATGAATAAATGTTTGAACAGTTAAAAGAAAGTTACAACTTGAAAATTCTAATAAACACAAGTCTTCCAGTCTCAGGGCTTATTACTTCGACTGGTGCATCTTGTAGGGATGGCAGGAGCATTCAGCCTGGCCCATCTGGGTGAAATCCACAGCTCTTTCATTAATCAGATCTTGAATCTTATTCTTCAAAGCCCAGCAGTCGTCGGTGTCATGTCCTGGACTGTTAGAGTGGTATGCACATCTTTCCTCAGGATTGTACTTTAGGGAGGTTGTGTTGAGACGCTTAGGAGGGTCCCTTAACGTCACCAGATTCAACCTCAACAATTGTTGTAAAGCTTGAGACGGTGACACGTTGAGTTTGGTGAACTGCCTTTCAGGCTTGTCTGGCTCGCTCTGATCAGCCCGTTGTTCTGGGCGAGGTCGTTGTTGGACCTGAGAAGTAGTAGCAACTCGGAGAGGTCTATTCATTGGACCCGACCTTTGCCTTCTTGGAAGCTGTTCCATGACCTGGTCCCTGATTTGGGCTGGTTGCTTCATGTCTTGATGAAGCTGGCTGATCATGGCTCTCAGCTCTCCTTGCTCCTGAGATAAACCTTGAATGAGGGCCCTTTGCCCCAGCATCTGGGTTTCCAATGTGTCTACCTCAGCTTGTAGACGTTTCAGTTGTTCGTCCTTGTCATCTTCAGGACTCTTTCTGATCAGATTCCCCAGGAAGAGTGTCCTCAACTCTTCCTGCCCCTTGGATAGGCTTAAGAAGATCTCCCTGAACTGAGTCTCTTGAGCACGAGGTCCCTGGTTATCTTGTGGGTAAGCCATTGCTGAAATAAACAGCGAGAAAGGGTAAGTGACCTGCAACAAGGGTACCTGTTATGCAATGATGAGTATGACATGCGTGTAATGTTTTCAAGGACCTCGCGGGGTAAACAAGAAAATTTGTTAGCATTTGGATCAGGTAGCTTGATTGAAGGAAACCCATGTTATTGAGATTTCTTCTTCAAGGGTCAAAGGCTCACCATATCCAGTGGGTCATAGCCCCTGACAACTTTGGCTGGAGGAACCTTCTTTAAGTGTCAAAGCTCACCATATCAAGTGGGTCATAGCCCCTGACAACTTTGGCTGGAGGAACCTTCTTTAAGGGTCAAAGCTCACCATATCAAGTGGGTCATAGCCTCTGACAACCTTGGCTAGAGGAAAATAAATCCTCTTTGCCCCTTGCTAGATGTTTGATTTATCATGACCTGCATCACAAGCCTTTGAGATCCTTGAAATGGGTTAGGATGTATGCAATGGTATGATGTCATGATGCATGGGGTAACATGGATAAACCCTGTTATGAGCCCTTATTAAGGATTATGAACAAAACCTGCCAGCAAACTCAGTAACCTGCCATGAGTCCTAATTAAGGACTATGGACAAAACCTGCAAAAAAACTTAGCAAACCCTGCTATGAGTCCTAATTGAGGACTATATACAAAACCTGCAAGAGGCTTAGTACACTTTGTTATGAGTCCTGGTTAAGGACTATAAACGAAACCTGCAAGTAGTTCACGTGTCAGATAACAAGCATGCAAGTAGTCAAGTACGAAGGCACGCAAGTCACACAAGAGAAGCCTTTAGAGTTTAGGCCAGCATGGGGTCTGGGTATTACCCTCTTGAAGTTGGTGGGCTCAACCTGTCCTATTAGAAGTAACCGGGTTCTTAGAGGATCCCAATATCATTGACTACCCTCAATCGGTCATAACTCCAGCATCGCAATCTTTTCTTGCGGCCAGAACCATCACGAGAGTTTAGCCTCAATGGGCGTAGCATACTGCTACTGTTCTAATGGCCAAGTTGTGTCATTTAAGGTTCTAAGGTTGTTAGTGCTTGGTGACTCCTCAGAAGACCCATATTCTCCTTGTTGCGACACAAGGGATATCGGTACAGACCAAGGTGCCACACCAATGTAGCCACTGTTTCACCCGTGTCGGTCTACGTCGGACAGGTCCCTCATAGCTTATGCTACCTAAACAGGGTATCCCCAGATCCGGGTTAGGATCTATGAACTAACCCTAAGGTACACCTCACTTTAAGTAAGTCCCCAGCAGAGTCGCCAGTTCTGTGATCGGTGGATCTGGAGCTGACTGTTTAATGCTGGTTCGCGAAATGTCGCGGAAGCAAGAGTCGCCACCGTCTTTTATTTTCTCCAAATGGAAAGGACAAAAGCACAGAAAAATTCCTTAAAGAGATTGCTCTCGGTTCGGGAGGTAGGTTATAGAAAGGGAAGGTGTTAGCACCCTTTCTATCCATGGTTATCCATGGGCTCTTAGATACTTGCTCACTTGTGTTTTCAAAATGGTTTGTTTGCTTTTCAAATGTGGGTTTTTAAAAAGTTTCTTTGAAAATTCCAGTTCGACTCTTGTATCAGTCCTCAAGAGTGTTTGAAAAATTGCTTTCGAAAGCTTTTTGAAAAGGTGTCGGTGTGAAGTATTTTTTGAATTTGTTTTGAAATTAGAGCAAGTATCTAGAGTCGTCTACCTACCCTAAGGAATTCGTCTGTGTAAATGTCCTTTAAAGTAGTGCCATCCCACCATTGAGAGGTAGGTAGCACCACCGTTGGAGGTGTTCGGGTCAATTCGAGGTTCGGGACATGGTGATCACCAGAGCAATGGGAAGACACCTTAGAAGCTACCCTCATGCCAGGTTCCCGGATCATGAGGACTTACTAAGACATCCTCTACTCGACGATCACCTTTCGAGGCAAGGCAACAGTGAGGCGTACCCTAGGGGTGGTGTGTGATTTGTGTGTCAGATTCATTTATTTTTGTCTTTTGTCATGTTATTGGTGATCTAACGTTTGTTTTTATTTTTGTCCGTTCATTCTTTCATGCCTTGATTAACAGTTAAAAGTGCGAGAAGTATAAAGATTCTAAGCTATTACAAAAGGCGCGGGTTCACATCGCCAAAATTTCTTGAACCCGATTTGACAGAAAAAATAAAGAAATAATGAAAAGTAAAGTGCAAGAAATTAATTTACAAGGCCTTGGGAGAGATACATAAATATTAAACGAAAAAGAAATAAACACGCGAATTAAATAAGAATCAAAACGAGGGCGTTGGACCCTTTTTGCAAAATTAAATTAAATGATGAAATTAATTAATTAAAAAAAGAAAAGAAATTGTTTTTTTTTTGGTATTTTATGATTTTAATGAAAAAGAATTAATTAAAATAAATGCTAACCCTAATTCTAGTTGTTTTTAATTTATTAAAAAGAAGATTAAATTTTAACCTAAAATTAAACCTAATTATTTACATGCAATTTAATTACAAAAATAAATATTTTAATATTTAATTATTATGAAAGAAAATAAAAAGGATAAAAAATTACTTAAAACCTAATTCTACCAATTTTAGATTTTTATTATGAAAATATTATAATTAACCCTAATTTAATAACTAAATGAATTAATGCAATTTATTTATGAAAATACTAAACTAAAATATTTATTATTTTTTCATCTTTTCTGATTTTTTTACGTGTTTTTTATATATTATGCAAATATTAAATTAATTAATAAAACAATAATTAAAAGAAAATAAAAATTATGAAAAATAAAGAAAGTAAAGAAAATTTGCAAACCAAAGGGGGTCTGCCCCTAAAGTGGAGGTTAGTCTTTAGCAATTTGGGCCCGGTTGCTCTTTGGCCTGATTGACTTTTCCAGGCACCGTGTGGCATCTTTGACTAGGACCTACCATGTTCTTTAGATCTGAACCCTTGGATGACTGAGATTGACCAAGTGGATGGCTTGATGGAGAGACGTATGATGGTCTTCAGCATGGAAACTGCATATGAACATTAATTGAAAAAAAATATATGAAAGGGGGTGAGGACCTGGGGCTCGAACCCAGGTCATGAGGTTTACCAATCAACGCGCTTGCCAGTGCTCCACTTGGTTTTCTTTGTATATTATATAATAAGCGATCAATATAAAACAAAACAAACGCGTTAGTGGATTTTAGCGCGAATTTTTGAACAGACCAACCAACGCTCGCCACTTCATCATCTCCTTCGCTTGGTTTTATTTTCCTGAAACAAGAACAATTTAGCAACGGTTTTGTTAGTGTTCCCTTAGGCCAGTTTCTGAAAAATAGCGACTAGCCCAGGGATGCTCATAAATTGAGCGCGAGGGTGGCCTTGTGATCGTCTGAGTATGCTGAATTGAGTGGCCTAAGTCTTATGCTCCAATTTTTCCTTAATTAAAAAAACCCAATTTGAAGCTTCATGAACCCTAAAAGACAACCATGGTGGAATCGTATATAGCACACAAAAACTCAATCAAAGTAGATGGTTAGCCTCAGAACATATCAATTAGTATGAATACACAAACAAAATGCTATGTAAATGCCTAAATATGGAAACACGATTATGAAAAAAAGTGAAGAAAGCTTGGCTTCTGTATAGTGATTCAAGGTGTTAGAATTGATGCTTTTGATCCAGGAAGGTTCCTTGATGTCCCAGGAATGTGATAGGATGAGTTTCTTGGCTTGAATCGACCTGCAAATAGGTTTTCAGAATTGGATTTTTTTGCAAAAAAGCTTGAGTTTGATAATGGGGTTTTTGCGCAGCTTTCTGGTTTTTGGCATTAGGGTTGCGTTTGATACTTATGTATGAATCATTTAGGGTTGAAAACTTGATCCAAAACCTTTGCATTCATGGTTTGGAAGATTTGATTTTCAAAGATCTTTTTTCAATATTTTCCATGCTATTTGGTATCAAATCATGACAAAAATTTCCACAAATGATTATGCACGAATCTTGAGTGTCCAATGAGAGTATTTTCTGCACAAAAAGATTTTATTTCATTAGTTTTGTATTTTTCATGTATTTTATTTAATTAAATGAATTATTAATAATAAAAAATCCAAATAAATAAATAAAAATGGAGAAAAACTTCCCTTTGGGCCTAATGGTCGTGCACATGCCTTGGATAATGAATTGTGGAAGAAAAAGAGGCCCATTAGTAATTTTAGGTCATTTGAATCAATGTTGACTTTTCAAAATATCCAAAAATTTCCCAAATTCCACAAGGCATAACTTGCTCAATTTTTAAGCTTTGCTCATGTTCTTGGACATTTTGGAAAGGTCTTTGAGTCCTCTAACCAATGCCTTTGGTCCCATGTCATTTTGATTTACCCATCTCAAGTTATGGCCTTTGACTTAAAGTCCCTTTTTGTTGACTTTTGAAAATGACCTATAATGTTGAAATTGATAACTTTTTGTGAGAGCATTTCTTGGACTTGAAGTATGAAGATGAGTTGTAGGAAATGTCTTTCTCTTCAAAATGATCTTTGGATGGAATTTTTATGATAATCCATGTGAAAGTTATGCCCTGGTCAATTTACAGTTGACTTTTTCAGCTGTCCAAATAAGGAAACTTTTGCATCTTGATGATTTTTGAGCCAAGCTTTGAGAATCATGATCAAGCATTGATCAAATGATGTTTGTGGCTTGAAAATGAGATGTTGACCAAAAATTTGAACTTTTGACTGTCAAATGACCATTTTGCCCCTACAATTGACTGTAGTGCAATTAGGGTTTTGATTGTGCAATTTTGTGCTGAAAGTCTTGAAACTTGGTATGAGGATGCTTGACCATATTTGTAGGTATGTGGAACTTGATTGGACCCTTGGAAACTTCATTTTCTTGATAAGAACCAAAACCCTAATTTTGACTGTTCAGGAGGCTCTTACACTGTGCAACCCTTGGGGAATCTTGAGGCTTTGTCTTGGCAATTTCTTGAAGAATATGGGAGGGCAAATTTTGGGGTACAACACTTTACATTTGGGGTTTGCTCGGGTGTTTTTTCTTGTAAAGATCCTACACCCGGATCTGGGGGCATTTTAGGTAAGTAGCAATAGATCATGGGAATTATACGGTGTATACCGATATGGTTAAAGTGATGGCTACATTGGTGCGACACATTGGTTTGTACGGGTGTCCCTCGAGTCAGTCAGGGAGAATACTAGGCTGTCGCGTGGTGTCATAAGCACTAACTGAGCTTTAGAACCTTAATTGACCCAACTTAGCCCTTATAAGGTAGTGAGATAGTCGGCTTTGGTGCAGTCCGAAGTTGGTTGATACTCGATACTGCGCTCATTGAGATTCGAATCGCGGGTTTTGTTTGGTGGTAAGTCAGTTGTCGTGCTAAACAAAACATGTGGGAAAATCAGTGATATTGAGATCCCTAGAATCTGGTTACTTCTTTAGGACAGGTTGATCCAACTAAACTTCAAGAGAGTACTTACCTACGAACCTCATGCAAGCCTAAACCTAAGGCTCAGTGGTTGTTAGAGGCCATGAATTTTCGTGCTTTTAAGTATATTTTGGCTTTATTTATCTATGGTTTGGTATTATTCCCTAATCCGAACCAATTCATAGATGTCAATGCCCTCAAAATATTTCTAACCCATAATCTGGTGCATACCTTACTTGGAGATGTCATGCATTCCCTCCACACTCGTACTATGAAGAATCGAGGAACTATTATATGTTGCATACCTCTACTGTCCATGTGGTTTATTTCGCACCTGCCCCGATCAGTGATAAATAATGAACAAGGTTTGAGGTGGTCTCAAAGGTTGACGTCACTCGCTCATTCAGATATCCATTGGTGTTCTCGATCTCAGGCATATGTCACTATTATTGATCGTTATAGGGAATTGCCTTATGTACCACTCCTTGGTATAAGAGGGGGAATCACTTACAACCCCTCTCTAGCTCTGCGTCAGTTTGGTTATGCTCGAAGGGACGATTCTCATGATATGCTCATCCAGGGTATTGTGTTTGACTATGAGAACGACCCTCAAAATTACCATCAAAGGTTTATACGTGCTTGGGGCACGGTCAACCAGATTGATAGCAAGACTTTGGGATACAAGAATTCCATTCCTCTAGAGCCTTACCTCAGATGAGTGCGGTCTCGTGCTCAGAATCTTAAAATTCCATATCCTGCTATCCTACGAGTGATCGTAGAGCCTATTGTTGAATGGGATGTTTCTCATACCTTTCTTCATCACGATATGCCTACTGACTTCTAAGAACTAAAGAAGTCCTAGATTCAGCTCGAGGAAGAAAGAGATACCTTCGAGGATCAATTATATGCTAGTGAGAAGAAAGTGCTGGAGCTGAAGAAACAACTCCACGAAGAACAAAGCCTTAATGCACATGTCAACACAAAGAGGAAGAGTCCATGGGAGACTTGAATTAACATTTTTCTTCTTTGTAACTCTTTGTATTGTCATTATAAGCCTAGAAAGCAATTATAATTTGAGCTTGTTACTAAAAATTTCTTTTGTTTCCTTTTGTTTAAACAAATTTAAATCCTTCAAAGGTCCTTGAAAACATTGCACTTGCATTTGCATATCATGCATATCATCACATAACAGGTAGTTTCTAGGCAGGTTTTCTCATCTTCTTGCTGTTTATTTTAGTAAAATATGGCACTCGAGAAAACTGTGAAAGAACTTCAAGCTCGGAACGCTCAGTTTTAGCATATGTTCTTGGACTTAGCTAAGGGTCAAGATGAGTTGAAGGCCCTCATCACAAAGGGGAATAAGAAGACTAAAAAGGCAACAGTCTTTCTTAATATGGGAAGAATATTCGAGGGTCCAGTCAAAAGGGCTCTAGATTTTGAGGTCCCCCTGAATGAAGATGATAACCAAGAGAAAGATGATGAGAGTGTGAAAGATGAAGAGAATAATAACCTTGGTTCTGGCCAAGATTTTTATAAAGATTGTTCTGTCGAACAATATCCTCCCGCTGATGACAGATACAAGCAACTCGAAGATCGTCTTAATGCTATAGAGATCCAGAAAGTGTCTGGGCTTGATTTTGAAGAGTTAGGTCTTATCTAGGGGGTTGTTATCCCTCACAACTTCAAGGTTCCTGCCTTTTCCAATTATGATGGTGTGTCTTGTCCAAAGCTGCATCTGCGGTCTTATGTTTGGAAGATCCAACCCCATACAGCTAACAAAAAGTTATGGGTCCACTTCTTTCAAGAGAGTTTATTTGGGACATAACTCGAATGGTTCTATCAGCTGGAAGGAACCAACATCCTCACCTGGGAAGACATGGATGCTGCTTTTTACAAGCAGTATCAATATAATGCGGAGCTTGAACCAACTTGTGTGCAATTACAAAATATGACCATGGGCTCGAATGAAGGGTTTAAAGAATATGTGCAGAAGTGGAGAGATCTGGCCGGAAGAGTGCAAACTCCTTTTTCTGACAGGTAGCTAGTTGGCATGTTTATGGGAACTCTGATCGAGCCTTTATTCAATCATCTAATTGGAAGTTCTTCATTTGGTTTCACTGAGATGATTCTAATTGGGTAACAGGTCGAAAGTGGTATCAATAGCGGAAAAATTCAAGTGGATGCGTCTTCGAGTGCTGTAAAGAAGACATTTAGCAAAAATAAAGAAGTTATTGTTGTTTATGGCTAGAAGGGTCGTGTTAGAAGTGACTACAATCAGATTATAGAAGTGGTGCTAATCTCTAATCATGCGCCTGTTCAACAACAACAACAGGGCAATCACCGTAGGTCAAACGCATCGAGAAGACAATTTACCAAGATCAATATGCCACTGTCCCAGGCATTACAATATTTACTGAAAGCGGAGATGATTATATTAAGGGATCCTCCTCAGAATCTCAACACCTCCTCTCCTCACTATAACCTGAATGTGAAGTGTGCTTACCATTCCAACAGTCCTGGGCAAGACACCAATAATTGTTGGGCCCTGAAAAACAAAATTTAGGATATGATTGACAATAAAGAGATTGAGTTTGATCCTCCGGAAACTACGAATGTAATTACTTCACCAATGTCAAAGCATGAAAAAGGTGTAAGTTCTATTGATGATTTTATTTATGTTACTACTGTAAGTGAACTGGTTACTCCCCTCCCAATTATCAAAGAGAATATGTTGCAGGCCAGTTTATTTTCGGGTTGTATTGAAAGATGTTATTATTGTGCAGCCCAACCCAATGGCTTCAAGTTACTTAAGGAAGGCATTCAACGCCTAGTGGACAATCACATAATTCTGGTTGAGAAGATTCCATCTGTTGAGAATCTGTTTCAAGATTTATCTGTAGTTTCTGGCATTCCTATCAGGATCACTTCCAAGGGTCCTGTAAGAATCACTGCCAATCCCAAAGCTTCTCTTTTAATCATCACTACACTTATACCTATTCCATGTTCCTCGGATAAATCTATTCCTTGGAACTATGGATCCAACGTCTACTACCATGGCATCAAGCAAGAACTACTGATTACTGAAGGTGAAGTTATTGAAACTACTGATTCCAACATCGACAATATTGCTCGGACCAGTAAGGTTACTAGAAGTAGAAGGGTTTTCTCCCCGGAAATCTCTCTAAAGACTGTTGCTACACCTATTCGCGTTTCTGCTACCGAGTTAACTATTGAGGATTGGGGCAAAGAGCAGATAACAGAGCCTGCCCAGACAGAGGCGCCTAAAGAAGTTACAGCTGAAGACACCTCTAGGCAAGAGATGGATAAGGTATTGAAGATTATCCATAAGAGCGATTTCAATATTGTTGAATAGTTGGGGCAGACCCCATCTAAGATCACTATGTTATCCCTATTACTGTGTTTTGAAGCTCATGCACAAGCTTTGGTGAAATTCTTGAAGTCTGCTTATGTGCCACACGAGATTTCTGCCGATCAATTTAAGAACTATGTTGCTAGCTTAACGAATGACAACGAATTAGGTTTTTTTGATGCTGACCTGACTCCGAAAGAAAGAGATCACCACAAGGCCCTGTATATCTCCATTGAATGTAGGGTCACTATTCTGGCTCACGTATTGGTTGATACTGGTTCCTCGTTGAATGTTTTACCAAAAGGTGTTCTTAGCAGACTGGATTGCGAAGGGGTTATATTGAAACCTATTGATATTATAGTACGAGCCTTTGACGGTTCAAAGAGAATGGCACATAGAGAGGTGAATCTTATGATCAAGGTAGGTTCGCAGGACTTCGAATCTACTTTCTACGTAATAGATATTCGACTAGATTATTCTTGCTTTCTAGGACGCCCCTGGATTCATGGGGCAAGCGCTGTTAACTGAAATCTACACCAGAAGTTAAAATATCCTGTGAACATAAAGGTTGTTACTGTCTGCGGTGAATAGGAGTATATGGTTAGTCACTTGAACTTATTTCGGTATCTAGAGATGGACGGCGAATTCATTGAGACTCTCTGTCAGACTTTTGAAGTTATCTCTCTAGCCGTTACTAAAGATGTTTCTTCCATTCCCAAGGTTACCAGGGTTCCGCCCAGAATGGCTTCTTTGAAGGATGCTTAAGTTGTTGTAGAAGAAGGTGGTTGTACTATTTAGGGTCAGCTTCCTGACATTCCGTATAAATTTGACAAGTTTGGTTTGAGTTTCACTGCAGAGGCTCAAAGGACTGTTCGTCGTGCTCGTGATGGAAGACCACCATTCCGCGTCAGCAATAATGGAGTCAACATTATAGAAGATGTTGACAGCAATTATGACCTTGACAGCTGGATATTTCCTACCATCGGCAATAGACCCAACAATTGGAAGACTCAAGACATTATATCTATCTCCTTTAGTCAGGAGTAATAGCTATAGTTCTATTTTTATTGCTTTCAAAGTTTGGTTACATAATATTTAAATAATGACTTTAAGCCTTGTTCCTTACCCGGGAGGCAATGGTCTATTTGTTAAGGGTTGTCATTTCGTAAACATATTTTCATTTAATAAAGAATTGGACATTTGCATTCAAATTTTGTGATATTTGTCTTTTACTTTTTATCACTTTCAAATAGCTATGTGTTCTTACACATACCCACATAATAAATTACAGATTCACATCCACTCTGGATCCCGTTGATAATGATTTTGATATAGCCACTTATGACTTTTAAAATCCGATCTACCAAGATGAGGACAAAGGCAAAGAAGATTATGAAGTACCTGGAGAACTTGCCAGGCTGCTAATGGAAGAGGAAAAGGCTATCCAATCGCATGAAGATCCGGTTGAAATTATAAACTTGGGTACTAAAACAGACAGGAAAGAAGTCAAGATAGGCGCCAACCTAGGGGACAGTGTCAAGAACATGTAAATTCAGATGTTGCATGACTATGTTGAGATCTTTTCTTAGTCATACGAGGATATGCCAGGGCTCGATACTGATATTGTGGTTTATCATCTCCCTATGAAAGAGGGTTGTTCTCCAATAAAGCAGAAGATTCATCACATGTGTCCCGAGATGTCAGAGAAGATCAAGGCGGAGGTTATGAAACAATTCAACGCAGATTTCTTGGTTGTTACCTCATATCCTCAATGGGTTGAAAATGTGGTTCTGGTACCAAAGAAAGATGATAAGGTACGCATGTGTGTAAAATACAGAGATCTGAACAGGGCAAGTCCCAAAGATGACTTCCCTCTGCCACATCTAGATGTTTTGGTCGACAACACCGTTCAACACAAGGTATTCCACTTCATGGACGGCTTCTCGGGTTATAATCAGATCAAGATGGCACCTGAAGATATGGAGAAAACAACCTTCGTCACATAGTGGGGCACTTTCTGCTACAAGGTTATGCCTTTTGGGTTAAAGAACTTTGGTGCAACATATCAATGTGCCATGGTAGCTTTGTTCTATGACATGATTTACCACGAGATAAAGGTCCACATCAACGATATGATAGCCAGATCGCAGACTGAAGAAGAGCAACTTGACCATCTACACAAGTTGTTTGAGAGATTGAATAAGTACAAGCTGAGATTGAATTCGAACAAATGCACATTTGGGGTTAGGTCCGATAAACTCATGGGTTTCATCGTCAGCAGTAAAGGTATTGAAGTTGATCCCACCAAGGTCAAAGCTATTCAAGAAATGTCGGCTCCCCGTACAAAGAAGGAAGTCAGAGGTTTCTTGGGACGACTGAATTATATTTCCAGATTCATTTCTCATCTGACTGCTACTTGTGATCCGATCTTCAAGTTGTTGAAGAAAGATCAGGTAGTCAAATGGAATGACGATTTCCAGATAGCCTTTGACAAAATCAAGGAGTACTTACAAGAGCCTCTAGTTCTGATGTCACCATTTGAAGGAAGACCTCTAATCATGTAACTAACAGTGTTAGAGAACTCAATGGGGTATGTATTGGACTAGCATGACGAGTTTGGTCGAAAAGAGCATGCAATATACTACCTTAGCAAAAAGTTTACCGACTTTGATACAAGATACTCATTGCTCGAGAAAACTTGTCGCACTTTGGCATGGGCTGCTCGCCGACTAAGGCAATATATGTTGACCCATACCATCTTATTGATCTCTAAAATGGATCCCATCAAATATATATTCGAGAAGCCAGCTCTCTCCGGAAGGATAACCTGATGAAAATGGTCTTGACAGATGTTGTACCCCAAAATTTGCCCTCGCGCTTTTCCACAAAGAAATCTCAGCTTTAAACATTTCCTGACTTCTCAAACTGACTCAAGAATCGGACAAACGGACCTTTCTTGACAGTCAAGCGAAACTAGGTTTTTTTACTGATTTTCAGAGCTCTGAATTGTTTCATACAGTGGGCTTAGGGTTTGGTTGGTTTTTGGTTCAATTTTGATCAAGTGAGCGTGATTTGGCATTTAATCAGGAATTAGGGTTTCATGGGCATATTCTCAGAAGAATTTGAATTCCACAACACTTTGCGGTTTATTTCAAGATTCGGATTAAAAGTCGCGTTATCTTGGTTTAATCAACAAAAGAGACAGTGGTTTGAATTCAGTACATTTTGATTGGGCCAGTCAGATGCAAGATGCAATTTTGGAATTCACAGTGTTCATGTGTTTGATCAGTCTATCTAAGATAATTGCTGCTTTGCTCTGGATGTTGAATAAGACGGACTTAATTGGTCAATGTTGTTTTATTTAAGTTATTTATTATTCTGAAATTAAATGATTGAATTTATTTTTCAATTGTTAATTCTAAGAATTTTAAATAAATAAATAAACAATAAGGAAATTAGAATTAATTGGATAATTTGAATTTTTATTGATATTTAAATTATTTACAAATTGTTGTTTATTACAAACAATAATCTACATTTAATTTAAATATTACATAGAATGAAAAACTATCCTATTTTCTAAAATATTCTTCGCGCTTCATTCCGCTCCGGTATTCCATTTTTCATCTGCAAAAAGAACAAGAAAAGTCAAAAGCAGTTAATTGGAAAAGACAGTTAAAATGCTCATCATTAGGGGCCACTGACTGGGATCAGTTGCCCTCTCTGCAAATCACGGGATTTCTCCCGGTTCACAGAGAGGGAAGATTATTTTATCTCATGAAATGCAAATGTCAAAAATGCATAGTTTCTAAAAGATTTGCAAGCTGCATAGGTTCAAAATCCAAACTAAACTGAAAAAGTTCAATCCAAACTTTCAAATCTAAAACAAAGTCCACTCAAAGAAAATCAATAAAAGCATAAAGCTGTCAAAGAAGATTTGAGGAAAAGATATCAAAATGCAAAATCTATCCAAACTGTCAAAACTGGATAAAGGAGATGCAAGATGTATTATGCAAGCAAACAATCTTAAACTCATCACTTCCTAGTCATAGCCCCTTCAGAACAGTACAGAAAAATCATATTAAAATCCTAAGCTGTACTTTGAGAGAGAGAAAAGAGATTAAAGCAGCAGGCAGGGTTAGGCAAGACAGTTCAGCATAACATACAAAGGTACTACTGTCCACAAAAAACTGAGTTCAGAAAAAGATAGCAGTTCAAGCTCAGTTCAGACAAGACAGTTCAGCATAACAAACAAAAGGGGTACTGTCCACAAAACTGAGTTCAGCTCAGTCCAATAGGGCAAGATAGCAGTTCACAAGAAAAAGGGGAAATATACAAACTCAGTTGGGATAGCAGCATAGCAGATAGACAGGAGAAAGAGATTATGCAAGCAAAACAATAAAACAGTTCAATAGCAGTTCAGCAGGCATGACAGTTCAGCAGGCATAGCAAAATTAGGAGCCAACTCAGAAGACAGTCCAAGATAGCAGCATAGCAGGTGAGTTCAAAAAAAAGATATAGAAGAGAGATACAAGAACTCAGTTGAGGGAGAGGTTAAAAAGAGAGCTCACTACAGTCATAAAAAAACAACAACTCTGTATAAGAAAAAAGAGCAAATATAGAACTCAGTTCAGGGGAGAAAAGGGGGATACAAAACCAGTTCCAAATAACATCTAAAGCCATTATCAAGCATATATCCTCACCACAAAAAAAAAACTCTACATGCTGCAAACCATAAACCCATAACCTGATATCCAATACCCTGTCATTAACCAATGCTAAACACAGTGAACCTGTACCAGAAAAACATAACGCCATCAAACTTCATCAACACACTACCATCATCACCGTAACCAGAATAACCATGTCCATTGCCTAATCTCAAGACATCATACTGTCAACAAGTTCACACGCATAAGAGTTCAAGGCAAACAGGTGAGGCAACCCACGAGCCCTCAGTACAAGCATCATAGGGCCATAAAAACATGACATCCAACTCAACGAAAGCGTCAAGGGCATCAAAAATCTAAAGGCAACACAAACAAGCATACAAATTCACAAGGCAACATACAGAATGCTCAAAGACAATCATCACAGTGGAAGAAGAAGAGGTAAAGACGCGAGGGTTTAGGATTTCTCAGTGAATACTCATCATCAAAAACCTAAGCAAGAATAGCAAGGAACGAAGTTACCAAGAAGGCGTCCAAGCAAGCTTCCTCACGCCGTTCCGGCCTCCTGAAGCATCGCCCCTTTCTTCTCTCCTCCACCTCCAAATAGCAGGTAGTATAATCCTCGCCCCCTATCTTTACTTCTTCACCTCAAAGAATGAAAAGAAAATGCTTAAAAACTCAGATCAACATGCAAGCTTGTAAAAAAGACAAAAGATAAGAATATGAGGCATTGTAATCAAACCTTAAAGTCAAGAGTGCCAAAACCGTGCCTTGGAGGGAAGAAAGATGTGAAGGGCGATGTTGGTGGCCGGAGAAAATGCTCAGAAATTGCTAATCGGAGAAGACGAACCAAACGCGCCGTCGCTGCCTCTAGCCCTAACCCTCGTTCAATAAACAAAAGCTGCCTAACCCTAAAATTCGTTTTTGGATCAAAAGGGCTTAACCCGTTTTAATTCCTCTAAGCCCAATAAGAAATCACTTCATCAAACGTTAAACCATTCTTTTCTATTTTTCTTAAACAACATAAAATACACTAATCTTTTCTTATTTTTACAAAAAAACAATGTCTTTCTTTATTATCTTAATTAAAAATACTTTTTATTATAAAATAAAGACATTTTTAGATAGATATTTCATACATATATTACTTTAAAAAAATTAGTTTTATACATATCATATAAACTAAATTTGAAAATACTTTTTTTCTTAATCAATATACTTTTTATACACAAATTAAACTTAAAAACATTTTTGAAATACATTTGTATATAATTATCTTTTTCTTTTTTATACATGATTAAATTGAAGATATCTTTTTAATTAAATGCATTTTTGTACATATTATACATTCTCATACATAATTAAAATTAAACTCTTTTTTAATTAACATTCATTTTGTACATAACAATTCAATACATTCACTTCTCTCTAATATTGAAATTCGTAAACATTTTGGCTAAAATACTCTTTTTAATTAAAACTTAAACACTTAATCAAAACCCTTCATTTGTACATAATTCAACATATAAATCAAAATACAGATTAAAACGTATATCTAGGTCAAAACCCTAATGCGACTCAATTTCACATTTCGCACTTGTACATATTTACACTTACACATACATATACATTTGTACACTTACACAAATACATTCACATTACCCTATACACATGTTTATCTTACATGTATATTTGATATTTACATTTTGATTGCGACATTCGATTTGGTTGTAAATTATTGGGTACTATAAGTCTCATCCCCTTGTACATTTATACCCCCACTCCCGGACATTATTTTGTAATAGCGTAGATTTATATTCCGCAATTTACAGCTTTTCAATTATACCATGGTTAGACCTAGGGTTTGTATGTACATAAAAATCAAACGCTAGATAACCTAATACAAGACAAATGCATGTAATCAATACACAAACACACTTGCACCCCCTAGGGTAATCCCACATGTTGCCTTCCAAAATGGGCCATGCTTGCACGTCGAGTATCTTTGGCAAAACAAAATCAAATGATCATAAGTCCCTCGATGACGCTTTCGAAAGTTGCCTAAACGAAATGATCATAGTCCCTTCAAAACAAATTGCCAAAGACACTTGGCATCATTGCATTCATGGTCCATACGATGACCCGCGCCTGTCCCGAATAAACTTCCTAACGCAAGATTGTCTAACAATTTCAATGGTAGAACAAAATTGTTAAAAGGGGTTAAAACATGACAAAAAACCTTTGAGTACAATAGGGTAGACAAGACTCTTAGTTACTTGAGATCAAACTTACAAAAACACTTGCCTTCTTTTCAAAAACCACGATCCACAACACTTTCAAACAAACTCTCAAAAACATTTGAAAACATCTTTTCGAAAAGATTCACACTTTTGTAAAACACTCAAACACGAGTCAAATACATTAGTTGCCTAAAACAAGGCATCTTTTTCCTAAAACATTTTCAAAAAAGCACCCACACACACACCATTTTCAAAGCAATCGAAAAACAAGGCAAGTGATCTAAAAAACCAAGTAACTAAGAGCCCATGGATAACCATGGATGAAAAGGGTGCTAATACCTTCCCTTTTCATAATCTACCCCCCGAACCCACGAAACATCTCAAAAGGTTTTTGCTGTGCTTTTTAACCTTTCCTTTAGGATAAAATAAAAAGTCGGTGGCGACTCTTGCTCAACCGCACAAGTGCGAATACGAACGCAAACCTCAAGTCAGTTCTCCCACCGTATCACAGAACTGGCGACTCTGCTGGGGATAGAGTTTTAGTGGGGTTACCTTAGGGTTTAGATCACCTTTACTTTCAATTGATTGCTTTGTTTGCTTTACATTTGTGGGCTTTGTATCGGAGTTTTATAGATCCTAACCCGGATCTGGGGAAACCCTTTTAGGTAGCAACAAGGCTGTGAGGGAACTGTGCGGGGTATACCGACATGGTTGAAGCAGTCTGCTATGTTGATGTGGCACTTTGGTGTGTACCGGTAACCCTTGAGTTCAGTCAAGGAGAGTACGGGGCCGCCGCGTGGTGTCGCGAAGCATCAACTGACTTTAGAACCTTAATTAACCATCTTGGCCTTTTCAGGGTAGTGAGATGACTACTTTGGTGTACTCCGAAGTCGGTTGATACTCGATACTACACTCAATTGAGGGTTGTTTTCCTGGAATATTTCGGTCGCCAGTTCAGTGGCTAAATCGAAACGGTGAACAATGAAAGCAATCCAGTGATATTGGGACCTCTAGAACCCGGTTACTTTTGATAGGACAGGTTTTAACCAACAAACTGAAAGAGGGTAGTACTTGAACCTCATGCAAGCCTAAACCTAAGGCTTTGTGTGCTTTGTGTGAATATTGTTTGCCTATATATACACTTACTTGCCTGTGCATACATAACATCATAACATCACAATAGCATTCTAGCATTTTCAAATAACCAGTTCAAGGATCTCGAGGGTTCTGTCGATGCAGGGTTACGTTGAACCAGACATCTATCAAGGGGAAAGAGGTCTCTCCTCCAACCAATCCAGTCAAAGTTCAAGTACAACAACTTGAATCAGGGGCTATGACCCACTCGACATGGTGAGCTTGATTCTCGTGGAAAGACATCCACCAACACAAAGCTCTCCAAACCAAGGTCGAGAACAACAACTTGAATCAGTGGCTATGACCCACTCGACATGGTGAGCTTGATTCTCGTGGAAGGACGTCCACCGATGCGGACTCTCCAATCCAAGAGCAAAGTTCAACCTCTAACATTTTCTTGTGTTTACCCCAAGAGATCCTTGAAAGCATACATCCACATGTCATGCATTTCATTTTAACAATCTTTCCTTTTTCAGGGTTCCTTACTCTCCTGCTGTTTATTTCAGCAAGAGATGGCTCTAGAACGGTCTGTCAAGGACATCCAAGACCAGACTGCTCAACTACAGGAGATGTTCATGAACTTGTCACTGGGGCAAGAAGAGATGAAAGCTCTCCTCACCAACGGCTTGGGAAATTCCAACAATGCCAGGAATGATCAGATTGCGGAGCTGCAGTTTGATCTGACAACACTGAGGACCCAAATGATGGGATATCTGGTGGGCCAGATGGCTCTCATCCAAGACCTATCTCAAAGACAAGAAGAACTCGGAGTTCTGGTCCGCCATTTGCTTCAAAACAACCAACTGGGGCAAACATCTGAGGTCGAAGAGCAAGTCACCGCTCAGCCTCCACCCACTCAAGAGGACAAGGGGAAAGCTCCTCTGCTAGCTTCAGGGTCACAAACCCATCAACAACCTCGCCGGCGTCAGCGGGGCAATCGGCGTAGACAAGAAACGTTGGGAAGGCAGTTCACAGAGACTGACATACCGTCATCTCTAATTCTGGAGCGCTTGTTGGAGGTTAATCTGACTGCTTTGAGGGATCCTATCCGGAACCCTAATACCTCCGCTCCTGACTATCATCCCGATGCATTTTGTGTTTACCATTCCTATAGCCCAGGACATGACACCGATAGCTGTTGGGCCTTGAAGAACAAGATTCAAGATCTGATTGACATTGGGGTGCTGAGGTTCATGCCAGACGGCGAGATGAAGATATTCCGTTAAAGGGGTTCTCCGCTTGAAGTGACGAAGCTCGAATTGAAAGACTTTTGCTTCTTTTTGAATTTTTCAAAGTTGTAATTTCTTTTGCTGTCAAACAATTATCTGTTGATGTTAAACTCTGTTTTCATTAATGCATTGCATATGTTTGTCTTGAATTCATCCATTCGTTTCACTACTCTTATGCTTTTCTTTATGATATTTGACTCTTGATAAAAAGCTGCAAGCCTTTAGAGGGAGGATGACGAAACAATACCATGATCTTATACAGTATGCTCTTGAACAGACCTTGCTGATGATGTACAGGCATTTCTTTCAATTCCCAAACACTGGAGTTATAAGGAAGTTAATCCCTAGTCGACCCCTTCAAGCCAAAGAAGTAGGAGTTTCCTGTTCTAAACAATCAAAACCTTTGATATAAACCTGGGGCAGGGTAGTCTCTCAGTTAATTCAAAAGAGAACGCGCACTGAAGTCGCAAACTCTCAGTTCGTAATACAGCGAACGACGTCGAAAAAGAAAGCATTCCTTCGGAATCAAAAGACAAGGGTGGTTCCCTATCACATAGACAGTCAATCTCTCAAAAGAGAAAAGCCCACCGAGCCAAAACCTATAAAGGAGGCTTAAGAAAGCTGGGGCATCCCGCTGACAGTAATCCCGAAAACGGTAACAGTCAGGCAAAAGTTAGGGGTAACAAATCAAAATCAAAATAGTGAGGTCATTACAAAACCCTCAACAACATGAAAAAATGTTGAAAAAGAAAAAGGAGATAATGACTGTCTCCCAAAATTCAACTGGTGAACCATCGCCCGAAAGTCGTTCCAAACTCAAAACAGAGTGCGACGCACAATTAACTGAGTTTAGGTTGAAGAACATCACGAAGAGCGGGTGGGTACAAATATACTTTGAGCCTTTATCCTTTGTTTCTTAAACCGTGAACCAGGCCACGTTACAACCCTTCAAAAGTCCTAATTGAAGCTTGGGTGAGTTCGAAAGCATACTGTTACAAAAGGTATCCTGACTCCTGTAGGGCTTTGCTCTAAGTCTTGTGTTAACTTGTCTTGTGAAAAGTTTTCTACTAAAAAACGCATTTTCCAAAACTTCGAGACAAACATAAACTTTGCATTATTCAAATATCACTGTCTGCATTTGACCCTTTTGTTTGACAGCAAAGAAGTTCATACAGCGAATGTTCGGAGGAACGAAAACTCTCTCAGTAAGTCAAAATCACTTCAAGAGGATAACACTTCCATCAATCTCCTATCAACAAGGGGCATGACATATCGAAGTTCAATTAACCTGAGGCAGTCCAGTCAAGATCCAGCAGATCTTTCAAAGTTCGGTCAACCTGGGGCAGTCCAGTCAAGATTTCAAGAAATCTCTCAATATGCAGAGTAATCTGATTCAAGACTCCTACACAACCACTTGGGGCATTCGAATGTCAAAAGTGTTCAACAAATCAACTACAACACTTCCAGATTCGATTCCTGTATCCAGCCAGGGCATATCTGTTGACTCCATTTCCAGACTCGACTCCTGTATCTAGCCAGGGCACGTCTGAAGAGTTTGAAGATTCGATACCTGTATCCAGCCAGGGCATATCTGTTGACGACTATTTCCAGATTCGACTCCTGTATCCAGCCAGGGCATGTCTGAAGAATTCCAGATCAACACCTGCAACAACCCAGGAAACATCTGTGAATGACCGATTGTAGACCAACACCTGTAATAAACCAGGGTTTTATCTACATCACCACTTGGGGCATTCGAATGTCAAAAGTGTTCCAAACCCGATGCAGTTGTACACAAGCTCATCATCAGGAAACCCTACACCGGTTCCCCTTCAAGACTTCTGAAACAGTTTACGGATTCTTCCCAACAACGGACGCCAATCTACCGACTTGTTCAGATTCTTATCAAGACTTCTGAAAACGGTTCATGGATTCATCCCAACAACGGATGTTAATCTATCAACTTATTCAGATGCAACCTTTGAATTTAGTTTACGGACGCTTCCCAACAACGGATGTTGTTCTATTGCTGATTCCTCCTCAAGATTTCTGAAAACAGTTTACGGATTCTTCCCAACAACGGACGCCAATCTACCAACTTGTTCAGATTCTTCTCAAGACTTCTGAAAACAGTTTATGGATTCTTCCCAAGTAACGGATGTTAATCTATCAGCTTGTTCAGATGCAACCTTCGAATTTAGTTTACGGACGCTTCCCAACAACGGATGTTGTTCTATTACTAATTCAATCTCAAGATTTCTGAAAATAGTTCACGGGTTCTCCAAGTAAACGGATGTTAACCTGTCGCTTGTTCAGATTCTTCTCAAAGATAACCACCACGGAAGATCGCGCTCGCCAAGTTTCTTCCTATCCCCAGCCGGGGAACCCCCTGGAATTCAATTCCCCTCAGAATTTAAGCTTCCTTCAATCCCCAGCGAAGTCAGATTTTCAAACCTTCTCCCCACAGAGTTTTAAGGAGGCATATCTTGCGTTCCCCAGTAAAGTCTCCAGGGTTACCTCCCATCAAACCAAGGATTCTCAATCTGGTCTCCCCGGCATGAGTCTACTAGTTGGAGTTCCCCAGTAGAGGTCATCAGGAATTCTCTTCCCCAGCGACAGCCAAGGATTTAGTTTCCCCGGCAGCAGTCAAGACGCTTTTATCTTCAGCCATCTCGGAATCATGTATCCTTGGCAGGATTAGCTCATCAGCTTACATGTGCACTCAGTACATTCATTCATAAACATTAATGTCACATGCATTGCATCATGCATCATAACATTGCATACAACTAACCCTTTGCCTTTTCAGGGAAGATCAGTCGACAGACACAGATCATCTCCCGAGATTCATCCAGAAGTAGTTCAGATGTGACCCGGACACGGCGACATTCTGATACTTATTCCAGATTCATTCAGACGCATCAACAGAAACCTTACACCGTTTCCCCTTCAATTTCTCAACTTCTGAAACAAGTTTACGGATTCTTCCCTGCAACGGATGTCAATCTACCGATTTGTTCAGACTCTTCTCAATCTTTTGAAGACAGTTTACGGATTCTTCCCTACAACGGATGTCAACCCACCAACTGATTCAGACTCTTCTCAATTTTCGAAAATAGGTTACGGACGCTTCCCAACAACAGATGCTGCTCCATTGCTTGTTCAGTCCCAACTCCTGAAAGTAGTTTACAGATTCTCCAGACACGGACATCAATCTATTGCTTGTTCAGACCCCAGTTCAGAGATATTCCAAAACAGGGATGCCCTTCTGATACTTGTCCACTCACCATTGACGTACAGTTCAACATCACCATATGGCATCTGTAAGCCCATCCTCCTACCAGCAGTCGCCGAATGGCATCTGTAAGCCCATTCTCAGATGGCATCTCTAAGCCCATCCCCCGACAAAATTCTCTCGCACCAGATGGCATCTTTAAGCCCATCACCAAAGGGCATCTTTAAGCCCATTCACCTCCACCGTCACATCGACGAGCGCAAATTTTTTGGGCACATTAGTGTTCAATCTCCTTTTACCTTCAAGTCGCGAAAGGCAAACTTGCCAATCTAACTCTTCAGGTCCAAGAAGATTGAACAGGGGCAACTGTTGTACCCCAAAATTTGCCCTCGCGCTTTTCCACAAAGAAATCTCAGCTTTAAACATTTCCTGACTTCTCAAACTGACTCAAGAATCGGACAAACGGACCTTTCTTGACAGTCAAGCGAAACTAGGTTTTTTTACTGATTTTCAGAGCTCTGAATTGTTTCATACAGTGGGCTTAGGGTTTGGTTGGTTTTTGGTTCAATTTTGATCAAGTGAGCGTGATTTGGCATTTAATCAGGAATTAGGGTTTCATGGGCATATTCTCAGAAGAATTTGAATTCCACAACACTTTGCGGTTTATTTCAAGATTCGGATTAAAAGTCGCGTTATCTTGGTTTAATCAACAAAAGAGACAGTGGTTTGAATTCAGTACATTTTGATTGGGCCAGTCAGATGCAAGATGCAATTTTGGAATTCACAGTGTTCATGTGTTTGATCAGTCTATCTAAGATAATTGCTGCTTTGCTCTGGATGTTGAATAAGACGGACTTAATTGGTCAATGTTGTTTTATTTAAGTTATTTATTATTCTGAAATTAAATGATTGAATTTATTTTTCAATTGTTAATTCTAAGAATTTTAAATAAATAAATAAACAATAAGGAAATTAGAATTAATTGGATAATTTGAATTTTTATTGATATTTAAATTATTTACAAATTGTTGTTTATTACAAACAATAATCTACATTTAATTTAAATATTACATAGAATGAAAAACTATCCTATTTTCTAAAATATTCTTCGCGCTTCATTCCGCTCCGGTATTCCATTTTTCATCTGCAAAAAGAACAAGAAAAGTCAAAAGCAGTTAATTGGAAAAGACAGTTAAAATGCTCATCATTAGGGGCCACTGACTGGGATCAGTTGCCCTCTCTGCAAATCACGGGATTTCTCCCGGTTCACAGAGAGGGAAGATTATTTTATCTCATGAAATGCAAATGTCAAAAATGCATAGTTTCTAAAAGATTTGCAAGCTGCATAGGTTCAAAATCCAAACTAAACTGAAAAAGTTCAATCCAAACTTTCAAATCTAAAACAAAGTCCACTCAAAGAAAATCAATAAAAGCATAAAGCTGTCAAAGAAGATTTGAGGAAAAGATATCAAAATGCAAAATCTATCCAAACTGTCAAAACTGGATAAAGGAGATGCAAGATGTATTATGCAAGCAAACAATCTTAAACTCATCACTTCCTAGTCATAGCCCCTTCAGAACAGTACAGAAAAATCATATTAAAATCCTAAGCTGTACTTTGAGAGAGAGAAAAGAGATTAAAGCAGCAGGCAGGGTTAGGCAAGACAGTTCAGCATAACATACAAAGGTACTACTGTCCACAAAAAACTGAGTTCAGAAAAAGATAGCAGTTCAAGCTCAGTTCAGACAAGACAGTTCAGCATAACAAACAAAAGGGGTACTGTCCACAAAACTGAGTTCAGCTCAGTCCAATAGGGCAAGATAGCAGTTCACAAGAAAAAGGGGAAATATACAAACTCAGTTGGGATAGCAGCATAGCAGATAGACAGGAGAAAGAGATTATGCAAGCAAAACAATAAAACAGTTCAATAGCAGTTCAGCAGGCATGACAGTTCAGCAGGCATAGCAAAATTAGGAGCCAACTCAGAAGACAGTCCAAGATAGCAGCATAGCAGGTGAGTTCAAAAAAAAGATATAGAAGAGAGATACAAGAACTCAGTTGAGGGAGAGGTTAAAAAGAGAGCTCACTACAGTCATAAAAAAACAACAACTCTGTATAAGAAAAAAGAGCAAATATAGAACTCAGTTCAGGGGAGAAAAGGGGGATACAAAACCAGTTCCAAATAACATCTAAAGCCATTATCAAGCATATATCCTCACCACAAAAAAAAAACTCTACATGCTGCAAACCATAAACCCATAACCTGATATCCAATACCCTGTCATTAACCAATGCTAAACACAGTGAACCTGTACCAGAAAAACATAACGCCATCAAACTTCATCAACACACTACCATCATCACCATAACCAGAATAACCATGTCCATTGCCTAATCTCAAGACATCATACTGTCAACAAGTTCACACGCATAAGAGTTCAAGGCAAACAGGTGAGGCAACCCACGAGCCCTCAGTACAAGCATCATAGGGCCATAAAAACATGACATCCAACTCAACGAAAGCGTCAAGGGCATCAAAAATCTAAAGGCAACACAAACAAGCATACAAATTCACAAGGCAACATACAGAATGCTCAAAGACAATCATCACAGTGGAAGAAGAAGAGGTAAAGACGCGAGGGTTTAGGATTTCTCAGTGAATACTCATCATCAAAAACCTAAGCAAGAATAGCAAGGAACGAAGTTACCAAGAAGGCGTCCAAGCAAGCTTCCTCACGCCGTTCCGGCCTCCTGAAGCATCGCCCCTTTCTTCTCTCCTCCACCTCCAAATAGCAGGTAGTATAATCCTCGCCCCCTATCTTTACTTCTTCACCTCAAAGAATGAAAAGAAAATGCTTAAAAACTCAGATCAACATGCAAGCTTGTAAAAAAGACAAAAGATAAGAATATGAGGCATTGTAATCAAACCTTAAAGTCAAGAGTGCCAAAACCGTGCCTTGGAGGGAAGAAAGATGTGAAGGGCGATGTTGGTGGCCGGAGAAAATGCTCAGAAATTGCTAATCGGAGAAGACGAACCAAACGCGCCGTCGCTGCCTCTAGCCCTAACCCTCGTTCAATAAACAAAAGCTGCCTAACCCTAAAATTCGTTTTTGGATCAAAAGGGCTTAACCCGTTTTAATTCCTCTAAGCCCAATAAGAAATCACTTCATCAAACGTTAAACCATTCTTTTCTATTTTTCTTAAACAACATAAAATACACTAATCTTTTCTTATTTTTACAAAAAAACAATGTCTTTCTTTATTATCTTAATTAAAAATACTTTTTATTATAAAATAAAGACATTTTTAGATAGATATTTCATACATATATTACTTTAAAAAAATTAGTTTTATACATATCATATAAACTAAATTTGAAAATACTTTTTTTCTTAATCAATATACTTTTTATACACAAATTAAACTTAAAAACATTTTTGAAATACATTTGTATATAATTATCTTTTTCTTTTTTATACATGATTAAATTGAAGATATCTTTTTAATTAAATGCATTTTTGTACATATTATACATTCTCATACATAATTAAAATTAAACTCTTTTTTAATTAACATTCATTTTGTACATAACAATTCAATACATTCACTTCTCTCTAATATTGAAATTCGTAAACATTTTGGCTAAAATACTCTTTTTAATTAAAACTTAAACACTTAATCAAAACCCTTCATTTGTACATAATTCAACATATAAATCAAAATACAGATTAAAACGTATATCTAGGTCAAAACCCTAATGCGACTCAATTTCACATTTCGCACTTGTACATATTTACACTTACACATACATATACATTTGTACACTTACACAAATACATTCACATTACCCTATACACATGTTTATCTTACATGTATATTTGATATTTACATTTTGATTGCGACATTCGATTTGGTTGTAAATTATTGGGTACTATAAGTCTCATCCCCTTGTACATTTATACCCCCACTCCCGGACATTATTTTGTAATAGCGTAGATTTATATTCCGCAATTTACAGCTTTTCAATTATACCATGGTTAGACCTAGGGTTTGTATGTACATAAAAATCAAACGCTAGATAACCTAATACAAGACAAATGCATGTAATCAATACACAAACACACTTGCACCCCCTAGGGTAATCCCACATGTTGCCTTCCAAAATGGGCCATGCTTGCACGTCGAGTATCTTTGGCAAAACAAAATCAAATGATCATAAGTCCCTCGATGACGCTTTCGAAAGTTGCCTAAACGAAATGATCATAGTCCCTTCAAAACAAATTGCCAAAGACACTTGGCATCATTGCATTCATGGTCCATACGATGACCCGCGCCTGTCCCGAATAAACTTCCTAACGCAAGATTGTCTAACAATTTCAATGGTAGAACAAAATTGTTAAAAGGGGTTAAAACATGACAAAAAACCTTTGAGTACAATAGGGTAGACAAGACTCTTAGTTACTTGAGATCAAACTTACAAAAACACTTGCCTTCTTTTCAAAAACCACGATCCACAACACTTTCAAACAAACTCTCAAAAACATTTGAAAACATCTTTTCGAAAAGATTCACACTTTTGTAAAACACTCAAACACGAGTCAAATACATTAGTTGCCTAAAACAAGGCATCTTTTTCCTAAAACATTTTCAAAAAAGCACCCACACACACACCATTTTCAAAGCAATCGAAAAACAAGGCAAGTGATCTAAAAAACCAAGTAACTAAGAGCCCATGGATAACCATGGATGAAAAGGGTGCTAATACCTTCCCTTTTCATAATCTACCCCCCGAACCCACGAAACATCTCAAAAGGTTTTTGCTGTGCTTTTTAACCTTTCCTTTAGGATAAAATAAAAAGTCGGTGGCGACTCTTGCTCAACCGCACAAGTGCGAATACGAACGCAAACCTCAAGTCAGTTCTCCCACCGTATCACAACAGAATACGATATTCAGTACACCACTCAGAAGGCAACCAAAGGAAGTGTACTAGCCGATCCTTTGGCTCATCAAGCTATATACGACTACCAATCTATGAATTTCAAGTTCCCGGATGAGAGTATTATGCTAGTAACGGATTATGAAGAACCTAGACCGTATGAAGGAACCGAGCCAGGACCCCGATGGACTATGGTTTTCGAAGGATCTTCTAACGCACTTATCAATGAAATTGGTACGATAATTATCTCTCCCCAGGGTTACCATGCACCCTTCACTGACAGATTATGCTTTGACTATACCAATAACATGGTTGAATACGAAGCGTGCATCATGGGTATCAAAGTTGCTATTGACCTAAGAATCAAGTTCTTGAATGTATATGGGGACTCAGCCCCGGTGATCAGTCAAATCAAGGGAGAATGGGATACTAAGCACCCGAATCTCATTCCTTATCGGGAGCATGTATTGACACTAATTTCGTACTTCGAGGATATTACTTTTGAGCATATCCCACGAGAAGAGAATTAGTTGGCAGACGCATTGGCTACAATGTCATATATGTTCAAAGTCAGGTGGGACAATGGGGCTCTTTGAATTACTATTGAAAGGCTGGATGAACCGACACATTGCTATGAAGTTGACACTGACGAAGTAGAAGACGAGCCTTGGTTTTATGAAGTGAAAAAATACCTTGAGGCTCAAGAGTACCCCGAGGGGGCATCTATCAACGACAAGAAATTCCCATGGAGGTTCTCAGCCAAGTTCTTCCTAAGTAATGGGGTTCTGTACAAACACAATCATGATTCGACTCTGCTTCACTGTGTAGACAAGAAGGAAGCAGAGAAAATGATGGAAGATATGCACGAAGGTATCTTTTGTACTCACTCTAGTGGACATACTATGGCTAAGAAGATTCTAAGAGTGGGATACTATTGGTTGACTATGGAAACTGACTGTCGTCACCACTCAAGAACTTATCACAAGTGTCAGATCTACGCTGACAAGGTACATGTGCCTCCAGTACCTCTAAATGTCTTGACTGCCCCTTGGTCGTTTACAATGCCGGGTGTTATACCCTAAAATTTGCCCTCTAATTTTTTACAAGATCTTCTCTTATATGGGTGGTTACAAACACTTGTTTGAAGAAAAACAACAAATTTTGAAATTGGCCAAGTGCCTTTCGATTGGCCTCTCCAAAGTGCCTTTTGATTGGCCACTCCAAAGTGCCTTTCGATTGGCCTCTCCAAAGTGCCTTTTGATTGGCATCTCCAAAATACCTTTCGATTCCCCCCCCCCCCCCCCCTCCCAAATGTCTTTCGATTGGCATCCACATAGTGCCCTTCGATTGGCATAGACAAAGGTCTTTCGATTGACCTATTAACAAGGCCTTTCGATTGGAATTTTAACAAGGCCTTTTGATTGGCATTTCAACAAGGTCCTTCGAATGAAATTTCAACAAGGTCCACTCTAAGAAGTTTTGAAAGGTTCCATTTGAAGAACATGCAAAGATTCTATTCGAAGGAGCTTCATCAGATCCATTCGAAGGAGCCTCAGAAGAGCCATTCGAAGAAGCTTGCAAAGAGTCCATTCGAAGGAGCTTCATCAGCCCATTCGAAAGGGAGCATTCGAAGGAGGCCATTAACCCATTTGAAAGGGAGCATTCGAAGGCCAGTTACATATCATTCAAATTCAAAAAGGGACAAGATCCCTTAACTTTGGCCAAGGTTACGTTTTATATTCATGGCATTCAAATGGCCGTTATCAGCATTATTTCTCTTGTCCCCTCACACCCCTATAAATATGAGGCAAAGGACACATTACAAGAGGAGGAAAACGAGAAAAAAACATTGGAGAGAGGCTGCTCACAAAATCCATCAAAGGTTACCAGAATTTTCCAAGCAAAAAGCCATCTTTCAACCAAGAGCAGCCACGCCCAGAAGCCCCAGATTGAAGGTGCTCACCTCCAGCAAACGCCCAAATCAAAGACTCAATTTGTTGGTAAGAAAGGGTAAACTATCCAACCTCATATTTACATAACACATCATTACTTGTTGTTACCTTCGATTTGCCATCCTAGACAGGATCAAAGGGCCTGGGTTTGGCACCCAGGTCATGTTATTCGTTTGCTAACATTTGCTGCAAATTTAGCCTGAAAAGACCCAACACGCACAGGATCGAAGGGCCTGGGGTTTGATACCCAGGCCCTGCGTTTTATTTCGCTAACATACTTTTGCAGGCATGGCATCCCAGATCGAAGGAGACACCTTCTCTGGATCGAAGCTGCCCATAATTCTCTTGGATCGAAGAGGACATCTTCTTCTTGGATCGAAGGCAACCCCCTTTCCTGGATCGAAGGCTATTCATGCCTCACTCCCTAGCCCAATCGAAAGAAGGACTCTCTCCTGAATCGAAAGAAGGCCACATTTTTTCTGGATCGAAGACCATAGTTCTCCATGGGATCGAAACTCCTCCTTTCCCCTTTGATCGAAGAATGCCTTTTTCCTTTTATTTTTGTTTTCATTGATTGCTTTTTATTTTACATTAAAACCAAAATCACAAAAAATATTAGGCTAATTGTTTTTCCAATTAAATTAATTTTGTAAATAAATAAATAAATTATTTTAACATCCTTTTTTTAAAATTAAAATTAAATATACTTAGGCCTTATTTTCTTTTATACCAAAAAACAACAAAAATATTTTCTTTTACTTTGCGCATGTTTATTTAATTCAATATTTTACTATTATCGTATCTGTTTACCGGATGTAATAGATAAAATTAGGATATTTACTGCTTTATTCACCATTATTCTTGTATAATGTAAATCCCCTCCCCGAAGCATTGTAATAGCGTAGGACCTCTATATTCTACATTTTACTGCTTTTCTTATTAACTGCTAGTAATTAGGTTTGTATGATAATACTAATAATCAAACGCTAGCAAATATAACAAAAAGATAAAAAATAACTGAACATAACACACTTGCACACAAGCACCTCTAAGGTACGCCCACTTTGGTTGCCTTTAAAAAACAATCATGAGGCAGGAATGCTTTAGCAAAGACCCGTAAAAATCAAAAGATTATAGTCCCTCGATGATCCTACAAGTTGCCTTTTCGGTAAATGATCTAGTCCCTTAAACAGAATTGCTAAAGCATCTCTATAAAATTGCCTTTGTGACTGTAACTTCCCTTCGATTGTCCCTTAAAACATCCAATGACAAGGCTACCTACTGACTAATAGTAGGATAGCACTGTCTAAAGAAAAAGAGGAAAAGAACAACCTTTTCGAGTACAAAAAGTAGATAGATGTTAGAAGTTTGCTCAAACTATTTTTGCACTTACACAAAAACTACTTTCAAAAACAATTTCAAAACATTTGCTTTGTTAACACTCTTGAGGACCGATACAAGAGTTAAACACAAAGCAAATCGCCGCACTAAGGCTTTTCAAAACATTTTCAAACAAAAAGAACAGAAGAATTTTAAAAATGTGCAAACCTCTAAGAGCCTGTGGAAAACCACGAATGGAAAGGGTGCTAACACCTTCCCTTTCCATAATCTACCCCCCTTACTCAGAAACATCTCGAAAAGGTCTTTTTCTGTTCTTTTCACTCTTTGCTTTGTTGGATAAAAGAAAAGACGGTGGCGACTCTTGCTTACCACACATTTGCAAATAAAAACGCAAAAACCAGTATATAACAGTCGGTTCTGCCACCGTGCAACAGAACTAGAGACTCTGTTGGAGATAAAAAAAAGTGGGGTTTACCTTAGAGTTAGTTCATTGTTAAATTGCTTTATTGTGTGTTTACTTGCTTTATCTTTAAGGGTTTTCTTGGGTTGTTACTAAAAGATCCTACACCCGGATCTGGGGTACCTTATTAGGTAAGTAGCAATAAACCATGGAAGTTGTACGGCGTAGAACGATACAGACAAAGTGGTGGCTACGTTAGTGCGATGCTTTGGATTGTACTAATGTTCCTTGAGTAAGTTAAGGATAACATTAGGCTTCCTCATAGTGTCACTAACAGCTAACTGACCTTTAGAAGCTTTAATTGACTCATCCTAGCCATTAGGAAGTAATGAGATAACCGGCTTTGGTTCTGACCGAAGATTGGTTGATACTCGATACTACACTCATTGAGGCTGGACTTTCAGGATTTTTTGGCCGCAATACTTCGATGCAGAGCTGAAATAATTTCTGAAGGGAAGGTCAGTGATATTGAGGCTCCTTAGAACCCGATTACTATTCATAGGACAGGTTGAGCCAACTAAACATTCAAGAGGGTACTTACCTACAAACCTCATACAAGCCTAAACCTAAGGTTGTTTGTGTGACTTGCGTGCTTTCAACTTGAACTACTTGCAGGATTTTTCTAACAACTTGATTTCCTTGCAGGGTTGTTTACAGTCATTATCCAATAACCTGGATTTCTTGCAGGGTTTACTTGCTTACATAACCTTACACTTTTGCTTAACGTATAACATACACATCATAACATCATGCCACAATATTTCCTTAACCATTTCAAGGATCTCAAGGGTTTGCGATGCAGGTTATGATAAATCAGACGTCTAGCAAGGGGCAAGGGGATTTATTTTCCTCTAGAAAATTCCGTCAAAAGATCAAAACTCAACCACTTGAGTCAGGGGCTATGACCCACTTGATATGGTGAGATTGACTCTCGTAGAAGGACGTTTAACAACATGAAAGTTCTTCAATCAAAGCTATAAACTTCAAATGTTGACATCTTCTTGTTTACCCCGCGAGTCCTTGAAAACATTGCATACGCATATCATACATGTTATTTCATAAACATGTTTCAAAGCAGGGTCCTCATCTTATTCGCTGTTTATTTCAGCAAGTAAAGAAATGGCTCTCGAACAAATAGTTAAAGACCTTCAGGCTCAAAATGCTCAGTTCCAACAAATGTTCCTGACTCTGACCCAGGGGCAAGAAAACCTGAGAGCTCTGCTCATCAAAAAGAAGGCTAAGAAGGCAAATAAACCTGTTCATGTTTCGAGTGTGGGAAGAAGAAGACCAGTTAACTGAGCTCTAGATTTCACAACCTCATCAAAGGGAGGGGATAATCAAGAGGAAGAAAACGAGGAATCATATGAAAGAGACAAAAATCCAACATCTGAAGAGGATGAATCTGACTATGATGAGGAGCAGTATCCTCCCGCTGATGAAAAATACAAACGAATGGAGGATCGACTTAATGCCATGGAGATCAAAAGGGTGCCCGGTCTGGATTTCGAAGAATTAGGTTTGGTTCTAGAGGTGGTCATCCCACAAAAGTTCAAGGTCCCCACGTTTTCTAAGTATGACGGTATCTCCTGCCCTAAGTTGCACTTAAGGTCCTATGTCAGGAAGATCCAACCTCACACTTCTGACCGAAAGTTATGGGTCCATTTCTTCCAAGAAAGTTTGGCTGGCACTCAACTGGATTGGTTATATAAACTAGAAGGAACTAACATCCATACCTGGGAAGACTTGGCTACTGCTTTCTACAAGCAGTACCAATACAATGCTGACCTGGCCCCAACTCGAGTGCAACTGCAGAATATGCCCATGAGCTTAAGAGAAGGGTTCAAGGAATATGCGCAGTAATGGAGGGTTCTAGACGGCATGGTTCAACCTCCTCTGACTGATCGAGAAATGATGGACATGTTCATGGGCACTCTGGCAGGCCCATTCTTCAATTTGCTGATTAGAAGTTCCTCATCCGGTTTTATAGAAATGGTCCTGACTGGGGAGAGGATTGAAAGAGGTATCAAGAGTGGGAATATTCCAATGGCGGCATCCTCTAATGCTGAGAGGAAGCCATCTGGTGGTAGAAAAGAAACTAATGTTGTCTATGGTCAAAGGCGCCATAATACAAATAACCACCATCAGCCCGTGGGAGCAGTGTTAATATTTGATCCTACACTCGTTCAACATCAACGGGGCAATAGGCATAGCATAAAATATAAGGAGAGGCAGTACACTGATATTAATATGACTTTGTCTCAAGCATTACAACAATTGCTAAAAGTGGAGCTGATTACACTAAAGGATCCTCCTCAAAAGCCTGATACCTCTTCTCCTAAGTACAACCCTAATGTAAAATGTGCTTACCATTCTGATAGCCCTGGACACGACACGGACAACTGTTGGACTTTGAAGAACAAGATTCAGGATTTGATCGACATCAAGGAGATCGAATTTGACTCTCCTAAGTCTCCCAGCATGATCACTGCTCCCATGCCAAATCATGGCTAGGATTGAGAGAATTTTTGTTCATTTAAATTCTCAAGTTGTATTTTCTTTATCTGTTCAAACAATTATTGTCATGTCAAACTTTTTTATTTCATTAATGACATACACATGTTTGTCTTGAATTAATTTGTTTTCATTATGCTTAAACTGATTTATACTTCCTTTTCGTGATATTCAATTCTCAATCAAAAGTTCTAAGCCTTTAGAGGGAGGATGACGAAAATGATACCACAATCTCTACAATATGCTTTTGAACAGACCTTGTTGATGATGTATAGGCATTGTTTCAAATCCCAAACAGTAGAGTTATAAGGAAGATAATCCCTAGTCAACCCCTTTGAGCCAAAGAATTAGGAGTTTTTATTTTCACACAAATTAAAACCCTTAATCATAACCTGGGGCAGGGTAGTTTCTCAGTTGATTCAGATGCACATTCAGTCATAATATTCTACTTCGTACACAATGAGTGGCATCGAAGACGTCCTTTCAAATCAAAAGACGATGATGGTTCCGTATAATCATTAAGAACATGCAGTTATTATCTCTCACAATATAAGCCCACTAAGTCAAAACCTATGAAGGAGACTTAAGAAATAGAAAATAACTGGGGCATCCCGCTGATTGTAATCACAAAAAGAAACAGTTTAGGCAAAAAGAAGGGAGAACGAAAACAAAAAAAAGAGGTTACTACAAATCCTCGACAAAAAAAAGGATTACAAAAATGACTGCCTTGTCAAAAGAAACTTTCAGTATCCGAACCATCACCAAAACATCAAGGATAAGATGCCAAACTCAACTGGGATCTGAACATACAATTAATTGAGCATAGGACTGAAGAATATCACGAAGAGCGGGTGGGTACAAATAAATTTTGAGCCTTTATCCTTTGTTTCTTAAACCGTGAACCAAGCCACGCTACAATCCTTAAAAGTCCTAACTGAAGCATGGGTTAGTTCAAAAGCATACTGTTACAAAAGGTATCCTGACTTCTGTAGGACTTGCTATAAATCCTGAGTTGATATCACTCTCTTGTAAAATTTGTTTTATCAAAAAATGAATTTTCAAAAACTTCAAGACAAGCATAAACTTTGCATTATTAAAATACCATTGTTTGCATGTGACTATTTGTTCAACAGCAGAGAAATTCGCAAACGAATATTCAATGAACAGAAATCCTCTCAATGAGCAAAATTACCTCAAGTGGAAAAACACTTCCAATCAAGGGGCATGACATGGTGTCCAACTGACCTGGGGCAGTCAAGTCAAGGTTCAAGGAATCTCTCAAAAATGCCAAATAGCCAGGGGCAGATCTCCATCTGAATCACTTGGGGCATTGGACGTGAATTCCAGCAGCGAATCATGTACGATCAAACAAACATCTTCTGGCAGCATGGAAACACTTACTACTATGGACAATGACAATTCTCCGCACTCGGTGAACATGGACATAGTCAGAAAATACTACGCATGAAAAAAGACCCGCTAGGTTGACAGGCCTAGGTAAAAATAAGGGCATCCCGGCGAACCAAAAAAGTTCGGTAAAAAATTAGGGATATATACAAAAAATTGTACACCCAGAAAGTTGAAAACATGAAAAGGCGGCTTGGGCAAAAAAGGGTATCCCGGTGGACCGAAAACCCGAAAGGGAGATCCAGGAAAAAGTTAGGGATTAAAGCATACGACTACATCCCGTCATCTTGTCACTTGTCTAATTAGTAGAAGACTTATCATCCTGATCAAAATTTACCAAGCGCCCCAGGAGTTGGGATGACACTCAAACCATCCACAAAGTCTCCGCAGGTACTTTCTCCAGCAGGTACAAAGACAGGGGGAATCTTACTAAAAAATCGTCGCCATATCCCCAGCTTACAACTTAGTGATGTCAGGTGTTCTTGTATCCCCTGCGGAATAGGAATTTCCAACTACTGCTCCGACATCAGGTTTTCCCCAATAGAGTTTTTTTCTCTAGCTGCAGAGGTTCATCCCTTAGCGGAATTTGTTCTCCAGATTGGTGAAGTCTCCCAACAAAACTATTCCCCACGGTGAAATCATTCTCAAACAGAAGTCAAAGATCCTCGGCAGAGAAAGGGAATCACCAACAAAACTATCTCCATTCCTTATCCCCAACAGAAATTGAAGAATCACTTTATTCACTCACCAACAGTAGTCCAGGATTCAACTTCCCGGTACTCTCCAGCAATAATCAGTTATTCATTTTCCCTAGTTCAACAATACATCAATAGAACAATTGACACGTTCATACATTGCATTCATACATCATATTTACAGATGTCATAACATACGCAGTACGAATACATATATCACAATATCATTTATTTTGAGAGCATCATTTACACTTCATGCATCATGACTTTGCATCCAGCTAACCCTGTATCTTTTCAGGTAAAATTCTATAAACCAATAAAAATCATCAACTACTTACATGACCAGACAAATTTCTGGTAATCTGTTGAGGTAGCAATCATCATAGATTCCTTCATTATCTATTGAGGTAGAAATCGTCAAAGATTCCTTCACTATATATTGAGGTAGCAATCGTCAAAGATTCCTTCACTATCTGTTGAGGTAGAAATCATCAAAGATTCCTTAATTATCTGTTGAGGTAGCAATCATCAGAGATTCCTTCACTATTTGTTGAGGTAGCAATCGTCAAAGATTCCTTCACTATCTGTTGAGGTAGAAATCGTCAGAGATTCCTTCACTATTTGTTGAGGTAGAAATTGTCAAATATTCCTTCATTATCTATTGAGGTAGCAATCGTCAAAGATTCCTTCACTATCTGTTGAGGTAGCAATCGTCAAAGAATCCTTCACACTCTGTTGAGGTAGCAATCGTTAAAGATTCCTTCACTATCTGTTGAGGTAGCAATCGTCAAAGATTCCTTCACTGTCCATTAAGGTAGAAATCGTCAAAGATTCCTTCACTATCTGTTGAGGTAGCAATCATCAAAGATTCCTTCACTATCTGTTGAGGTAGTAATCGTCAGAGATTCCTTCACTATCTGTTGAGGTAGCAATCTTCAAAGATTCCTTCACTAATTTGTTGAGGTAGAAATAGTCATAGGTTCCCTTATTATCTATTGAGGTAGAAATCGTCAAAGATTCCTTCATTATAACCCTCCAGAGGCAGTCCAACACGGACTCATCCTGAAACATCCCTACGCAGGCTCTTCATAATACATTTTCAGTCAAGAGATAACTCTTCCTCAGAGCCTTGGACAACTGAAGTTCCTAGACTTTATTCCCCACAAATTTTTCCTCAAACAGGAAAACAACAGAAGTTCATCCCCCAGTAGACTCCTCCTCAGACAGCAGGAACAGGAACCACCAAAGGGACCATGTGTGAAATCAGCATCTACTTTGGGTGGCATCTTTAAGCCCATCTCCGATGACTCTCTGTCAACTTATCTAAATGGCATCTATAAGCCCATTCTCGACATCATCAACAATAAGTATTACTTCATGTGAGTGCAAATTTCTAGGGACTCTAGTGTTCAATCATCTTCCACCTTCAGATCACAAAAGGCAGGCAAGCCAATCTACATCTTCAGGTTTAAGAAGATTGAACGGAGGCAGCTGTTGTACCCCAAAATTTGCCCTCTCATTTTTTACAAGATCTTCTCTTATATGGGTGGTTACAAACACTTGTTTGAAGAAAAACAACAAATTTTGAAATTGGCCAAGTGCCTTTCGATTGGCCTTTCCAAAGTGCCTTTTGATTGGGCACTTCAAAGTACCTTTTGATCGGCCTCTCCAAAGTGCCTTTCGATTGGCCTCTCCAAAGTGCCTTTCAATTGGCCTCTCCAAAATTCCTTTCGATTGGACCCCCCAAAATGTCTTTCGATTGGCATCCACATAGTGCCCTTTGATTGGCATAGACAAAGGTCTTTCGATTGACCTATTAACAAGGCCTTTCGATTGGAATTTTAACAAGGCCTTTTGATTGGCATTTCAGCAAGGTCCTTTGATTGGCATCTCAACAAGGTTCACTCGAAGAAGTTTTCAAAGGTTCCATTCGAAGAACATACAAAGAGTCCATTCAAAGGAGCTTCATCAGAGCCATTCGAAGGAGCCTCATAAGAGCCATTCGAAGAAACTTGCAAAGAGTCCATTCGAAGGAGCTTCATCAGCCCATTCGAAAGGGGGCATTCGAAGGAGGCCATCAGCCCATTCGAAAGGGAGCATTCGAAGGCCAGTTACATATCATTCAAATTCAAAAATGGACAAGGTCCCTTAACTTTGGCCAATGTTACGTTTTATATTCCTGGCATTCAAATGGTCGTTATCAGCATTATTTCTCTTGTCCCCTCACACCCCTATAAATATGAGGCCAATGACACATTACAAGAGGAGGAGAATGAAAAAAAACATTGGAGAGAGGCTGCCCATAAAATCCATCAAAGGTTGCCAGAATTATCCAAGCAAAAAGCCATCCTTTAACCAAAAGCAGCCTCGCCCAGAAGCCCCAGATCGAAGGTGCTCACCTCTAGCAAATGCCCAAATCGAAGACTCAATCTGTTGGTAAGAAAGGGTAAACTATCCAACCTCATATTTTCATAACACATCATTACTTATTGTTACCTTCGATTTTCCATCCTAGACAATATCAAAGGGCATGGGTTTGGCACCTAGGTCAAGTTCTTCGTTTGCTAACATTTGTTGCAGATTTAGCGTAAAAAGACCCAGTGCGTGCAGGATCGAAGGGCCTGGGGTTCGATACCGAGGCACTGCGTTTTATTTCGCTAACATACTTTTGCAGGCATGGCATCCCAGATCGAAGGAGACACCTTCTATGGATCGAAGCTGCCCATAGTTCTCCTGGGTCGAATAGGACATCTTCTTCTTGGATCGAAGGCAACCCCCTTTCCTGGATCGAAGGCTATTCACGCCTCACTCCCTAGCCCAATTGAAAGAAGGCATCTCTCCTGAATCGAAAGAAAGCCACATTTCTTCTGGATCGAAGACCATAGTTCTCCCTGGGATCGAAACTCCTCCTTTCCCCTTTGATCGAAGAACGCATTTTTCCTTTTATTTTTGTTTTCATTGACTGCTTTTTATTTTACATTAAAACCAAAATCATAAAAAATATTAGGCTAGTTTTTTTTCCAATTAAATTATTTTTGTAAATAAATAAATAAATTATTTTAACATCCTTTTTTTAAAAATTAAAATTAAATAGACTTAGGCCTTATTTTCTTTTATACCAAAAAACAACAAAAATATTTTCTTTTACTTTCCGCGTGTTTATTTAATTCAATGTTTTAGTATTATTGTATCTGTTTACCGGATGTAAAAGATAAAATTAGGATATTTACTGCTTTATTCCCCATTATCCTTGTATAATGTAAATCCCCCCCCCCCCCCCCGAAGCATTGTAATAGCGTAGGACCTCTATATTCTGCATTTTACTGTTTTTCTTATTAACTGCTAGTAATTAGGTTTGTATGATAATACTAATAATCAAACGCTAGCAAATTTAACAAAAAGACAAAAAATAACTGAACATAACACACTTGCACACAAGCACCTCTAAGGTACACCCACTTTGGTTGCCTTTAAAAAGTAGTCATGAGGCAGGAATGCTTTAGTAAAGACCCGTAAAAATCAAAAGATCATAGTCCCTTGATGACCCTACAAGTTGCCTTTTCGGTAAATGATCTAGTCCCTTAAACAGAATTGCTAAAGCATCTCCATAAAATTGCCTTCGTGACTGTAACGTCCCTTCGATTGTCCCTCAAAACATCCAATGACAAGTCTACCTACTGACTAATAGTAGGATAGTACTGTTTAAAGGAAAAGAGGATAAGAACAACCTTTTCGAGTACAAAAAGTAGATAGCTGTTAGAAGTTTGCTCAAACTATTTTTGCACTTACACAAAAACTACTTTCTGAAATAATTTCAAAACATTTGCTTTGTTAACAATCTTGAGGACCGATACAAGAGTTAAACACAAAGCAAATCGCCGCACTAAGGCTTTTCAAAACATTTTCAAATACAAAGCACAGAAGCATTTTAAAAATAAGCAAACCTCTAAGAGCCCGTGGAAAACCACGGATGGAAAGGGTGCTAACACCTTCCCTTTCCATAATCTACTCCCCTTACTCAAAAAATCTCGAAAAGGTCTTTTTCTGTTCTTTTCACCCTTTCCTTTGTTGGATAAAAGAAAAGACAGTGACGACTCTTGCTTACCGCACATTTGCGAACAAAAATGCAAAAACCAGTATACAACAGTCGGTCCTACCATTGTGCAACACCGGGCATTGATATGATTGGAGAAATCAAGCCAACGGCTTCTAATGAACATCGTTTCATCCTCGTCACCATTGATTACTTCATGAAATGGGTTGAAGCAGCCTCGTTTGTCTCTGTTACCAAGAATGTGGTGGCTCAGTTCATCAAGCATAACCTTATCTGTCGATATGGCATCCCCGAGAGAATTATCAAGAATAATGGTACTAATCTCAAGAACACTATGATCACGGAACTCTGTATGCAGTTCAAGATCAAGCACCATAATTCTTCTCCGTATCGACCAAAGATGAATGGTGCAGTGGAAGCCGCCAATAAGAACATCAATAAGATTATACAGAAGATGACAGTGACGTATAAATATTGGCACGAGATGTTACCATTCTCTCTTCATGGCTATCTCACTTCAGTATGAACATCAACTAGGGCAACCCTATTTTCTCTAGTTTATGGTATGGAGGTTGTCTTACCTGTCGAAGTTCATATTCCTTCTCTGAGAATTTTGAAAGATATAGATTTTTACGAAGACAAATGGATCCAAACTAGGCTGGACCAGTTGAATTTAATCAACGAGAAGAGAATTGCAACTGTTTGTCATGGAAAAATGTATCATAAGCGTATAATCAAAACTTTCAATAAGAAGGTCAAGCATCGGGTATATCAGGCTGGTGACTTGGTAATAAAGCTCATCATCTTACCACAAGGTGACCCCTGAGGAAAATGGACTCCCACTTACGAAGGGCCATTTATAGTCAAGAAGATATTTGCTGGCGGTGCTATGATACTGACCACCATGGACGGTGAAGATTTTCCGCACCCTGTGAACGCGAATATAGTCAAAAGATACTACGTATAAAAGTGACCTGCTAGGTCGATTGGCCTAGGAAAAAATAAGGGTATCTCGACAAACCAAAAGGGTTCGGGCAAAAATTAGGGGTATATATAAAGATTGTACACCCGGAAAGTTGAAAACCTGAAAAGGCAGCTTGGGCAAAAAAAAGGTATCCCGGTGGATTGGAAACCCGAAAGGAAGGTCCAGGCAAAAGTTAGGGATTAAAGCGTACGACTATGTCCCGTTGGATCATTTACGTACAACAAACTTTGTTACCAACGGCAAGTTCAAATGGTACAGATCAATTCAGTCAACTTCTTTCGACAATGAGGGATGAGATGCTTGAAGATATACAAGCAATAGCAGAGTCGAAACCCGACGAGATCGTTTACACATAGCTATATGTTTTGCTGTTACTTTGTACTCTTTTCATTGTTCGAAGATTTCCTCTTACTAGGATTTTCGTCTCTTTGTACAAAATCGCATGTTTATAGGCAAATTACCAATACAAATACCATCTCAAAATTCAAATTTTATTTTACTGTTTTTTGTTTTGCTCGCAAAAATGTCCAATGACTAAATTGAATGAACATATGCATATGAATATGATTACTGTTAACAAATATATGCATAAAAACAAGAATGAGCTTTTTCTAAAGACTCCAGAAGTTGGGATAGCTCACAATTCATCCACAAATCTCCACAAAGAAATCCCCATAGAGCTATCTTCACAAGTTCATTCCCGACAAAGACGCATTCCCCGCAAATCCAATAAGCCTTAAGACAGGAATTAGGGTATCTTCCAGCAATCAACCTAATCATACTCCCTAGCAGATCCCCCTAGCGGATAAAGGAGTATGATCTTTTCCTCGGAAATGTCACCAACCTACAGAACCCCAATCCTCATCAGAGATTATTTCAGTAGCAAAGTGAATAGAAATTCTCTTCCCGGTCGAGTTTATTTCTCCAAAACTATAAAAACCTCTGCATAATTATCTTCTCCTGCAGGGCACATTTCCTTAGCAGAATATATTTCTCCAGTAAGGTTTATTTTTCTTCAGCAGAGTATATTTCTTCAGCAAGGGTTTATTTCCCAACAAAATTCAGTCTCCATAGCTTGAGTCTATTGCTCTAACTACTACAAATCACCGAAAAAATTCCTATCTTTAGCGAAGAACAATCCAGGTTGCTATCCCCAGAGAGTGGCTACGGAATCTAAAACCATACCAGATATCAGTTAGCCTTATCCTCCCCAGACGAGCCAACATCCATATCTAAAACTCAGTTAGACATGTTCCTCTGAAGGTTATCCATATCTTTTATCCCCAATCGAGGTATATGAGAGTTAAATTCCCCAGTAAAGCAATGAACGACCAAAGTTCATGAACTCTTCTCTGTGTAAAGCAATGAACGACCAAAGTTGCTAAATTAGGGTTTCCCTTAGGAGAAGTCAACTGAACTTTGACCAAGCATAACTTTCACATGCTTCATAATTTTCCCCAACCAAAGCTCACTTTGAAGAAAAATCAATTCTCTACAACTTTGTCTCTCTAAGCTCAAGTCCAAAAAATGCTTCATTTGAGAGATATGGGTCAATACATTACAGCTTATTTCAAAAATCAACAAAAAGACACTTTTTGTCAAGGCAACTTACATCAAGATAAAATCTTAAAATTCAAAAATGATCAACATAGAGATTTTAGAGGACATCTTGGGCTTTCCAAAAAGTCAAATATCACCTTCATAAGATGAAAATTGCAAGAGTTATGATCAGTGCAAGTTGGGAAATTTTGAGCAAATGCATGAAGTTCAAATTAAGAAAACTTGATATTTTGGACTATTGGGCCATTGTTTTAAAGTTCAAGCGTGAATTCCATTCCTTATACACCTCAGATCATGTTCATGCACCCCTTGATCTATTTTATTTTTAATTATTTTGACTTATTCATTAATAACTCAAAAATAAATAAGATAAAATATGAGGCTTCTTACACAAGGTCCAAGCCCATCCTATCTTTGACCTAATTCATGATATTTAATCTACACTCTTCATAAAAGCCAACCACGAAACCCTTATCTCAAGAAACTTGTCAAAAACCTCAAATTTTCCAAGAACCCTAAAGAATTTGATACCCTATTCATAGTCCCTTTCACCACAAACTAGCCATCCCAATCAACCCCAGGAAGATCATAGGGTAAGATTGGATCATTTACAACGATCCAAATGGCCAAAATATACTCGTGCATTCATCACGATTCCATCATTACATTTTTTTATTCTTGAGTTTCATTGCATTTTAAGATAAACTAACCATGCTAATATGTTTGTGAGGTCTCTGTGTGAAGGAAATATCAATCGCATGGTACTCATGTTATCAGAATCGTGAATCATCATATTTATGCAGATCGGAGTTGTTTTCACCATAGCTCCCAACCCATTGATTTTCAAACTAAAATAATCGTCACATTGAACTCACGGCCCTCGATTTAGGGGGGTAGGGTACTTTTGGTTGGCTAACATCTTTGATTTTTGCAGGTTGGTGAAAAGAACAATCGGAGAAGACGTCCTGAGCTAGGGCTCCGGCGTCTCTCCGGTTCATGAACAGTTTGTATATTATATATGTATTTTTGCATTATAATTACCGAATGTATTACCGCCCCAGTGGTTGAAGCGCGTACGTTAAGGACATATTATGCCAGGGCATGGGTTCGATCCCAGCCTTTTAGAATTTTGACATTTTTCTGATTTATTTATCTTTGCAGATAACCAAGCACGTTCGTTTCCTTTCCTTATCACCAAGGCGCGCTTGGCCCAATGGTGAATGTGTTGGCTGGAAGTTCTGAAGGCGTGGGTTCAACACCCACCCCTACCGTTTTGGTTTATTTTCACAAATTCCCCCTTCATCTTACTCTTTCCTTTTCCTATTTTCACAAAAAAAACCTTTTTTCAAATCCTTGATTTTTTTATGAACCCTAATTAGTTTTAGGTTTTGATTTAATCAACCCTAATTAATTTTAGGTTTTTATTCAATTAATTAATTTAGTTTTTTAGGTTTTTTTACTAACCTTTTTTTAATTAAATTAAAATCAACTTAGATTTTTTAGGGTTTGTTTAATTTAATTAACCAATTTATTTTTAATTAATTAAAATTAATTAGGTTATTAGGTTAATCGTCAAAATCTATTTTCTATCAAAATCACCGAAGCAAATTGCCTTTGCCTTTCCCTTATCACCGCTTCGCGCATTTTATTATTTTCGCCTTTTTTTATTATTGTAATTGCTTACAATTTGTAATAGTTAATTAGGGTTTTATTTCTCTCCCCGTGTTTTATTACTTGTACCCCTCATTCCCGAAGCCTTGTAATAGCGTAGGAATCTTTAATTTCTTCCTTTACTTTCTGCATTTATTGCTTTCCTTTTAATTGTTTAGTAATAGGATTGTATGGCAAAGATTAAAAGCAAACGGTAGCAAAACTCTAATGCAAGATAAATGAACTGAATTGAATACACTTGCACACTCACACCTCTAGGGTAACCTCCCTTGTCGCCTCAGAAAGAAAACAATTATGTCCCTCGAACGTGGGGACGCTTTAGCACTGTCCCTCGATTAAAAAGATCGTAGTCCTTCAATGACCCTTTGGATGCTGCCTTTAGTAAATGATCTAGTCCATTACGAATTACTAAAGTGCCCCTACAAGTTGCTTTCAATGACTGTACGATGACCCACGCCTTCCCCTTCACATCCAACGATAGGGATTCCTACTAACTAATGGTAGGATAGTACTATCTAAAGAAGGATAAAAAGTAAAATAAAGACCTTGAGTAGGTAGATAGTTCCTAATCGCTTGCTCACAAATGAAACAAACAATTTTTTACACAAACACTTTCAAAAATATTTTCAAACAAACACTTTGTATGCATTCTCAAAAATTATTACAAAGTTTCCTTACTACTGGCATTTCAAAATATTTTTCAAAACACATAAAGCATTTTAAACAAAGTGAGCTAGCCATTAAGAGCCCGTAGATAACTATGGATGAAAAGGGTGCTAACACCTTCCCTTTTCATAACCTACCCCCCGAACTCAATAATCTCAAGGTCTTTTCTGTTCTTTCCACCCTTTCCTTATTGGATAAAAGAAAAGTCGGTGGCGACTCTTACTATCCGCAACATTTGTGATAAAGCGCAAAACCAAAAGTCAGTTATCCCACCTTATTACACCTCCCATATCATGTATGCAGATGATATTATGATCTTTTGTTCTGGGAATCTCTCCAATATTAAGGTTCTGAAGATTATTTTCAGGAGTTATTCCAAAGACTCAGGTCAGCACATCAACCTCATTAAATCGTTTTTTTACATTGGATCGATGTCTTGTCGGAAAAGAAATCAAAGCATGTAATATATGGATTTCCAACATGGAACCTTTCCTTTTTCTTACCTTTGTGTCCCTCTATTCAAAGGTCGGTGTTGTACCCCAAAATTTGCCCTCTCATTTTACTCAACACATGCCCATTGAGGTCCTCAACTGGCTCAAGGATGCCAAAGAGTTGACCAGACAAACTCTCTCCTAAGGAAATGTACCTCAAACCAGGGTTTCCATTTTCATCAGGGAGTGGGAACCCTAAAGGTCCAAAATACCTTCCATGGTCCCAATATGTTCTCAAGATCATCCATGTCAATTGCCCAGATGTCTGAAAATCAACTCTACTAGGTCAAAAATCAACTGTGGCCACATACAATCAAACTTCAAGCTTTTTGGTCAAATATCAACATTTTGAAGAGATATACATCATTTGATCAAGGTTTTATCATGATTCCTCAAGGAATTCCCCCAAATTCATCAAAACCCAAAAGTTGCTAAATTAGGGTTTCATAGGAAAAGTCAACCAAACTTTGACCAAGCATAACTTATTCATACTTTATCAGAAATTTTCCATACAAGGCTCATTTTGAATAGGATGAAATTCCATACAACTCATATTCATCCCACAAGTTCAAAATATTCACTCATCAAAAGATATTGAATTTCTATATTATAGGTCCTTTTGAAAAGTCAACAAAAACACCTTTTGGGTCAAAGCTTCTTACATGAACATGGAATACCCAATTGAGATGAATATAAAAGGGTTGTTTAGGGGACATCCTAAGCTTTCTAAAAAGTCAAAGAACACCTCTCTAGGGTTAAAATTGGAGGAGATATGCCTTGTCAAAGTTGACCATTTTTGTAAAATTGCCAAAAGTCAAATGTGCTCAAAAATACATTTTTTGTCAAATGGGCCTAGTATTTCATGATTGTATCTTGTTGGAAACATGGTCCACGACCCAAATCAGTATCCACACATTATTTTCTTCATTATTTATTTTATTTTTATTTTTTATTATTTAAAATTCAAATTAAATCAAATAAATGGCAAAAAATACAAAAGATTGAATTTGATTTGATTTTTTTTGTAGGAATCAAATCTATTCAAGTTGGATTAATCAGACCAAATCAAATCAAGGCAAATTGAATCAAAATTGGCATGATATGGAGGCATTTAGAAAGATATGATACAAGAGAAAAATCAAATCCAATCTTCATGATTCCAAGAGATTGAATATGTTTTGGTTACCCTAATTCACTTAAGCATATATATTGAACATAAACATGCACGAGGACAAGGATTGGCAGCGGTGAAAATACAAGAACAAAACTCAAAAATTTACAAGAAAGTGGTGGATCGTTCCTGGACCTAGAGGGTGATTTAAGCCATTCTAAGACTACCAATAGACTCCTGGACATCTCCAGAATATGTCTCAATCAATTGCAAGCATTTTCACGTCCAGAATCGCGAGTTACAGACCTACGGTTTGCACCTCCAAGCTTGAATTTGATTTCTTAATTTACGCATAATTAATCATTACTAAACATAGCATTGTGTTTGTACTAACATTTGGAATGTTTTGGTTTACATGATTTTGTGTTTTTATGATTGTATGCATATGTGCCATGGCTAAGGTTTGTTTTGTTGTCTTAGGGTTTTCTTGCACAGGTTAAATTGGCCAATGAAAAGGGTATCATGATGCTCGTGGGATCAAGGCGAATGGATCCATGTATTCATATTTCCTTTATCATGCGTTTTGATGATTTTTGAAATTCACAGATTTATAGCTATGGCAAACTGTCCGTAGGTAAAGGTTTTATACCTAACACGACAGATGAGGAAGAAGATGATGATGTGTTCAATCATCATTGGACCATTCAAATAGCTGGCGCGCGTTTTTGTCTTAATTCATTAATCCACTTGTTTTTTTTATATATTATCATTTGTTTTCATTATATTAACAAGCAAGACACATGGCTCAGATGGTAAAAAGCGCTTGGTATTGAGTGGGAGGACCTGGGTTCGATCCCAGGTCCCAGCAATTTTCTTTGTTTTCTTAACTCTTCTTTGCAGATCATGTGCACCATCATCCAAAACGCCTATCATGCACCCCACTGATCCAGCCAATGGATCACAGCCTATTCAGATCCAACGCCTCAAGCAGTGAAGGACCATGGTGCACTCTTAGGTTGGCACAACATGGGATCAAGCGTGGGACTGGGCCTTAGCTTCATGGGCCTGGATAAATTCAACAATATACCCCCCTTTCAGCTTCCATACAGGCCCATCTCTTTACTTTTCTATTTTATTTCTTGTTTTAATTATTTTATTAATTATTTTCTTTTACAAAAATAACACAAAAATCAGTCTTTTTTATTAAATCAAAAATCACTAAAACATCAAAAATAATTTTTTCATAAAATATTCTATTTCTTGAATTAATTTGTTTAATTAAAATTAGGGCAATTTAATTCTTTTCATAATTAAAAATAATTAGAATTAGCGTTTAATTTTGTACATAATCTAATTTTTCTCAAAATATAACCTAAATCTTTTTTAATTAGATTTCGTAGGGTTTGCTAATTATTCTCGCATTTAATTCGCCGCGTGCATTTTTTAATTTCCTTTTTATTATTATTGTAACTGCTGCGAGTTTGTAATAGTAATTAGGGTTTCAATTCTGCATCTTTATTTTCGGTCAAAATAATTATGTATCTGCAAAAGCCCTGTAATAGCTAGGACTTTAATTTCTCGCATTTTAATTTCTGCAAACTATAAACTGCTTAAATGTTAATAGGATTGTATGGAAAGACAAAGTGAAAATTAATACGGTAGAAAATCCTAAATGTGCAAAGATAAATTAACTGAAAATTACACTCGCACATGCTCACTCCTAGGGTTTACTCAACTCTGGTTGCCTTCGATAAACGATCATGAAGTATAGGGTTTGTTAGTGGTTGTCCTCTAGCCCCAAAAGATCTAAAATGACCCATTCGGATGTTGCCTCGAAAAAAGATCTTTATGGCTTTAGGATGATTACTAACATTTCCTAACATTGATTTTGTGATCATATTTGTCCCTTCGAATGTCCCTAAAAAACTCAAACGGTGATGCTAGCTATTTCTCAATAATGGGATAGCATTGTCTAAAAGGAAAACGAACAGACCTTTTTCGAGTAGGTAGATTATTTCCTAGGTACTTGCTCAAACAAACAAAAACTTTTTCACACCAACATTTTCCAAACAAAGTTTTCAAAAACAACTTCGTAACACTCTTGAGGACAGAAATATGGGTTAATACGAAGTAAAATAAAACTTTTCAAAATAAGCACACACAAACAGTTTTCAAAATGAACAAGTATCTAAGAGCCCGTGGAAAACCACTGATAGAAAGGGTGCTAACACCTTCCCTTTCTATAATCTACCCCCCGTACTCAGAAACATCTCGAAAAATGTTTTTTCTGTTCTTTTTCCTTTTCCTGATTGGATAAAATAAAAGTCGGTGGCGACTCTTGCTTACCGCGACATTTGCAAACAAAAAATGCAAACCAGTATTAACAGTCGGTTCTGCCACCGTATCACGGAACTGGCGACTCTGCTGGGGAATAAAATATAAAGTGGGGTAAACCTTAGTATCTAGGTCATATTTAATTGCTTCCTCTTGATTGTCTTGCTTGCTTTATATTTATGGGAAATGTTCGGGTTATTTGATCCTACACCCGGATCGGGAAACACCTTTTAGGTAAGTAGCAATAAACTGTGAGGGAGTTGTGCTGGGGTATACCGACACGGTTGAAGCAGTAGCTACGTTAATGTGGCACTTTGGTTGGTACCCGTAACCCTTGAGTCAATCAGGGAGATGTACGGGGCCGCCGCGTGGTGTCATAAAGCATCAACTGACCTTAGAACCTTTAATTGCACAACTTGTTCAGTAGGACGTAGCGAGATGGTCGGCTTTGGTTTATGCCCAAGGTCGACAAATACTCAATGCTACACTCATTGAGGTTTGACTTCTTGTTTGATTATGAGTCAATCCTCGATTGAACAAGGCTTGGGGGAAATATCAGTGATATTGAGATCCCTTTAGAACCCAGTTACATATTCATAGGACATGTTGAACCAATCCAGCTTCAAGAGGGTATGACCTTAAAACTCAAGCAGGCCTTAAACCTAAGGACTTGGTGTGATTTGTCTGTGTTTGCTATACCTGTGATTTATCATGACATCATAAACATCATACCATAGCATATCATACTAACTGTTTCAAGGGTTTCTAGGGCTCATCTTTGCTCTATTTTGTAGGATATGGCATCCCCCCGCAGGAACACTATTCAGATTAACCTAGTGAAAGTATATCCCTGTGATACGGTGGCCAGAACCGGACTGTTTTTGGAATGCTGGTTTGCGTTTTGTGTTTGTTTTTGCAAAATGTTGCGGTAAGCAAGAGTCGCCATCGTCTTTTATTTTATCCAACAAGGAAAGGAAAAAAGCACAGAAAAATTCCTTTTTCAAGATATTTCTGAGTACGGGGGGTAGATTTATAGAAAGGGAAAGTATTAGCACCCTTTCTATCCGTAGTTATCTATGGGCTCTTATGTACTTGCTCATCATTTTCAAAATTGTTTTCTTTGTGTTTGTGCGCTTTGAAAAGTTTTTGTTTTGACTTCGATTTAACTCTTGCTTCTGTCTTCAAGAGTGTAATAAAGTGTTTTGAAAACTTGTTTGTAAAGGAGTGTAAGTGTGGAAAAAGTTTGTTTTGATTGAGCGAACTAATCTACCTACTCGAAAAAAGAATCATTCTATGCTTGTTTCCTTTAGACAATGTTATCCCACTATTAGTGAGTAGGTAGCGTCGTTGTTGGAGTTTGAGGGTCAATTCGAAAGGGACGCACGATCACTAAAGCAATGTTAGGACGTCTTAGCAATAACCCTAATGTCTTAGATCAATTATTCGAGGCAACAATTCCGAGACAACTTTTCCGAATCGGGACTTTGATCTTTGTTTAGACAAAAGGATGACCACTAAAGCATCCTATACTCAATGACCATTTACCGAAGGCAACCAAATAGGAGTGTACCCTAGGAGTGCGCATGTGCGAATGATTCAATTTCAGTTTATTTATCTTTTCACATTTAGGGTGATCTAACTATTTTAAAATTAACCATACATTCTTGTCATGCATCCCTATATCATACATCTAACAGTTAATAATTTGCGAAATTTAAAGTGCGGAATTTAAACTACGCTATTACAAGGCTTCAGGTATTTACATAGCCAAAAACAAACCCTTTGAAAATAAAGTGATAAATGTAAATAAACGTCTTAATTAAACTATTACAAACTGTAGGCAGTTACATCAATATGGTAAATAATAAAAATAAAGCGCGCGAGAAGAATTAAGATCGACGAAAATTTAAGGTTTTGACCCTTCTAACCTAATTAAAAGAAAAAAAAATTTTGTTGTTTTTAATAAAAGAAATAAGTTTTCTAAATTAAATATGCAATTAATTAGTTAATTAAATTAATTAATAAAAATAATTACATGACCTATTTTGGTTTCTTTGGTTATTTTAGGAAAAAATAAAATATAATTAAGTTAGTAATAAAACCTATTTATTCTAATTATTTTTAAGTTATTTACAAAAAGAAATTAAAGTTTTACCTAACATTAAAATTTAATTAAGAAAAAATCCTAAATCTATTTTTATGTGATTTTTATATTTGTTTATTGATAAAAAATAAAAGGGATTAAAAGAAATAAATAAAACGAATAAAACATGAAAATAAAGATGAGCCTAGTAGCAAAAGTAAACAGGGGGTGCAATCATCAGAAATCCCTAGGCCCGAATCTTTGAAAGCTTCATGCTCTAACTATGGTGTTTTTTTTTATTCTTGCGTGGAACCTATGATTCAACCATCCATATCTGTTCTATATAAACTCAAACAAACGTTAGCATACCATAAAATATGATTAAAATTAGAGATTCAAAGTTTAAAATTTTACCAAACCGGTGTTGTCAAATGGGGGGCGTGCTAGGCGTGTGATGGATTGCTCTTGGGCCTTGTAAGACTCTTGAGGACTTCAAGAGGATGGTTTGAGGCTTGATGTCAATTGAGAGAGACCGGAACCTCGAGATATGACTTGCACCAATTCTTTGATTTCTGGAGAGCTTTTTGAAGAGATTTTTGAGAGCTTTTTAGAGAGGATTTTCGTCCCTTTCAAGTTTGTATGGATCTATATTTATAGAGGATAATGAGGAGACAAGAAAGCATGGAAAGAATCTCCCTCATAATGTTGTGTTTTAAGACCATGATCAAAATTTGAAAAAAATTCCATATTTGATGATTTTATGCCATTTTCACATGTGGATGAACCTGGAAATATTTGAAGAGTTATTGCACGAAATCAATTGACATAAACCAGCATAAAACTTTTCCAAAATGGATTCACATCAAAATTTATATTATTTCTATTATTTATTTATTTAATTCTGAATTTTAATGAATAAAATATCAAAATAAATAGCATAAATAGTAGAAAAATGTATGGGTGGGCTTAGAGGTCGTGTACCGTGTTAGAAATGAGTTTCAAACTTGAAAAGATAGGCCCATTTGGAAAAAAATTCAAGTTTGGTCAATATTTGCTTCATGCATTTTTTCAAAAATTGTCCAATTTTGACAATGCATATCTCTCTCAACTTTAACCTTATGAGGGTGTTCGTGGACTTTTTAGAAATCTTAGGATGTCCCCTAAGAGACCTATTTGGTTTCATCTCAATTGGATCTTCCATGTTCATGTAAGAAGCTTTGACCCAAAAGGTGTTTTTGTTGACTTTCCAAAATGACCTATAATGTCCAAATTCATAACTTCTTGTGAGTGCATATTTTGAACTTGGGAGATGAATATGGATTGTAGGGAATTTCATCCTATTTAAAATGAGCTTTTGATGGGTCATTTCTCATAAAGTATGAGAAAGTTATGCTTGGTCAAAGTTGATTTGACTTTTCCTACAAAACCCTAATTTAGCAACTTTTGAGTCTTGATGAATTATGAGTAATCCTTGATGAATCATGATCAACCCTTTATTAAATGATGAAATATACTTCAAAATGAGGATGTTGACCAAAAATCTTGAAGTTTGACTGTATGTGGGCCACAATTGACTTTTGCCCTAGCACAGTCGATTTTTAGGCCTTTGAGCAATTGGCTGAGCAAACTTCCTATGCAAGGCTTGAAACTTGACATGGATGATCTTGAGAACATATTAGGACAATGTTGAGAATTTGGGGTCCCTTGGACTCAAGTATCTTGATGCAACATGAAACCCTAATTTGAGGTAGACTGCCTTAGGAGAGAGCTTGTCTGGCCAACCATTGGACTACCTTGAGCAACTTGGGGATCTTTCTTGAAATGTTTTGAGAAATATGGGAGGGAAAATTTTGGGGTACAACACTCCCCAATTAAGGTAATTGGCAGTAAGGATTCCCGAAAGCTCTCTTTTCACTGAAAAGCATGGTCGGTTGCTTAACTTGGTCACTGCAAAACCTGACGAAGAAATGTTGAAAGTGTTGTTTCAGTTCTTTGATCTTCTACATCGCTGTTTCATATTCTCGGATTACCAGTTAGTGCCTACTATGGAGGAATTTTCTCAGTTATTAGGGATACCCATTCTTGATCAGCTACCTTTCAACGGTACAGAAAGACATCCCAAACCTGAAGAAATTGCTAAAGCTCTATTGTTGTACCCCAAAATTTTCCCTCCCATATTCTTCAAGGTTTGTCAAGAATCATTCTCAAATGGCTCAAGACTACTCAAAGGATGCACAGTCAAACCACCTCCTAAGCCAGTCAAAATTAGGGTTTTGTTTCTTGCAAGGAAGTTGAGGTTCTCAAGGGCTCAATCAAGTCCCATAGGCCCATATACATTGTCAAGCATCTACATGCCAAGTTTCAAGACTCACAGCATCAAAGTCCACAGTCAAAAGCCCCATTTGCTTCACAATCAACTGCAGGGGCAAAATGGTCATTTTGCAGTCAAAAGTCATAATTTTCGGTCAACATCTTGTTTTGAGCTCACAATCATCATTTGATCAAGTCTTGATCATGATTCCTCAAGCATGGCTCAAAAATCATCAAGATGCCCAAAGTTGCTATTTTTGGACAGTTGAAAAGTCAACTGTAACTTGACCAAGGCATAACTTTTTCATGGTTCATCAGAAAAATCCCATCCAATGCTAATTTTGAAGGGGATGACATTTCATACAACTCATCTTCACATTCCAAGTTCAAGAAATGCTCTCACAAAAAGTTATCAATTTCTACATTATAGGTCAATTTCAAAAGTCAACAAAAAGGCATTTTAAGTCAAAGACCATAACTTGAGATTGGTAAATCCAAATGACATGGGACCAAAGGCATTGGTTATAGGACTTCAATACCTTTCCAAAATTTCCAAGAACATGTTCATATGATTAAAATTGAGCAAGATATGCATTGGAGAAGTTGGGAAATTTTCATGAATTTGCAAAAGTCAACTTTGCTCAAAACACATCATTTTTGCTAATGGGCCTCAAATTCCTTCTTGAAACTTTGTCCAAGGCTTATGCACGACCCATTAAGATTAAATTGAATTATTTTCTTATTTTTATTAATTAATTGGATTTTTAATTGATTTTTAATTCATTTAATTAATTTAATTGTAGGAAAATACCAAGATATGATTTCTAAATCTTTTTGTGAAGCAAAAGTGGTCAGCATATGATGGAGATTTCGTGTATCAATCAAGGGGACCAAAATCTCCAAAATTAGCAAGTTTTGGCAATCAAAAAGATGCAAAAATATTTGATTGAAAATCAAATATACAAACATCAATGCAAGCGATTTCATGTGCAAGATTTACCCTAGTTTCATTCCATTACATATACTGAACCTAACCCTATTCATGTGGACGTGAAAGCTGCTGCAGAAAACCATATGCAATATTGAAAAAAAGCCAAGAAAACTCAAAACTGAATTCCACCTTCCAGGCCCTTTCAAAGCAATTTAAGGATTCTAATACATTGCTAGCATTCCCAGAAGCGTGTAGCAATCAAAAACAAGCCTTAACACTCAAAGAACACGCAAGAACAGTGATACGGTTTGCTTGACTTTTCCATAATCGAAACTCACATTTTATGCATCATTAACATGTTCTAATCATCATTTTACATTGCTTGAACCTTTACAAAGCTGATGGAATTGGTTAATTGCATTATAGTGTACAGGATCACAGGTTGCCATTGAAGGGGTCTAGGGTTTATGAGTTCTGGAATTAGGGTTTTCTTGACCAAGCAAAATTAGGACTAATGATGCCCATGGTTAAAACCGTCTGATTCAGACGAACACAAAGCTACCATCGCGCCCTATTTATATAGCCTGTAGGCCTATTCGTTATTTTTCGCCGTCCTGTTTTGTGGGGGTTAAAAACCCCCGCTAACCATTTGTTTTTTCGCAGGCACGAGGAAGAAGACGATTACGTGTTTACACATGGTTGGCTGGTTTGAATAAAAGGCGCGCTTTATTGGTTACAGCATATGCGTTGTTTTGTTTAATATTATTTTCATTGCCCATTATGATAACAAATACAGGCGCTTGGCTTAGTGGAAGATGATGTGGCTGGTCACCATTGGGACCTGGGTTTGATTCCCAGGTCCCCCAAGCCTTTGTTTCTATTTTTTCATAACATGTTCCTGTGCAGGCGTTCAAAAGCATTCCACCATGCGCTTCAAGCAATCAGGTGCCAAGTGGCCACTGACACCCATCTAATGGCCAAGCGTGAATATTCATGGTGCTCCCTAGTCAACAGGCATGTGGTGGATCAGAAGGGTCAAACGTGGCTGAAACAATTGGGCTTCCAAAATTCCAGATTCACCTCCATCTGGGCCCAACACCCCCAGGGTTTTGTTTCTCTTTTTTTTCTCTTTTATATTTTCTATTTAATTATTTTCTATTAACTATTAGTATTTAATTAACAAATTAATTTTTTACAATAAAAATTCAGAAAACTAAAAAATGTAAATATTTTATTTATTATTATTAATTTCATTTTAGTTTAATTATTTTGTAAATAAATGCAAATCAATTAATTTAGTCTTTTTGTTAATTAGGTTTAATTTTAATCTTTTTTACAATAAATAAAACAAATTTAGAATTAGGGTTTTTTCATTTGACTTTTAATTTCTTTTATTTTTTATTTCATTAAAATATAAGAACACAAAAAATACTTGTTTTCTTTTAATTATTTAATTAATTAGTTTTAGGTTTAATATTTCATTAATTGCAAAAAAGGACAAAATTCCATTCTTTTCTCAAAAAAGGGTCAAAACCCTAAGGACGTCCCAATTCAATTCTTTCGCACGCATGTTTATTTTGGTTCATTATATTTATGTATCTGCTCCGAAAATGTAATAGTTAATTAGGCTTTTATCGCTTTATTTACTTTTCTCGTATTTATTTTCCAAACGGGTTATGTTTTTGGCGATGTATAGACCCGCGCCTTGTAATAGCGTAGATTTACCTTTCCGCACTTTATTTTCCGCACTCTTAACTGTTAATTATGCATGCAAGACTTGTCTGAAAAAATAAAATCAAACCGTAGCTCACAATGATGCATGTTCAAAGATAATCTTAACTGAAACAACACACATGCACATGCCACTCCTAGGGTACGCCTCACTGGTTGCCTCGATGTGGTCGTCAAGTATAGGGTGTTTTAGAGGTCTCTCTCCTGTCTAAAGATCCAGTTGCCTCGAAACGGTTGCCTCAGATAGAAAGGATCTAAGACATTAGGGTTACCGCTAAGGCGTCCTACCATTGCTTTGGTGACCACACATGTCCCTCATAATCGAATTGACCCGAATAACTCCAATGACGGTGCTACCTACTTCTCAATAGTGGGATAATACTGTCTAAAGGACTCTTACACAGCCTAATTCCTTAGAGTAGGTAGATTTCTCCTGGGTACTTGCTCTTTCAAAAACAAAAACATCTTTTCGCACCTACACTTTCAAAAAGTTTTCAAACAAAATACTTCATACACTCTTGAGGACTGATACAAGAGTTACTTAGAAGTTTTTCAAACAAACTTTTTCAAAACCTACACACACTTGAAAAGCAAACAAATTTTTGAAAACATAGTGAGCAAGTACCTAAGAGCCCGTGGATAACCACAGATAGAAAGGGTGCTAACACCTTCCCTTTCTATAAATCTACCTCCCGAACCGAGAAACATTCTCGAAAAGGAATTTTGCTGTGCTTTTGTCCTTTCCATGTTGGAGAACATAAAAGAAGGTGGCGACTCTTGCTTACCGCGACATTTCGCGAACCAGCATTCCAAAACAGTCAGTTCTATTTCCACCGATCACATCTATCCTTACAACGGTCTGACATAGTGACAAATTGGGAAACCAAAGGGAGTGTTCAAGGAATTTCGGTTAAATTTCTGTTTGAGAAGGCTTAATATTTTTGGGATACCCTGGATTTACAAGCTTTTGAAGAGGTTTTGGTGCTCCTTGTCTACGGGATGGTATTGTTCCCTAATGAGGATCAACTTGTAGATGTGAGCACAATCCAGGTTTTTCTGTCTCGGAATCCGGTACCTACATTACTCGGGGATATTCTACACTCTCTGCATGCTCGCACTCTAAAAAGAAGGGGGACCCTCCAGTGTTGCACTCCTCTATTGGTTAGGTGGTTTACTTCGCACCTACCCGGATCTACTTTGAAGAATAAACAAGGTAAAAGATGGTCTCATCGACTAATGTCCCTTACGCATTCAGACATTCATTGGTGTTCACGGTTCTTGGAAGATGTTACTATCATCGATTGTTGTGGTGAATTCCCTAATGTCCCTCTTTTAGGCATTAGGGGAGGAATCACTTATAACCCTTGCTTAGCATTACGATCGTTTGGTTATGCGAGAAGGGATGGTCCTCATGATACACTTATTCAAGGAATCGCCTTCAACTATGAGAATGATGTTCAGGGTTACCGCAAAAGGTTCATACAAGCTTGGAGTATGGTACATAGGGTTGACAGCAAGACACTCGGGCATAAGAATTCCATACCTCTCGAGCCTTATCTCAGATGGGTACGAGCCCGCGCTCAAACTCTTATGATGCCTTATCCCGCTATCTGACCTATGATTATGGAACCAGTTGCCGAGGGAGACACTCCTCATCTTGTTCTTCATCCAGACATGCCAACTGATCACGAAGAGTTACAAAAGTCCTAGGTTCAGCTTAAAGAGGAGCAGGATACGTTTGAAGCCCAATTCTACGCCAGCGAGAAGAGAGGAATATCAACGCCTACATTGCGCCAAAGAGGATGCGCTCATGGGAAACCTAGTCTTATTTTTGTTTTATTTTGCTTAATTGTACTCTCAAAATACATTCTTTGTAACAATTTAAGTTTACTAATACAATTCGCGTTTGTTACTTTTTGTTTAAGCAAATTTGAGCCTTTAAGAACCCTTGAAAACATTGCATACATATCATACATATCAATGCATAACAGGACTCATAACAGGTTTCTCATCTCCTCCGCTGTTTATTTCAAGCAATGGCTCTTGAAGAAACTGTGAAAGATCTTCAGACTCAGAACACGCAGTTCCAGTAAATGATTGTGGCTCTGGCCAAAGGATAGGAAGAGCTGAAGGCTCTGATTGTTAAGAAGAACACTAAGAAGACCAAGAGGACAGTCGGTGTGGCACATATGAGCAGAAGGTTCAGAGGGCCGCCAAGACGGGTTGTTGATTTACCTTCTTCATCTAAAGAGGGAGAGAATCAAGAGGGTGAAGCCAGAGAAGAGGACCCTAGTCCTAAAGAGTCTGACAATGAAACTGATTATAATGAGGAGCAGTACCCTCCGGCTGATGAAAAGTATAAGCAGTTAGAAGAGCGTCTGAGTGCTATGGAAATCTAGAAGGTTCCTGGGCTGGATTTTGAAGAGTTGGGTCTGGTCTTCGGGGTTGTCATCCCCCTAAAATTCAAGGCACCGGTATTTGCTAAGTATGATGGGGTCTCTTGTCCTAAAATGAATCTCCGTTCCTATGTGAGGAAGATACAACCTCATACTGCTGACAAAGACTTGTGGGTTCACTTCTTCCAAGACACTCTGTCTGGAACACAACTGAATTGGTTCTATCAGTTGGAAATAGCCAATGTTTGTAACTGGGAAGACCTTGCTGCTGCATTTTATAAGCAATATCAGTATAATGCAGACCTCGCTCCCACCCGTACACAACTCCAAAATCTGTCTATGGGTTCGAACGAGGGTTTCAAGGATTATGCTCAGAAATAGAGAGATTTGGCTGGAAGAGTTCAACCTCCCTTGGCTGATAGGGAGCTCGTGGATATGTTTCTGGGAACTTTGACTGGGCCATTCTTCAACCATCTGATTGGAAGTTCATCGGCGGGTTTTACTGAACTGATCTTAACAGGAGAAAGAGTGGAAGCCGGAATTCGAAGTGGAAAAATTCAGAAGGATGTCCCTTCTAGTGCTGCAAGGAAGCTGTTTGCAGGTAAAAGGAATTCAGTGTTGTCTATAACCAAAAGAATCAGAATCAAACCGAGCGCCGTCCGGCGGTAGGGGCTGTTATGATTCCCAAACTTGCACCTGCTCAGCAAAGAAACAATCAGCCAAGAGCAGAAAGACCAGGTAGACAGTTCACTCAGATCAACACGACGCTATCTCAGGTTTTACCTTATTTGCTGAAGTCCAATCTGGTTACTCTGAGGGAAGCTCCGAAGAATCCGAACACCACCTCTCGCTACTATAAACCAAATGCTCGTTGTGCTTACCATTCGGAAAGTCCAGGACATGATACCAATGATTGTTGGGCTTTGAAGAACAAAGTACAGGATCAGATTGATGCTAAGGAGATTGAATTTGATCCCCCGTAGACTCCCAATGTTATCACTGCCCCTATGTCGAAACATGGTCGGGGTGTTAATATCGTTGAAGAAGATGTGTTTATTGCTTCTGTGGAAGAATTGGTGACCCCACTCATGACTATCAAAGGGAATTTGCTGAAGGTCGGTTTATTTCGTGGATATGATGAAGGTTGCCACCTTTGTTCATTTCTACCGACTGGTTGCCCTTTGTTGAAGACAGGTGTTCAGCACCTGATGGATGACAAAGAGATTCTGTTTGAGAAGACTCTTGTTTCGACTATTTCCTGTGAAGACGTTGCTATCATAACCATTTCCGCCAATCCTTCTAGGGCCTTCGCTAAGAGACCTGTCAGGATTACATCAATTTTGAAGGTGACTCCATTGACCATAACCATGCCAGAGCCAATCCCATACTCCTCGGACAAAGTTGTTCCTTGGAACTATGGGGCCGACGTCTATTACCACGGCGTAAAGCTGGATATGCTAGCCATTAAAGACAAGATTTCTGAAAATGATGATTCCGACATCGTCAATATTGCTGGAACCAGTAAAATAACAAGAAGTGGAAGAGTGTTCTCCCCGGAAATTTCTCCCCCGAAGACTGTTACCGGACCTGTGATCATTCCTGTTGTGGTTCCACCCAATACTACTACTGCAATTCCAGTAATCACTCCTGTTGACCCTCCCATCACTGAGTCGGCCGAGACTCGAGGCAAAGACATACTGATTGAGCCTATCCTGACAAAGGCTAATCAGTAACCATACCAGAAGCTTCCAAAAAAGAAATGGAAGAAATTTTGAAGATAATAAAGAAGAGCGACTACATCGTGGTCGAGCAGCTGGGGCAGACCCCATCCAAAATTTTTATGTTGGCTTTGTTATTGTGTTCTGAGGCCCATGCGAAGGCTTTGGTTAAGTTTCTGAAGACAGCTCACGTGCCACAAGAGACATCTGTCGATCAGTTTGAAGATTGTGTGGCTAGTCTGACTGCTGATAATGGTTTGGGTTTTTCCAATACGGATCTGACACCAAAGGGGAGGAAGCATAATGATGCTCTTCATGTTTCCGTTGAATACAGGGGCACAACTCTGGCCCATGTTTTGGTAGATACTAGCTCCTTGTTGAATGTGCTACCTAAAAAAGCTCTGGACAGATTGGACTGCGAAGGCTTGACCTTGAAGCCTAGCAATGTAGTAGTGAGAGCTTTCGATGGTTCGAAGAGGATGGTGCACGGGGAAGTGGATGTCCCTATCAAAGTTGGTTCCCAGACCTTCGACTCCACTTTCTATGTAATGGATATCAAACCATCATATTCTTGCTTGTTAGGATGCCCTTGGATACATGGGGCTGAGGCTGTTACTTCTACCCTCCACCAACTGTTGAAGTACCCAGTAAGAGGAAAGATTGTCATTGTGCATGGTGAAGAGGAGTATATGATCAGTCACTTGAACTCCTTCTAGTATGTGGAAATGGATGGCGAGTTCATCGAGACTCCTTGCCAGAACTTTGAAGAGGTACCTCAGATTATGGCTACAGCAGAAACTACCGACAGTCCTCCAAAGGTCACCAAATCTCCCTCGAAGATGGCTTCTCTCAAGGATGCACGAGCAGTGGTTGAAGAAGGTGGGTCTACCATTTGGGGTCGTCTCCCGGTTATTCATTACAAGTCGGACAAATATGGTTTGGGCTTCACTACAGGTGCTCAAAGGGCTGTTCGTCATGCTCGGGCTGGAGGACCTCCCCTACGCATCAGTAATCTTGGGGTCAATGCGCTTGAAGACAGTGATGATGATTCTGACATTGACAGCTGGATCTTCCCGACTACCAACGACGGACTCAGTAACTGGACTACCAAGGACTTTGTACCGATTACTTTTATTCAGGAGTAATTGTCTTTATGATTTTTCAGATATGTAATTTAAAAACAATATAAACTCTATAGCCACGTGTCTTACCTGGGGCACAATGGTTCTATTTGTGAGGGTTATCATGTTTCATTTTCATATGACATCAATAAAGCATTGGACGTTTGCATACAAATTTTGTGCTCTTTGTCTTTCTTTTCTTTTATTCTGTCTATACAGCTATGCTCTTACACACACTCACGTATCCAAATACAGATCCATATCCACTCTGGATCCCATTGATAATAGTTCTGCTACTGCTCATTATGACTTTGAAAATCCGATCAACCAAGCCGAGGACGAAGGTGAGGAAGATTGTGAGGTACCCGAAGAACTTGCTAGACTATTACAGTAGGAAGAAAGGGCCATACAGCCTCATGAAGAGCCGGTTGAGACAGTGAACTTGGGTACAGAGGAAGACAGAAAAGAGGTTAAGATAGGTGCAAATCTGGAGCTTAGTGTCAAACAGCGGTTGGTACAGATGTTGCATGAGTATGTTGAAATCTTCGCCTGGTCATATGAAGACATGTCGGGACTAGACACGGATATAGCGGTTCATCGTCTGCCGACTAAAGAAGACTAACCTCTGGTAAAGCAAAAGGTCCATCGTATACGCCCTGAGATGTCAGAGAAGATTAAAGAAGAGGTTATGAAACAATTCAACGCAAGGTTCTTAGTTGTCACCTCCTATCCGCAGTGGGTTGCTAATGTGGTTCCAGTACCTAAGAAAGATGGTAAAGTACGAATGTGTGTGGATTACAGATACCTGAACAGGGCAAGCCCCAAGGATGACTTCCCGCTTCCCCATATCGATGTTCTGGTTGACAACACCGTGCAACACAAAGTCTTTTCCTTCACAGACGGTTTCTCTGGCTACAATCAGATGAAGATGGCACCTGAAGACATGGAGAAGACAACCTTTGTTACACAATAGGGCACTTTCTGCTACAAGGTGATGCCGTTTGGGTTGAAGAATGCTGGGGAAACTTATCAGCGAGCTATGGTAGCTTTGTTCCATGACATGATTCACCATGAGATAGAGGTTTACATCGATGACATGATATCCAGGTCTCAAACTGAGGAAGAACATCTTGATCATCTACAAAAGTTGTTCGATAGGTTGAAGACGTACAAGTTGAGGTTAAATCCGAAGAAGTGCACCTTCGGGGTAAGGTATGGTAAGCTTCTGTGATTCATCGTTAGTGACAAAGGTATTCAAGTAGACCCTGCAAAGGTGAAGGCCATACAAGAGATGTCGGCTCCCCGTACTGAGAAGGAAGTTAGAGGTTTCTTGGGACACCTAAATTACATTGCCCGGTTCATTTCACATCTGACTGCTACTTGTGAGTCAATCTTCAAGCTTCTGAAGAAAGATCAAGTGGTAAAGTGGAATGACGAATGCCAGGTCGCCTTTGACAGAATCAAGCAATACCTCCAAGAACCTCCTATTATGATGCCTTCGACTGGAGGAAGGCCTTTGATAATGTACTTAACAGTGCTAGATAATTCAATGGGGTGTGTGCTGGGGCAGCATGACGAGTTTGGTCGAAAAGAGCATGCAAGATACTACCTTAGCAAAAAGTTTACCGACTGTGAAACACGATACTCACTGCTCGAGAAAACTTGTTGTGCTTTGGCATGGTCTGCTCGCCGACTGAGACAGTATGTGTTGACCCACACTACTTTATTGATATCTAAGATGGATCCTATCAAGTACATTTTCGAGAAGTCCGCTCTCTCCGGAACAATAGCAAGATGGAAAATGATCTTAACCGAGTACGACATCCAATACACAACCCAAAAAGCAATCAAGGGAAGTGTGTTAGCTGATCATTTGGCACATCGAGCCATGGATGACTACCAGTCCATGAATTTTGAGTTCCCGGATGAGAACATCATGTTAGTAACCGACTGTGAAGAACCTGGACCGGATGAAGGACCTGAGGAAGGATCCCGATGGTCTATGTTTTTTGATGGAGCCTCAAATGCACTGGGTAACGACATTGGCGCTGTAATCATATCTCCCGAGGGCGGTCATACTCCGTTCACTGCCCAATTATGTTTCAACTGTACCAACAACATGGCGGAGTATGAAGCATGTATTATGGGTCTTTGAGTTGCTATTCACCTGAGAATCAAGTTCTTGAGTGTATTTGGGGATTCCTCTTTGGTGATAAGTCAGATCAAAGGCGATTGGGATACGAAACACCCGAGCCTTGTCCCTTACAAAGAGTATGTACTGACATTGCTGCCGCATTTTGAAGAGATCACCTTTGAACATTTCCCACAAGAAGAGAATCAGTTAGCGGACGCGCTAGCTACTATGTCGTCAATGTTCAAGGTCAGGTGGGACAATGAAGCTCCCCGAATCACTATTGAGAGGTTGGATGAACCGGCATACTGCTGTGAGATCGATACTAAGGAGGTAGCCGACAAACCATGGTTTCATAAGGTGAAAAGGTATCTCGAGGCTCAAGAATACCCCAAAGGGGCATGTGTCAATGGCAAGAAATTCCTGAGAAGGTTTGCTGCAAAGTTCTTCCTCAGCAATGGAATCCTATATAAGCGCAATCATGACTCTACCTTACTGCGGTGTGTAGACAAGAGCGAAGCAGAGAGGATCATGGCAGACCTACACGAAGGTACCTTTGGCACTCATTCCAGTGGACATACCATGGCAAAGAAGATCCTACGGGTAGGATACTACTGGTCCACTATGGAAGCCGACTGTTATCAGCATTCTCGAACCTGTCACAACTGCCAAATCTATGCTGATAAGGTGTGTGTACCTCCAGTTCCCTTGAATGTCTTGACAGCTCCCTGGCCCTTTGCATTGTGGGGCATTGACATGATCAACGAGATCATACCTACCGTGTCCAACGGGCATCGCTTCATCCTAGTGGCCATTGATTACTTCACGAAGTGGGTTGAGGCTACCTCCTTTGCTACGGTTACCAAGAATGTGGTGGCACGGTTCATCAAACATAACTTGGTTTATCGTTATGGTATCCCTGAGAGAATCATCACGGATAATGGTACTAATCTCAACAACTCGATGATCACTGAACTCTGTAAACAGTTCAAGATTCAGCATCACAACTCTTCTCCTTACCAGCCGAAGATGAATGGGGTTGTTGAAGCTGCTAATAAGAATATTAAAAAGATCATACAGAAGATGACGGTGACATACAAAGACTGGCACGATATGTTACCGTTTTCTCTTCACAGGTACCGTACTTCAGCATGTACGTCGACAGGGGCAACACCCTATTCTCTGGTATATGGCATGGAGGTTGTCCTACCCACGGAGGTCCAGATCCCTTCTCTACGGGTTATGAAGGATGCAGGTTTGAGCAAAGACGATTGGATCCAGACTCGACTTGATCAATTAAACTTAATCGACGAGAAAAGACTTATTATTGTCTGCCATGATCAAATGTATCAGAAACGGATGGTCAAAGCTTTCAACAAGAAAGTCAGACAACAAGTGTATTAAGTAGGGGATCTGGTAATCAAGCGCATCATACTTCCGCAAGGTGATCCCAGGGGAAAATGGACTCCCACCTATGAGGTACCATTTGTAATTAAGAACATATTTTCGGGTGGAGCCATGATTCTAACCACCATGGATGGTGACGACCTTCCACACCCTGTCAATGCGGACATAGTGAAAAGATACTACGCATAATAAAGACCCGCTAGGTTGACATACCTAGGCAAAAGTAAGGGCATCCCGGCGAACCAAAAGGGTTCGGGCAAAAATTAGGGATAAAAATGAAAAAAAATTATACACCCAGCAAGTTGAAAACTTGAAAAGGCGGCTTGGGAAAAAAAGGGTATCCCGGTGGACTGCAAACCCGAAAGGGCGGTCCAGGAAAAAATTAGGGATTAAAGCGTATCACTATATCCCATTGGATCACCTTGCGATCAGACCTCAGTAATCAGATATCAAGCTCAAACGGTACCGACCAATCCAGTCAGCTTCAGACAAGCAGCAAAGTGATGAGATACTCGAAGACATAGGGGCAATAGCAGAATTGAAACCCAATGGAATCACTACACATAGCTGTTTTCTTTTCGTACACAATTTCTATAATAATTTCCATTTTTAGGGCGACCTTCTCTTACTAGAGCGTCAACCTCCTTGTAAAAAAAGCCTGTTATAGGAAAATTTAAAATCAATACAAAGCGTATTTTGAGTACAAAACTCTGTCTTTTTTCCCGTTTTTGTTTTGTTTTGCAAAAAAACGTCCAATGTTTTATTCTTGACATATGCATTTGAATATGATTACTGTTCATAAATATCTACATATAAAACATAAAGACAGTTACTAAGAATTCAAAGAAACTGGTACAAAACCTAAATACCGACAGTTACCCCGTCCATCATGGTACAAGGGGCAGAGACAGTTGGAAGCGAAGTCACTATCACATACAAGCCAGTGATACCTATATTCCCCACAGAGTCTAGACAACCAAGGTCCGACCTCCGTATCCCCAAGCAAGAATTCCTTCCCCAGCAGGTTCCTTCAGAAAGCTGATATCTGCATTCCCTAGCCGAGTTTTATAACCATGAGCAGTTTATAAAGCCATCTCATGAGCAGATTTTATTTCTCTGGCAGCGGAAGCTCAATCTCCAACAAAGCTCTTCTCTCCAGCAATGGAAGTTCATCCTCAACTGAGTTTATTTCTCCAAATCAGCAGATCTCTCAATAGAGTATCTCTCTTCCCCAGAGTCATTCCTCCGCAGGATTATTCTAAGACAGAGTCTCCTCCGGCAGAATGTTCTCAAGATGAATGGATGTAAATCCTCAGCTAATCATCTTTGGTCACTATCCCCACCGGAAACGAAGAACTCAACTCCTTATACTCTCCAGCAGCAGTCCATGATTTATTTTCCCCATCTAGAGAATATCACAATAGCATTACATATCCATACATCATGGCATGTGCATACATATTATACAGCACAATCTCATTTATTTTGAGAACATCATTACTCAATACATTTCATACATCATGAAATTACATATGACTAACTCTTTACCTTTCAGGGAAAGATGCAATCAAGTTCTCACAAGTTCTCTCTGGTTCAGTCAAACTGACACCAAGGTTTCTATTCCAGTTGAAGATATTCCAACACTTTTCAAGATTTTCTCTGGTCCAGTCAAACGGGCACTAAGGTTTCTATTCTAGTTGAAGATGTTCTAAGACTTTCATCTGGGTCAGCCGAATCGCCTCTAAGATTCTCCTGATTTCTATGCCAGTCAAAGTCAATCCGAGACCTTCCCCCGGTTCAGTCAAATCGATGCTAAGATTTCTTTCTCGGTTGAAGTCAGATCGAGACCTTTCCCTGGTTCAGTCAAATCGATACTAAGATTTCTATTCCAGTTAAATAAGCTATGAAGCCCAGAAACTGACCGGATAATAACTTGATTTCCCCAAATTACTGAAGCCTGGAGAATGACCAGATAACGGTAAAAGACACTATGAAACCCGGAGCACGACCAGATAACAATATAAGGTACTGCGAAGCTTGGAATCCGACCAGATAGCAGTTTACTCGACTAATTACTATTGAAGCCTGGAAATGACCGGATGCTAGTATGCCTTAAATTCAAGTTGAAACCCGAATGCGACTGGATAACCACTTAATCCCTTCTGAAGCCTAGAGCACGACCAGATAACAGTTTTTGAGATTGCAAATCCTAGAGCACGACCAGATAGCAAGTTTAATCTCATCTCCCCAGTAAGTCACTGTAAAACCTAGAGCACGACCAGATAGCAGTCAGTCTTATTATCCTCAGCAAATCACTGTAAGGCCTGGAGCACGACCAGATAGCAGTTCATTTTCATCTCCTCGACTAAGAGATGATTCCCCAGTAGAGTAACGGACAACTGAAGTTCCTAAAATTCCATTTCTCCCAAGACAGATACCAACATTCCTCAGCAGATTCCTCCTGAATGACAAGAACAAGAATTCTCATCAAAGGAATATCTCGGGAAATCAACATCCTCTAGATGGCATCTTTAAGCCCATCTCCGACGATTCTCTGTCATATCTTCCGATGGCATCTTTAAGCCCATCTCTGGTGAACTTCCGTCATCTCCTCCAAATGGCATCTGTAAGCCCATTCCCGATACTACCTACACAGTCCAACATCATCTCAGACGAGTGCAAATTTCTGGGCACTCTAGTGTTCAATCATCTTCCACCTTCAGATTATGAAAGGCAGACAGCCAATCTACATCCTCAGGTTTAAGAAGACTGAACAGGGGCAGATGTTGTACCCCAAAATTTTCCCTCTCATTTTACTGAACACATGCCCATTGAGGTCCTCAATTGGCTCAAGGATGCCCAAGAGTTGACCAGACAAACTTTCTCCTAAGGAAATGTACCTCAAACTAGGGTTTGCATTTTCATCAGGGTATGGGAACTCCAAAGGTCCAAAATTCCTTCCATGGTCTCAATATGTTCTCAATATCATCCATGTCAAGTTTCATGCATTGCACAAGAAGTTTTCTCAGTCAATTGCCCAGATGCCTAAAAATCAACTGTACTAGGTCAAAAATAAACTGTGGCCCACATACAGTCAAACTTCAAGCTTTTTAGTCAAACATCAACATTTTGAAGAGATATCCATAATTTTGTCAAGGGTTTATCGTGATTCCTCAAGGAATTCCCCCAAATTCATCAAAACCCAAAAGTTGCTAAATTAGGGTTTCATAGGAAAAGTCAACCAAACTTTGAGCAGGCATAACTTATTCATACTTTATCAGAAATTTTCTATCCAAGGCTCATTTTTAATAGGATGAAACTACCTACAACTCATCTACATCCCATAAGTTCAAAATATGCACTCATCAAAAGATATTGAATTTCTACATTATAGGTCCTTTTGAAAAGTCAACAAAAACACCTTTTGGGTCAAAGCTTCTTACATGAACATGGAAGACCTAATTGAGATGAAACCAAAAGGGTTGTTTAGGGGACATCCTAAGCTTTCTAAAAAGTCAAAGAACACCTCTCTAGGATTAAAATTGGAGGAGATATGTCTTGTCAAAGTTGACCATTTTTGCAAAATTGCCAAAAGTCAAATATGCTTAAAAATACATTTTTTTATCAAATGGGCCTAGAATTTCATGATTGTATCTTGTTGGAAACATGGTACACGACCCAAATCAGCATCCACGCATTATTTACTTCATTATTTATTTTATTTTGATTTTTTATTATTTAAAATTCAAATTAAATTAAATAAATGGCAAAAAATACAAAAGATTGAATTTGGTTTGATTTTTTTATAGGAATCAAATCTATTCAAGTTGGATTAATCAGACCAAATCAAATCAAGGAAAATTGAATCAAAATTGGCATGATTTGGAGGCATTTAGAAAGATATGATACAAGAGAAAAATCAAATCCAATCTTCATGATTCCAAGAGATTGAATATGTTTTTGTTACCCTAATTCACTCAAGCATATATATTGAACATAAACATGCACGAAGACAAGGATTAGCAGTGGTGAAAATACAAGAACAAAACTAAAAAATTGGCAAGAAAGTGGTGGATCGTTCTTGGGCCTAGAGGGTGATTAAAGCCATTCTAAGACTACCAATAGACTCCTGGACATCTCCAGAACGTGTCTCAATTAATTGCAAGCATTTTCACGCCAGAATCGCGAGTTACAGACCTACGGTTTACACCTCAAAGCTTGAATTTGATTTCTTAATTTACGCATAATTAATCATTACTAAACATAGCATTGTGTTTGTACTAACATTTGGAATGTTTTGGTTTACATGATTTTGTGTTTTGATGACTGTATGCATATGTGCCATGGCTAGGGTTTGTTTGGTTGTTTTAGGCTTTTCTTGCACAAGTTAAATTGGCCAATCAAAAGGGTATCATGATGCTCGTGGGTTCAAGGCGAATGGATCCATGTATTCATATTTCCTTTATCATGCGTTTTGATGATTTTTGAAATTCACAGATTTATAGCTATGGCAAACTGTCTGTAGGTAAAGGTTTTATACCTAACACGATAGATGAGGAAGAAGATGATGATGTGTTCAATCATCATTGGGCCATTCAAATAGTTGGCGCGCGTTTTTGTCTTAATTCATTAATCCACTTATTTTTTTATATTATCATTTGTTTTCATTATATTAACAAGCAAGACACATGGCTCAGATGGTAAAAAGTGCTTGGTATTGAGTGGGAGGACCTGGGTTCGATCCCAGGTCCCAACAATTTTCTTTATTTTCTTAACTCTTCTTTGCAGATCATGTGCACCATCATCCAAAACGCCTATCATGCGCCCCACTGATCCAACCAATGGATCACAGCCTATTCAGATCCGACGCCTTAAGCAATGAAGGACCATGGTGCACTCTCAGGTTGGCACAACATGGGATCAAGCGTGGGACTGGGCCTTAGCTTCATGGGCCTGGATAAATTCAACAATATACCCCCCTTTCAGCTTCCATATAGGTCCATCTCTTTACTTTTCTATTTAATTTCTTGTTTTAATTGTTTTATTAATTATTTTCTTTTACAAAAATAACACAAAAATCAGTCTTTTTTATTAAATCAAAAATCACAAAAACATCAAAAATTATTTTTTTCATAGAATATTCTATTTCTTTGATTAATTAGTTTAATTAAAACTAGGGAAATTTAATTATTTTCATAATAAAAAATAATTAGAATTAGGGTTTAATTTTGTACATAATCTAATTTTTCTCAAAAAATAACCTAAATCTTTTTCAATTAGATTTCTTAGGGTTTGCTAATTATTCTCGCATTTAATTTGCCGCGCGCATTTTTTAATTTCCTTTTTATTATTATTGTAACTGCTCCGAGTTTGTAATAGTAATTAGGGTTTCAATTCCGCATCTTTATTTTCGGTCAAAATAATTATGTATCTGCAAAAGCCCTGTAATAGCTAGGACTTTAATTTCTCGCATTTTAATTTCCGCAAACTATAAACTGCTTAAATGTTAATAGGATTGTATGGAAAGACAAACTAAAAATTAATACGGTAGAAAACCCTAAATATGCAAAGATAAATTAACTAAAAATTACACTCGCACATGCTCACTTCTAGGGTTTACTCTACTCCGGTTGCCTTCGGTAAACGGTCATGAAGTATAGGGTTTGTTAGTGGTTGTCCTCTATCCCTGAATGATCTAAAATGACCCATTCGGAAGTTGCCTCGGAAAAAGATCTTTAAGGCTTTAGGATGATTACTAACATTTCCTAACATTGCTTTTGTGATCGTATTTGTCCCTTCGAATGTCCCTAAAAAACTCCAACGACGATGCTACCTATTTCTCAATAATGGGATAGCATTGTCTAAAAGGAAATCGAACATACCTTTTTCGAGTAGGTAGATTAGTTCCTAGGTACTTGCTCAAACAAACAAAAACTTTTTCACACCAACACTTTCCAAACAAAGTTTTGAAAAACAACTTCGTAACACTCTTGAGGACAGAAACAAGGGTTAATACGAAGTAAAACAAAACTTTTCAAAACAAGCACACACAAGCAGTTTTAAAAATGAGCAAGTATCTAAGAGTCCGTGGAAAATCACGGATAGAAAGGGTGATAACACCTTTCCTTTCTATAATCTACCCCCCGTACTCAGAAACATCTCGAAAAAGGTTTTTTCTGTTCTTTTTCCTTTTCCAGATTGGATAAAATAAAAGTCGGTGGCGACTCTTACTTACCACGACATTTGTGAACAAAAAATGCAAACTAGTATTAACAGTCGGTTCTGCCACCGTATCACAGTCGGTTTAAGCATACTCACATCGCTCCTATTGCTGACAAGATTTTGGCAAAAATGTTGAGCTGGAAAGGTTCTTGTCTTTCCATGGCTGGTAGGCTTATTATGGTCAAATCTATCATTCCCAGCTTGACCATGTACTCCATCAACATTTATAATTGGCTATATCCACTCTTAGAAGTCTTGAAAAAGCTTGCAGGAATTTTATCTGGTCTGGTAGCATTGTCAAAAGAAAGTTGTGTGTTGTCTCTTGGAAAAAAACCTGCCAACCTTTTTCTAAGGGTGGTTTAGGGTTAAGATCCTTTCTCTATCTAAATGAAGCGACTAACTTGAAACTGCTTTGGTAAATGATCAATAGTAAAGAAGATTGGGCCATCCTTTTAAAAAATAGAGTCCTAAAATCTTATGGATTCATTACGTATCGCATCTACTCCTCGATTTGGACTAGCATTAAGATCAAAATTCCCTCTCTTCTCCATAATTCTTGTTGGTGCAATGGCTTGGGATGTGCTATAAAATTCTGGACAAATTCTTGGATCGATGATCCTCTCATAAATGATACTGACATTGTGCATCTGGTTCACAAAGGCATTAATCCCAACATTCATATTGTTGAGTCATCCTCCCAGGGCCTATGGAAAATTTCACCAGTTTGGTTCATTTGGTTCCCGTTTCTGCATGCAAGAATTGCTCATCACATGCCTCCCAATGATAGTAATGATAATATTTTTATCCTGGAAAAACAACACCAAAGGTTTTTTAGAGCTTAAAAATGCAAGGTACGTCGAATGGTTAGCTAATTTTGTACTTGTGATAAAAAAAATGGAACTCTTCGAGTTAGTATAGATTTTATAGATTTAAATAATGCAACTTCCAAGGATGAATATTCGATGTCGATGGCAGAAATGTTAGTTGATTCAGCCACAGGTTTCGAGTATTTAAGCATGCTTGATGGTTATTCTGGTTATAACCAGATTTTCATAGCAGATAAGGATATAACCAAAATGGAATTTCGATACCCAGGGGATTTAGGAACATATGAATGAGTTGTAATTCCTTTCGGCTTAAAAAATGTCGGAGCAACCTATCAAAGAGCCATGAATTCTATTTTCCATGATTTTATGCAAGAAAATTTTAGACCATCTTCGAAGATCCTTTGAAAGAATGGGGAAATATGGATTGAAGATGAATCCATTAAATTGTGCTTTATGTGTGCATGTAGTAGACTCTTTAGGCATCATAGTGCACAAAAAAAGCACCGAGATCAATCAAAACAAGACAAAGGCAATTTTGGATCTCAAGCCTCCTTCGACAAAGAAGCAATTACAATCTTTGTTGGGAAAAATAAATTTTTTGAGGAGATTCATATTAAATCTAAATGGCAAGACGAATCTCACCATTACTCAAGATCAAGAAAGAAAGTGATTTCCACTGGGGAAAAGAGCAACAAGAGGCTTTCGACGCAATTAAAGAATATTTGACAAAACCTCTCATTTTACTGCCTCCTAGTAGGAATAAAAACATGAGATTATACATAGTTGTATCTGAATTGACAATAGGAAGTATGTTAGCCCAAGAGGATGACAGTGGTGTCGAAAGATCCATTTATTACCTTAGTTGAGTATTAATAGATGCAGAAACTAGGTATAATATGATTGAAAAATTGTTCCTTTGCTTGTACTTATCATGTATGATATTAAAGAAATATATTAAGCCAATTGATGTTTATGTTTTGTCTCATTTTGATGTTATTAAATATAGGTTGTCTAAACTCATCTTACATAGTCGAATTGGGAAATGGGCACTTGCATTAACTGGGTTTTCTTTGACATATATGCCTTTTAGAGCCATGAAAGGCCAAATTATGGCATATTTTATTGCCCATCACGCAATAGTCAAGCCATCCTTAAACATGGTAGACACAAACCCTTGTAAGTTATATTTTGACGGGTTAAGCCACAAAAATGGAACTGGTATTGAATTCCTGATACTTTCTCCAAGAGGAATGCCAACAAAGTTCAAATGTAGGGTAGCTGGAAAATGTTCCAATAACGAAGCAGAGTATGAAGCCTTAATCATTGGGCTCAATATCTTGAGATATTTAGGCGCAAAGAAGGTTGAAATAAAAGGTGATTTAGAGTTAGTGATCAAGCAGATTACACGAGAATATAAATACATTAAGGAGTATTTATTAGTGTATGTCGTAATGGTGAATCGATTGTTGGAATATTTTGATGTTGTGAGCATTACACATGTGCCTAGAATGGAAAATCAAGAGACTAACGAACTAGTAAAAATTGCATCCAGGTATAAAGTGTCAACCAATAAGCTCATAGGATTTGTCAAATTAAAAGAAAAGGTAATCTCAACGGTGACACCTCTTTCAAACATGTCAATCCCAAAAGTTGGGGGCAGAAAGTATAGACGAAATTTTTGAAATTTTTGCCATTGACAATTTGATAGATTCAGATTGACAGAAGTCAATTGTGGAATATTTAGAAAATCCAGTTGGGAATACTGACAGGAAAAATAAAGTATAGAGCATTAAGCTATGTTTGCATGGGAAATGAGTTGTTCAAGAAAACTCCAGAAGGTGTATTACTCAAATATCTTGGGGAGACTGAGGCATATTTGGAAATATCTAAAGTTCATAGTGGGGCATGTGGCTCACACCAAGCTGGACATAAAATGAAATAGCTACTATTCCAACAAGTTGTTTATTGGCCTAGCATGTTAAAAAACTGTATTGATTTTTCCAAAGGGTGTCGGGAATGTCAAAAACATGCATGCATTCAACATGTTACAGCAAGTGAATTACATGCATTTGTTAAACCTTGGCCTTTTCAAGGATGGGCATTAGATATCATAAGTGAAATTCGACAAGCTTCGTCAAAGCAAAAAAAAGTTTATCCTAGTAGGGATAAACTACTTCTTAAAATGGATAGAGGTCATACCATTGATTAATGTGGATCAGGAAACAGTGATTGGATTTATTCAACAATATATCATATATAGATTTGGAAATCCTAAAACTATCACCACATATCAAGGGTCAGTTTTCATTGGTCGAAAGATGCAATATTTTGCGTCTGAAACAAGGTTTAAATTGGTGACTTCCACACCTTACTACACACAAGAAAATAGTCAAGTCGAAGTCGCTAATAAGGTGATAATTGGGTTTATTAAGAAACATGTTTTCAGAAAACTCAAGAGTTGGCATGAAACATTGGATCAAATATTGTGGGCTTGTCAAACATTCCCTAAGGAGGCTACAAATTCAACACCTTTTGTTTGGTATTTGGGCATAATGTTGTTTTTCCAGTTGAGATTCATTTGCAGTCGGTAAGAATACAACATCAAAATGTAATTTTGTCAAAACAATATTGGAGCATGATGTTCGAAGAAACCATAAATTTAGATGAAGAAAAACTGGTTGCATTAGATATGTTGATTCGACATGAAGAGCGGGTTGCTAAGGCTTATAATAGAAAGGTTAAGTTAAAAACATTTACAGTAGGTGATTGTGTGTGGAAAGTGATCCTACCTATGGATCGAAAGGATAGAACTCTAGGATAATGGTCACTGAGTTGGGAAGGACCATTTCAAGTTATTCAGACATTCACGAATGATGCTTATGAGATAGAAGAATTGGTTTTCGAACAACGATTCTTAAAAGTAAATGGGAAATATTTGAAAAAATATAAACCTATGCTTCAAGATATTCTAATCACAATGGAATAAAGCATGTTATATATTGATGGCCAAAATGGAAATCATAAGCATGCCAAAAGGATTACATAAAGTCCAAAAAAGTAAACCATTTTGACAAGACAAAGCTACAAGTAATAAAGGGAATTAGGTAGGAAATCTCTACTTGAAATATTCAAAGAGAGTCTTTTCATACGAAATTCTGTTGTCAAGACGGGTCTTCTTCTCCTTCAATTATCCAATTTTTTCCTTGACTTTAAGGGCTTTTCACCATGAGCAATCCCTTTTATAATCTCTTGATTAACTTCATCTTATGTCAGGAGATTACTAGTCGAATTCAGCATGGCCTTTTGTTGCTCAACTTCTGCAATCTTATTGTTGAGTTTGACTATTTGGGCCTAATAAGTGGAAATTTGTTGATCAAAAGTTAGTTGTTTGTCGAGACGTTCTTGATTCTTGACTTTAAAATCAGTCAACTTTTTCTCACATGCCTCACTGAACTCTCATCTGAATCTCATTTCTTTTAACTTTGTTTTAATCTGGAAGTCGACATTCTTTCAAACAGAAAGGTATTTGACAAGCTAGTTAAAGAAGGCTTCAAATTCAATTAGGTATTGTGCTAAAGAGTCAAGAATGATTTGCTGAGAGAGTTCGTCGAGAAATTTGGAAACGTCAGCACCCAATGCAGCTTCATCTTCAACAACTGCAAGAAATTCACCTTCAAACAAATATGTTCTAAGTTGTTGTAATTTGAAAGTGACAACATCATCTAGTTCACAAACAGGGGTGGTCGTCGAGCCAGAACATTGAGAGTCAGCTGACGCATGTCGAAGCATTTAAATCCTTCACAAAGTTTCAGCTGGATTCTTTTGTTTCATAGCTATAATTTCTTCTTGGCAAAGGGAACTCTGGGAATTAGTATCTTGAAAGGTGTTAAGGGAATCGTCATTGCCACCAACGAAAGCTGGTTGATCTAAGTTTTCTTTGACATAGGTTTGTTGGGGTAAGGTCTCAAAGTTTATTTTATTCAAGTTGTCTTCAACAAAAGTCTTGTTAGTGGCAGCAGATTGGGGTTCTTTGTCAACACCGTCATGGGAATCAATATGGGTTGGATTTTCAGTCGAAATATCTACAAAATCACCATCCCTTTGAGGACTTAACTCAATTATGATTTCACCCACGTCGTTAGTGTTGATTACATGTTCACCTATATCCTCAGTGGTAATTGGTTCAACAACTTGCACTTGAGTTTATTCCTGGAAACAATTTAAATATTAGTCTAAAGACCCAAGTCATTAAGTTAAGAAAAGAAATACATGGAATACCTCAAGAATTGGCTCTGCAAACCCTTTCTCTTCATGAGATGAAGGCGGTAGAGTCGATTGTCATGGAGGAGAAGTCAGAGTAAGGTCTTCTGGATCAGTGCATTTAGTGGTTGAAAAAATGTTCTCAATGATTGAGGTGTTGATGGTTGAAGGAGTATATTTTGGAGCCAAATTCTTAGGAACAATATTTCTTCTCTTCTTAGTTCCTTTGGGCTTGGTAGGCGTTGGGACTTTTAAGGAAGAAAAGATTTGGGTATGATCACTATTGTTAGAATCTTCTTTGTCGACTGATGGTTGGGGTGTATTTGCAGAAATCTGAAAAAACAAAAGAAATAAGATGTAGTTCGAATTTAATATTGGAACGATAGGAATGCACTATACATGTGTTTTTTTTAGGTTGAGAAATCTTATTTTTCTTGGGGGGATTATTGGAGACAATCTTTGTAGTCGAAAAAAGTTTTCGTCCCTAGGAAAGTGGCAAAATAATGAAAGATTGTTTTTATGATAAAATGAATTTTACAGAGCAGAGTTTTACCTTTTTCGGCTAATTGTCTTCGCCACCAACATTGGAGGTTTCTTGGACGTTTGCATCAAAGGCTTCTGTTGATGGTTTTGCAGATTCTAGCTTAGTTGCTAAAATTCTAAAAGGATCAAATAGTCTTTGAAGAAAGTTTGGTGTAGAGAAACATTGGTGTTGGTAGTCAAACCACCATTGGTCCAATTCTTTGGTGGCAAAGAAAGAGTGTGGAAATTGGAACATAGTGAGGTCAAGGTGTTGGTTTGTCTTATGAAATCTTATGCATGCTATGTGTTCGTCAGCATTCAAATTATGACTAACCCAAAGGATGTCATTATAATGAGAAAATAAGGACTTCGGCAACATTTGGCTTAAGCCAAACTGACGAGCCACTGAATTTGGTTGATAACTCATAAAACCATAACCCTTCGCTCTTGTGTCGATTCTAAAATACAAAAGTTTTGTAGTAAAAAATTCTCCCCATACAACATTCGATTGAGTGGTAGCTTTTAGGGAGACGTTGGGAAATGGATTTTTGAACCAATCAGGGCCAATATATCAATCCAAAAACGGAGCCATGTTTAAAACAAAAGTGGTTGTTGCAAGGAAAAGATTGATATATTTCATAAATATAAACTAGTTGGGAGTTTCTTGAGGAGTAGTCAAATAAAGTCTCATGCCTTTGAAGGGCATTTTGTCAGACATGCACATGACCACCTCCGATATAGGATAACCTATTTGGTACTCGAAAGTGGCATTCAGCCAATGTTATAGAAGCCAAAAAGGGCCTGAAAGAGTCGGAGATCTAGGGGTATGGGGGAGAAAATTTACCTTCAAAGAAGCGATACCCAAAGTGTGGTATAAGTATGCTAGCAAAAGTTTTCCTAGAGAAATCCGTCTACCTTCATGAATTTGGATCGCCAAGTTAATGAAACCTTTGGCTATTTGCAATGACCCTGGGCAAAAAAGAAAGTAAGAGAGCTAGAGAGTTAAGAAAGTGACATGTTCCATGTCAGAGACCCGTTAGTATCTTTGACATGATGGCCAGCTATGTAGTGTTTAAGGCTTGAACGGTCAAAATCAAACTCAATTTCAGTTGACAAAGTTGGGTCAAAAGTGTCACCCAAAGGAGAAAGATCAGTAATGGCGGCCACATCGGATAAAGTGGGCATCAACATCCCACAAGGAAGTTTAAAGGTATTGGTTGAACCTTCCCAGAATAAAATTGAGGCAAGAATTATACAGAGTTAGATTTTATGAGCGTGCCTCGACAGTTGAATAACATCGAAAATACCAACTTGCTCCCACTGTGATTTTCGTTTTGCTTGCACTTTGTTGAGCCAAGACAAGTAGTCTTTGTTCCCATGAGTAGGAATGGATCGAAAGACTCTAGCAGCGGGATCCATGAATTTCAAGTCGAGGGTTTTTTTCCTCAAAAGCATGAGGCATAGCAGGAGTGAAACAAGGGAAGTATCATTGGAACTTTTTTGGACGCGTCTTTGCATCTGGATATGGACCACGAAAAGCGAAGAGCTTTTCAGTAACAACAAAGGGTATAAGAATTTGTTGTTGCCATTTTTACACCTTAGTTTCTTTAGTGGATGGGGGTTGAGGAATGCCTTCCAGACCTTTTTCCTCCATAAGCACGAAGGCCATGGGGTTACTACCAGTATTCATATCAGTTAAAGATGAAGATGCCATTATGGTAAGAAAAAGGGAGCGAGTAAAATGTGAGTGGTTGTTGTTCGTTTTTCTGAAAGCTGGTAAAAAACAAAAATGGAGAAGGTAGAATAAGAAGACTCAAAGGAGTATAAGGTTATTTATAGGTGGAGTAAAAGTCACTAATGTTGAACAAGTGGCAGTTAAGAAACAATAGGGTGACTGTTCTGTTTCCATTAAAGTGGGAAGTTAGTGAAAGTGGTTGAAAACCCGCGACCTAGGTAGTAGAGGAAATCATGGAAAATGATGGAGTTTTTCCTTGGAAATCGCAATGCAGAAAGTAGCCATTGTTGCACCTGACGTCAGTGAGAAGATGTGATGTCGAAAATTCATGAGAAAAAATTCCAGATTTCTTAGTCGAGAATGATCTCAGTCGAAATGGGTCTTTTTTGGGGGAAAACTGTTATCCAAGAATTTTCAACTTAGTCAATTGGATCTATAAGAGTCGAAGCCCAGCGCCAACTGAAGGGGGTAGTTTTGACATCGATTGGTTCCCCATGTTGGAAGTGAGAAGCTTCAACATGTTCTAGACAGGAGAGGCCACAGTCGAACCTAGTCGAAATCTTAAGGAAAACGCTTCAGGGACTTAGCCAAATTTTATATCAAGTTCTTTTTGAAGCTAAGTAAAATGTGCAGGCAGTTTTTGCAAAACGATTGTCAAGAACGTGGAGAAGTTGTCAAAAGGAATTTTCCGCATGAACTTAATACATGGTAGGTTGCGAATGGTCGGGCGATTAGATAGCAGTTATTTTTATATCTATTTAAGCAAAGTTTGTATTCAGTTTTAGGGGTTGCATTTTATCACATTCAAAGAACTACTCAAAGTACACTTGTCAAGAGAGAAATGATTCAAGTTTGAAATGTATGATTGCGTCCCATTTTAATTCAAAGCATTTATATTTTTCAGTTTCCAATCTTGTTTTCTATCTTTCCAATTATCTTTGTTGCTTGCTTTGTTTTGTTTTCCAGTCTTTACCCAATTTAAACACCAAAAAACCATATCAAATTTAACACTAAATGAAGGATTTCATAGCCGACCCTACAAGTAAACTTTAATTAAGAGGCTAGAGGTTGTTTACTAGAAATTTGTGCAAACACTATCCCTTTAGTGAAGAAGAGCCTATCCCTAGGCACATAAAGATATGACAAACAATAATAAGCAAAATAGGTTTCACCATTCAATAAGGGGGATTTTTTATCCAACAACCAAGAAGAAGGAAATAAAGAAACACTCCTTCATCTAGCTCCAACACTAAAATCCTTGAAGAGTAAAGAAGAATAAATGAAAAGACCAACTTGCTCATCGAGAAAATGGCTAGGAAAAACCTCTTCTCTCTCTTAGCCTATAGCAAATATGATGATGAGACGAACTAAAAAGCTTTTTATGTTTTCATTTCCTTTGTTGTTACTTGTCTTAGAGTATGTATGTGTTGTATTTTGTATACACCTATGATTGTATATCAAGTGTAATTGTGAAACAATCTTGTATCTGTAAAGACAGGTTGTTAGAAGTCTCCTGATTGTATGCTTGAGCATTTAGAAGTCTTTTGCTTGAGTGTTTGAGCATTCAAGTCTCTTGCTTGTGTGCTCGAGTATTGAAGTGTCTTACTTGTGTGTTTGAGCAACTGGAAGTCTATTGCTTGTGTGCTTGAGCATTTGTAATCATATTTGGTTATAATGAAAATACTTTGGAAGTGCAAGGGGGTTGGACTACTCCTGATTTGTGGGAGGAACTAGGATAATTACTTGTGTTCTCTTTTTCTCTATTCTTATACTCTTAACTATTTTATCTGCTACCATTCATCTGACTCTGGTTCAGATTCTGATAATGTATTCAGAATCTGATAAGAGTTTTTTCAAGAGAAAAGGAAAAAAAGTGTTAACACAATTCAACTCCACTTCTAGTGTTTTCCCACCTTCAATCACGAGTTTGGAATATCCTGATTAACGAGCGATGTTTCCTCCGCCGAGGAATGGGACACCCTCTCATTGCCCTCCTCCCCCCGGGTCTCATCGTTGGCCTCTTCCTCGACCACTTCATATTCGACATCTTCTTATTCACCAATTATTGACCATCTCAAATAAACTTTCTCTTTATCTTTCTCAAAACATTGGTCAGCAGAAAGAAGGGAGTCCATATGAGACTCCTCAAGGTCTGTTTGGAACATCCTCGCAATGGAAGCATGAGTCTTAACTACTTCTTGGAGACTATGCACTTTAGCCCGACTTGAACTAGCTTCTCACTTTGGTTTTTATAGGTCGCTTACAAGGAATTTTTCTCATGAACATCTTCTTCTCGTCAAGCCCTATTTTCCCAAAGCAATTTGAGCATCCTTGTAATTGGTCTCAAGAGTGGTTAGTCTTTCATTAGCCAATACCATTATGGTTTTGTTTAAGTCATAAATCTCCTTTGTTTTCAAAAGGTTGGATTTGAGTAGCTTTTTCTTCTTTTTCAAAAAGTCATAATCGTCAAATATTACTCTTCCTAACATAATGCTCCTCATAAGATACATTCCAATAAATTGGGGCACTTTTTGTGAACGCGTCATATTTGCCCACTCTACATTGTTGGAGGCCTTATGATGATTACAAACGAAGCACAACCCATCGAAACTTTTATCCAATAAATGAAAATTTTCCTAATCTCTCACGGGCGCTGAAGAACTACCATTGAAGGAGCTAGTAACATTCTTCTAGGAGTATTTCATTCTCTAAATCTATGGAGGTGGTCACCTCCAAATCTATATGAACCTTCCCTAGGTCCATCTTTTGTTTCTTTATTGGAGGCCATATCTCAACCTCATCTGCATGATACGGCTTCATAACACAAACACAAGAACGACATGTATAACTTTTCCTTCTACAAGTATTTTTCTTTTCTGTGAAGACCTCCTCAACATGCCAGTGGGCTCACTTTCTTGAAAGAAAGCCCAACTCGCCTCTTCTAGCCTTCGTCATTTCCATCATTTCTTTTCTTGCCAAATCAAATAGATGATCCATTCTTTTTGAAAAAAAACAACAAAATTAAAAGGTTAAAAGTGAGCAACTAAACTCTATTTGAAGAAGTTGATAAAAAGGCACACTCACGTAAAAACTAAATAATTTCAATCATTTGATTCCTCTTTATCTAAACTGTTACGTCTTCACTATGTCTAAAAATTGATTTTTGTTTAATTATTTTTAACATAAAGTTTGTTTTAATGATTTTAATTTGGTCCATAATATTTCTAAAAACAACTTTTTTTTTCTAATATTTTTATTTAAATGTCAGTTATTTTTATTAATTTGTTCTTAATCAAAATACATAATTATGTAAAATAAATACCAAATCCCGTGCTTTTGCTAGTTTTAATTGGATGGAAACTAATTTAACTCATTTGTTTACAAATTAAACATTGTAAACAAATTAACAAATTTTCAATATTTGTTAAACTTCGTAACTTTTGATGTGTGCATTGGATCATTAAATTATTGAACAATGTTGTCTTGCTTGAAATAGAAAGAGAAGTAATAAATTGATTTTCTAAGAACTGAAAAAGTGAAAATAAAAGAAAAATCGTCGACAGCAGGATTCGAACCTGCGCAGGCATAGCCCAACAGATTTCGAGTCTGTCTCCTTAACCACTCGGACATATCGACTTGTGTGTTTGTCTAGTAAATTGTTAATATATAGGATATTTGTACAACGAAATAGAATTACAATGATTTGGTCCCGGATGCACGTGCCAAGAAAAAAACATACATTGTAAATTAGGTCAATTAATTGACAGTTGACACCATCAAATAAAGAAAAAGAGAGACAGGGTCATGAGGGCCATTAAAATATTGGACTGTGTTGGTGGACAAATATAAAATACTTGTAGAAATCAAGATATAATTATATTAATAAAAGTGCCAAGCCAGATATATATCTTGACTTCTAAGCTTGTCATTTGTTTTTTTGTTTTTTTTTTCATGTGACTTGCTGAAGAAAGTTAAAATAGTGTTATTCATAAACTAAATGTTTTTTGTTGGGTCTGTCATGTTTTTGTAGGTATGTCATATGACTGTTTAGTGTGGGGCTATGTATTATATTATTGTGGAGTGGATCTCTAAATTGGTCCTTTGAATAGGAAATTATTGGATAATTTTGTTTTTATAAAATTAAGAAATTAAGAAATACCTTTTTAAGTGATAAATGTTTGACCATTTAGTTTAATATTCTATTGTAAATATTTTAGTTTATCAAGTTTAATATTAAAAAAAATTTGTCATTACTATTTGAGGTGGTGATTCGAGTACAAGTGACTATTAGGTATTAAAAAGTAATTTTCAATATTTTAAAATTTGGAGTATGTTGTTTAGACTTCTTTATTCTATAATTCATGAGCAAGTATAATGAATTGGAATACATCATTAAATCTGATTAAATTTAACATGTTATATGTTAAACACTAATATTAAGGGGTAAATAATTAAAAATATCAATTAAATATAAATAAGATTACAGATAGACAAAACTAATTACTTTTTTGTCGGGCTTAACCAAGCACGTCGCAATCTCACCAAATATTTTAGGACAAATGAGACTTGAAGTATTGAACAAATAGCCTTAACATATACGATTAGGATAATGTCAAACTCGATCGTCTCCAAAGCAAGATACTGATCAAATATTGAGAACGTGATTCTTATATTATCATGGTTTTGAAATTGCATGTTGGTGAACTGAACATGCTCATTATTGTCGATTAGAGGATTGAAATACTAAACACTAACCACCTTTCTTCTATGGCAGTGGTTGATACAAATATTCAGTTAGTCCAATTAATGCTTCAAATCAGAAAATGTAATTAACAGTTATTCTAAACAATATAGATTAGTCCCCTTATTTAGTAAACTACAACTATGCTAGAATTCATTATGACTGGGTATGAGTAAGAAGATTTCATTGTTCTTATGATGTGAATTGTAAATGAACCAAATACAACATTTTATACAAGTTCTTATGCATTTTAGACCATAGAAAGTGTCTGTGGAATTCTGACCATACAAAAAAATATAATGACATGTTTCAAATTATAGAATTCGGACAATGCCAAAAACCCCTCAACATGAGTATAGATTACAGAATCCAAACTACACCAAAAATACCCCAACATTAGTTCAGATTATAAAATATGAAATTACATGTTACATTATGAGAGTTTATATCTTTGATAATAACAAATTTAAATTTCACCAACATAAATAACATCTTAACAAAACATTTAAAAAAGTTAAACTAAAAATATACAAAACCATATGTTGAATCAAGTGGTGGAGATATCAACTTGCCTAATATCTTGAATGACATAAATGACCCAAACATATTTTAGAATCTCTAAAGGGAAATGATCTTTTTTTTTAATACACTTACGAGGCTCATGATGTGGCTGAAAAATAATTATAGGCAACATAAGAGTCTTTGAACATTTGAGGTGGCAGTATAAGGTCTTTTAATATTAGGGATTATGGAGTCGAATTAAGAAGGGTAACATTAGAGAGCTTATCAGGGTGCATCATTTAGACTTTTATCTATTCATGATGTCAAGTTCGGCGACTCAGAGAGGGCTATGTGTCACATTCTCTAGGTTAATTCTTTTTTTAATTAAAGTTTTACTCTAGCACTAGGAAGTATTGGTGGTCTCCTATCTATTTGGTGTAGTGAGAAAGAGAAGGCTTTTCTTTTCATGTTCTGGTCCTGGTTATCTAGGGGTTTGCCTAGAATAGAGGCACTTTCCCGACCTTGCTTTATGGTCAATGTGTATTCTAAATGTACGTTATCAGCCAAAAGGGTGATGTGCGCACATCTGGTTGAGGCCCGAGAGCGCCTTTGAGGCATAGTTTGGTGTGTGTTGCTGACTTCAACTTTGTTTTGAACCTTAAAGATTAGAAGGGATTTGGTGAAGCATCTCAAACGAGGGGGCAAAGAAGTTTCTTGAGTTTGGTTTGTATATTGAGGAGATGAGTTGGTTGATATTCAATTTTTGAGAAGGAAATTCACTTGGTTCCATGTGAATGGGATGACTATGAGTTGGTTGGACCATGTTCATATTTTGGTTTGTTGACAGGAGAAGTGGGGCCAGGATAGTTTCTAGGCCCTTCCTCATGATGTTTATAATCATTGATCGATAATTTTCAAGTATTTCTCCCTAATTTAGGCCAAAGTTATTATGATTTAATAATTTTTAGTTCGTCTATGTCAGTTTTCAAAATATGGTTTGAGACTCTTTGAGGATTGTGGGAGCTTAGGGTTTGATGTCTTGTGTACTCATAGTTAAGTTGGATGTATTTATATGATTTCTGAAAGCTTTGGATAAATAAGTGTTCAGAAATGTTAAGTTTAAGATTAAGGTTGGTGTGGAGGTGCTCGAGTTGAAAAGCTTAGGGTAGAGTTAATCTCACTTTTTGAAATAGAGTTAGAAGATAGGTCATTGGTTTTTGAGTAAATTTAGGAGTTGCTCTGTGTCGTGATTCTCAAATAACCCAACAACCAATATCATTATGGCTTAAGGAAAAAGAATGTGAACATCAGGTCCTTCCATTTTTTTGTGAAGTAGAGGAGTCAACATGACTCCTTCTTAGCTCTCGAGGTGGGAGGGAGTTGGGTGGAAAAGGTGGACGGAGTTTTTTAGGAGATTATATGGTATTTCAAGTTACAATTCTCAAACTAGTCTTTTTTTATATCAACTTTAGATAGTGTTTATTTCATAGGTATCTCGCTTATTGAGGCTAAGGCTTTACTCGTTAGGTTTGTGCCAATGGAGGTGGATGCAGTTGTTTATGGGATAAAGAGTAATAATATTTTAGGCTCTAATGTGTTTCACATTTTGTTTTTAAAAACATTTTTGGGACTTGCTCAAGGAGGATGTTTATGTTATGTATATTTTTTATAAAGTTGTTTTCTAGCGGTATTTCACTTTGTTATTTGTGTCCCTCATTCATAAGGTAGATTATCTCTTTGAGATGAGGGTACTTTACGCATATTTATCTCACGGGGTATCTATGTAAGTTGGTGGCAAAAGTGTTGGCTTCTAGATTAGCCTATCTTATACTTGGAAAATTTTCTAAGTTAAAAAACCTAATTTTTGCCATTTTGAAAACAATGCATAAAATGATTTTTAATCTTTTTCTTTAAGCTTCTAATGTCTATAACCATTTATTTAAACATTATGCCTTTGTTTATGACCCAATAGAATTGAAATCCAAATCTTGACATAAACTTGATACTTGATTCAATATTTTTCTTCTTTGATCTTTCTTCTTAAGTGTAATACTCACATATAATATACATCTGAAATAATATTACACATAGTGTTAATTGGTAATGATACAACATAAGTGTATAACGAAATCATTCATATATGCATGTCCAAAATATAAGATACATCATATAACACATGATATACAAGAGTGCTTAATCAAAAGGCTAAGATATATACATATGAATAGTGGAAACAACTATGAAACATTAGAAAACTCTTTGAACTCATTCAAACAACTTTGTTTTTTTCTTTGTCTTGCCTTGAATTACCTAAAATTCAACAATACGATGGGGTTCCATAATAATCTTTGTGGATGCTCATATTTTATAAGTGCACTCAGCTCTAAAGGGCTATTAACACAACTAAAAAATACATTTCACCTCAGACACGAAATGAATTTAACCTTGGCTACAAAAGAGAGGTAACGAAGGGCGTCATGAAAAACTACCATTTTACCCCCTCAGTGTTTTAAAAACTGAGGGGTAAATTTATCTGCACATGGGTTCGAACCTCAACTTTTGCACTTTTATTATTTTCAAAAATAGCGTATCATACCTCTCAGTTTATCATTAAAACCGAGGGATAAGATATACTGATTTTTTTAAAACTCGTTACATTGTTTACACGGAATATTATTAAATTAATTTGTTTACAAACTACATTGTTTACCTAGAATATTATATTGTTTACGCAGAATATTAAAATAAAAATTAATTTCCTCGAATAAAGTGTCTTCCTATCAGTGTCTTCCACTTACCAAGACACACACAAGCTTTTCTCCTGCTTCTTGAGATAGGTTGGGCGCTCAGTTCTTATATGTACAAACCCTTCACATTTATGACATTGAACTCCTCTTCCTTGGTAGGACTTGTCATTGACATTTTATATTGACTTCCATTCCACCTTCTTCAATACTTTGTTGACTTGTCTTCCAAGTAACACAATATCATTGGATATACCTTCTATCGTATCCAAGTTACACTCATATTTTGGATCATTAGTATTAGAGATAAAAGCCATGCTCTTCTTCTTTTCATATTTTTCATTGATCCCTAACTCAAAGGTTTGCATGGACACCATAAGCTCATCAACCTTCATATTGTTTATGTCTTGTGCTTCTTTAGTGGCAACCATCTTCATGTCAAACCTCTTTGGTAGAAATCTGAGAATTTTTCTCACCAACTCAGCTTTAAACATCTTCTCCCCTAGGGCACTTGAGGCATTGGCTATCTCAATAATATTCATGTGGAAGTTATGAATACTCTCATCCTCCTTCATTTGTAAGTTTTCAAACTTGGTGGTAAGAATCTGAAGTCTTGACATCTTCACCTTAGATGTCCCTTCATGAGCAGTCTTTAAACTCTCCCATGCTTATTTGGAAACAGTGCAATTGCTTATCAGTCTGAAGATATTTTTGTCCACTCCATTAAACATGGAAATCAAGGCTTTAGAGTTTCCTCGAGATAATTCTTCATCTTTATCATCCCATTATTCCTCAGCCTTCACAACATCAGTAGCTTTCCCATCAGGTCCTACTACCATTGGTAGATCCCATCCCTTGGCCAAAACTTTCCAAGCCTTGATGTCCACGGATTTGATAAATGCCACCATACAAACTTTCTAATAGTTATAGTTGGTTCCATCAAGGATGGGTGGTATGTTCATAAATCCTCTTTCCTTGTCCATTGTACCAGAAAGTATCTTCCTTGAATCTCACCCCAAGTTAGAGTAGCATGCTTGCTCTGATACCAATTGAAATTGTGTTATTCAGATTTCAGATGTCCTAAGAGATGTTGAGACACCTTTCTCTGAACACACACACAATGACAAAGTGATACGGTGGGAGAACTGACTTGGGTGTTTTGCGTTTCATCACAAATGTTGCGGATAGCAAGAGTCGCCACCGACTTTTCCTTTATCCAATAAAGGAAAGGGTGAAAAGAACAGGAAAGACCTTTTGAGAATATTCATGAGTTTGGAGGGTAGGTTATGAAAAGGGAAGGTGTTAGCACCATTTTCATCCATAATTATCTACGGACTCTTAATTGCTAACTCATTTTGAAATGCTTTGTGTTTTGTGTAAGTTGAAAGATGTTTTGAAGATGTTTTAAAAGTGGTAACTTTGTAATGATTCTCGTATCATTGAGAATGTATACAAAATGTTTGTTTGGAAATATTTTGAAAACACCTTAGTACGAAAAACTTTGTAATGATTCTCGTATCGCTGAGAATGTATACAAAGTGTTTGTTTTGAAAATATTTGTTTGAAAAGAGAGTGTTTGAAAATATGTTTGAAAGTTTGAGGTGTGGAAATGGTTTTGTGAGCAAGTAATTACGAGCAATCTACCTATTCAACAAGTCTTTGTTCTTTTCCTCCTCCTTTAGATAGTGCTATTTTACCATTGGTTGGTAGAGATCCATATCATTGGATGTGAGGGACAGACGTGGGTCATCGTACAGTCATATAAGGCAACTTGTAAGATGTTTTAGCAATTGTTGTAAGGGACTAAGATCATTTACCAAAGGAAACATCGAAGGTTCATCGAGGGACTACAATCTTTTAATCGAGGGTCTTTGCTAAAACATCCCACATTCGAGGAACATGACTATTTAAATCTGAGGCAACAAGTGTGGGTTATCCTAGAGGTGCATGTGTGCAAGGTGTTTTTGTTTTCATGTATATTGTCTTGGATTAGGGTTATCTAATGTTTTATTTTTAAGTCTTGTCATGCAAACCCTAATTACTAACAATAATAAGGAAAACGATAAATTACGGAATTTAAATGTCCTACATTATTACAATGCTTTGGGAATGGGGGAAACAAGTTTTGTGAATGAGGGGAAGAAAGAAACAAAGCCCTAATTATCTATTACAAACCATGTACATAAATGATAATGCGAAATAAAATATACAAGAATGTAAAGATGAAGAAAATAAAATTGTTTTTGTGGTTTTTTAATGGAAAGGATTTTTAATTAACCTAGTCAAATTAATTAATTTTAATTACAAGAGAAGTTAATTTACTTTTAAACAAACCTATAATATAAGTTAATTGAAATTAAGAAGAAAATAAAACCTAAGTCTAAATAAATTGTTTAGAAAATAATTTGAAGTTTAATGTTAATTTGGAAAAAATAACATTAAACTTCAGAAAATAAACAAAATCTAGTTCTAAATATTGACATAAATAAGATAAGTGTTTAAATTAAAATATTTTTAATTTAATTACTTTAGAAAATATTTTTTTGTATTTTTATTTAATTTATAGAAGTCAAAATAAATAAACAAAGTAATATAATACAAACGAATATAAAAAAAAGTTTAAGAAGTGGGCTTGATTGCAGCAAATCCGGGGTGTAGAAAGCAAGAGTGCCAAAATCCCAAAGAGGAGATCCGTGTGATCCAGTGTGAATAGCTTCTGAGAGAACACGGTGGTCATGCGGACTATGAGGTGTTTGATGATGATCAGCTGGTTGTAGATGAGGATACGTGGTTGACCGCATGGAGAGGCGCTGCACAGGATCCACAAATTCAACAAAACGAACGGTGATAAGTGTCACCGCCGTATTAGGCATAACGATGATTATTGTAACAAAATAAAAATTAATCATCTAGAGGGTAACCATAAACCAAAATAAATTCTCTCTCTTCTCTTATCTCTCTCTCACGGTCTCTCTGTCTCTCTCTATGCTTGTTCAATAAAAAACAAATAAAAACCTAGAAACAAAAAACATAATGATATGGGGCAGTGGTTGAGTATGAACACATGGCGGTTCATATGAATCTCCACAGCGGCAAGGACGAACAACATGACGGCGCCATGAGGCCTCACAGCGGTGCCGTCATGACAGTCTTTGGTTCCAATTTTTTTTATGTCTTTCGCTTTGTCTCTTTCTCCTTTGTACTAATTTATGGCTTGATTTTGCAGATGATCATTGATTCAGAATAAATCTTTTGATGCTTATCTGGTACTATCTTTCCATCTTTGAGCTTGTATTTTCGTTATCTCTTCTTTTGCAATTTTTGAAGGGTCTGTAATTAGGAAAATGATGAAACAAAAATTAGGGTTTTTGGTTTGGCTTTGTTTCTGTATATTTTTTGTATGAACTGTATGTTGGGATTTTTGCTTTCTCTGTGAATGATTGAGGAAGATGATTTTTCAATCTAGGGTTTGTGGTTTTTTGCCACTGTGTTTTCTGTCTCTTCCTTTGTGAAATGTGGCCTCTTTTGTATATTTTTTTGTGTACTATGGCCTTGTGAATTGTCCTTGTTGCTTGATGGCCTTGTGAATTGTGATTGTTGCTTGCTGGGCCTGTGAATTGTGATTTTATGTATTATCCTTTCAACAACTTTTTTTGGTTGAGCTGAGACATGACACTCCTTTTACTGTCTTTGTACTTGTGTAGTCAATTACTTTTTGAGTTTTTTAACTTTACTGTGAACCAAACAAATCTCTTTTTTATTCATTTGTTTGAGATTTGTGGTAAAGGGCTAGGCCTATGATTGATATTATAGTTCTGAATTTTGTTGAAACAAAGCAAAATGAGGCTTTTGATTGTTGCTTGAAACATGATGCTGGACTTTAATGAGTTTGCAATTCTGATTTGTGATGCTTCTTGTTGGGCTTGAAAGTTCTATACTTGCGACTATGATGAACCTTTTTCTGAGTTTGTTTTTCTTTGATTTTGTCTCACTGTGAACCAAACTAAATTTGTGATTTGTAGTAGAGATGAAACTTGGCCTGTGATTGGATTCAAATCTGATTTTGTGAAAATGTATGAGGCTTTGATTGTTGCTTTATTATTTTTCTTCTATGTTGTGATAAGTCTTTGTGATGAGGTGTGAACTTTATCTATTTGGGCCTTTGAACCTGTAGTTCTGACTTGTTGTAACTGGGCTGGTCTTGTGACTTTTGTATTTTTCTATTGGGCTGGAACCGTGATGGAATTCTATTTTGAACCTCTTTGAATTTGTGTTTTGTAAACCAATTTATTTGTGATTTGCAATAGACCTAGGCCTATGATTAAATCTGATTTTGTATGAGGCTTTTTGGCGCATGAACATGATTGAGAAACAACCTAAAATCTGATTCCTTAAACAAAAACCCTAATGATGAAATTGAAAAGAAAACTTGCTTGAAAACTTTCTTTGTTCATGTTCATGTTTCTGACTATTTATCTTTCTTTTTGTTTCATGTATGATTGATGAGGAATGGATGAAGATGGCAAGGCAAAGATATCGTGGCTGCCATAGAAGGGCTTGGAGGGAAATTTGAAGAATTTGAATCTTTAGCAAATAGAATCCCATAGGATATCTTAGGATTTAGAATGCTTAGGAATTGAATCATGTTTGCAACACAACTTTAGAGAAAGTTCATATTTGGATGTAAGAGTCCCTTGCAAAAATCTTGTAAACTTGTATAGTATGAATTCAAATTAGAAATTTCAATTCAATCTTCTATGCCATAGTTCTTGTGAAATAACTTAAATCTTGAACAATTGGCAATCTTCAATTTTGACTTGTATTGAAATAATTCATGCTTTGAAGTTCCCAAGTGACTTTCTTGTAAGCTTTGAATGATCTTTGTAAAAAAATTTAGTCTTGAATGAGGATGAAACTTGTATGGAAAAGACGTGATTTGGATTCTTGAAATGAATCTTTAATGAAAAATGAACCTTTAAATTTGAAAATATCACTTGAACTTTTTGTTCTACATATGCCTCTTCATGTCTAAAAATTCTTCGAGTGCCAAGTATATCCAAACATTTCAAAATACCTTAAAATGATGGAATGTGGAAAATTTTGGTCGACAAAAGTCAACTTGCTTTCAATCCTTCAGATCTCACATGAATCTTCTAATTTTGCTTGAGTCAAATTCTTGAATAAAACCGATGCTCATAATATTTAATTTGCCTTGGTTATCTATGAACTCAAATCCACTTTAAAACTCGAATGAACCAAAATTCCAATCAATTTGCATCTTCCATGAATGCTTACTCAATTCAATTCACTTTGTATTGCCAACAACAAATAACAATAGTGAGAATAAAAATAACCTTGATCAAGAATGAACCCACATATTCACATCTCGTGCCCTGGCCTAAGGTTTAACAATTCAATCCACCACACATATTAACCTGAAAACTCGTGACCTTACACGAATCTAATGTCCTCGAATAATTCCTTGATAATGAATAATGGGAATATGGAGGAAGTATCACCAAAATTTCCATTAAACAAAACCCTAATTCATGGGATTCTTAGTCGAACTAGTGCCATGCCTAGACACAAGGGATCAGAAACCCTAATTCCTAATCCTTGAAGAGGAGACTTTACAATTTGCTGCCAAGAAGAAAAGAAGATCCTTGTAGCCTCAGAAGCCTTGATAGCCTTGAGTAGTTGAAAACTCTAAGAGAATGTTTTTTTGAATAAAAGGGAGGGAAAATTTTGGGGTACAACAGACAAGATAGACGATAAACAAAGTGCAGAAAAGTAAAGAACACACAGAATTATTAACCTAGTTCGATGTACAACAACACCTACTATGTGGGATACTAAGCCAGGGGAGAAATCAACTAGATAATATCAATTTGAAGCTAAACTCCACTATTTACAACTTTTCACTTAACCACTACCCTTGCTTAACTTCTACCTAAGACTTACTGAGGTATGAGACCAATCTCAAATCCCTTCCAATCATAGACCAGTGATTGAACAATTCTAAACACTTAGAAAATAATAGAAGTCACACTGCAAAGACACACAATCAGTCACCGCTTAAAAGCTTTGGAATGATTGACATAACTTACAACTCAAAAACAATGTCCTACTCTTTTATCAAGGTGATAATCGAGAGGCTCACAATTAACATACAAACACTAATAAAAATACACAGTAAGTTCCACACTTGTACTAGGGTTGAAGCCTTCTATTTATAATCTTCAATAAACTGGATTTGGGCTTCACATATGCAGATGGATATGACTGAGGCGCTACAACATTATCTCCTCAAAGATAGTACATTAATCATTAGTTTCCCAAATTATCTCCATAGTTAGAAACTAACGAATCTCCTCGAAATCAGCTTAAATATTTTTAATCTTCAAATTGTGTGCCACATAGGATAACATAATATTTTACAGAATATTTTGAACCTATAACAAACTAAAGAATCCAACAGTCCAACTATACAAAATCACGATGTCGAAAGAAACTACATAGGACATCATATTTAACATGTTGCTTCAGTTGATAGAACATCTTCATCCAACATGTCCATGTTAAGTTAGTTTTACCAAACATAATGCCAATCACAACAAAATAGAGAATTAACACATGTGATTTCATAACATGAACATAACATTAATCTAACAACAACACAACAACCATACAACATCAACACATCATAACTTCAATGTTTAATCTCACAACATCACCACAACATCAATACTTAATAACACACCATAACATACAACGTCAACATAATATATCATCACAAGTCACTAACAGTAGTACAAGACATATCAATGATCATGTTTTGTTCATCAATTTCTCAAATAATCATGATTTCATCAAAGCCTAAAACTAAATTTCATGTAGAAAATTCCCCCAAAAACTATGCTAACTAAGAAAGCGCCTTTTAGAAAGGAAGATGGTGATAAATTAGTGATGAGATAAAGTGAAATTTCCTTCCTCTTGTTTGATCCAATCCTTCCTTATGAAGGTAGAGAAAAAACAATAAATGGGAGTTTGAATTATGTTCATAGAAAACATTCCCATTAAAAATTCGAAGCACTCAAATGATAATAGTAGTAAAGATAATGAAGATAAAGGACACAAGTATTTTATCTAAGTTCATCATTAACTAGGCTACCCCTGTCTATCCTTGCAAGGATGATTTCACCTTATCTAAGGACTTAATCCACTATAACCAAAATGATTATAATCGCACGGGCAACCGCCGGTGACTAACACATAATGACACGTTCAGGGATCCAACCTGATATAACGTTCATTGACCTAATAGAATTTGATCCCTCAAGATCTCCTACCAGGATTTCCTTACAATGATATCCATCATGGATCTCACAAGAGTCTGACCTTCACATGGTCCTCTTTGAGATATGACTAACATTGACACAACAAATTCGATTCCTCATAATCTCCTATCAGGATTTCCCATAATGACCAGCATCCATTATCTTCTTGAGATCAGACCTTCACTCAGTCTCTCAAGGAAAAAATCAACAATAGTTGATGGGTTTTTTTTATGTTTACATGAATGCTTCTTATAATCAGATTACACAAGTATTTTGAGCACATATTGTTTTACACTTCTCGAGCAACAACTCATGTGTTAAAATTTTTTATATGAAGAGATATGAACAAAAACACTATTTGGGCAACAACTTTATTGTTCATTACAATGTTTTACAAAGATGTATATGATCAGAAGTTTGGTATCATCTTGTATTGTTCTTCTTCATCTTTTTTAAGTAAGCTACGAGAAACAACTCCTTGCTTCTTCTGTTTCATCCAAGATGCATATGATGATAGTTGAATGGCATCTTATTTAAATCTTCTTATAATACGATGGGAGAACTGACTTTTGGTTTTGTGTTTTATCGCAAATATTGCGGATAGCAAGAGTTGTCACCGACTTTTTTTTATCCAATAAGGAAAGGGTGAAAAGAACAAGAAAGAACTTTGATAATTTTCTGAGTTCGGGGGGTAGGTTATGAAAAGGGAAGGTGTTAGCATACTTTTCATCCATAGTTATCTACGGGCTCTTAATCGCTAGCTCACTTTGTTTGAAAATGCTTTTGTGTGTATGTTTGAAAATATTTTGAAAATGCCTAAGTGCGGAAACTTTGTAATGATTCTTGTATAAGTTAAGAATGCGTACAAAGTGTTTATTTTTAGAAATATTTCAGAAAAGTGTTTGTGAATAGATGTTTTTGTGAGCAAGCGATTACGAGCTATCTACCTACTCAGAGATCTTTCGTGTTATTTTCCTCCTCCTTAGATAATGTTATCCTACCATTAGTTAGTAGGAAGCCCTATCGTTGGATGTGTGAGGGACATGCGAGGGTCTTTGTACAGTCATAAAAGGCAACCCGTAGGGCGTTTTAGTAATTTTATCGTAAGGAACTAAGATTGTTTACCAAAGGCAGCATCGAAGGGTCATCGAGGGACTACGATCTTTTTAATCGAGGGTCTTTGCTAAAGCGTCCCCATGTTCGAGGGACATGATTGTTTTTTCTTTTCGTAGGCAACAAGTGGAGTCACCCTAGAAGTGCATGTGTGAATAGTGGTTTAATTCAGTTATTTTGTCTTGATTAAGGGTTATCTAGCATTTCGTTTTAGATCTTGCCATACACACCTAGTTACTATACAATAATAAGGAAAGCGGTAAATTACGGAAAGTAAATGTCCTACGCTATTACAAAGCTTCGGGGAAGGGGGTACAAACCATAAAAAAACCCGGGGGAAAATAGTTAACCCTAATTAACTATTACAACCCATTAGAAGATACATAATTGGGAAAAATAATGTGGAAAAGAGTACGCGAATACATAAAAGAAACAAGAAAATTTGTTTTATGATTTAAAAAAAAAATGATTTGATGATGGATCTAAAAACCTAATTAGTTTTAGTTAGAAAAAATAAATCTTAATGATAAAACCCTAAAACTAAAATAATTAATTAATTAATTAAAAATAAGGTGAGTTAATTAATTAATTTAATTAAAATAAGTTAATTTAATTGTGTTAAAAAGTAATTAAAACAAAATAATTAAAAAAAGAAAGGAATGGGCCTGTAAGAAGTAAGTCTGGGGGTGCTAAAAACAAATTGCTAAGCCCAAAGCTGCAAGCCCAAACTATGAACGATCCAATGTGGCTGGCTCCAAGAGATCCATGGTGTGCGTGTAGACCAAAAATCTTAAGGTTTGACTGTATGTTGACCATTGTTGACTTTTTACTCAATACAGTTGATTTTCCATCATCTGAGAAATTGACTGGAAAACTTGTGATGCAAGGCAAGAAACTTTACATGAGCATTTTTGAAGACCTATGGAGAACTATGAAAACCACTTAAGACCTTGAAAACCTAATCTTCCTTAAGAAATACCAAACCCTAGTTGTGGACCCATTGCCTAGGAGGAGAATTTATTTGATCAATTCTTGAGCCAACTTGAGCAAATGAGGATCTCATGAGAATGTCTTGAAGAAAATATGGGAGGGAAAATTTTGGGGTACAACACTTGTTTCTTTCTTTTTCTCTCTTCTTTAGTGGTATTCAGTATGTATAGCATTTCAGCTTTAATATCTTTAGAGTCCACTGCTTTCCTTCCACAGGATGAAGCTTGTTGGCCTATGACAACGATTAAACTGTTAACCAACAATTTACCTTTGAAGCTTTGATCTTTATAACCCTTGACACAGAGAGACATTGTGAGGATAAAACAAACTTTTCCTGCACCAACGATAGTTCCCAACATATAGAATAAGGTGTAAGAGTTTAGATAGTATACAATCATATTTATGTATCTTGTCACTATTGAATGATAGCTTTCCACCTTTTCCTATGAATAACATGTTTCTATTAAGCTTGTAAACAAATATCCATTAAGTAAAGAAAGATAGCTGTAAAACTATCTGTTTGTTCCCAACGGTCACATTGAGAGTGGTTGTCAATACAGTATAAAGGATTGTCCTTACGCCACCCTAGAGGGTAGAGGCCACAGACACTTTATGTGCCTTTTGCACAACATCACACGTTAACCATTTGAACTTTATTCTTATCTTCAAAGGATTCATATATTTGAATGTTGAACGTTAAAGCTTGTTGTAGAAGAATCTTTCTTATGAGCCTTAGAACCTAAGTCTTGGAGTCTTCAGAACTTGTCACATATAACATTGTTCTTCAGAGTCTTCAGCACTTGGTTGTAAGAACTTCCTTTTCTTCAGATCATCAGAACTTATTCAGAAGAATCTTTTTCTTCATAATCTTTAGAACTTGTAACACATAAGTAAAGCTTTAGAAGGCCTCTAAAGCTAAACCACAAAGCCATGATCGTAACTTCTTGTACTAACGTTTCTAAGACACATTGCAGATGATCAGTTCAGAACCTTGACTTTACCGAAACATATTACCACATTTTTTCTTCCAGAGTGTATGTTCAGAACCCAATGACGTCACATGCCTTGTACCAGAGTCAGAACATTATAGCAGCAGCTACACACTAGACGAAACCTTTGCTTCTTGGACTTCCAGCAGCTTCATTATTTTTTCTTCCAGAGTGTATGTTCAGAACCCAATGACGTCACATGCCTTGTACCAGAGTCAGAACATTATAGCAGCAGCTACACACTAGACGAAACCTTTGCTTCTTGGACTTCCAGCAGCTTCATTATATTCAGATGGTTTCTTCTGGCTGCAGTTTTATTGTTTCTTATTCTACAGTAGTTGCTTCTCTTTCATCAAATTTTGAATTTAGTTTCTTCATAATTCTGAGTTGATTGGCATAACTTACAAGCTTTGGAATGATTGACATAACTTACAACTAAAAAACAAAGTCCTGCTCTTTTATCGAGATGATAATTGAAAGGCTCACAATTAACACACAAACCCTAATAAAATACACAGTAAGTTCCACACTTGTAATAGGGTTGAAGACTCCTGTTTATAATATTCAATGAACTGGATTTGGGCTTCACATATGCATATGGATATGACAGAGGCGCTGCAACATTATCTCCTCAAATATAGGACATCAATCACTAGTTTCCCAAATTATCTCCATAATTAGAAACTAACCAATCTCCTCGAAATCATCTTGAATCTTTTTAATCTTCAAACTGTGTGCCATATAGGATAGCATAATATTTTACAGAATATTCTGCACCTGTAACAAACTAAAGAATCCAACAGTACAATTGTACAAAATCACGATGTCGAAAGAAACTGCATAAGACATCGCATTGAACATGTTGCTTCAATTGATAGAACATCTTCATTCAACATGTCCAAGCTAAATTAGCTTTACCAAAAATAATGCCAATCACAACAAAACAGAGAATTAACACATATGATTTCACAACATGAACATAACATTAATCCAACAACAACACAACAACCATACAACATCAACACATCATAACTTCAATGTTTAATCTCACAACATCACAATAACATCAATACTCAATAACACACCATAACATACAACGTCAACATAACATATCATCACGATTCACTAACTATAATACAATACATATCAATGATCATGTTTTGTTCATCAATTTCAGAAACAATCATGATTTCATCAAAGCCTAAACCTAAATTTCATGTAGAAAATTCCCCCAAAAACTATGCTAACTAAGAACCCGCCTCTTATAAAGGAAGATGATGATAAATTAGTGATGAGATAAAGTGAAATTGCCTTCCTCTTCTTTGATCCAATCCTTCCTTCTGAAGGTAGAGAAAATACAAGAAATGGGGGTTTTAATTATGTTTATAGAAAACATTCCCCATTAAAAATTCTAAGCACTCAAATGATAATAGCAGTAAAGAAAATGAAGATAAAGGACATAAGTATTTTATCTAGGTTCGCCTTTAACTAGGCTACTACTATCCACCCTATCAAGGATGGTATCGCCTTATCCAAGGACTTAATCCCCTATAACCAAACTGATTACAATCGCACAGGAAACCACCAATGACTAACACACAATGACACGTTCAGGGATCCAACCGGATATAACGTTACTGAGCCAATAGAATCTGATTTCTAAAAATATCCTACAAGGATTTCCTTGCAATGATATCCATCAGGGATCTCACAAGAGTCTGACCTTCACATGGTCCTCTTTGAGATATGACTACCATTGACCCAACAGAATTTGATTCATGAGAATCTCCTAGCAGGATTTCCCATAATGACCAGCAGCCTTTATCTTCTTGAGATTAGATCTTCACTCAGTCTCTCAAGGAACTAATCAACAACAGTTGATGGGTTTCTTGTGTTTACATGAATGCTTCTTCTATGCAGATTACACAAATGTTTTGAGCACATATTGTTTTACACTTCTTCAAGCAACAACTCAAATGATAAAACAATTTACATGAAGAGATATGAACAGAAACACTATTCGAGCAACAACTCTAGTGTTCATTAAAATGTTCTATAAAGATGTATATGATAAGAAGTTTGGTATCATCTTGTAGTGTTCTTCTTCGTGTTCTTTAAGTAAGCTACGAGCAACAACTCTTTGCTTCTTCTGTTTCATCCAAGATGCATATGATGATAGTTGAATGACATATTGTTCAAATATTCTTTCTTTCTTTTTCTCTCTTATTTAGTGGTCTTCAGTATGTATAGCATTGCAGCTTTTGAAGGTGTGAAGAAAATGCAAGAAAGGGGGGTTTGAATTGGGTTTTTCCTTTCTTTTAAAACTTTTGCTTCTAAGAATTATTCGTTGAACAATGCTTATGGTTGTTGCTTTTAATTAATGCTTCTAATTTGGTTCAGAAAACATAAACTCTAAAGCATAAGAAAAATTAAAGAACACGCGATATATCCTGGTTCACTTAAGAAACTCCAAGCTAATCTAGTCCACCCTTCCGAGGTGATTTCGCCTCACTCAATCAAGGACTTAATCCATTATAACCAATCTGATTACAATCGCACAGGCAACTACCAATGACTAACATCCAATGAAGCGTTCAGGGATCCAAACTGGATATAACGTTCATTGACCCAACATAATCTAATTCTCCAGAATCTCCTATCAGGATTTCCTTCCAATGATATCCATCAGTGATCTCAGAAGGTTGACCTTCACTCTGTCTCCTTTGAGATATGACTACCATTGACCCAATAGAATCCATTACCAGGATTTCATCTACGATGGCCGCAACCAAAGTCTTCTCAAGTCTTCTGATCTTCACTCAATCACTTAAGGTGCCAATCAATTATAAAAATAATGGTTTTTCTGGAGATTACATGAGTGCTTCTTATCAAGAAGATTACTCCTAATTTAAGTACATATTGTTTGACATAATTTTGAGCAACAACTTTTGTGTACAAACAATTTACATGAAGATATTAAGAAATAACACAATCTGAGCAACAACTCTTATGTTTTACATATTTCTACAAAGATGAATCTAATATAAAATAAGTGCAGCATCTTGTAGTCTTCTTGTCTTCATCTTCTTTGTTGAGCAAGCTGTGAGCAACAACTCCTTGCTTCTTCATAATTATGTCAAGATGTATATGATTGATGATTTGAATTACATCTTGAATAATTATTCATCTTTATATTCTTTCTTCATTAAGCAAGACACGAGCAAAAACTCCTTGCTTTTTCATGATTATTCCAAGATGTATGTGTTATCTCCTAAATTCGACACCCATATATATTGGCCTTATTGGCTAAAAATAGATTGAAGAAATCTAAGCTGAAGATAACACTTCGACATAAGAGCCTATAAAAGGGGTGGTGTCGAAGTCTTCCTTGCTAAGAAGGAGAAAACACTTAGAGAGTTTTCTAAGTTAAAGGTGGTCTTCAATTGAGAGGTCTTGTGTTCTTCGACTAAATGGTTATTGTATCAGCAAGCAAGTGAATTTGAATTCTAAGAAAGGAGGGAAAAGCAGTTCACTTGGCAGTTAGGAAAAGCAAGGTGGCATGAAGTTATGGATCAAAGGACATGCAGAGGACACTTGTCCTCATCCTGGATCGAAGCAACCGTTCGACGGTTATTTACTACTAGTATAAATATAGGAAATTTGTGTAAAATTCTGTATGTTCAACTTATTAGTACAAGTCACTCAAATTTATTCAAGTACCCGCTGTGTGAGAAAGAATTTTGAGAATGTACGTTTAAATCACCATATTTTAATTACAGTCAAAACTTTATATTTCTTTATAATCCTTGCCATTTAACATTCTGCAAACTTTACCATTACACCCCTTTTAAATTACTGCAACATTACTTTATCTTACACTATACTTGTAACTTTACTTGCAATTTTATCAAGTTTTTTACCTTCATCCTGCCTTATAGCATTTTTACTAAGTTCTATCTTCTTCCTGCCTTCACTCTTAGTATTCTGTCGAACCTTTTCATTTAAAACCTATCCAAAATCACAAAACACTTAGCATATGTCCTAGGATCAAACTGGTCGATCCTGCAAGTAACCAAAATAACCTTTTTTGGAAGATCAGTGGCTGTTTACCAATTTTCACAGTAAACAAATTGGCACACCTGGTGGGATGTTGCTAAGTTTTCTTGTTTTTTTTACAAACTTTGATAAAAAAAGTTTCTATAATAAATGATTTAATTAATTTCCTTTCTCTCAAAGAGTGTTGTATGTTATTGAGAAGTGGAAAAATAACCACTAACGAGTACATCCCTAAGAGAAGAAATAGGAAAATGACTAATCAGTCTAGTGGAGAAATGCCTCCACCAATTCCTGGCAATGGAACTACGGTTATGCCAACAGTTAGTGAGCCCATGCCATCAACGTTTGGTTCGATGCCAGCATTGACAGTTACACAAACATGACCAATACTTTCTTATATAGGTCCTAGAGGTCCACCAGGAACACCCCCACCAAGGGGAAATTTGGGGGTTCGACCTTATGTCCCTCAAGGATTTTCGACAACCTGGATGGGTCGATACCAACCTTATGGCATGCCAACGGCTGAAATGGAAAGCCTTATGAATGCTTCATCCATATTTTCAGAACCTTTAGTGAGTGCATCTTCACCATTACAGGGATCTGGAACTGGTATGGAAAATCTGGGTACAAACCAACTCTTAGGAGGAATGTCACATACAATACCAAGCCTCACAAATGATTCTGCAGTAATTTTGAGGCAACAAATGGATGAGAGTAACCATGACATGGTGTAGATGTTGGCACAAACCTCGAGTACAGTGCTTAACACTCTGGTAGAAAATACCACCCAATCAAATAAGCAAATGGCAGCGCAAATGACGCGTATGGCCAAATTTTTCGGGGTTCCTCAACTTATTCGACACCCTTAAAGAGAGTTGATAAGAGGAAATTAGGGCGCGGTTTTAGAGGATGACATGGCTATTAACCAAAATCCACAGCCAGATGGGATGAACCATAGATTAGAGGTCGAATAACCTAGGGTCTAAGTACCCAGAGTTACTCCACAAATCCCAAGAGTTGTCGAACAAGGTATAGTTATGGTAAATAGAAACCAAAATGCTGATGAAGTAGTACAGTAGGTTCTACACCACAACTATGCAACAAATAATAACTTGACATCCATGGTCGAAAGAATCATGGCATATAATAGAGTAAACATTGGCTTTCATAGGCCAAACATTACATCTTCATTGTCAGCTTATATCTTGCAATCAGATTTACCCTCTAGGTGGAAAGTTCCAAAATTCACCAAGTTTTCAGGGGATACGACAGAGTCCACTGTCTAACATGTGGCAAGGTATTTGATATAGGCTGGGGAAATCTCAAATAATGAGAATCTTAGGATTAAGTATTTCTCAAGTTCCTTAACCAAAAATGCATTCACTTGGCTTACCACACTCCCAGCCAATTCGATCCACAATTAGAATCAGATGGAAATATTGTTCCATTAACAACTCTATATGGGACAAACCAAAATAAATTTGAAAGAACTAGCTAGTGTGAAGAGGAGATTCACTGAGCCAATTGATGAGTATCTGAACAGATTTCGACTACTCAAAGCTAGATGCTTTACACAAGTGCTTGAACATGAGTTGGTCAAAATGGCTGCAGGAGGCCTAGATTATTCCATTAGGAATAAATTAGATACCCAATACCTGAGTGATATGGCCTAATTGGCCGATAGAGTTCGACAGGTGGAACGCCTTAAGGCTGAGAAAGCTAAGGCGAATAAAAATCATCGAAGAGAAAGGGTAGCATATGTCGAAATGGATGATAACAATCCAGAGAAATCTAATGACCCTATAAATGTCGAAGAGAGCAAGGTCGATTTAGCAGAATTAAAGCAAGGACCACCATACTCTTGCAAACTATTAACACCCTCAAATGGGAAGAATCCTACTGAATCCGAGAAGAGTAGTGATAGGTTCCCAAAGAAAACGTATAGCTTCAACGTCACAAAATGTGACGAAATATTTGACTTGTTAGTTAAAGATGGTCAGTTAATAGTGCCCCCAGGGGAAAAAATGCCTCCTTTAGATCAAAGGAAAAAGAGAGGTTTTTTTAAATATCATAATTTTTGGACCATAAAACCTCACAATGTTTTCTTTTCAGGGATATCATTCAAGACGCAATAAAAGATGGCAGACTCAAGTTTGCTGACAAACCACCCATGAAGATTGATGTAAACCCGTTGCAGGCAGATGCCCATTATGCTGAACCATCATGCATCAACATGGTCGAAGTCTCGGAAAACTTCATCAACAAACATGTTTTTTGCCGTTTCACTGAAGACGTTAGCAGAAAAGTTGTCGTAGAGATACAAAAAAAGGCTATTGAAGGCCTAAAGAAGGGAGCCACTGATGGTTCAAACAAAGGAACTACTAAAGGTTCATACTTGGCTGCTATCATAGGTTCAACAGAAGGCCTAGAAGCCAAGATGCAAAAACTAAGAGTAGTTGGTAAGAGCAACATGTAAATAAATATGGTTGAAGTGTCTGAACCTAAAGCTGCAAATTTAGAAGACAGCACCAGACAAGAGGAAATCAACAAGCTTGCTTTTCCTAAGGAGAACGAAAATCTTGCAGATTTTCTACATAGATGCTAGAAAAAGAAGTCAGAGGTTATGTCCAAGATGCAGTTCTATCTTCGACAAGAAAGCTGCTGAACACATACAAGGTGTGCGTGCAGCAAAGAAAAAGTGGGGCAAGAATGCTCAGCATAACATGGATCCTGAAGTAAGGTATGATCCTAGAAGGGGATACCAAAAGGGGCCAGTGAACCAGGTAAATAAGCCATCAATTTTCAAACCTCCAACAAATGTCCTTGTGGATACTTGGTTGAAGACAACAAATAGGAAAAGGCCCAACAAGGGAAAATGGCAGACATTTGATATGCCAAGAGGATCCTCTTTGGCCTACAGAAAGGAATTTCAGTCATCAACAAACATGGTTTCTCATGTGTCAAACAATTACAAAGGAAAGAACCATATGACCCGCTCCCAATGGAGAAGGTATCAGAGACGGAGAAAGGCTGAAAGAGAAGCCGCAGAAGGGCCCCAACCAGAAACAAGCACTAACATGTCGCAAACAAAAAAGAAGGCTAAACCTAGAATGACTTTGGAGAGGAAGCCAATTGCTAGAAGGCTGGTGTGGCCTGAACAAGGTGAATCAAAAGAAGAATCTGATTCTAGGTCTGATGCTACATTAGACATCATGGTAAATGTGGTGTCTGTGCTGCCCATATAATACGGCCAACTAGTCAAATTAGAAGAGACAAAGTGGGAGGTCGAACAAGAAATGTCCAAGCATAGGCCAGTGTGCTACTATGTTATGAACAATGAATGTGTGGAAGAGAAAAATGCCTTTTTCAAGCGTCCTACTGAGGCAATGAGGAATCACCTCAAACCTTTGTTCATAAGGGAAAAAATAGGGGAGGCAATTGTTGTATCCCAAAATTTTCCCTCTCATTTTACTCAACATATGCTCATTGAAATCCTCAACTTGCTCAAGGATGCCCAAGGATTGATCAGGCAAATGCTCTCCTAAGATAATGAACCTCAAACTAGGGTTTCCATTTTCATCAAGAGGGGTGAACTCCAAAGGTCTCAAATCTTTTCCATGGTCTTAATATGTTCTCAATATCATCCATATCAAGTTAAATGCCTTGCACAAGGAGTTTGCTCAGTCAACTGCTCAAATGCCTAAAAATCAACTATGCTAGGTCAAAAGTCAAATGTGGTCCAAATGAATTCAAACTTAAAGATTTTTGGTCAAAATCAACATTTTGAAGTAACATCCATCATTTGATCAAGGGTTTATCATGATTCCTCAAGGAATGCCCCAAATTCATCAAAACTCAAAAGTTGCTAAATCAGGGTTTCTATAGGAAAAGTCAACCAAACTTTGACCAAACATAACTTTCTCATACTTTATCAGAAATTTCCCATCCAAGGCTCATTTTGAAGAGGATGAAATTACCTAAAACTCATCTTCATCCCTAAAGTTCAAGAAATGTACTCATGAAAAGATATGAATTTAGACATTACAGGTCATTTCAAAAAGTCAACAAAAACACCTTTTGGGTCAAAGCTCCTTACATGAACATGGAAGATCCAATTGAAATGAAACCAAAAGGGTTGTTTAGAGAACATCCTAATCTTTCTAAAAAGTCCAAGAACACCCTCTTAGGGTCAAAATTGATAGATACATGCCTTATCAAAGTTGGCCATTTTTGGAAACTTGCACAAAGTCAACAATGCCCAAAATGGTATTTTCTCGACACGGGTCTATCTTTTCAAGATTGGAGCTTGTTCCTAACATGGTCTACGACCCATGAACCACTCCATGCCTCATTAACTTATTTATTTAATTTATTGTGATTTTATTCATTTAAAATTCAAATAAATCATGTAAATTGCTTTTGGAATGATTTTGGCATTGAATGAAGATAATATATGCTGGCATATCAAGATCAAATCGTGCAAGGGGTGATTGGAGCAAGAATGGCATGATTTGGCTTGTTTTGGAAACAAATAATGCAATGAACAATCAAGATCTTTTCTCAATAATTATTCAAGATTCAATCTGTTTTTGTTAACCTAATATGTTCTAATACATATATACAAGGAGGCCAGACCTAGAGGACACGAAAAGACGGCCTCCATAAGAAGAATAAAACTCAAGTTTTTTGACAAAAAGTGTGGTTCGAATTCTGAGCTAGAGGATGATACAAGGCCACCAATCCACTCATGGACGTCTCCTGAGGCTAGCAGCAACGTTTGCACGCGTAAAAGCTCTAGAAATCACCACCTTACAGTGTCACGGTTTGTCATTTTTTTCGAATTTGGTTCTGCAAATTTACAGATCATAAATAATTTCTAAGCATGCCTTCATGTTTGTATCATCATTTAGAACGTATTGGTATGATTAATTAGGAGTTTTAGCGCATGTATGGATAGTTGCCATTGTTAGGATTTGAGGTTGTGTTTTAGGGCTTTTTGATACAGGAAAAATCAGGGCAAAAGATGGATGCCATCATACTCATGAGATCAAAACGAGTTAACCTGTATACGTGGAATTGATTTATCTTGTCTGGTATTGATTTTTTGAGATTTGCAGGGTTATAGTTACAGCTGGTGTCTGTAGGTAAAATGTTGATGCCTAAAACAACAGTTCTAAGGAAGAAGGTGATCACGTGGCTGACTCTCACTGGCCGGTTTGAATTACGCGCGTGTTCTAGGCATAAGGCGTGTCTTTCCATTATATTATTATTTTATCATTTATGTAAACGAATAACAGGTTGGCCAGGTGGTAAGGAGGAATGCATGTGAGGTGAGAGTCCTGGGTTCGATACCTAGGTCTGGAGTTTTTGCATTTTATAACCATTTGATTTCAGATCCTATACACCTCACATTCCAAGCGCCTATCATGCACCCCAGATCTATCCATTGGATCATCTCCATCACAGATCCAATGTCTCATGCAAGCAAGGTCCATGGTGTACCCTCAAACGTGGCAACACTGGATCCAAATGTTTGATTGGGCCAAATGATTTGGGCTCAATGAAATTCAATAAGCACCCCCCTGATCTGCTTTCACCATAGGCCCAATTTCTTTCTTTTTTTATTTTCTATTGTTTTATTTATTTGATTAATTATTTTTTACAAAAAAAAAACAACAAAAATCATTTTTTATTAAATAAAAAAAAATAACAAAAAAGTATAGAATTAGGTTTTTTTAATTTAAATTAATTTTATTGAACATAATTTAGTTTAATTAGATTAACTTAATTGTTTTTCCTATTAATTAAAATTAACTAGAAATTAGGTTTAATTTGCAATTAAATTATTTTCTCAATAAAAAAATACATAAAAATATTTTTTTAATTAATTAGATTTTTTAGGCTTCTAATTTATTCTCGTATTTAATTCGTCGCGTGCACCTTTACTTTCTTTTTATTCAAATTATTGTAACTGTTTCAAGTTTGTAATAGATTAATTAGGATTTTAATTTCCGCATCTTTATTTTAAGTCAAATATTTATGTATCTGCCCAAAAGCCTTGTAATAGTTAGGACTTTAATTTCTCGCACTTTTTAATTTCTGCAACTATTAAACTGCTAGATGTGTGTATATTAGGATTGTGCGCGAAAGATAAATCAACGATTAAAAGGTAGATAACCCTAATTGTGCAAAGATAATTAACTGAAAAAACCACACTTGCACATGCTCACTCCTAGGGTTTGCCTCACTTGGTTGCCTCAGAAAAAATGGTCATGTCCCTCGAACGTAGGGATACCTTAGCAAAGACCCACAATTCAAAATCGTCATAAAGATCATAGTCCCTTACTGTCCCTCGATTTGCCTACAAGAAATGATCTTATGATGATAGTCCCTTCGAAATGCTAAGGTATCCTTACGTGTTGCCTTCAGTGACCATTTCGTCCCTTCGAGTGTCCCTTAAAACTCCAACGATAGGGCTACCTACTCCTTAATAGTAGGGTAGTGATGTCTAAAGGAAACGAGAACGAACAGTGTTTTTTTCGAGTAGGTAGAAATCTTAAGTATTTGCTCAAAACAACAAAAAAATTTCACAAACACTTTCCAAATAGATTTCAAAAATAACTTCGTCACACTCTAGATACAAGGGTTATCACGAAGTTGAACAAAAAAATTTCAAAACACACACAAGCAATTTTAAAATTAGAAAGTACCTAAGAGCCCATGGAAAACCATGGATAGAAAGGGTGCTAACACCTTCCCTTTCTATAATCTACCCCCCGTACTCAAACTCTCGAAAAAAGGTTTTTTCTGTTCTTTTTCCTTTCCTTTGTTGGATGAAATAAAAGTCGATGGCGACTCTTGCTTACCGCGACATTTGCGAACAAAAACGCAAACCAGTATTAACAGTCGGTTCTGCCACCCTATCACAACAACCATTAACAAAGTTTTGGTTGATTGTGGGGCCACAGTTAACATAATCCCTCAAATTATGCTGAGAAAGTTGGGCAAAGGAGATGAAGACATCAAGCCCCATAACATGGTTTTATCAAACTATGAAGGTGGAATTGGGACTACCATGGGAGTAATACAATTGGACCTCAAAGTGGGAACCATAGTTCGACCAACAATGTTTATGGTCATCTCAGCAAAACCCAACTACAATTTGCTCCTAGGCAGGGAGTGGATCCATGGCATAGAAGCAGTTCCTCATCAATGCATCAGCGTGTTACCATATAGCGTCCAGACAACATAGTAGAAAATATTGAAGCTGATCAAAGTTACTATATGGTCGAAGTCAACAATGTCGACAAAATAAGCTTCAACAGAAATTTGGCTCACATAGGGCCATGTAATCCTCCAGACTTCGACTTAGTGCCAACACCAAATTCTTTCTGCTCCCTATACCTACACTCATATCATGGATTCCAATGGGATAAGGAGGATTTGTCAAACATTTATTATGGAGGGATTGATGATATACGGCCAACAGGCTGGGGAAGTGATTTCAGTGATCATGACTGAGTCACAGGCGTTACAAAGGATTTCAACATATGTTTCCGAAAATAGAATGATAGCGGCCTTAGAGGCCGAAGTGAAGTATATGGCTGTCAAAGCCAATGAACAAGTGCAACTTCCAGAGGGCCCTGGGAAAGATTTCAACCCAGAACCACCTGACTCAAAAGGGGAGGAAGCGCAAGGCCAGAGGCTAGATGCTATCTACGATGATGAGCCTTTGGGTTTCAAGAAGGATATGTTGGCAAACAATATTAGAATGCTATCACAAGATCCTCTCGAGGAAATAGACTTGGGCGAAGGAATGGTGAAAAGACCAACATACATCAGCGTAAAGATAAATCCAGAGCTCAGGGTCTAACTAATCCAATTGTTGAAGGAGTTTAAAGACTTCTTTGCATGGGATTATGACGAAATGCCCGGTATCGACAGAGGGTTGGTGGAGCTTTAACTACCAATAAAGCCTGGGAAAAAGCCTATCAAGCAAACCCTAAGGCGTTTTGCACTAGAAATCTTGTCGAAGATCAAAACGGAAGTCGAAAGGCTGCTGAAATGCAATTTCATACGAACAACCAGGTATGTCGAATGGATTGCAAATTTAGTACTTGTTATAAAGAAAAGTGGCACCTTAAGGGTGTGCATTGATTTTAGAGATCTAAATGCTGCAACACCTAAGGATGAATATCCAATGCCTGTGGCGGAAGTTCTTGTTGATTTTGCCACTGGCTTTGAGTACATGAGTATGCTTGATGGATACTCTAGGTATAATCAGATTTTCGTTGCTGAAGAAGATGTATCGAAAACAATATTTCGATGCCCTGGGGCTTTAGGTACTTACGAATGGGTAGTGATGCCTTTTGGCCTAAAAAATGTAGGGGCAAAATATCAAAGAGAAATGAACTCTATCTTCCATGATTTTATTGAAACTTTCATGCAGATTTATATTGACGATATTGTTGTTAAATCTATTTCATGAAAGAATCACATAGACCATCTTCGAAAATCCTCGAAAGGATGAGAAGCTATGGTCTAAAGATGAATCCTCTAAAGTGCGCTTTCTGCATAAAAGCAGGGGACTTCTTAAGCTTTATGGTCCACAAAAGGGAATCAAATAAACCAGAACAAGACCAAGGCCATTTTGGAAGCGAAAGCACCAACAAACAAGAAGGAGTTACAATCTCTACTTGGAAAGATAAATTTCTTGAGGAGATTTATATCCAACTTAAGTGGAAAAATGCAAGCCTTCTCACCTTCACTTAGACTCAACATAGGAGGATTTGAATGGGGGCAAGAACAACAAGAGGCCTTTGACAAAATCAAAGGATACCTCACCAAGCCACCTATTCTGGTACCTCATTGTAGAAATAGAAGTATGAGATTGTACATAGTTGCATCTGATAAAACTTTAGGAAGCATGTTAGCTCAAGAGGATGAAAATGGTATCAAAAGGCCCATCTACTACCTCAGTAGAGTTTTAAATGATGCAGAAACTAGATATAGAGAAGTTGAAAAACTATGTTTATGTCTTTACTTCTCTTGTACAAAGCTCAAGCAATATATTAAACCAGCTGATGTTTATGTTTCGTCTCATTTTGATGTTTTCAAATATATGTTGTCGAAACCCATTTTGCACAGACGAATTGGAAAATGGGCACTTGCATTGACTGACTATTCATTAACCTTTATGCATCTCAAGGCTGTAAAAGTACAAGTGGTAGCAGACTTTATAGTTGACCACTCAATAATTGAAAATTCATTAAATTACTTGGAGATTGAACCCTGGAAGTTATACTTCGATGGTTCCAGTCATAAAGATGGAACTGGAGTAGGAATTCTAATTGTTTCTCCAAATAAAATTCCAACAACATTCAAGTACAAGATTAAAGGTTCTTGTTCGAATAATGAGGCTGAGTATGAAGCTTTAATTGTAGGCCTTGAAATCTTGTTGGAATTGGGGGCAGCTCGAGTCAAAATAATGGGAGACTCAGAGTTATTCTTAAGGCAAGTTACAAAAGAATACAAATGTATAAGAGAAAATCTAATCATGTACTTTGTAATAGCCAATCGCTTGTTGAAAAAATTTGAAGTGATAAACATTTGACATATACCAAGATTAGAAAAGCCATGGAGCATTTGAGAGAAAAGCCATGTTTTTGTTGTTAGAAAGTTTATGAAAGAGATGAAGTTTTTTAAGGATGGTTTTTTGAATGCAAAAAGACGAGAAATATCAGATGGTTGGAAATAAATTCTAAAGGGGGTGTTTGTGGCTATTTATAGAGGCCAAGGAAGAGTGTTTTCCCTCAAAATCATTTAATGCCGCAGAGTGAGTGGGACACGTGGTGATCTTTGGAGAAATTGTACAGGCGAATGATGTGAATGTTTGCCATGCTTTCCTAGGTTATAAGGACAATGGTCATCATGGCAGCATGTAACGGCTGAATGATAGTGTCATATTGGAAAAGTGTAATGATGGCTTTGATGTCAGCAATAGTTGGTAGAAGACGAAAAGTTCAGTATGAACTTGTGTAACCAAAAGATAGATAGGTGTCGAATAGAAATCTCAAAGAATGGTTATTTCTCCTTGTGTCGAAACTGACATTCTTGGGGGGTGATTTGTTAGCTCCTAAATTCGACACCCACATATATTGGCCTTATTGGCTAAAAACAGATTGAAGAAATCTAAGCTGAAGATAACACTTCGATAGAAGAGCCTATAAAAGGGGTGGTGTCAAAGTCTTCCTTGCTAAGAAGGAGAAAACACTTAGAGAATTTTCGAAGTTAAAGGTGGTCTTCACCGGAGAGGTCTTGTGGTCTTCGACTGAAAGGTTCTTGTATTAGCAAGCAAGTGAATTTGAATTCAAAGAAAAGAGGGAAAAGCAGTTCACTTGGTAGTTAGGAAAAGCAACATGGCGTGAAGATAGGGATCAAAGGACATGCATAGGACACTTGTCCTCATCCTGGATCAAAGCAACCGTTCAATGGTTATTTACTACTAGTATAAATATCATAAATTTGTGTAAAATTCCGTGTGTTCAACTTATTAGTACAAGTCACTCAAATTTATTCAAGTACCCGATGTGTGAGAAAGAATTTTGAGAATGTACGTTTGAATCACCATATTTTAATTATAGTCAAACCTTTCCATTTATTTATAATCCTTGCCATTTAACATTCTGCAAACTTTACCATTACATCCCTTTTAAATTACTGCAACTTTACTTTATCTTGCACTTTACTTGTAACTTTACTTGCAATTTTATCAAGTTTTTTACCTTCATCCTGCCTTTACTGTGTTTTTACCAAGTTCTATCTTCTTCCTACCTTCACTCTTAGTATTCTGTCGAACCTTTTCATTTAAAACCTATCCAAACTCACGAAACACTTAGCATATGTCTTAGTATCAAACTGATCGATCCTGCAAGTAACAAAAATAACCTTTTTTGGAAGATCAGTGGTTGTTTACCAATTTTCACAGTAAACAATATGTGATTGGTAATTTGAATAACATCTTGTAGAATTCTTCATATTGTTATAGTGGATGATAGCTTTGTTTTGGTTATGTTCTAATAATGTTAGTTTTTCTTTTGAACTTCAACAACTTGTGACTAGAAACTTGCAGCTTTTAGAACTCAGCCAAGCAACTTATGGAAAGCTTATCAATGTTTAGCTTGTTCGGCATCATGTGTTAAACAACCATCTAACCAATCAACCAACTATTTTAAACATACGATCCTTTTCTTATATAGACAAGCAAAATAGAGTTGTTGGCTATTTGAAAAAGAGTCGTTACAAATAGTACTACGACGTCCTTATCTCTTCCACACTTCAAGTTAGTGGAGAGGTAGTGGCATAAAGATTTTTGTGATGTGTACTGTTATACTATGTTACTATTATATTCTTTCCTTATACACTTCAGAGGCTTCCGCGAGCATGATATTAGAAGCGAGAACATAACATAAGGTCTTCAGAACTTCAATTCTTCAGAGTCTTCAGAGTCTTTAGCACTTGGTTGTGAGAATCCGTTATAGTGAACCTTTAGATCAGAAGAGCTTCGAGTCTTCAGAGTGTCTTAAGAACTGAGTCTTTAGAGTCTTCAACACTTGGTCTTCAGAACCTGTTTGTAAATAACCTTGTACCTTTAGAACTTCAAGTCTTTGGAATCTTCAGACCTTTTGTCTTTAAAATATTTAGCACTTGGTTCTTTAAGAATCCTTAAATTCAGAACCTTTTTATTAGAAACACAAAGTCTTTAGCATCTGGACTTCAGTTATAAACATTGTCTTTAGATCTTTTAACTTTGTCTTCTTTGGAAAAAGTTATCTTTTATAAACTATGTTTTTAGCATCTAGACTTCAGTAGAAACTTCTTCTTCAGATCTTCTAACTTTGTTTCTTGAAACATGTTGTATTTTAGAAATGTGAGTCTTCAACATCTGGACGTAAGTAACAACTTATGTCTTCAGATCTTCTGATTGATTTCCTTAGAACATGTTGTTTTTAGAAGCTTGAGTCTTCAACATCTGGACATAAGTAACAACTTCTGTCTTCATATCTTTTGACTGGTGTTGTACCCCAAAATTTGCCCTCCCATATTTCTCAAAATATTTCAAGAAAAATTCACAAGTCCAACCCGGCGCGTCATATTCAGGTATTCTTTCGCCAAGATATCTCTGATAACGTATTCTCAAATTCAGGTTCGGATCAAGAGTCAATTCTTTAAAGAAGGTATCCGAATGTGTGAGTTTTCTCGAAGAAATATGGTGAAAAAGTGTGCTGAAAGTGCAGTTTTTACGCGTTAAAAAATTCATAACTTGAATATCGTGGCTCGTATTGAACCCATTCCAGTGGCCAAAATTCCGTCTTGACATTATCTACGTTTTCATCTCTCACGGCTGGATGCCAATTTCGATCAGAAGGTCTTCAAAAATGTGGATTTATCAAGTATTTTCATACAGAAAATTTGTGACAGAAGTTTATTTGCGTCATGTTCAGAAAATCATAACTTGGTCGATTTTCATCGTATCGAGCTGGTTCCGGCGCCAAAATTTCACAAATTGAGTTGGCTACATTTTCACAGAAGGTATTAAGTTCAAACGGTATTCAAAAGGCCTTCATTCTTTGCTCAGAGTGCGTGACACGCCGAAAATCCTGAATGTTGAATATTATTTCATCTGGGCCGAAACTTCGAAAATTCATAACTCGGTCAATTTTTATCGGATTGGACTCATATTTTTACACAAGGTCACTGACTCATAGATCTACAACTTTGCTTCAAAAGTCGAGACCAAATTATGCTCCGATCAATACCAGTTTTTTATTGAAGAACGTGTCAGAGTCGACACTGGAGCCCAAAATAAGTTTGTCTGAGCTGAAACTTCAAAAATTCATAACTAATTCACCGTTTATCCGATTGAGCCGATTTTCGGACAGGAGTTAGTTCTCGATGTCGGCTACATTTTGTCTTCACATTTCAACTTCAAAAATTGCACTTAAGTCCCTGCGATTTAGCCTGGAAAGTGACGAACTCAAGTGAACATTGGAGGCCCAATTGCACATTCAAAGCCCATTTTCTTTACCCTAATTTCCATTATATAATCACATTCTTTTCACACAAACCAGAGAGGAGAAAAAAGAGAGAAAAAACCTTGCCACAACACTGCTAGAATATCAAATTCTTTCAAGAACCCTAAAACCTTGAAATCCTTATTACAAATCCATCTCTCACTACAAACAAGCCATCACAGTTACAAACCAACACCTCACTACTTCTTCAGTAAGGGTAAGGCTGGCTTGATCTCCATGATCCAAAAGGCATAAAAGCATTCACGTCACTAATTTTCCAGTAAGGGTAAGATTGATTTGATCTCCATGATCAAAAGAGTATAATCATTCATACATGTCATATTGTGCCTAAACATTAAATTTCTTCATATATTGGCTTTATTTGCATTTTATGATTTTATTTAATGTGTTCATGAGATTCAACACTGCAGATTTAGACAGGATCCCATGCAGGTTCATTAAGGAACGTTGAGGCCAAAAGCCAAATGGCCAAAAGCCAAATGGCCAAAAGCCAAAAGCCAAAAGCCAAAAGCCAAATGGCCAAAAGAACAACTTATGCATGACACCAATACATGGCGAGACAGACATCCTGAGAAGATTAAGGAACGTTGAGGCCAGAACACAAATGGCCAACGGCCAGAACACAAATGGCCAACAGCCAGAACACAAATGGCCATGAAACCCAATCCAATGGCCAAAGAATGCAGACCACGGTACTCAGGAGTCAATGAACACGCACGTGATGCCAGAAAGTCAAACAAGGCTTTTTGTCTAATGGGCCAAATTGCTTCCAAAAAACCTCCCTTTGGGTCTGAATACCCCCCATGGTTTGCATTGTTTTTTATTTCTATTTGATTTTCTTTTAATTCTTTTAATGTTTTAATTATTTCTTTTAATTCCATCAAATAATTTTCATAATAAAAATAAAATACAGAAAAATCAAAAAAAATGTTTATTGTTATTAATATTAATTTCACCATTATTTTTGTAAATAAACTTTAAACAATTAATTAGATTAATTTAGGTTTCAAAACTTTAATATTTTTCTTAACAAATTAAAATATATAGAAATTAGGGTTTTTAACTTTTTATCACTTTTCTTAATAAATAACTTTTTCTTATTATTATTATTATTATTATTAATTACTAATTTATTTTGTAAATAAACATATACATAAATATTTTAGTAAATTAGGTTAAACTTTAATATTTTTCTTTCATAATTAAAAATAACTTAGAATTAGGGTTTCTTTTAATTTTAATTTTAATTTTCTTATTCCATTAAATATCAAAAACATAAAAAACATTTCTTTTCTTTTAATTAAATAATTCATTAACCTTTCATTCAATTTAATTTCAAAAGGGTCCAACGCCCTCGAACGTTCTATTTCTAATTTCTTTTCGCGCATTTATTCTTATTTTTCCTTTGTGAATATTATGTAATTGCTCAAGCCTTGTAATAGTAATTAGGAATTTATTTACTTTCCGCATTTTTTATTCAAAACGGGTCTTTGTTAATTTGGCGATGTATAGACCCGCGCCTTGTAATAGCGTAGAATTTTACTTTCCGCACTTTAATTTTTGCACTTTAATTTCCGCACTTTTAAACTGCTAACTTGCATGAAAGAATGAATGACTAATTAAAAACAATGCGTAGATCACCATGATACATGTACAAGATAAATATTAATATGAAAACAACACACAAATTCACACACCACTCTTAGGGTACGCCTCACTGTTGCCTTACCTTCGAAACGTGGTCGTCGAGTATAGGACGTCTTATTAAGTCCTTATGTCCATTGATCCCGTTTCCTTAAAACAAGTTGCCTCGAAACGGTTGCCTCGGAATAGTTGCCTTGAAACGGTTGCCTCAGAATAAAAAGGACCAATGGCATAAGGGTAGCTTCTAAGGTGTCCTACTGTTGCTCTGGTGACCACATTGTCCCTACAAACGAATTGACCCGAACACCTCCAACGGTGGTGCTACCTACCTCTCAATGGTGGGATGGCACTACCTTAAGGACCTCTACACAGCCTAATTCCTTAGGGTAGGTAGATGACTCGTAGATACTTGCTCTATTCAAAAACAATCAAAACTCTTTTCACACCGACACTTTCAAAAAGCTTTCAAAACAATTTTTCGAACACTCTTGAGGACTGATACAAGAGTCGATCTGAAATCTTTAAACGAAACTTTTTTCAAACTCACTCACATTTGAAAAGCAAACACTTTTGAAAACACAATGAGCAAGTATCTAAGAGCCCATGGATAACCATGGATAGAAAGGGTGCTAACACCTTCCCTTTCTATAAATCTACCTCTCGAACCGAGAAACATCTCAAAAAGGAATTTTTATGTGCTTTTGTCCTTTCCTTGTTGGAGAAAATAAAAGACGGTGGCGACTCTTGCTTACCGCGACATTTCGCGAACCAGCTTAAAAACAGTCAGTTCCAGATCCACCGATCACAGAACTGGCGACTCTGCTGGGGAGTACTTAAAGTGAGGTGTACCTTAGGATAACTCATACTTGTGTTTTCAATTGCTGTGTTTTGTTTGCTTTATTATTGTGGGCCTGTCTTGGGAGTTCTATAGATCCTAGCCCGGATCTGGGGGATACCTTCTTAGAAAGTAGCAACAAGGTTGTGAGGGAACTGTGTGGGGTATACCGACATGGTTGAAGCAGTCTGCTATGTTGATGTGGCACTTTGGTGTGTACCGGTAACCCTGGAGTCCAGTCAAGGAGAGTACGGGGCCGCCGCGTGGTGTCGTGAAGCATAAACTGACCATAGGAACCTTAATTGAACCATCTTGGCCTCTTTAGGGTAGTGAGATAACTGACTTTGGTGCAGTCCGAGGTTGGTTGATACTCGATACTACACTCAATTGAGGGTTGTTTTCTTGGAATATTTCGGTCGCCAGTTCAGTGGCTAAATCGAAACGGTGAACAATGAAAGCAATCCAATGATATTGGGACCCTTAGAACCCAGTTACTTCTGATAGGACAAGTTGAGCCCACCAACTTCAAGAGGGTAATACCCAGACCCCATGCTGGCCTAAACTCTAAGGGCTCTTTGTGTGACTTGTGTGCTTTCAAACTTGACTACTTGCATACTTGTTATCTGACACTTGAGTTTCTTGCAGGTTTTGTTTACAGTCCTTAATTGGGACTCATTACAGGGCCTACTTACATCACTCCATGCATAGCATAACATCATACCATTGCATACATCCTGCATAAGGACTAACCCATTTCAAGGATCTCAAGGGTCTGTGATGCAGGTCATGATAAATCAAAATGTCTAGCAAGGGGCAAAGGGGATTTATTTTCCTCTAGCCAAGGTTGATAATTTGAGTTAGGGGCTATGACCCACTTGATATGGTGAGCTTTGACTCTTGAAGAAGGTTCCCCTAGCCAAGGTTGTTTGGAAAGCGAAACAAGGTTGATGACTTGAGTCAGGGGCTATGACCCACTCGATATGGTGAGCCTTGACTCTTGAAGAAGGATTCTCAGCAACATGAAGTTCCTTCAATCAAGCTACAAATTCAAATGCTAACAATTTTCTTGTTTACCCAGCGAGGTCCTTGAAAACATTGCATGCATATCATACATATCATTGCATTACAGGTACCCTTTTGACAGGTCACTCATCTCCTTCGCTGTTTATTTCAGCAATGGCTTTCCAACCGGACAACCAAGATCTCCGGGCTCAAAACGCCCAACTGCAAGAAATGTTCTTGAACCTATCCCAGGGGCAAGAAGAAATAAAGGCTCTCCTCACAAGGAACTTGATCCTAGGGAATGCAGGGGGTATCAGGAACGATCAGCTGGAAGGGCTACAAATTGAGTTGGCAACCATGAAGATCCAAATGATGGGACAATTGATGGGCCAAATGACTCTCATTCAGGACTTAGCTCAAAAACAAGAAGAGCTCCGGGTCCTCGTCACCAAGCTGCTTCAAAATAATCAAGTGGGGCAAACAACCAGGGTTGAAGTTCCAGCCATCTTTCAACCACATGCGGGGCAAGAAGACAAGGGAAAATCTCCTCAACTTACTTCAGGGTCACGAGCCCAGCCTCAACGGGGTAGTCAGCGTAAACGAAATACGCCTGGAAGACATTTCTCGGAGACTGATATACCATCATCCTTTATACTGAAGCGCTTGTTGGAGGTCAATCTGATCACTCTAAAGGACCCTCCTAAGAATCTGAATATGACACCTTCAAGGTATAACCCCAACACCCGCTGCGCTTATCATTCAGACAGCCCGGGGCATGCTACAGACGACTGTTGGACCTTGAAGAACAAAATCCAGGACTTGATTGACGAAGGGGTGCTGGAGTTCATGCCAGATGGCGAGATGAAAATCTTCCGCTGAGAATTCTCCATTTAAGATGACTAGTTCAAACTAGAGGATTTTTGTTCATTAGAATTTTTCAAGTTGTAATTTTCTTTTGATTGTTTAAATGATTATTGTCATAGCAAACTTTATTACTTTATCAATGCATCACATATGTCTGTTTTGAACCCATATATTCGCATTCGCTATATGCAAACTGTTTTCATATTTTTGTGATGATCAACGCTCGATTAATAATTCTAAGCCTCTTGAGGGAGGATGACGAAAACGATACCACGACATCTATAGTATGCTTTTGAACAGACCCCGCTGATGAGGTACAGGCATTGTTTCAATCCCTAAACACTGGAGTTATAAGGATGATAATCCCTCATCAACCCCTTTGAGCCAAAGAAGTAGGAATTTTTCTTTTCAAAAATTAAACCCTTAATCATAACCTGGGGCATGGTAGTTCTCTTAGAGGATCCGGGTGCACAACGAATGGCATCAAAAGAAGTCCTTCTGAAACAAAAGACAGTGATGGTTCCGAATAAACATCAAGCCAGGCAGTCATTATCTATCAAGAACAAAAGCCCAATAAGTCAAAACCTATGAAGGAGACTTACAAAACTGGGGCATCCCCACTACAAGAAACTTGGCAGATTGCGACAGGTATTTTTGTAGATTACGACGGTTAAAACCGTCGCAATTTGCTTTCCACGACGGTTGCTTTACCGTCTCAGAAGTGTGTGTCCCCAACCTATTTCGCGACGGTTACAAAAACTGTCGTTCAAGTTTACGACGGGTTGATACCGTCGTGACTATCTTTTGAGTTTCTTATAATTATTGATGGCGACGGTTCGATACTGTCGTGAATATCTTTTGAAATTGATTAAATTGTTTATGGCGACGGTTCGATACCGTCATGACTTTTGTTGATTATTTTTAATTGTTGATTACGACGGTTCGGTACTGTCGCCATGACTTTTGTTTATGTCTTGATTTTTTTTATTTTTCTATTATATATATTCTTTATTTAAATTATTATCTATGTAAAAAATTTTAAATATAGTTTTTTTTGTGTTATTTTTTTCTTTAAATTATTTCTTCTTTAATATATTTATTTATAGTATTATTTTTTGTTTTATTTTCTATCACTTTGTAATATAGTAAAAATAATTTCAATAAAAAATATTTAACATCAAATAAGCATTATAATATCCAAAAAAATGTGTGTTCCATAATCATGTAAAATGCGAGTTCCATAATCATGTCAAGTAGTACAAAAAACCCAAAATATATCAATTCCTAATCTTATAATAATAAGTATCATTATGCCAAAAATACATGAGAAAGTTCACAATCTAATTATCTCGATCATAGCAAAGTCTAATTTGTCCCCCCTGAAGTTCCATTATCTCCAATACGGTAGCTAGACTCAGATGAACGTCTACCATCAGCGGGTGATTCCAATCCCTAAAAAAAGGTATTAAAATAATAATCTTTAAAATAATACTCATAAAATTTAACTTTAAATGCGTCAAAATAATATACCTGTCTTATTGAAATCACAAATACAGTAATATCATAGCATACCGAGTTGCTAAATTAAGATTCTCTCCTATTTTAATTAAGATTCCACTTGACAAGATCACCAAAAAAGCCCCCGAAACTTGATTTCAGAAACTGGTATACTGGAGCAGTAAATGGTCCATTTACATCAACCTGTTTTACAAAACTTCATTACCTTGTCATCATGATAAAAATTTACATTCAGAAGATCAATTGTATAATTAACGTTAGTACGAATTTCTCCTTGAATTTGAATTTCCTTCAGCCCCAAAACCATATTTGCAATTGCTAAAGCCCTCGATTCTCCAAAGGCAAAACATGTCATGTGTTAAAACTTATGATATTAGCTGCTGAAAAAATATATATCTATACATTAAAATATCAACATGATAGCCTAGAATCTGCAATTTCTCGATCAAAGTTACTGCATACCAAATTGAGAATCTGAAAATTCATGGATTCCTCCTCCAGACTGCAAACATATAATTGCCAAAATTTAGTGCCTCGCCAATCAAATTAAAAGTACTAACAAAGAGATAGAAGATTTACCTTAACAGAGAAGTAAGCCCAAACATTTGGTTTGCTTTTAAAGCTGAGCTCCTGTAAAAATATTTTAATTCAGTATATATTATGCGATGAATGAATTAAAGATGAAATTTCTGTTGGATATAGCAGTTAACCTGCACTTTCCCGCCTGTAGGCTTAAAACCATCATCGGGGTCCTCACTAGTCACTCGCACAGCCACACAATGACCCTTTGGCTTTGTAGATTGTGCTTTGTCAAAATCAAAAGGGGTAGCTAAAACTGATGTTTTCCTCCAAGCATCATTCCCTCCACCATGTTCCATCCCATAGAAACGCCTAATCTCTGTTAAGTATGAGTGTGAGACTCGTGAAATATATGTGCGAAAGCAATAATAGTAAAAATATTATATCTGAAGCTATACCAGGAATTTGCCAGAGAGGGATACCCATCCCAACGGCAACTTGTGCTGCTGGCAGATTTATCTCAGCTATCCATTCAGTAACAGGATGCTCAACCTATATATCAATAAATGCAAAACAACATCAGGAAATATTAGAAACATGGTAACAAAATACTAAGATAAAGTTCCTATGTCAAGGTCAGAAGGAGAAGCAATCAAGCCATAAGAGAAAAACAAATTAATTATGGTGTGCCTAAAATCAAGGTTATAGTACAACACCTGTAGACGGGGGTTCAGCTCTAAAAAGTAGTACTCGCCAGTTTCCATGCTATAAAGATACTCAACTGTAGCTGCCCCAACATAATTTACAGATATAGCTAATCTTCTAGCCGCTTGTTCAAGTTCTTTCACCGTTTCTGGGGGTGCTACAGTAATCGGACCCTCCTCAATAATCTGTTCCAGATGATTGATTATGTCATTACCGAGATTCATTCCATCGTGACAATTTGGTGTAGTAACTAGTAACAAAAAAATTTCATACCTTTTGATGCCTTCGTTGAACACTGCAATCACGGCTGTGTAAAGCTGCAACATTTCCGTACTGATCACAAATCAGTTGGACTTCAAGATGCCGGCTCTATTTAGAAGCAAGAGAGATCGTCAGCGTATGATCAAAACTCCAAAAATCAAGCTCACTCAGATCAAAGTTCAGTGGTTTATCTAACCTGGGAAGCAACTTTCATTATAAATATAGGTGATCCCGGAACTTCACCTTGAACTTGCTTGAACAATGCCCTTACCTCATCATCATTATGAACCTAAAATATCCACATGCATGTTAGTTTCTTAACTTTTACCAAACAAAACACAAAAATATGATTGGCACAAGATTATCAGCATTGATCTATGTAAGCACCGATGCTTCAGATTTAACGTGTGCCCGATTTCCGATCACTTTCATGTTCTCAAATTATTACCGGTGTCAACATGTCAGTGTCAATGTCGTATGTTTGTGTCAGTGCTTCATAGGTAGATACTATACAATTTTCTACATGTTACATAGTTGACCATAAGGAAGCAAACCTTTCTTATGCCTTTACCACCACCACCCCAAGACGCCTTGATCATTGCAGGGTATCCAACAACTTGACAACTTGCAATTGCTTCTTCTGTTGTATAAACACATGCTGCTCGGTAGATTTCATCAGGAATAGTAATCAAGGAGCTTTCAGGAGGAATTTTCACCTGTGGAAAAATTACAAAGTCATAAGTCGGGTAACCCATACAAATGAAGTACACTACAATGGGAGAAAAACTTTACATGTGAACCACTCCATGGAAGGGTTGGCACATTGGCTGCTTGAGCGATCAACGATGCACCAATTTTATCTCCCAATGCCCCCATAGATACTGCAGGAGGCCCAAGAAATACAATTCCTTTTGCTTTTAATGCATCTGGTAGCTCAGGATTCTCTGATGCATGACCCCAACCAGGCCATACCGCATCAACATGAGTTATCTCGACAATCTGGAAAACACATTGCATTGCCGTCAGCAAAATTAACAAGTTATGCAGATCAAAATAATCACAATTACATAAGCACTGAAATCATTTAAATGACAAGAATAAATAAGCTGCAGTAATCTCATGAAGTCGACATCACATACCTCTAGAATAAGCTGCACATTGGCGTAGTTATTGTTATTGGTCCCACCAGGTACTTCCACAAACTGATCAGCTATTCTGATATGTTCTGCATTGATTCTCATGTCTTCTGGAGTAGCCATGGCAACCAACAAGATAGCCTTTTCCGTGCCAAACGTCTCGTAAGCCCAACTCCTAACACTGCGTATAAACTTGACAGCCGCCATTCCATTGTTCGCAATCAATATACTATGAATCGGCCTATTTCCCCCAAGGGAATTGCAGAATTCATCTACTTCAGATATTGTAGCAGTGTGCTTATTCGATACTACACCATTTATGAGTCCATTTCCATGCCCAGCGCTAGCCATTATAGTTCTCTTTCTAGCTGTCTCCAACATACTACACGGTAAAAAAAGTAGATCAGCAGAAACTCAAAGCATATAAATTTTTTTTCTTTGCTCCAATTGATATCGCTTATTCACAAACAGAAAAATTTAATGAAAATTATTCATGTAGCTTCTTATAAACATATAAACAAGTAATAGAAAAAAATCTATATTAACTTATCTTGCAAGATTGACAGCGTATAAAGAATAAAATAACAAAAAAAAATCTTAGGTTCTGTTTGGTCAACCATATATGGACTTGGTAAGAAACTCCAATTTCAAAGCACTAAAAGAGCTAAAACTGATTATGAAGGTAACTAACTCAATTTTGGCAAATCAGAGCTCTAGCCACTAAACTCTATCACAAATCCATCAATCCCAATCTCATAGCTTTCACTGCAAGATAGAAACAGCCAAACGCAGCCTAGTAGTTGAGAATCTCTCTCTCTTTCTCTCTCTTTCCATCACTTACTTTCAGATTCGGTATTATGAAGGGTCACTCTTGACAAAAATCAAAAATCAAAAATATGGTTGTAAACTAATGACAATATCCAATTATCCAAAAACATACAAGGTTCAATGACCAAATTTATATAAGCAACTAAGCATATAACCTGTTCAAAACCACTCTTTTTCAATAATATATGAAATAGTTATCCCCTGCAAGAGATTAGGAAGAAGTCAAACAAAAGTTTACAATTTTTTTTGCTTTTTTCAGTATGCTTCATCCAAAACTTGACATCCAGAGATTTCAAAATAAGATTACAAAACTTATTCCTTGAGCAGATAAAAAAGTGGGTTGATTTAAAGTAGCAGAAACAAGTTCAACAACAATTAAGTTCAACTACCTCAATCTTCTGTGCTTTCACAATAAGAATATCCATATTTTCCTGGAAAAACTCAGTTTAGACTTTGGATTAGAAAAGAAGAATAAAAGTTACAAATTGTTTTAGACATAGAACTTAAGTTTCACATAACAAACCCTAAAATAAGTCGAAATAAATACAATACCGATTGTGCAGAGGGAAAGAATACAACAAATGTTGAAAATGTTGTATGTTGTAGGGTTTTAAATCGTTATTCCCTTCTGTCTATTTTCTTTGTGTTATTACTCGATACCCTTTCCCCTTGTGATTATGAACGCTATAACTTGTATTGCTCATTGAATCGTGAATAAATTGGGGTTTTAGGGTTTATTGTTGGTGATTGGGTTTAATGTCGATATGAATGCTTGTTGTGATGTTTGAATCACAAAGAGCTCAACCCTAAGATTCATGTGAATCTCCAATGGTGAAATCAATGTTAAAGAATGAGAGAGATATGTGAAGATGAGAACAAAGAAAAAGTGTTATAGAAAACTTACCGGTTGGAAGATGAGAGATGTTCGAAGAATAGTGATGCAGGAGGACATTAGAATGTGGTTCAATTTTCATGAGTTGAAAAAACAAAGTAGAACCTGAAGATTGTTGGTTTTGACGTAGGACCAAACACGCATGAAACAGGTTAATCGAGAAGTCTGAGATTGACCGACGAAGTCTCTGAGAGTGGGAGGAAGGTTAACGAGATCGATCAAGTTTGCGAGCTTTTTAGGGTTATCAGTAACAGCTTTCTTCATTCGCTGAGGAAGCATTCTTCACTTCAATACACGATTTGTAATGGCTGCGAGATGAGTTTATCAAAATTCTAACTTCAGAGGAAATGTGCAACTCAATTTGTGTTTAGTTAGGATTAGGTATAAATTTAACAATAACATTGTGTTTCAACTATATATGTGAATATTATGTCAAGCTCTATGTATATACTTTAGCTCATGATAAATGATTATTTAGGTATAAACTTAAAATCATTTTTCAACATCAATTAAATCCACATATCATGTTATAAAAGTCATGTCTTTCGAGGCATAACCATAAGTTACCCTTGGTCTAGTCCTATTAGACCGTCTCGACATCTCATAGATCCTCCTCAAGCATAATACAAATATAACAAGCATTGAGAAAAAGATGAAAGATTAAATTTATTTGATTGATTAAATTGAACATAACACCATTGTCGTATCAAATTCATAGAATATATAATAATGCATAAACTTAACCTTAACAAGAGAGAACTTAAATATACATAACAATTATAATTAGATAAAATATATAAGTTAGCAAGAGATTTTTAAAGGTTTTGGGTGCGACGGTTGTTTTACCGTCGTGAAATGAATTTTAGGACGGATAATTTTACCGTCGTGAAAGGTTTAAGGGTGCGACGGGTGCTTTACCGTCGTGATATGCCTTTTAGGACGGTTAATTTTACCGTCGTGACTAGTTGTTGGTGAAAATCAATGTTAAAAGTGTTAAATGGGGGCCGACGGTTGTTTTACCGTCGTAATAATAATATTATGATGGTTAAATATACCGTCGCAAAATAAATATTAGGGACGGTTGGTGTCAACTGTCGTAAACATTGTCTCTATATGTCAATTACGACAGTTATCACATAACTATCGCAATTTTTGTGTCGTTAAACACTAATTTTCTTGTAGTGCCCGCTGACTGTAATCCCAAAAGAAACAGTTCAGGCAAAAATAGGGATCATAAAATCAAAAAAAGAAAGAGGTCATACTAACCCTCAATAAGGAAATGACGGCCTATTCAAAATAAAATGTCAATATCCGAACCATCACCGGAATATCAGAGCAAAGATTCAAACAGGATCTAAATGCACGATTAGCTGAGTTTAGGATTGAAGAACATCACGAAGAACGGGTGGGTACAAATAAATTTGAGCATTTATCCTTTGTTTCTTAAACCGTGAACCAGGCCACGTTATAACCCTTAAAAGTCCTAGCTGAAGCATGGGTTAGTTCGAAAGCATATTGTTACGAAAGGTATCCTGACTCCTTAAGGCTTGCTGTAAAATACTGAGTTGACATCGCAGTTTACAAAAAATTCACTGGTTTTTTATGAAAAATGCATTTTCAAAAAACATCAAGATAGACATAAGCTTTTGCATTCTTAAAATAACCTTGTTTGCATATGACTATTTGTTTGAACGGCATAGAAATTCGCACAACGAATATCTAATGAACAAAAGTCCTCTCAACAAAAGAGTCACCTCCAGTGGAAGAAACACTCCCAATCAAGGGGCATGGCATGATCATCGTCCATCATCTGGGGCAGTTAAGTCAAGATTCGGAGAATCTCTCAAAAGGACAACCAGCCTGGGGCAAATCTCCATTTGGATCACTTGGAGCGTTGGACGATCAGACAAAGATCTTCTGGTAGTATGGCAACACTACACTACTGACAAGGGCACCTCCCTACATCTTGAGAGCGTAGACACAGTCGAAAAAAGTACTACGCATAATCAAAGACCCGCTAGGTTGACACACCTAGGCAAAAATAAGGGCTTCCCGGCGAACCAAAAGGGTTCGGGCAAAAATGAGGGATGAAAATGAAAAATCTGTACACCCGGCAAGTCGGAAACCTGAAAAGGCGGCTTGGGCAAAAATGGGTATCCCGATGGACTGAAAACCCGAAAGGGCGGTCCAGGCAAAAATTAGGGATCAAAGCGTACGACTATGTCCCGTCATCTCGTCACTTGCCTACCAGAAGATTTTTCAATCGGCAGCCGTCAAGCACCTCCACAGGTATCTTCTAACATCAGAAACAGGGGCAGTAATGAGTTGTCTAAGCGATCTAGTTGCTCTGCCATCAAGGTACCAAGACAAGTTCAGCTGAAGAATGACCAAGATACCCTAATTCCCCACAGAATGAGATAAGGTTCAGCCATACTCCCCCGAGCAGAGAAGGCACAATACCTCCAGCAAGTCAGCAACACTCTCCCCAAGCAGAGTTAGCTTACTGTCAGCCTTAAGGAAGTTGGATTATCCCCCGAAGATCTCAATATTCCCCAGCGGAGTACAAACATTCCTAACAAGCGTCCCCGGCAATCTTGATCTAATATTGTTCCCCGGCGGAATATCGGACATCAAGTGGAGCCATTTCCCAGTCCAATCTGAAAAAGTTTCCCCAGGAACGTTGAATCCACCTCCCCAACAGGTCTTAAAGCTTATCCCCAGTAAATTCTGGAAGCTTATCACCTGCAGAGTACAAACGCTCTCCCCCGGCTTTATTCAAAGGTTATTTCCCCACCAGGATATAACTGGGTTATCCTCAGCCAATTGCCACGGAAAGATCGTCCCCAGCGAAGTCTTCATATCCCCAGCGGAGTTCATCCAATCTTCCAACAAAGCTCAACAATGGTATCCCCAGCGGAGTTATCATTAAACCTCAGCAAAGTACATCTCTTCCCACAGAGCATTCCCCGCAGAGTATTCTATTCGCCAAGTTTATTCCCCAACGGAGTCATCTTCTCCTACCGGTATTCTTGCAACCATCATCCCCAACGAAAACGAAGAACTCTCTTCAACATCAGCCCAGGATTCAGCTCCCGGCATTCGTCAAGGATTTATTTTCCTAGACGAAAATACATTCATAAACATCATATTGTCATACATTATGATACATGCATACATGAATCATATCACCCCAATCTCATTTATTTTTGAGAACATCATGACATCATGCATGTCATACATTATGACATTGCATACAACTAACTCGTTACTTTTTCAGGAAAGAACGATCAACAGATAAAAGTCTTTACCTTTTGAAGTAGAAGACGTCCAAGATTCCTTCATCATTCTGCTGAGGTTGTAGTCGCCTAAGATTCCTTCATCATTCTGCTGAGGTTGTAGTCGCCAAAGATTCTCTCATCATTCTGCTGAGGTTGAAGTCGCCAAAGATTCTCTCATCATTTTGCTGAGGTTGTAGTCGCCTAAAGATTCTCTCATCATCCTGCTGAGGTTGTAGTCGCCTAAGATTCTCTCATCGTCCCGTTGAGGTAGTAATCGTCCAAGGTTCTCTCATCATCCCGTTGAGGTAGTAGTCATCCAAGGTTCTCTCATCGTCCCGTTGAGGTAGTAATCGCCCAAAGGTTCTCTCATCGTCCCGTTGAGGTAGTAATCGCCCAAAGGTTCTCTCATCGTCCCGTTGAGGTAGTAATCGCCCAAAGGTTCTCTCATCGTCCCGTTGAGGTAGTAATCGCCCAAAGGCTCTCTCATCGTCCCGTTGAGGTAGTAATCGCCCAAGGTTCTCTCATCGTCCCGTTGAGGTAGTAATCGCCCAAGGTTCTCTCATCGTCCCGTTGAGGGCACGTCTAAAGAGTTTGAAGATCTGATTCCTGTATCTTGCCAGGGTGTATCTATTGACGACTAATTCCAGACTCGATTCCTGTATCCTGCCAGGGCACGTCTGAAGAGTTTGAAGATCCGATTTCTATATCTTGCCAGGGTGTATCTGTTGACGACTAATTCCAGACTCGATTCCTATATCCTGCCAGGGCACGTCTGAAGAGTTTGAAGATCCGATTCCTGTATCTTGCCAGGGTGTATCTGTTGACGACTAATTCCAGACTCGATTTCTGTATCCTGCCAGGGCACGTCTAAAGAGTTTGAAGATCCGATTCCTGTATCTTGCCAGGGTGTATCTGTTGACGACTAATTCCAGACTCGATTCCTGTATCCTGCCAAGGCACGTCTAAAGAGTTTAAAGATTCGATACCTGTATCCAGCCAGGGCACATCTACACGAAGAGTTTGAAGATCAACCCCTATAACAGGCCAGGTAATTATCTTTCTTTCTCAGGTACGCAAGTTCTCGCTAAGGAATCTCTTACGCGATCGACAACCTCTCGATGGCATCTATAAGCCCATCCACATACCAACAGTCTCCAAATGGCATCCATAAGCCCATTCCCGACAAAGCTCCGTCACAGCTCCAGATGGCATCTATAAGCCCATCCCCCCATCCATCACTTCCAAATGGCATCTATAAGCCAATTCCCCCTACATCACATTGCTGATACTACACCATGCGAGTGCAAATTTATGGGCACTTTAGTGTTCAATACTCTTCCACCTTTGGATCACGAAAGACACGCAAGCCAATCTACATCCTCAGGTTTAAGAAGATTGAACAGGGGCAACTGTTGTACCCCAAAATTTGTCCTCGCATATTTCTCAAAATATTTCAAGAAAAATTCACAAGTCCAACCCGGCGCGTCATATTCAGGTATTCTTTCGCCAAGATATCTCTGATAACGTATTCTCAAATTCAGGTTCGGCTCAAGAGTCAATTCTTTAAAGAAGGTATCCGAATGTGTGAGTTTTCTCGAAGAAATATGGTGAAAAAGTGTGCTGAAAGTGCAGTTTTTACGCGTTAAAAAATTCATAACTTGAATATCGTGGCTCGTATTGAACCCATTCCGGTGGCCAAAATTCCGTCTTGACATTATCTACGTTTTCATCTCTCACGGCTGGATGCCAATTTCGATCAGAAGGTCTTCAAAAATGTGGATTTATCAAGTATTTTCATACAGAAAATTTGTGACAGAAGTTTATTTGCGTCATGTTCAGAAAATCATAACTTGGTCGATTTTCATCGTATCGAGCTGGTTCCGGCGCCAAAATTTCACAAATTGAGTTGGCTACATTTTCACAGAAGGTATTAAGTTCAAACGGTATTCAAAAGGCCTTCATTTTTTGCTCAGAGTGCGTGACACGCCGAAAATCCTGAATGTTGAATATTATTTCATCTGGGCCGAAACTTCGAAAATTCATAACTCGGTCAATTTTTATCGGATTGGACTCATATTTTTACACAAGGTCACTGACTCATAGATCTACAACTTTGCTTCAAAAGTCGAGACCAAATTATGCTCCAATCAATACCAGTTTTTTATTGAAGAACGTGTCAGAGTCGACACTGGAGCCCAAAATAAGTTTGTCTGAGCGGAAACTTCAAAAATTCATAACTAATTCACCGTTTATCCGATTGAGCCGATTTTCGGACAGGAGTTAGTTCTCGATGTCGGCTACATTTTGTCTTCACATTTCAACTTCAAAAATTGCACTTAAGTCCCTGCGATTTAGCCTGGAAAGTGACGAACTCAAGTGAACATTGGAGGCCCAATTGCACATTCAAAGCCCATTTTCTTTACCCTAATTTCCATTATATAATCACATTCTTTTCACACAAACCAGAGAGGAGAAAAAAGAGAGAAAAAACCTTGCCACAACACTGTTAGAATATCAAATTCTTTCAAGAACCCTAAAACCTTGAAATCTTTATTACAAATCCATCTCTCACTACAAACAAGCCATCACAGTTACAAACCAACACCTCACTACTTCTTCAGTAAGGGTAAGGCTGGCTTGATCTCCATGATCCAAAAGGCATAAAAGCATTCACGTCACTAATTTTCCAGTAAGGGTAAGATTGATTTGATCTCCATGATCAAAAGGGTATAATCATTCATACATGCCATATTGTGCCTAAACATTAAATTTCTTCATATATTGACTTTATTTGCATTTTATGATTTTATTTAATGTGTTCATGAGATTCAACACTGCAGATTTAGACAGGATCCCATGCAGGTTCATTAAGGAACGTTGAGGCAAAAAGCCAAATGGCCAAAAGCCAAAAGCCAAATGGCCAAAAGCCAAAAGCCAAAAGCCAAAAGCCAAAAGCCAAATGGCCAAAAGAACAACTTATGCATGACACCAATACATGGCGAGACAGACATCCTGAGAAGATTAAGGAACGTTGAGGCCAGAACACAAATGGCCAACAGCCAGAACACAAATGGCCATGAAACCCAATCCAATGGCCAAAGAATGCAGACCACGGTACTCAGGAGTCAATGAACACGCACGTGATGCCAGAAAGTCAAACAAGACTTTTTGTCTAATGAGACAAATTGCTTCCAAAAAACCTCCCTTTGGGTCTGAATACCCCCCATGGTTTGCATTGTTTTTTATTTCTATTTGATTTTCTTTTAATTCTTTTAATGTTTTAATTATTTCTTTTAATTCCATCAAATAATTTTCATAATAAAAATAAAATACAGAAAAATCAAAAAAAATGTTTATTGTTATTAATATTAATTTCACCATTATTTTTGTAAATAAACTTTAAACAATTAATTAGATTAATTTAGGTTTCAAAACTTTAATATTTTTCTTAACAAATTAAAATATGTAGAAATTAGGGTTTTTAACTTTTTATCACTTTTCTTAATAAATAACTTTTTCTTATTATTATTATTAATTACTAATTTATTTTGTAAATAAACATATACATAAATATTTTAGTAAATTAGGTTAAACTTTAATATTTTTCTTTAATAATTAAAAATAACTTAGAATTAGGGTTTCTTTTAATTTTAATTTTAATTTTCTTATTCCATTAAATACCAAAAACATAAAAAACATTTCTTTTCTTTTAATTAAATAATTCATTAACCTTTCATTCAATTTAATTTCAAAAGGGTCCAACGCCCTCGAACGTTCTATTTCTAATTTCTTTTCGCGCATTTATTCTTATTTTTCCTTTGTGAATATTATGTAATTGCTCAAGCCTTGTAATAGTAATTAGGAATTTATTTACTTTCCGCATTTTTTATTCAAAACAGGTCTTTGTTAATTTGGCGATGTATAGACCCGCGCCTTGTAATAGCGTAGAATTTTACTTTCTGCACTTTAATTTCCGCACTTTTAAACTGCTAACTTGCATGAAAGAATGAATGACTAATTAAAAACAATGCATAGATCACCATGATACATGTACAAGATAAATATTAATATGAAAACAACACACAAATTCACACACCACTCTTAGGATACGCCTCACTGTTGCCTTACCTTCGAAACGTGGTCGTCGAGTATAGGACGTCTTAGTAAGTCCTTATGTCCATTGATCCCGTTGCCTTAAAACAAGTTACCTCGAAACGGTTGCCTCGGAATAGTTGCCTCGAAACGGTTGCCTCGGAATAAAAAGGATCAATGGCATAAGGGTAGCTTCTAAGGTGTCCTACTGTTGCTCTGGTGACCACACTGTCCCTACAAACGAATTGACCCGAACACCTCCAACGGTGGTGCTACCTACCTCTCAATGGTGGGATGACACTACCTTAAGGACCTCTACACAGCCTAATTCCTTAGGGTAGGTAGATGACTCGTAGATACTTGCTCTATTAAAAAACAATCAAAACTCTTTTCACACCGACACTTTCAAAAAGCTTTCAAAACAATTTTTCGAACACTCTTGAGGACTGATACAAGAGTCGATCTGAAATCTTTAAACGAAACTTTTTTCAAACTCACTCACATTTGAAAAGCAAACACTTTTGAAAACACAATGAGCAAGTATCTAAGAGCCCATGGATAACCATGGATAGAAAGGGTGCTAACACCTTCCCTTTCTATAAATCTACCTCCCGAACCGAGAAACATCTCGAAAAGGAATTTTTCTGTGCTTTTGTCCTTTCCTTGTTGGAGAAAATAAAAGACGGTGGCGACTCTTGCTTACCGCGACATTTTGCGAACCAGCTTAAAAACAGTCAGTTCCAGATCCACCGATCACAACTGGTTTCTTCAGAAAAATATCAGAGTTTACACTTCAGATTCTTCTAGAGTGTCTTGCTACTGCTTAACAGAACTTGTGTAGCATAGAAGCAGAATCATTTCTCTTCTAATGTTTTGGCCATGCCATTCATCAGAAAAAGAACTTGTTTGTTAAATACTCAACAATAACAAACTTTAGTACAACAAAATTGTTCATACCATTATACTTATTTGTTATTATCAAAACTCATAGATAGTGTTGCAGAACCAAATCTTGTTCTTACAACTTTAACATCTTCAGAGTCCACAAGTTTCCTTATACAGGATGAAGTTTGTTGGGCCAATGGCACATTATTTTTATTCTTATGTTCTGATTATCACATTCTCAGACATTATACATCTTCTGAACATTATGATATCAATATCAAGATAACTTTAACTTTTAGAAAGTTATCAACTTCTGAGCAGTATTGGATCTATCTGATTCTTGAACATATGTTCATAGAGTATACATCTTCGAAGATATGAACAATAAGTTCTTAAGAACTTTAACAAAGTTCTTTCATTTTGACATGTCTTATAATGCCTAGTGAACTTGTTCAGATTTCCTCGGTTAATTATCAAACAAACAAGCACACATTAGTGGTTAAATGCATATCATTCTATTATTTTGATGAGTTTTTGCATTTATTTTAGGTTCATCAAAATTATTATAGTTTCTCCCCCTTTTTGTTATCACCAAAAAGATAATTACGTGAAAAGATAGAAAAGATTTTAAAAGGATTAGGATAATATGTAAATTAATTATAAGGATAATTTATCCAAAAACGGCAGATGCAAACAAGGAAACTAAACGAGAATCCTATTGCGTAGTTTCCAGAAATTGGACGAGCAGATGATGCAGGTTCATAAATTTTTTCCAAAATCATCTTGAGCATAGTTTGAACAGATTCATTGACCTTGGTCTGAGCTTTGAAGTTTTCTCTAAACATTTTCTGCTCTTCCCTAATTTCATTAATGGTCGTTTTTACATCGCAGTCAGACTCAGAGTTGGATACCATTAGATCTTATTGCTTTCCTTTTTCTTCAACAACCTTTGTGGCTTCTGCAACCAGTCTGGCTTCTTCTGCTTTCAGTCTTGTTGCTTCAGCTTCAGCAAGTCAAGCTCGTTCTTCAGCTTCTCTTTGCTTAGCAACAAGCAGTTGAAAAGCTTGAAGTCGTTCCACCTTGTCCTGGACTAGCTGAACTTCTGCGTCCATCGTAGCCTCTGAAAAAATTTGCATTTTTTCAAATTCTGATGAAATCCATTTTTGAAACACCTTCCAAGAATTTTCCAGATCTTAAGGTTTACAACTGGTACATGCTTCATTTTGTAGCTTAGCTACTATGTTCCTAACCTTGCTTTTAAACATGTTATTGCATTCTTCAAGGGTTTTTGGAAAGGTTTGTTCATATATGATTATTGCATGTTCAAGTTGAGAAGGAATAACTTCAGAGTTGATAGTTTCAGATGGTAGTTCAGATAGATCATCAAGATCGGAAAAGGTATATTGTTCAAAAATTGGTATAACAACGGGTTCGGGTGAAAAGTATCAGAGGGTGCAGTAGATATAGAAAATTGTATGGGTGTAGGGTGAGAATCAGATGGACTAGTGATATATTCATTTATGTTTGAGTTTTAGTTTATGGATGCAAATTGAAACAGTGTTTGGAATGGTGATATTTCATTTGATGATTCTAGTGTAGATTTGTTCAAATTAGTAGTAGTTGTTGAAATGAACGAGAATAGCGGGGTAGAGACAAATGGTTTGAAAATGACTTATGAATTGGACATGATTGATTCAGATAAATGTGTCATTGTAGTTGTTAAAGATGCATTGACATATTCATGAGCATCATCGGAAACAGTAGTAGGAAGAACATAAGACTTGATTTTTCAGATCCAGAAGGTAGACCCTGAGATTTGGAGGATTCAGTTCTTTGTCTATTCTTTCCCTTTTCTTTGGCTCAGAAGCGTTTGATAATTCTTTTCTTTTCTCTTTTGAGGTATCATCGAGAATTGGATCAGAAGTAGGAGTATCAGTATCACTAGATATTTCAGACGCTGTAGTTCCCAAAATTGTTTCTTGAAGAAATATGGATTTCTTTTTCATCTTCTTTGATTCAGAAGTGTTTTATCTTTTCTTTTTCTTTTCTTACATCACAATCAACTTCTTCATCAAGAAGTTTAGTGTAATCAAAACTGGACATATCATGTCCTTCTTCTTCCATCATCCGAACATATATAGAAACATTTGATATATTATCCAACTTTGAAAAAAGAGGATAATCAGTAATTGGATTTCTTCTTCGATTAGTGGCTTCAAACGGTTTACTCAGAGGTTTAACTTTTATCTTATCAATTATTTTCATGTTCCTCAAGTTCTATGCAGTAAATCATTCACCAATACTGAGAGACAGTTCTTATGTGTAATTTGCTTCTTCCACCAGAGATTTTACTAACCACTTTCCACAAGAATGTCAGTCAGAAGACGTCCACAAGGTACATAGGAAGGAACATTCTTCTTAGGATTTGCAGTGGTTCTCGTCTTCTTAACAATATCCTTCAGATAATTGAATAGGACATAGGGAAGATTAATTTTATGCTTTGTTAGCAAATAGTACAACATGAATTGCTGACTAAAATTGAAGTGATCAGAAGAGTTTGAAATAGATTTAGGGTTTATACATCCCAAAATGATCTTATGCCAAACTCTGAGATTTGGATGAAGATCCTTGCTCTTGTATTTTGTCTTTCCATCGGAGTAATTCTTAAATAGTAGTCGATTGAGTGACTTCGTTGCAAACTTAATTTACTCTTTGTAGTTTTAAACTTCTTTTCCATTTTATATGTACATTTTCCTTCCATAAACTTCAAACCTAGAAGATCAGCAATGTATTTTTCAGTTATGACAATCCTTAATCCCATGACATCGGAGAGAATATGCATTTCATCAAAATCAACATTCTTCCAGAAGTCTTTTACTAAATCTCCATAAACAAGACCATAAAGCCTGTTAAAGTAGTTCTCCCATCCCTGAGCTTCTAATTCTTCTTTTAGGTCAATCCCATTATTAGCTAAATTGTTGAAATCAACCAAAAATTCCCGAAGAAAATCTAGTTCTTGTGGAGGAATGATGCAATGGACTTGAGAGGTTTGTTGAGTTATGTGATTCTTATTAATTTCTGTAGAATAGGTAGTAGCAATCAATGTCATTACAGGAGGAACCTATGATGTTGATGGATCTAAGGTAGATGATGAAGATCCAGAAGTAGCTGGTAGTTTTGATGCTTGATCAAATTCCTTTGCGAACTTAACTGCTTCTTTTTGAGAGTTTGTCATCATGAAGAAGATGAGTGAATGTTGGAGGTTGTGAAAATTGTTGGTGGAATATCCAGAGAAGCGATTGAAGGAGAATGGGGGTTTAGGGTTTCTAATTTTTTGAGGAAGTGAGTTATATAGAGAAAAATGAAATTTTCAATTATAACACTTAAATGTCAAATAGAATAAGGAATAACAATTTTTAAAGTCACAATATGGAAGGTAATAAATAAAGACAATCATGAAAGAGTCAATTCCAAGAAATCTCACATTGTTCATGATCTAGCTTAGGTAGCATGTGATGATTAAGTATAACCAAGGGTTACACATGTTAATCAATACATCTAACTAAGTGACATGTTTGATCTCTTCAGAGTCTGGACAACTAAAAAGGTTTCCATCTATTCAAAGATATTTCTGATGGAAACATCTTCTGATAACAGAGTCTATAAAATAAATTTAGCAGAAGTATAATAAGTAAAGAGAAGGAGAGAAATGATACTATCACATTCTTTAATATCTTCCATATGTCTTTAACCTTTTATTTAACTTAGGATTTTCTCTTAGATACAACTTCTAATCAACTTCTTTCTATGTATGCTTTCTTAATAGCAGTCTTCCGGAGGTTCTGAATTATCTTCATATTGATTCCTCTTATCTCTCCGAGTATTCTCAATTTTCTGATTTGAGAAGAGTAATCTTATTCTGAAAACTAATGTTTAGTCAGAGAACTAGAATAAGAGTCTTCTCTTCAGAAGATCTTATCATTCTTCTGTTTAGAATCAACCGTCTGACCATTTTGAAAGAATCCTCAGAGCAAAGATATTCTAATCTTTTATTATCAGAATCATCCATCTGCGTGTCAAGATTTCTTTGAACAGAGGCTTATTTACAGAGGATCAATATTACATGGAATTTTGAGAAGCTATGTTCTATAGAGAAAAATTAACTTCCATTGCCTATCGTCTTCTGAATTTTTTATTTCTTGAACGAATTGCAGAATCTGTTCTAATACAAACATCATCAAATTTTGACGATTTTAACTGACACTCTTGTTCTTGCAATACTGGGCTAACTTGTTTAGTCTTTGATCACACTTCTGATGAATCAAAGAGAATTCTTTCCTCAATAATGTCTAGTCTTATGCAAAGCCTCTTTAGACAGAACCAATGATTAGATCTTCAAGAGATCTTCTGTCTGCTTGAATAGACGATTTTATCATGAGGTTCTTTTGTATCATAAGATAACAGTCTTTCTTCTTTTGAAAAGATTCCTAATGAGACCTTATGAGAAAGTTAAGGGTGGACTAATCCGTTTCTTGAAAACATCTCATACTTCTCAAGGAACTTAATCAAAATCATTCAACATATATAACTTCTTATCTGATGAATCTTTTCCTGTTAGCCTGTTCTTCAATTTTATAGATTTAGACAGTAGTTTAAAATTGAATAACTATCACCTTAGAGTATTTCTTCACAAAGCATCTGGATCTTTATCTGACATTGTTAGGTGTTTGAATATCCATCAATAACAGAACCAGGCTTTGATACCAATTGAAGGTGTGAAGAAAACGCAAGAAAAATGGGATTTGAATTGGGTTTTCCTTTCTTTTAAAGCTTTCACTTATAAGCATTATTCGTTGAACAATTCTTCTGGTTGCTGCTTCTAATTAATGCTTCTAATTTGGTTCAAAAAACATATACTCTAAAGCATAAGAAAAAGTAAAGAACACGCGATATATCCTGGTTCACTTAAGAAACCCCCAAGCTAATCCAGTCCACCCTTCTGAGGTGATTTTGCCTCACTCAATCAAGGACTTAATCCACTATAACCAATCTTATTACAAACGCACGGGCAACATTCGGTGACTAACATCCAATGAAATGTTCAAGGATCCAAACCGGATATAACATTCATTGACCCAACAAAATATGATTCTCCAGAATCTCCTATCAGAATTTCCTTCTAATGATATCCATCAGTGATCTCAGAAGGATGACCTTCACTCAGTCCCCTTTGAGATATGACTACCATTGACCCAATAGAATCCACTCCCAGGATTTCATCTACGATGGCCGCAACCAAAGTCTTCTCAAGTCTTCTTATCTTCACTCGATCACTTGAGGTGCAATCAATTCTAAACAGAATGGTTTTTCTGGAGATTACATGAGTGCTTCTTATCAAGCTGATTACTCCTAGTTTAAGTACATGTTGTTTGACATAATTATGAGTAACAACTCTCGTGTACAAAAAATTTACATGAAGATCTTAAGAAATAACATAATCTGAGCAACAACTCTTGTGTTTTACATATTTTTATAAAGATGAATCTAATCTAAAATAAGTGCAACATCTTGTAGTCTTTTTGTCTTCATCTTCTTTGTTAAGCATGTTATGAGTAACAAATCCTTGCTTCTTCATAATTCTGTCAAGATGTATATGATTGATGATTTGAATTACATCTTGAATAATTCTTCACCTTTATCTTCTTTCTTCATTAAGCAAGACACGAGCAACAACTCCTTGCTTTTTCATGATTCTTCCGAGATGTATGTTGTGACCGGTGGAAATAGAACTGACTGTTTTTTAAGCTGGTTTCGCGAAATGTCGCGGTAAGCAAGAGTCGCCACCGTCTTTTATGTTCTCCAACATGGAAAGGACAAAAGCACAGCAAAATTCCTTATTCGAGAATGTTTCTCGGTTCGGGAGGTAGATTTATAAAAAGGGAAGGTGTTAGCACCCTTTCTATCCATGGTTATCCATGGGCTCTTAGGTACTTGCTCTTATGTTTTCAAAAGTTTGTTTGCTTTTCAAATGTGTGTGTGGGTTTTGAAAAAGTTCGTTTGGACGACTTCTAAGTAACTCTTGTATCAGTCCTCAAGAGAGTATGAAGTGTTTTGTTTGAAAACTTTTTTGAAAGTGTGAGGTGTGAAAAGTATTTTTGTTTGTTTTGAGAAAGAGCAAGTACCCAGGAGTCATCTACCTACCCTAAGGAATTGAGCTGTGTAAGAGTCCTTTAGATAGTGCTATCCCACCATCGGGAGGTAGGTAGCACCATCGTTGGAGTTGTTCGGGTCAATTCGATTATCGGGACAGTGTGGTCACCGAAGCAATGGTAGGACACCTTAGAAGTAACCCTAATGTCTTAGATCCTTTTATCCGAGGCAACCGTTTCGAGGAAACTGGCTCTTTAGACAAAGGGTGACCTCTAAGACGTCCTATACTTGATGACCACGTTCGAGGCAACCAGTGAAGCGTACCCTAGGAGTGGCATGTGCTTTGTGTGTTGTTTTTCAGTTAATTGTCTTTGTACATGTTATTTGTGAGCTACGGATTAATTTTATTTACATACATTCTTTCATGCATTTAACAGTTAGGGGTGCGGAAAATTAAAGTGTGGGAATGAAAAGCTACGCTATTACAAGGCGCGGGTCTATACATCGCCAAAAAAACAAAGACCCGTTTTGATAAAGTGCGGAAAGTAAAGAAAGCAATAAACCTAATTACTATTACATTCTTGAAGCAGTTACATAATAATCAAAATAAAGTAAATGCGCGCGAATAAAAATTAATCGGGAATGCCTTAAGGGTTTTGACCCTTTTAAGAAAAGAAATGATTTTTTATCTTTTTTGTGATTAAATGAAATTAAAACTAATGATTAAACTAATTAATTTATTTATTAAAAGAAAATATTTTTTGTGTTTTTATATTTTTAATGAAATAAAAGGAAATAAAATTAAAAGTTAATAAACCTAATTCTAAATTTATTTTAGATATTAAAAAAAAGGGTTAAAGTTGCCTAATTAAAACTAATTCAATTATTAATTTTTTTTATTTAAATAATTGCCTAAATGAAATTAATAAAGTATTTACATTTTTTGGTTTTTTTATTGTGAAAAATTAATTATGAGTTAATTAAATAATAACAGTAAAATAATAATTAGTAAAAAGAAAATAAAATAAAAAAGAAAAGAAAAGAAAATATGAAAGAACCAAGGGGGGTTTGGGTCTTTTTTGGAGGTTTATTGTTGAACTTCTGGCCCAATAGAAACAAGCTCTTGCTGACTTTTGGAATTTCCTGCGCCTGGGTTGACTCCTGAGCATAGTGTTCTTTCATTCCTGGGCCTTCAGATCCATGATTGTGGACATGTGGCGCATGGATTGGTGAGGCGTATGATGAACCCCTTCAGGAAGCCTGTATAGGAATATGTATAGAAAAAATGGAAATAAGCATTTGGGGGACCTGGGAATCGAACCCAGGTCCCAAAGATTACCAAGCACGTTGCCAACCACTACACCACTCATGCGCATTTGTTAATGAAATAACCAAAGAAAATAAAATATAGAAACAATGATTATTCTGGAAACTAAACAAAACACGCGCGCTATGTTTGAATGGACTAATGGGATGCAAACACGTCACCTTCTTCTTCCCTGAAACTGCAAGAAATAGAGTTAGATAGCGGGGGTTTTAAACCCCCACAACCTGCAACATTGAAAAATAGCGAATAGGCATAGGTGCAAGATAAATTGGGCGCGAGGTATGTTTCGTGTTTGTCTCATCAAGCCGGTTTCAACCATGGGTGTTTGGAGTTCTGATTTTACAGTATGGGAAAAGCCCCAAATCACAAGCTCTGAAACCCTAGGATTCGTTAATGGTAGTTTCGATTCCAGGGCATTATAATCAAATTAAATTACACTAATAGCTTCGTATGGGTCCTGTGAACACAATACAATCAATGAAAAATGTTAAAAACGCATGAATTGATGATTATGATTTTGAAAGAGTGATGAACCGTATGACTGTGAATGGCGTTTTCTGGAGCTTTAGAGCTTATTTCTGGTTGCAAAAGATTCCTGAGGGTGTAAGGAATGTGTTTTGATCAAGAAAAGGCCTTGAATCGTGCTGAAAAGTGGATTTCAGTTTGCAAATTTTCTTCAAGTTTTTGGAATTTAGTTTGGCCGTTTGAGAGAGTTCTAGGTCGTGCTTCCTGTATGCAAGGCTTACACATATATGCTTGAATGAGAATCAGTCACTATTATGAGCTCTTAACCAATGCAATTATGTTTTGAGATTTCCATAACCACCATTAAAGAAACTTGCCATTTTTGTTCAAAATTTGAATTTCATGCTCATAATAGGCTTGGCACAAATTTGGTATGTGATTCATGACATATAAAAGTCATTCAAAACTCAAAGATACCATTTAACTCATTTTTTTTTATTTGAATTATTATGGATTAAAGTGAATTAAATCCATAAAAATTAAATAAAAATGAAAAAAATAAATATTTGGTCTTGTAATGGGTCATGGGACACGTGGGTGGCATGACAAGGCTGAACCAAGTGGAAAAAAGTGGGCCCTTTTGTCAAAAATTGAAGTTTCAAGGATAGTTGACTTTGGCCATTTCACAAAAATTTCCCAACTTCTCCAATGCATATCTTTCTCAATTTTGATCATATGAACATGTTCTTGGACATTTTGGAAAGGTCTTGAAGTCCTCTAACCAATGCCTTTGGTCCCATGTCATTTTGATTTACCAATCTCAAGTTATGGTCTTTGACTTAAAATGCCTTTTTGTTGACTTTTGAAAATGACCTATAATGTTGAAATTAATAACTTTTTGTGAGAGCATTTCTTGGACTTGGAATGTGAAGATGAGTTGTAGGAAATGTCATCCCCTTAAAAATGAGCATTTGATGGGATTTTTCTGATGAACCATGAAAAAGTTATGCCTTGGTCAAGTTACAGTTGACTTTTCAGCTGTCCAAAAATAGAAACTTTTGCATCTTGATGATTTTTGAGCCATTCTTGTGAAATCATTGTCAAGACTTGACCAAATGATGATTGTGGCTTCAAAATAAGATGTTGACCAAAAAATTTGACTTTTGACTGCCAAATGACCATTTAGCCCCTACAGTTGATTGTGAAGCAATTAGGATTTTTGACTGTGTAACTTGACCTTGTGAGCCTTGAAACTTGACATGTAGGTGCTTGACAATGTATATGAGCATATGGGACTTGATTAAGCCCTTGAAAACCTCAACTTCTTTGCAAGAACCAAAACCCTAATTTGACTGGCTTAGGAGGGTGCTTGGCTGTGTAGCCCTTGAGTAGACTTTGAACCATTTGAGGTGATGCTTGTCAAAACTTTGAAGAATATGGGAGGGCAAATTTTGGGGTACAACAATTTCCCCTGTTCAATCTTCTTAAACCTGAGGATGTGGATTGGCTTGTGTGCCTTTCGTGATCCGAGGGTGGAAGATGATTGAACACTAGAGTGCCCAGAAATTTGCACTCACATAGTAGAGTATCAGCAGTGTGATGTCGGGAATGGGCTTATAGATGCCATTTGGAGAGATGATAGATAGGAGGATGGGCTTATAGATGCCATCTGGAAGTGTGATAGAACCTTGTCGGGAATGGGCTTATAGATGCCATTTGGAACTGTAATGGATAACTGCGTCCGAATAAGAAATAGAATGGCCTCCGTGTCTGGAGCATATCTAGTCTGTGTTTGAATGTGTGACAGTATGTCATCCGAATCTGGATCGTATCTGGACTGTCTTTTGAATGAATCTGGACTAAACAATAGAATAGCATCCGGGCTGGAGCATCTCTAAGTTGTCTTTAGAAGCTTGAATCTGAATAAGCAATATAATAGCATCCGGGTCAGGAGCATCTCTAAGCTATATCTCAAAGGAAATCTGAATAAGTATCAGAATGTCGCCATGTCTGGGTTACAACTGAACTATTTCTAGCAGGAAGTCTGAATAAGCATTAGAGCAGCATCCAGATCTGGAGCATCTCTAGGCTGTCTCTGGAGAGAAATCTGGAATAAACAATAGAATAGCATCCGTGGTTGGAGCATCTCTAAGTTATCTTTAGGAGTTTGAATCTGAATAAGCAATAGAATAGCGTCCGGGTCAGGAGCATCTCTAAGCCATCTCTGAAAAGAACTCTGAATAAGCAAAAGAATAGCGTCCATATCTGGAGCATTTCCCAGCTATATCTGAAAGGAAACTCTTGAATAAGCAAAAGAATAACGTCCATCTCTGGAGCATTTCTAAGCCGTCTCTGAAGAGAAAATCTGAATAAGCAAAAGAATAGCATCCATATCTGGAGCATTTCCCAGCTATATCTGAAAGGAAACTCTTGAATAAGCAAAAGAATAACGTCCACCTCTGGAGCATTTCTAAGCCATCTCTGAAGAGAAAATCTGAATAAGCAAAAGAATAGCATCCATATCTGGAGCATTTCCCAGCTATATCTGAAAGGAAACTCTTGAATAAGCAAAAGAATAACGTCCATCTCTGGAGCATCTCTAAGCCATCTCTGAAGAGAAAATCTGAATAAGCAAAAGAATAACATCCATATCTGGAGCATTTCCCAGCTATATCTGAAAGGAAACTCTTGAATAAGCAAAAGAATAACGTCCATCTCTGGAGCATCTCTAAGCCATCTCTGAAGAGAAAATCTGAATAAGCAAAAGAACAACATCCATCTCTGGAGCATTTCTAAGCTATCTCTGGAGATAAATCTGAATAAGCAAAAGAACAACATCCATATCTGGAGCATTTCTCGGCTATCTCTTCAATCTCTTTAATGTAGATATGCCCTGGCTGGATACAGGTGTCGAACCTACTCATAGATATGCCCTGGTTGGATACAGGAATCGAATCTGGAATTACGATAGTTGATAGTAATCATTTTTGGGATTGACCTTTTTCCTGAAAAGGCGAAACATCAGTTGTATGCAATGTCGTGATGTATGAAATGCATGATGTCATGATGTCCCAAAATAAATGAGATAGTGTGTTATGATGCGTATATGCATATGTCATGATGTATGTCAATGTGATGTTTATGAATGCATTTTCGTCTAGGAAAATAAATTCTTGACGAATGCCGGGAAGCTGAATCCTGGGCTGATGTTTGAAGAGTAGAGTTCTTCATTTCCGCTGGGGATGATGGTTGCAAGAATAAACCGGTAGGAGAAGATGACTCCGTTGGGGAATAAACTTGTTGGAGAGATTACTCTGCGGGGAATACTCTGTGGGAAGAGATGCTTCGCTGAGGTTTGATGATAACTCCGCTGGGGATACCGTTGATGAGTTATGTTGGAAGATTTGATGAACTCCACTGGGGGGTAGGAAGAACTTCGCCGAGGACGATCTTTCCGTGGCAATTGGCTGAGGATAACCCAGTTATACCCTGTTGGGGAAATAACCTTTGAATAAATCCGGGGAGACGCGTTCGTACTCTGCAGGTGATAAGCTTCCAGAATCTACTGGGGAGATTGATACAACTCTCCTGGGGAAACTTTTGGACTGCACTGGGGAAGTGGCTCCACTGGGTGTCTGGTATTCCGCGGGGAACAATCTTATACCAAGACTGCCGGGGATGCTTGCTTAGGAACATCTGTATACTCCGCTGGGGAATATTGAGATTTTTTGGGGATACCCAACTTCCTTAAGGCTGACAGTAGGCTAACTCTGCTTGGGGAGAGTATTGCTGACTTGCTAGGGATACTGTGCCTTTTCAGGGCTGATGGGAGACCAACTCTGCTCGGAGGAGAGTACTGTTGAATCATGCCTTACTCTGCAGGGAGTGAAGGTATCCTGGTTACATTCTTCAGCCGAATCTACCTTGGTACCTTGATTGACAGAGCAACTAGATCGCTTGGACAACTCATTATTGCCCCTGTTTCTGACGTGAGAGAAGAAGATACCTTGTGAGGTGTTAGACAACTGCCGATTCGACAAATCTTCTTCTGGTAGGCAAGTGACGAGATGACGGGACATAGTCGTACGCTTTTGATCCCTAACTTTTGCCTGGACCGCTCTTTCGGGTTTTCAGTCCATCGGGATACCCTTTTTTGCCCAAGCCGCCTTTTCAGGTTTTCGACTTGCCGGGTGTACAGATTTTTTCATTTCATCCCTTGTTTTTGCCCGAACCCTTTTGGTTCGCCGGGAAGCCCTTATTTTTGCCTAGGTGTGTCAACCTAGCGGGTCTTTGATTATGCGTAGTATTTTTTCGACTATGTCCACGCTCTCAGAATGTAGGGAGATGCCCCTGTCGGTAGTGCTGCGTTACCCTACTACCAGAAGATCTTCGTTTGATCGTCCAATGCCCCAAGTGATCCAGATGGAGATTTGCCCCAAGTTGATTGGCCTTTTGAGAGATTCTCCGAATCTTGACTTAACTTCCCCAGATGATGGACAATGATCATGCCGTGCCCCTTGATTGGGGGTGCTTTTGTTCATTTAGACATTCGTCGTGCGAACCTCTATGATGTTCAAACAAATAGTCATATGCAAGCAATGTTATATTAAAATGCAAAGCTTATGTCTGTTTGAAAATGCATCTTTTTTAGTAAAAACAAGTGAATTTTGTAAAACTGTGATGTCAACTCGTTATTTTACCGCAAGCCCTAAGGAGTCAGGATACCTTTGTAACAGTATGCTTTCGAACTAACCCATGCTTCAGCTAGGACTTTTAAGGGTTATAACGTGGCCTGGTTCACGGTTTAAGAAACAAAGGTTAAAGGCTCAAATTTTATTTGTACCCACCCGCTCTTCGTGATGTTCTTCAAACCTAAACTCAGCTGATCGTACGTTAGACCTTGTTTGAGTCTTTGTCCTGATATACCGGTGATGGTTCGGGTATTGACATTTCATTTGGAATAGGCAGTCATTCCCCTTTTTTTGTTGAGGGTTTGTAGGACCTCTTTCTTTTTTTTATTTCATTATCCCTGTCTTTTGCCTGAACTGTTTCTTTTCGTATTACAGTCAGCGGGATGCCCCAGTTTTTCTAAGTCTCTGTGATCGGTGGATCTGGAACTGACTGTTTTAAAGCTGGTTCGCGAAAATGTCGCGGAAGCAAGAGTCGCCACCGTCTTTTATTTTCTCCAAATGGAAAGGACAAAAGCACAGAAAAATTCCTTAAAGAGATTGCTCTCGGTTCGGGAGGTAGGTTATAGAAAGGGAAGGTGTTAGCACCCTTTCTATCCATGGTTATCCATGGGCTCTTAGATACTTGCTCATTGTGTTTTCAAAAATGTTTGTTTTCTTCTCAATGTGGGTTTTAAAAGTTTCTTTGAAAAATTTCAGTTCGACTCGTACGTCAGAGTGTTTGAAAAAAATTGCTTTGAAAGCTTTTGAAAATATGTTGGTGCGAAAAGTCTTTTTTAGTTTGTTTTTGAAGAGAGCAAGTATCCTTGAGAACCTACCTACCCTAAGGAATTCGTCTGTGTAAATGTCCTTTAAAGTAGTGCCATCCCACCATTGAGAGGTAGGTAGCACCACTGTTGGAGGTGTTCGGGTCAATTCGAGTTTTAGGGACGTGGTGATCACCAGAGCAATGGGAAGACACCTTAGAAGCTACCCTTATGCCATTGATCTTTTATTCCGAGGCAACTTATTCGAGGCAACTTTGTTTTAGGCAACTAGATCAATGGACACAAGGACTTACTAAACATCCTCTACTCGACGATCACCTTTCGAAAGGCAACAGTGAGGCGTACCCTAGGGGTGGTGTGCGAATTGTGTGTCATTTTCAGTTTATTGTTTGTCTTGTCATGTATTGGTGATCTAACGATTCGATTTTATTTTTGGGCATTCATTCTTTCATGTTATTGTTTAGCAGTTAAAAGTGCTGGAATTTAAAGTGCAGAAAAGATAAAAGTCCTACGCTATTACAAAGGGCGAGGGTCTACAACGCCAAATTAATCCAGACCCATTTTAAAATAAATTGCAGAAAAGAAATGTCTAATAGCTATTACATGGCTTTGGTACAAATACATTCACAAAAGAAATAAATGAAACGCGCAAAAAAGAAAATAATCAATGCGAGGGCGTTGAACCCTTTAAAGGAATTAAAATAATTAAGTTATCTAAAATTAAAATTAAATGAAAATGGTATTTCTGTGTTTTTTAGATTTAAAAGAAAAAAGGAAAAATTAATTAAAATTTTAATGCTAAACCCTAGTTCTAATGTTTTTTAAGTTATTAAGAAAAAGATTTAATTTCTAACCTAATTTAATTCTAAATTAATTTATGTACAATTTTTGATTTATGAAAAATAAAAAAATAATATTATTATTCTGAAAAAAAGAAAAGGAAAATAAAAAAAGAGAAAATAAAAATTATTAAACCTAAATTCTATTTTTTTGGATTTTATTAAAAGAATTAAATTTGTACCCTAATTAAACTAAGTAATTACAAGTATTTATTTAGAAAATAATTAAAATAAAAATTATATTTTTTATTTTGGTCCTTTTTATTTTTATGATGTTTTTGTATTTTGATTAAAAAATTAAATAAAACAAGTAATTAAAATAGTATAACAATTAAAATAAATGATTAAAAGATATAAGAAAATAAATTAAATGGGCAAACCAGGGGGGGTAGACCCCAGAATTGGAGGTGCAGATTTGAAAAAGCCTGGCCCATTTGCTTGAAATCCATTGACTTTTTTTGATCCAGTGTGATGCATTTGACTGAAGCGTAGCATATTTCCCAATCCTTGCCTTTGATGTGGGTGCTCAGGGACACGTGGATGAGCTGATTTTGAAGTGCATGGTGAGTCTTCAATGTTATGCTGCATGGGAATTCAAGTGAAAAAATAATATGAGAAATGTGTGAGACCTGGGGTTTGAACCCAGGTCATGAGAGTCCCTAGCGCACGTCCCTGCCAGCTGAGCCACGTTGATTTCATTTAATATAATATGGTTAATAAATAACAAATATTAAAACCAACGCATAATGGATAAACGCGCGCAAATTTGAATGAACGTATCATTGGCTGCCACGACGTCTTCTTCCTCGCGTGCCCTGAAACATGAAACACAACAGCAACGGTTTTGAAGCGTTGTTTTAAGCATGCTATGGGAAAATAGCGAATAGCCATATAGGCTACATAAATTGTTCGCGATGGTTGTTTCTTACTCGTCTTGGTGTACTGAGTTCAACCATGGTGGTCCTGAGCCCTAATTTTTCCTCTAGGCAAAGTCCCCAATTTAAGAAAACTGTAACCCTAATATTCGAAAATGGTGAATTCGCGTATGATCAACAAAAATGAAATCAAACACCATGAATAGCTTGGAAACTTTGTGAGGAACATGAATATGTAATTAAAAATGCAAAAGGATGCTTAATTCATGCTATGCGATTTGAGAATTTTTGAGGTACAGTTTTGCTCATGGATACCAGTTCAAGGAGTTTTGATTAATGTTATGAATTGGGATACGTTCAGAATTGTCTCAGGAAGCTATTGGTATATGAATCAAGGCTTAAAAAACTCCCTAGTAGTGATTTCAGTTTTGCATTATATGGCCAAAATTTCAAATTGTCCAATGGCTTTTGAGCGAGCCTTTTGCTATCTTATGGTTAGGGTTGGACTCAGTGATCATAATGGATGGAAATTAGCTTGCTAACTGACCTTAATTCATGCTTGGGAAAGAATTGGTCTTAGGGTTTCTTCCATTAACCATTTTTCCTCCTTTTTAGCCAAAACCTAGACCTAGTGTGCAAATGAACCCTAGCCTGATTTCTTGAGTTGGTTCATGATACATAGGAATTGTCCAAGTTCACATGACACTATTCCATTGGTTTTTAAATTTTATTTGAATTTTCAAAGAATTAAAATGAATTAAATCATCAAAAATTAAATAAAATAAAAAATCAATATTTGGTCTTGAAATTAGCCATGGGACACGTGTGTGGCATGACAAGGATGAACCAAGTGGAAAAAATGGGGCCCTTTTGTCAAAAATTGGATTTTCAAAGATAGTTGACTTTTGCCATTTCACAAAAATTTCCCAACTTCTACAAGGCATAACTTGCTCAATTTTTAAGCTTTTCACATGTTCTTGGACATTTTGGAAAGGTCTTTGAGTCCTTTAACCAATGCCTTTGGTCCCATGTCATTTTGATTCACCAATCTCAAGTTATGGTCTTTGACTTAAAGTCCCTTTTTGTTGACTTTTGAAAATGACCTGTAATGTTGAAATTGATAACTTTTTGTGAGAGCATTTCTTGGACTTGAAGTATGAAGATGAGTTGTAGGAAATGTCTTTCTCTTCAAAATGAGCTTTGGATGGAATTTTTCTGATAATCCATGTGAAAGTTATGCCCTGGTCAATTTCAGTTGACTTTTTCAGCTGTCCAAATATAGCAACTTTTGCATCTTTGATGATTTCTGAGCCAAATTTTGAGAATCATGATCAAGCATTGATCAAATGATGTTTGTGGCTTCAAAATGATATGTGGACCAAAAATTTGAACTTTTGACTGTCAAATGACCATTTTGCCCCTACAGTTGACTGTAGTGCAATTTAGGGTTTTGACTGTGCAATCTTGAACTGAATGCCTTGAAACTTGATATGAGGATGCTTGACCATGTTTGTAAGCATATGAGACTTGATTGAACCTTTGAAAACTTCCTTTTCTTGATCAACCTCAAAACCCTAATTTTGACTGTATGGGAGACTGTTGCACTGCACAACCCTTGGGGAATTTTCTAGCTTGGCTTGGCAATTTCTTGAGGAATATGGGAGGGCAAATTTTGGGGTATAACAGTTGCCCCTGTTCAATCTTCTTAGACCTGAGGATGCAGATTGGCTGACGTGCCTTTCGTAATCCGAGGGTAGAAGATGATTGGACACTAGAGTGCCCGGAAATTTGCGCTCACATGTTAGCAATGATGGGAATGGGCTTATAGATGCCATCTGGATGTTTGATTGCGTAAGAGATTCCTTAGCGAGAACCTGCATACCTGCAAAAGAGAAAATGAGTACCTGACACGTTGCAGGAGCTGATTTTAGATGCTTGGTATAGATATATCCTGACAAGTCACAGGAGCTGAGTCTGGAGCTTCAAACGGCGATGAAAGAACCAGGGATGATTACTTCCTTAGCATGAATGATAAGAGAGCCTTAGGAGACTTTAACTTCAACAACGCTCGTTGAGAAAAATCTGGGGTGTCTTCTACTGGGATAAGAATCAGGGAGATCTTAGGGTCGATCTGACTGAACCAGAGAGGCCTTTGACTGGATAAGCAATCAGGAAAATCTTGGGGCAATTTAACTGAACCGGTCTAGGTCTTGAAATGTCTTCAACTGGATAAGCAATCAGGAAAATCTTGGGACGATTTAACTGAACCAGAGAAGGCCTTTGACTGGATAAGTAATCAGGAAAATCTTGGGACGATTTAACTGAACCGGTCTAGGTCTTGAAATGTCTTCAACTGGATAAGCAATCAGGAAAATCTTGGGACGATTTAACTGAACCAGAGAAGGCCTTTGACTGGATAAGCGATCAGGAAAATCTCGGGACGATTTAGCTGAACCGGTCTAGGTCTTGAAATGTCTTCAACTGGATAAGCAATCAGGAAAATCTTGGGACGATTTAACTGAACCAGAGAAGGCCTTTGACTGGATAAGCAATCAGGAAAATCTTGGGACGATTTAACTGAACCGGTCTAGGTCTTGAAATGTCTTCAACTGGATAAGCAATCAGGAAAATCTTGGGACGATTTAACTGAACCAGAGGAGGCCTTTGACTGGATAAGCAATCAGGAAAATCTTGGGGCGATTTAACTGAACCGGTCTAGGTCTTGAAATGTCTTGAGAACTTAACTGGATCTTTCCTGAAAGGTAAAAATCAGTCATATGCAATGCATGATATGGATCAAGCAATGATGTTCTCAACATAAATGAGATTTGTATGATGCAATGCGTTATGCATGCTATAATGATGTATGTGACGTTTTATGTATGTTTTCGTCTAGGAAAGTAAATCCTTGACAGGTGCCGGGAAGTTGTATCCTGGGCTGATGTCGAAGAGTAAATTTGCTTCCGCTGGGGATGATAACTGCAAGGATACCGGTAGGAGAAGACGACTCCGTTGCGGAATAAACTTGGCGAATGGAAGATTCTGTGGGGAGAAAAGATACTCTAGCGATCATGCTGGAAAGCAATACTCTGTGGGAAGAGTGATGCCTTGCTGAATTGTTGATAACCTGCTGAGGACACCGTTGTTATGTTGGAAGTATTGATGGACTTCGCTGGGGATAGGAAGGAACTACGTTGACGACGACCTTTCCTTGGCTTTTGGCTGAGGATAACCCAGTTATATCCTGTTAAGGAAATACCTCTTTAAACAAAGCCGGACGACGCGTTCGTGCTCTGCTAGGGATAAGCTTCCAGAATATACTGGGGATAAGCTTACTGCTTGGGGAGATGAATTCCATCTTTCCTGGGGAACTTGGATGGGACTCTCCTGGGGAGGTTTTGATAGTTTTGATATGCTGGGGAAGAATGCACTGACTTGCTGTCTCACTCTCTAGGGAATTTAAGATGCTTGGTTAGGTTCTTTAGCTGAACCTACTTTGGTACCTTGGAGGATAGAACAATTAGACTGCTCAGACAACTCTTTATTGCCCCTGTTTCTAGTGTCACCTGCAATTAATTCTTTGTTTCGTATGCAAATATTTATGAGCTGGCAAATTATTATCAATGCATATATCACAAATTGAACCTTGGACGTTCTTCACAAAACAAAAACAAAAAAAAAAAAAGAAAAATAGTTGGCACGTTTAACTGAAAAGTATATTTGTATTGATTTTGAATAGCCTGCGAATAGGCTTTTTTGTGTACAAGAGGCTGGCGTCCTAGTAAGAGGAACGTCGCCGAATAAGAGAATTTATACAAGTTTTGCACAAAAGAAAATAAACAGCTGCGTGAAATATGAATAATCCACTGGGTTTCAACTCTGCTATCGCCTTTATAACTCTGAGCGTCTCATCACTTGATGACCTTGGTTGAGGGTGAAGCTGACTGATCGATGCCGTTTGAGCTTGATGCAGATACCGGATTCTGGATGCAAAGTGATTTAATGAGATATAGTATTACGCTTTTATCCCTAATTTTTGCCTGGACCGCCTTTTCGGGTTTTCAGTCCACCGGGATACCCATTTTTGCCCAAGCCGCCTTTTCAGGTTTTCGACTTGCCGGGTGTACAGATTTTTCATTTTCATCCCTTCATTTTGCCCGAACCCTTTTGGTTCGACGGGAAGCCCTAACTTTTGCCTAGGCATGTCAGCCTAGCGGGTCATTTTTTCATGCGTAGTATTTTTTAACTATGTCTGCATTGGCAGGGTGAGGAAGGTCGTCACCATCCATGTTGGTTAATATCATTGCTCCTCCTGAGAACACATGCTTAACCACAAATGGCCCTTCGTACGTAGGGGTCCATTTGCCCCTTGGATCACTCTGAGGAAGGATGATTCGCTTGATCACCAGATCCCCGACTTGATATTCCTGTGGTCTGACCTTTTTGTTAAATGCCCTGATCATTCGCTTCTGATACGTCTGACCATGACAGATAGCAGCAAGTCTCTTTTCGTCAATAAGGTTGAGCTGATCAAGTCGTGTCTGGATCCAATCATCTTCGTTCAGATTTGCATCCTTCATTATCCGGAGAGAAGGAATTTGTACTTCGATCGGCAAGACTGCCTCCATGCCATAAACCAAAGAGAAAGGAGTTGCCCCGGTTGACGTCCTAGCTGAGGTACGATACCCATGTAGAGCGAACGGTAACATTTCGTGCCAATCTTTATACGTTACTGTCATCTTCTGCACGATCTTCTTGATGTTTTTATTAGCTGCCTCTACAGCCCCATTCATCTTCGGTCTGTAAGGAGAAGAATTGTGGTGCTGTATCTTGAACTGCTCGCAGAGCTCAGCGATCATCTTATTGTTCAGATTGGTACCGTTATCTGTAATAATCCGCTCAGGGACACCGTACCGACAGATCAGGTTGTGCCGAATGAACCGTGCCACAACAGTCTTGGTCACCGTAGCATAGGATGCTGCCTCAACCCACTTCGTAAAATAATAAATCGCCACTAGGATGAAGCGATGTCCATTAGATGTCGTAGGTTTAATCTCACCGATCATGTCTATGCCCCACATTGCAAATGGCCAAGGCGCAGTCAGAACATTCAGGGGAACTGGAGGAACATGCACCTTGTCTGCGTAGATCTGGCATTTATGGCATGTCCTAGAATGTTGGTAACAATCAGCTTCCATGGTGGACCAGTAATACCCTGCCCGTAGGATCTTCTTTGCCATGGTATGTCCACTGGAGTGTGTACCAAAGGCCCCTTCATGCAGCTCTTCCATGATTCTTTCTGCTTCAGTCTTATCCACACAACGCAGTAAGGTTGAATCCTGGTTTCGCTTGTACAAAATGCCATTGCTAAGGAAGAACTTGGCTGCAAACCTCCTCAGAAATTTCTTATCATTGACAGAGGCACCTTCAGGGTATTCCTGAACTTCCAGATATCTCTTCACTTCGTGATACCAAGGCTTCTCAGTCACCAATTCAGTTTCGAGATCACAACAGTATGCCGGTTCGTCCAGTTTCCAGATGATGATCCGGGGAGCTTCATTATCCCATTTAACCTTGAACATTGAAGACATTGTAGCTAACGCGTCCGCCAACTGATTCTCTTCTCTTGGAAAGTGCTCAAATGTTATCTCTGTGAAGTGGGGGATCAGAGCCAACACACATTCTCTGTAAGGAATCAAGTTTGGGTGTTTCGTATCCCACTCTCCTTTGATCTGATTGATCACAAGAGCGGAATCTCCGAAGACACTCAGAAATTTGATCCTCAGGTCGATCGCAGCTTGAAGACCCATAATACACGCTTCATACTCCGCCATGTTGTTGGTACAGTTGAAACACAGCCGGGCGGTGAGTGGAGTATGAGTACCTTGTGGAGATACGATTATGGCGCCGATACCATTTCCCAAAGCATTGGAGGCTCCGTCAAAGTGCATAGACCATCGGGATCCTGGTTCAGGTCCTTCATCCGGCCCAGGTACTTCACAGTCAGTTACTATCATAATGCTTTCGTCTGGAAACTCGAAGTTCATTGATTGGTAGTCATCCACAGCTTGATGTGCTAGGTGGTCTGCCAATACACTTCCCTTGATGGCTTTTTGGGTCGTGTACTGAATGTCGTATTCCGTCAGGATCATCTGCCATCTTGCAATTCTCCCAGACAGAGCAGGCTTTTCAAATATATACTTTATAGGATCCATTTTTGAGATTAACAAGGTAGTGTGAGTCAGCATATACTGTCTCAGCCGGCGAGCAGCCCATACCAAAGCGCAGCAAGTTTTCTCAAGCAGTGAGTATCGGGTCTCACAGTCGGTAAACTTTTTGCTAAGGTAATAAATGGCATGTTCTTTTCGGCCAGACTCGTCATGCTGCCCCAGCACACACCCCATTGCATTATCAAGCACTGTCAGGTAAAGTATCAAAGGTCTCCCTTCAACTGGTGGCATAAGGATGGGTGGTTCTTGGAGATATTCTTTGATTCTGTCAAAAGCAGCCTGACATTCATCATTCCAACGTACTACCTGATCTTTCTTCAGCAGCTTGAAGATTGGTTCACAGGTAGCAGTTAAGTGTGAGATGAACCGAGCAATGTAATTCAGACGTCCTAGAAAGCCTCTGACTTCCTTCTCTGTCTTAGGAACTGGCATCTCTTGAATGGCTTTGACCTTAGCAGGGTCCACTTGAATTCCTTTATCACTCACCACGAAGCCTAGCAATTTTCCAGATCTTACCCCGAAGGTACACTTGTTCGGGTTCAACCTCAGTTTGTATAGTTTCAACCGGTCAAATAGTTTCTGTAGATGATCAAGGTGTTCTTCCTCAGTTTGGGACCTAGCGATCATGTCGTCAACATACACTTCTATCTCATGATGGATCATGTCATGAAATAAAGCCACCATAGCACGTTGGTAGGTTGCCCCAGCATTCTTTAGTCCAAAAGGCATGACTTTGTAGCAGAAGGTGCCCCACTGAGTAACAAACGTAGTCTTTTCCATGTCTTCCGGAGCCATCTTGATCTGATTGTAGCCTGAAAAACCATCCATGAAAGAGAACACTTTATGCTGAGCTGTATTATCAACAAGGACATCAATGTGGGGTAGAGGGAAGTCATCCTTGGGGCTGGCCCTGTTCAGATCCCTGTAATCGACACACATCCTGACCTTGCCGTCCTTCTTAGGTACCGGCACCACATTAGCGACCCACTGAGGGTAAGAAGTCACTGCAAGAAACCCGGCATCAAACTGCTTCACCACCTCGGCTTTAATCTTCTCAGACATCTCTGGACGCATACGGCGGACCTTTTGCTTAACCGGAGGGCATTCTTCTTTAGTCGGTAAGTGATGGACCACAATGTCGGTATCTAACCCGGGCATATCTTCGTAGGACCAGGCAAAGATTTCTTTATAGTCATGCAGCATCTGAGTCAACCGTTGCTTCACGCTGAGTTCTAGGTTGGCACCAATCTTCACCTCTTTCTTGTCCTCCTCAGTACCCAAGTTTATTATTTCCACTGGCTCTTCATGGGGTTGAATTGCCCTCTCTTCCTGTTGTAAGAGTCTTGCAAGTTCACCAGGCACTTCGCAATCATCTTCACCTTCGTCTTCGGCTAAGTTGATCGGATTTTCGAAGTCATAACTGGCAGTAGCAGAGTCGTTACCAGTGAGATCCAGAGTGGATTGAAACCTGTATGAGTGAGTGTGTGTGTAAATACGGCTGTTTTGTAATATATAAAGAAAGGAAAGAAAAGGAGCGCAAAATTCGAAATGTGAAAAACGTCCAATGCTTTTATTCATGATATATGACGGTGACAAACAAAAGCCCTCATAAATAAAACCACGGTGCCCCGGGTAAGACACCGGGCCATATAGTCTCAAATTATTGTTTATTACAAATCAAAAACAAAGAAATTCATTACTGAGGAACAAAAGTTATAGGTGTAAAATCTTGAGCAGTCCAATTGGTCAATCCACCGTCGGCCGTCGGGTAGATCCAGCTATCGAACTTTGACTCTTCCACTTCATCTTCCTCTCCAATAGCATTCACTCCAGAGTGAGTGATGAGCACCGGAGGTCTTCCAATTCTTGCCTTGCGCACTGCTTTCTGAGCTTCTGTAGTGAAACCCAGCCCAAACTTGTTAGTCTTAGGAGTAAGATCAGGAAGCTTGCCCCAGTTTGCACATTCACCTCTTTCGATCACAGCCCGGGCGTCCTTTAAGGAGGCCATCTTCATAGGAGAAACCTCTTCATCTTCTGCTGCTGCCAAGGTTGGTGGTACTTCCTCAAAATGTTGAAAGGGGGTTTCAATGAACTCCCCATCCATTTCTACATATCTGAAGGAGTTGAGGTGGCTGACCATGTACTCCTCCTCCCCTTGCACTGTTACGATCTTCCCCTTGACCGGGTACTTGAGCTTCTGATGCAATGTGGAAGTCACAGCTCCAGCCTTGTGGATCCATGGGCGACCCAGCAAACAAGAATAGGACGGATGGATATTGTTGTACCCCAAAATTTGCCCTCCCATATTCATCAAGAATTGTCAAAGTCAAGGTCACAAAATGCCCCAAGGGTTGTGCAGCTCAACTGTCTCCTAGACAGTCAAAACTAGGGTTTGAGTTCTGGTCAAGCAAATGAACTTTTCAAAGGCCCAATCAAGTCTCACATGCCTACAAAGATGGTCAAGCATCCTCATGTCAAGTTTCAAGGCATTCAGCTCAAAATTGCACAGTCAAAACCCTAGATTGCACTACAGTCAACTGTAGGGGCAAAATGGTCATTTGACAGTCAAAAGTTCAAATTTTTGGTCAACATATCATTTTGAAGCCACAAACATCATTTGATCAATGCTTGATCATGATTTTCAAGATTTGGCTCAGAAATCATCAAAGATGCAAAAGTTGCTATATTTGGACAGCTGAAAAAGTCAACTGAAATTGACCAGGGCATAACTTTCACATGGATTATCAGAAAAATTCCATCCAAAGCTCATTTTGAAGAGAAGGACATTTCCTACAATTCATCTTCATGTTCCAAGTCCAAGAAATGCTCTCACAAAAAATTATCAATTTCAACATTATAGGTCATTTTCAAAAGTCAACAAAAAGTGACTTTAAGTCAAAGGCCATAACCTGAGATTGGTAAATCAAAATGACATGGGACCAAAGGCATTGGTTAAAGGACTCAAAGACCTTTCCAAAATGTCCAAGAACATGTGAAAAGCTTAAAAATTGACCAAGTTATGCCTTGTGGAAGTTGGGAAATTTTTGGAAATTTTTGAAAATCAACAATGATGCAAAAGGCCTAAAAATGCAAATGGGCCCAATTATCTTCCAAATTTCTTCATGCCAAGCCTATGCACGACCACTAGGCCCAAAGGGAAGTATTCTCATATTTTTTAATTATTTATTTGAATTAATATTAATTTATATTCATTTAAATGATTTTAATATATGAAAAATATCAAACTAACCTAAAAAAAATCTTTTCATGCACATTATAAGCTCAATATTTCGTGTAAGTCTTAAATAGGCAAGTTTTGGTATGATTGGCACATGATTGAACAAAAACACCATGAAAAAAGATTTGAAAAGATCCATGAAATCAAATATCCAAAAATCATCAAAGCAATGGATTTGATTCAATCTTTTTAACCTAATTGCTTCCATATATGATCAACATCAGAACCCTAGTGCTCTAAGACTCCAAGCTACGCTCAAAAGTAAAAACAAAAACTTGAAAATTGTCAAAAAAATTGGAAACTGATTTCAAGGTTCTAAGTAGATTCAAGCCTCCATTCCTTTTGCAATAGCTTCCTTGTGTGATTCTAAACGTTTCTCAATCAAAAACAACAAGTCAAACGCCTTGAAACGGTATCACAAAGTCAAACTGAACCAAGAAAATATTGAAATCGCATAGCATGATTTAGACATCTTTTGCATATTTTGTTTATGAATTCTTGTTTCTCATGATGTTCTAAAGCTAACCATACTAACTAATTTTATTTTTTAGCAATATACGTGAATCTGCCATGAATGGTCTTTAGGGTTTCAGGAACTCAAAAAGAGGGTTTCCCAATACAAGAAAAATTAGGACTTCTGGATACCATGGTTGAATTCAGGGCTTAGAGACGAAGAAGAACATGTCATCGCGCCCAATTTATGTTTGGATATGGGCTATTCGCTATTTTCGTGAATACCCTCTAAAACCACGTTTCAAAACCGTTCCCATAGCGTTCTGTGTTACAGGGGTGGGGAGGAAGAAGATGGCGTGTCCATCAGCCATTGGATAGTTTGAATTTCGCGCGAATTTCCAAAAGCGTTAGCGTGTTCTTTTTATATTATTTATGTTATATTATATGTTAAATATGAACGTGATGGCTCAGTGGTTAAGTGCTACGCTTGTAACCTTCAAGACCTGGGTTCAAGTCCCAGGTCTTCAACAATTTCCTATTATTTTTCCTTTGATAATCACATGCAGGCATAAGATAAGGATTCACCATACGTCTTCAAATCAAGCCACACACGCGTCCAACATGATCAGATCAAAGGCTTCAATTAAGAGAACACGCTAGGGCCAAGTCAACACGTTAGCATCCAATTGGCAAAGTCAACGAGGGCCATGCTTAATGGGCCAATGTCTAGGGCCTGAACCTCCACAATGGGACAGAACACCCCCTGGTTTGCATTTGTTTTCTATTTCCCTTCTTATTTTATTTTTGCCATTTTATTTACTTTATTTGTTTTAATTATTTTTTCAGCAAAATACAAAAACACACAAAATCAGAAAAAATATAAAAAAATATAATATTTATTTTATTATAATTGTTTTCATAAATAAATTAGAATGTAAATTATGTAGTGTAATTAGGTTTAATTTTAATTCTTTTTTAATAAAAATCCAAAAAACGTAGAATTTAGGTTTTAATTGTTAATTCTTTTTTTTCCCTTTTTTCCACAATAATAATTATCATTTATTTATTTATTTTCTTATTTAAATTGTACATAACCAATTTTAGGTTTAATTTAGATCATATTTTAATTCTTTTCTTAATAAATAAAAAATATTAGAATTAGGGTTTGCCGTTTAATTTAATCTCAATTAATTTCCTTTTTTTCATTAAATCTAAAAAACACAAAAATATCATTCTCATTTAATTTTAATTTTTAAGTCCTTATTAATTTTAATTATTTGCAAAAGGGTCCAACGCCCTAGTTTCGTTTCAATTATTTAATTTGCGCATTTATCTTATGTCGTTTAATTATAATTATGTAATTGTCCCAAAGCATTGTAATTTACTTTTCGCATTTTTATTTCTTCGCATTATTTATTTTTCCGCTAAATCGGGTCCGGTTTAATTTTGGCGATGTGGACCCGCGCCATTTGTAATAGTTTAGCTTTATTTCCTCGCAATTTATAACTGTTAAATATGCATGCAAGAATGAATGGACTTAAAATAAAATCAAGCGTAGATCACCAATAACATGAATAAAACAAAATAACTGAACATGACACACTATTCGCACACACCACCCCTAAGGTACGCCTCACTGTTGCCTTTCGAAAAGTGGTCGTCGAGTAGAAAACGTCTTAGTAAGTCCTCATGATCCGGGAACCTGGCATGAGGGTAGCTTCTAAGGTGTCTTCCTATTGCTCCGGTGATCACCACGTCCCTCAAAATCGAATTGACCCGAACACCTCCAACGGTGGTGCTACCTACCTCTCAATGGTGGGATGGCATTACCTTTAAGGACATTTACATAGACGAATTCCTTAGGGTAGGTAGGTTCTCAAGGATACTTGCTCTAATCTCAAAACAAACTCAAAAAGACTTTTCACACTGACACTTTTCAAAAGCTTTCCAAGCAAACTTTTCAAACACTCTGACGTACGAGTCGATCTGAAATTTTTCAAAGAAACTTTTAAACCCACATTGAAAAGCAAGAAAACAATTTTGAAAACACATTGAGCAAGTATCTAAGAGCCCATGGATAACCATGGATAGAAAGGGTGCTAACACCTTCCCTTTCTATAATCTACCTCCCGAACCGAGAGCAATCTCTATAAGGAATTTTTCTGTGCTTTTGTCCTTTCCAATTGGAGAAAATAAAAGACGGTGGCGACTCTTGCTTCCGCGACATTTCGCGAACCAGCGTTAAACAGTCAGTTCCAGATCCACCGATCACAGAACTGGCGACTCTGCTGGGGAAATAACTTAAAGTGAGGTGTACCTGAGGGCTAGGTCATAACTGTGTTTTCACTTGTATTGTTTTGCTTGCTTTATTATTGTGGGTTGCATCGGAGATACATAGATCCTAACCCGGATCTGGGGATACCCTGTTTAGGTAGCATAAGCTGTGAGGGACCTGTCCGGCGTAGACCGACACAGGTGAAGCAGTGGCTACGTTGGTGTGGCACCTTAGTCTGTACCGATATCCCTTGTGTCGCAACGAGGAGAATATGGGTCTTCTAAGGAGTCATTAAGCACCAACAACCTTAGAACCTTAATTGACACAACTTGGCCTTTAGAACAGTAGCAGTATGCTACGCCCATTGAGGCTAAACTCTCGTGATGGTTCTGGCCGCAAGAAAAGATTGCGATGCTGGAGTTATGACCGATTGAGGGTAGTCAATGATATTGGGATCCTCTAAGAACCCGGTTACTTTGATTAGGACAGGTATGAACCCACCAACTTCAAAAGGGTAATACCTAGACCCCATGCTGGCCTAAACTCTAAGGGCTCTTTGTGTGACTTGTGTGCCTTCGTACTTGACTATTCGCATGCTTGTTGTCTAACCCTTGAGTTCTTGCAGGTTTGGTTTATAGTCCTTAATTAGGACTCATAACAAGGTTTACCGAATGTCTTGCAGGTTCTGTTCATAGTCCTTAATTGGGACTTATAACAGGGTGAACTAATTTCTTGCAGGTCTTGTTTATAGTCCTTAACTAGGACTCATGACAGGGTTAACCAAATTTCTTGCAGGGTTTGTTTTAGTCCTTAACCAGGACTCATAACAAGTTTATCAAGTTTCTTGCAGGTTTTGGGTTCGCAGTCCTTAATTGGGACTCATAACAGGGTTACCTACATTACCCCGTGCATCATGACATCATACCATTGCATACATCCTAACCCATTTCAAGGATCTCAAGGGCTTATGATGCAGGTCATGATGAACCAACTGCCCAGCAAGGGGCAAAGAGGATTTATTTTCCTCCAGCTAAGGTCGTCAGAGGCTATGACCCACTTGATATGGTGAGCTCTGACTCCTGAAGAAGGTTCCCTTGACCAAGGTTGTTTGGAAATCAAAACCAGACATGATGATTAAAGTCAGGGGCTATGACCCACTGGATATGGTGAGCCTTTGACCCTTGAAGAAGGACTCCCAACAATATGAAGTGCTTTCAGTCAAGTCACCGGTTTCCAATGCTAACAAGTTTCTTGTTTACCCTGCGAGGTCCTTGAAAACATTGCATGCATATCATACACATCATTGCATTACAGGTATCCCTTCTGCAGGTCACTCACCCTTCTCGCTGTTTATTTCAGCAATGGCTTGCCCACAAGACAACCAGGACTTTCTTGCTCAAGAGACTCGGTTCGGGGAAATCCTCCTGAATCTATCCAAGGGGGAGGAGGAGCTAAGGATACTTCTCACAGAGCCCTCCGCCAGGGGAAATGCTGAGGATGGAAAGTTGGAACACCTACAAGCTGAGATGGATGCTATGAAAGCCCAGATGCTGGGACAGAGGAATATCATTCACTGCCTAGTTCGAAGACAAGAGGAACTCTGGTTTCTCTTCAACCAACTGCTTCAGGGAAACCTACTGGGGCAAACATCTGAGGGTAAAAAGCCATTCATCATCCAATCATCCTCGAGACAAGAGGATAAGGGGAAAGCTCCTCAAATGACTCCAGTGCCACAAATTCAACACCAACCTCGCCGAGTTCAGCCAGACAAGCCCAGGAGGCAATTCACCCAGCTCAACATGTCGCTGTTTCAAGCTTTGCAACGCCTATTGAGGTTGAATCTGATCACATTAAAGGCTCATCCCCGGAACCCCAACACAGCATCTCCTGCCTATGACCCCAATAAGAGGTGTGCCTACCACTCTGCTAGCCCAGGACATGACACCAATGAATGTTGGGAGCTGAGGAACAAAATCCAGAACCTGATCGATGAAGGGACAGTGGAGTTCACACAAGATGGACAGGTTGAATTTTTCTACCATTCCTCCAAGGCTCATCAGTTGAAGTGACAAACTCCGAGACTAGGAAACTTTTTGTTCATTCGAATGTTCAAGCTGTATTTCTTTCTTTTGACCGTTTAAACATTTATTCATGTTAAAACATTGTTATTCCATTAATGCATCGCTTATGTCTATTTCTGAACCAATATATTCGTATTCACTATACGCAAATTATTTTCATATTTTTTCTGATGTCAACTCTCAATTAATAATTCTAAGCCTCTTGAGGGAGGATGACGAAAACGATACCACGATCGTTACAGTATGCTTTTGAACGGACCCCGCTTATGAGGTACAGGCATTGTTTCAATTCCTAAACACTGGAGTAATAAGGAAGATAATCCCTCGTTAACCCCTCTGAGCCAAAGAAGTAGGAGTTTTTATTTTCGAAAATTAAAACCCTTAATCATAACCTGGGGCAGGGTAGTCTCTCAGTGGATCCAAGTGCATAACGAATGGCACCAAAGAGATCTTTACGAAATGAACAAAGGCAGTGATGGTTCAGAACAATCAAAAAGACAGGCAGTCATCATCAAAAATCATAAATGAAAAGCCCAAAAAGTCAAAACCAATAAAGAAGACTTACCAAACTGGGGCATCCCGCTGACTGTAATTCCAAAAAGGACACAGTTCAGGCAAAAAAAGAAAGGGATAACAAAAATCAAGAAAGAGGTCTTACAAACCCTCAACAAAAACAAAAATGACTGCCTATTCAAATAAACGTTCAACATCTGAACCATCATTGGAACATCAAAGCAAAAACTCAAGCAAGGTCTAACGCATGATCAACTGAGTGTAGGTTTGGAGAACATCACGAAGAGCGGGTGGGTACAAACAATTTGAGCCTTTATCCTTTGTTTCTTAAACCGTGAACCAGGCCACGTTATAACCCTCAAAAGTCCTAGCTGAAGCATGGGTTAGTTCGAAAGCATACTGTTACAAAGGTATCCTGACTCCTGAAGGCCTACGGTAAATACGGAGTTGACATCACGTGTTACAAACATTCATTTGTTTTATGAAAAGAATGCATTTTCAAAATATTCAAGACAGACATAGGCTTTGCATTTTTAACATAACTTTGTTTGCATATGACTTTTTGTTTGAACAGCAGGGAAATTCGCACGATGAATACCTAGTGAACAAAAGCACTTCCAATCAAGGGGCGGACATGACCATGGTCTATCATCTGGGGAAATCCAATCAAGATTCGGAGAATCTCTCAAAAGGCCAAACAGCCTGAGGCAAATCTCCGCCTGAGTCACTTGGGGCATTTCAACAACGAATCTTACCTGATCAAATACCTTCTGGTGGCATGACAAAACACTCCTAACAGGGGCAACTCCTTACATTCTGAAAGCACGGACATAGTCGAAAAAATACTACGCATAATCAAAGACCCGCTAGGTTGACACACCTAGGCAAAAATAAGGGCTTCCCGGCGAACCAAAAGGGTTCGGGCAAAATGAGGGATGAAATAAAAAAAATCTGTACACCCGGCAAGTCGAAAACCTGAAAAGGCGGCCTCGGCAAAAATGGGTATCCCGGTGGACTGAAAACCCGAAAGGGCAGTCCGGGCAAAAGTTAGGGATCAAAGCGTACGACTATGTCCTGTCATCTTGTCACCTGCCTACCAGAAGAAGGTTGGTCCGTCAACAACTGTCAGCGCCTCGCAGGTCTTCCTCTCCCACCTCAGAAACAGGGGCAATAAAGAGTTGTCTAAAAAGCAATCTAATTGTTCTGTCCTCCATGGTATCAAGGTGAGTTCAGCTAAAGAACATAACCAAATATCGTAATCCCCCAGAGAGTGAGCCAGCAAATCAGTGCATTCTTCTCCAAGCAGAGTTATCAAATCTCAAGGAAGTTGAGTATCCCCAGTAGATCTCGACATTCCTCAGCGGCATATATACCTATATTTTTAACAAACATCCCTGGCAGTCTTGGTCTAAAGATTGTTCCCCGGCGGTATCTCAATATTCAAAAGAATCACTTCCCCAGCATATCAAACTCCCCATGAGAGTCCAATCCAGTTTCCCCAGGAAAGTCGGAATTCATATCTCCCCAAGCAGCAAGCTTATCCCCAGTAGATTCTGGAAGCTTATCCTCAGAGCACGAACGCGTCGTCCTGGCTTGATTTAAAGAGTTATTTCCGTAACAGGATATAACTGGGTTATCCTCAGCCAAAAGCCACGGAAAAAGTGTCCTCGGCAAAGTATCTTCCTACCCCCAGCGAAGTCTATCAACACTTCCGACAACAAGGATATCCCCAGCGGAGTTATCTTCATCAACTCAGCAAAGCATCGCTATCCCCACAGAGTAGCACTCCCCAGCATGATCGCTAGAGTATCTTTTCTCCCGCAGAATTATTTCGTTTGCCAAGTTTATTCCTTAACGGAGTTATCTTCTCCTACCGGTATTCTTGCAAACAATCATCCACAGCGGAAGCAAAATCTCTTCCTCAACATCAGCCCAGGATACGACTTCCTGGCGCCTGTCAAGGATTTACTTCCCTAGACCAAAACATACATAAAACATTCACATACATCATCATAGCATGCATAACGCACTGCATCATACAAATCTCCTTTATGTTGAGAACATCATTGCTTGATCCATATCATGCATTGCATATGACTGACCTTTACCTTTCAGGAAAGATGCAGTTCAAATTCTCAATGATATTTCAAGACCTAGACCGGTTCAGTTAAGTCGTCCCCAAGACCTCCCTGATTCTTATCCCAGTAGAAGACACCAAGACTTTTCTCAACGAGCGTTGTTGAAGATAAAGTCACCCAAGATTTCCTTAACGAGCGTTGTTGAGGTCACCAAGATTTCCTTAACGAGCGTTGTTGAGGTCACCAAGATTTCCTCAACGAGCGTTGTTGAGGTCACCAAGATTTTTCCTCAACGAGCGTTGTTGAAGTTAAAGTCTTTTGTGGTCCCCTCTCCGACGGTGAGCGTGAGGTGGTAATTCCTTTTTCAGATGTTTCCCTCTCCGACGATGAGCGTGAGGTGATAGTCTCTTGTGGTCCCCTCTCCGACGGTGAGCGTGAGGTGGTAATTCCTTTTTCAGATGTTTCCCTCTCCGACGATGAGCGTGAGGTGATAGTCTTTTGTGGTCCCCTCTCCAACGGCGTGTGAGGTGGTAATTCCTTTTTCAAGATGTTTTCCTCTCCGACGATGAGCGTGAGGTGATAGTCTTTTGTGGTCCCCTCTCCGACGGTGAGCGTGAGGTGGTAATTCCTTTTTCAGATGTTTCCCTCTCCGACGATGAGCGTGAGGTGATAGTCTCTTGTGGTCCCCTCTCCGACGGTGAGCGTGAGGTGGTAATTCCTTTTTCAAGATGTTTTCCTCTCCGACGATGAGCGTGAGGTGATAGTCTCTTATGGTCCCCTCTCCAACGGCGTGTGAGGTGGTAATTCCTTCTTCAGATGTTTCCTCTCCGGCATGAGCGTGAGGTGATATTTCCTTCCAGATTATAATTTCCTATAGTTCCTTCTCCAACGACGAGTGAAGTGACTCCCTTTGAGATTATAATGTCCTTTGGTTCTATTCCTGACACTACGAAGATGGTAATTCTCACCAAGATTTTCTCAACGAGCGTTGTTGAGGTTAAAATCATTCAGGATTCTCTTACCATTCATGCTAAGGCAGTAACCGTCCCTGGCTCATTCATCAGCGTTTGAAGCTCCAGACTCAGCTCCTGTAATCAGTCAGGACACATCTATACCAAGCATCTAAAATCAACTCCTGCAACGTGTCAGGTACTCATTTTCTCTTTTGCAGGTATGCAGGTTCTAGCGAAGGAATCTCTTACGCAGTCAGCATCCAGATGGCATCTATAAGCCCATCACCCTATTCAGCAATCTCTAAATGACATCTATAAGCCCATTCCCCATCACTGTCACTATGTGAGCGCAAATTTCTGGGCACTTTAGTGTTCAATCATCTTCTACCCTCGGATTACGAAAGGCACGTCAGCCAATCTGCATCCTCAGGTCTAAGAAGATTGAACAGGGGCAACTGTTGTACCCCAAAATTTGCCCTCCCATATTCATCAAGAATTGTCAAAGTCAAGGTCACAAAATGCCCCAAGGGTTGTGCAGCTCAACTGTCTCCTAGACAGTCAAAACTAGGGTTTGAGTTCTGGTCAAGCAAATGAACTTTTCAAAGGCCCAATCAAGTCTCACATGCCTACAAAGATGGTCAAGCATCCTCATGTCAAGTTTCAAGGCATTCAGCTCAAAATTGCACAGTCAAAACCCTAGATTGCACTACAGTCAACTGTAGGGGCAAAATGGTCATTTGACAGTCAAAAGTTCAAATTTTTGGTCAACATATCATTTTGAAGCCACAAACATCATTTGATCAATGCTTGATCATGATTTTCAAGATTTGGCTCAGAAATCATCAAAGATGCAAAAGTTGCTATATTTGGACAGCTGAAAAAGTCAACTGAAATTGACCAGGGCATAACTTTCACATGGATTATCAGAAAAATTCCATCCAAAGCTCATTTTGAAGAGAAGGACATTTCCTACAATTCATCTTCATGTTCCAAGTCCAAGAAATGCTCTCACAAAAAATTATCAATTTCAACATTATAGGTCATTTTCAAAAGTCAACAAAAAGTGACTTTAAGTCAAAGGCCATAACTTGAGATTGGTAAATCAAAATGACATGGGACCAAAGGCATTGGTTAAAGGACTCAAAGACCTTTCCAAAATGTCCAAGAACATGTGAAAAGCTTAAAAATTGACCAAGTTATGCCTTGTGGAAGTTGGGAAATTTTTGGAAATATTTGAAAATCAACAATGATGCAAAAGGCCTAAAAATGCAAATGGGCCCAATTATCTTCCAAATTTCTTCATGCCAAGCCTATGCACGACCACTAGGCCCAAAGGGAAGTATTCTCATATTTTTTAATTATTTATTTGAATTAATATTAATTTATATTCATTTAAATGATTTTAATATATGAAAAATATCAAACTAACCTAAAAAAAATCTTTTCATGCACATTATAAGCTCAATATTTCGTGTAAGTCTTAAATAGGCAAGTTTTGGTATGATTGGCACATGATTGAACAAAAACACCATGAAAAAAGATTTGAAAAGATCCATGAAATCAAATATCCAAAAATCATCAAAGCAATGGATTTGATTCAATCTTTTTAACCTAATTGCTTCCATATATGATCAACATCAGAACCCTAGTGCTCTAAGACTCCAAGCTACGCTCAAAAGTAAAAACAAAAACTTGAAAATTGTCAAAAAAATTGGAAACTGATTTCAAGGTTCTAAGTAGATTCAAGCCTCCATTCCTTTTGCAATAGCTTCCTTGTGTGATTCTAAACGTTTCTCAATCAAAAACAACAAGTCAAACGCCTTGAAACGGTATCACAAAGTCAAACTGAACCAAGAAAATATTGAAATCGCATAGCATGATTTAGACATCTTTTGCATATTTTGTTTATGAATTCTTGTTTCTCATGATGTTCTAAAGCTAACCATACTAACTAATTTTATTTTTTAGCAATATACGTGAATCTGCCATGAATGGTCTTTAGGGTTTCAGGAACTCAAAAAGAGGGTTTCCCAATACAAGAAAAATTAGGACTTCTGGATACCATGGTTGAATTCAGGGCTTAGAGACGAAGAAGAACATGTCATCGCGCCCAATTTATGTTTGGATATGGGCTATTCGCTATTTTCGTGAATACCCTCTAAAACCACGTTTCAAAACCGTTCCCATAGCGTTCTGTGTTACAGGGGTGGGGAGGAAGAAGATGGCGTGTCCATCAGCCATTGGATAGTTTGAATTTCGCGCGAATTTCCAAAAGCGTTAGCGTGTTCTTTTTATATTATTTATGTTATATTATATGTTAAATATGAACGTGATGGCTCAGTGGTTAAGTGCTACGCTTGTAACCTTCAAGACCTGGGTTCAAGTCCCAGGTCTTCAACAATTTCCTATTATTTTTCCTTTGATAATCACATGCAGGCATAAGATAAGGATTCACCATACGTCTTCAAATCAAGCCACACACGCGTCCAACATGATCAGATCAAAGGCTTCAATTAAGAGAACACGCTAGGGCCAAGTCAACACGTTAGCATCCAATTGGCAAAGTCAACGAGGGCCATGCTTAATGGGCCAATGTCTAGGGCCTGAACCTCCACAATGGGACAGAACACCCCCTGGTTTGCATTTGTTTTCTATTTCCCTTCTTATTTTATTTTTGCCATTTTATTTACTTTATTTGTTTTAATTATTTTTTCAGCAAAATACAAAAACACACAAAATCAGAAAAAATATAAAAAAATATAATATTTATTTTATTATAATTGTTTTCATAAATAAATTAGAATGTAAATTATGTAGTGTAATTAGGTTTAATTTTAATTCTTTTTTAATAAAAATCCAAAAAACGTAGAATTTAGGTTTTAATTGTTAATTCTTTTTTTTCCCTTTTTTCCACAATAATAATTATCATTTATTTATTTATTTTCTTATTTAAATTGTACATAACCAATTTTAGGTTTAATTTAGATCATATTTTAATTCTTTTCTTAATAAATAAAAAATATTAGAATTAGGGTTTGCCGTTTAATTTAATCTCAATTAATTTCCTTTTTTTCATTAAATCTAAAAAACACAAAAATATCATTCTCATTTAATTTTAATTTTTAAGTCCTTATTAATTTTAATTATTTGCAAAAGGGTCCAACGCCCTAGTTTCGTTTCAATTATTTAATTTGCGCATTTATCTTATGTCGTTTAATTATAATTATGTAATTGTCCCAAAGCATTGTAATTTACTTTTCGCATTTTTATTTCTTCGCATTATTTATTTTTCCGCTAAATCGGGTCCGGTTTAATTTTGGCGATGTGGACCCGCGCCATTTGTAATAGTTTAGCTTTATTTCCTCGCAATTTATAACTGTTAAATATGCATGCAAGAATGAATGGACTTAAAATAAAATCAAGCGTAGATCACCAATAACATGAATAAAACAAAATAACTGAACATGACACACTATTCGCACACACCACCCCTAAGGTACGCCTCACTGTTGCCTTTCGAAAAGTGGTCGTCGAGTAGAAAACGTCTTAGTAAGTCCTCATGATCCGGGAACCTGGCATGAGGGTAGCTTCTAAGGTGTCTTCCTATTGCTCCGGTGATCACCACGTCCCTCAAAATCGAATTGACCCGAACACCTCCAACGGTGGTGCTACCTACCTCTCAATGGTGGGATGGCATTACCTTTAAGGACATTTACATAGACGAATTCCTTAGGGTAGGTAGGTTCTCAAGGATACTTGCTCTAATCTCAAAACAAACTCAAAAAGACTTTTCACACTGACACTTTTCAAAAGCTTTCCAAGCAAACTTTTCAAACACTCTGACGTACGAGTCGATCTGAAATTTTTCAAAGAAACTTTTAAACCCACATTGAAAAGCAAGAAAACAATTTTGAAAACACATTGAGCAAGTATCTAAGAGCCCATGGATAACCATGGATAGAAAGGGTGCTAACACCTTCCCTTTCTATAATCTACCTCCCGAACCGAGAGCAATCTCTATAAGGAATTTTTCTGTGCTTTTGTCCTTTCCAATTGGAGAAAATAAAAGACGGTGGCGACTCTTGCTTCCGCGACATTTCGCGAACCAGCGTTAAACAGTCAGTTCCAGATCCACCGATCACAGATATCCATCACATAGAATTTTGAATCAAATACTTGTGACCCAACCCTGATTGGGATGTCCACTTCACCATGCACCATTCTTTTGGACCCGTCAAAGGCCCGGACAACAATGCTACTTGGTTTGAGCTCTAGACCTTCACAATCCAGCCTATCCAGAGCCTTCTTGGGCAGCACATTTAATGAGGAACCTGTATCAACCAGCACATGAGCAAGAGTAGTGCCCCTGCATTCAATGGAGACATGCAGGGCATCATTATGGTTCTTCCCCTTTGCTGTCAGATCGGCATCAGAGAAACCCAGACCATTATCAGCAGTTAGGTTGGCCACACAATCGGTGAACTGGTCAGCAGTCGTATCTTGGGGTACGTGGGCAGTCTTTAAGAAAGCAATCAGAGCCTTTGCATGGGCCTCTGAACACAGCAACAGTGACAACATGGAGATTTTAGAGGGGGTGTTCCCCAGCTGTTCTACAACGTTGAAATCACTTTTCTTTATTATCTTGAGGATTTCTTCCATTTCTTGCTTGGAAGCCTCAACCATGGTCTTTGGTGCCTCCGTCCTGGCAGGCACATCAGCAGCAATTCCCTTGCCCCGAGTATCAGATGACTCAGTAGCAGGGGTGGATACTTGGTCAGAGGGAGAAACAGACACTCTGGCAGGTGTGAAGATCAAAGGCCTATGAATTGCCGGAGGAGCAATGTCTGGCGAGAACAGTTTTCCACTACGAGTGACCTTAGCAGGACCGGTGATGTTGGAGACACCAGTATCAATGTTGCACTCTTGTTTCACACCCAGAACATAAACATCCGCCCCATAGTGCCATGGGACAGCCTTATCAGATTTGTAGGGTATAGGCCCCGGAACAGTAATGGTGATGGGAGCACCCTTGTGAACTGACAAAATTTGTATAGGCTTCTTTGAAGGAGCCTCGGAATGGTTGTTGAATATGGTAACGATTGACACTTCTTCAACAGGAGCAGCAGGAACAACAGTCTTTTCGAACAAAATCTCTCTACTATCTATCAGGTTTTGGATGCCTGACTTCAACAGAGAACAACCAGCAGGGGAAGCAACACATAGAGGGCAACTTTCGCTACATCCCGGAAATAAACCGGCTAGCAACAGATTCCTCTTGACCATCAGCAACGGAGTAGCAACATCATCCACCGAAGCTACATATAAATCCTCCTCAACAGCATTCACTCCATGCTGGGGCATGGGAGCAGTTACAACATTCGGCTTCTCGGGCGCCTCAAACTGTATCTCCTTTGCATCAATGAGGTCTTGAACTTTGTTCCTTAGGGCCCAACAGTCATCTGTGTTATGCCCCGGGCTATCAGAGTGATAAGCACAGCGAGCATTTGGATTGAACTTGGGAGATGCAGTGTTGGGAAACTTTGGAGCCTCCTTGATAGTCACTAAATTGGTGGATAGCAACTGTGGCAGGATCTGCGATAAGGTCATGTTTAACCGGGTAAACTCTCTCCGGGGTCTTTCAAACTTTTGAGGATTAGTTGGCCGAGGAGCGGCAACAGGTTTGGCAATCATTACCGCACTGACAGATTGGCGGTGTTCAGGTCGCTCTGTTCTCCGGGAGTTATATACAGCACTAGCCTCCTTTTTGAAGGGTTTCTTCTCAGTACTGGAGGAGGCAACTTTCTGTATCTTCCCCGATTTTATACCGGCCTCAATCCTTTCACCAGTCAGGATTAGATCAGTAAACCCAGCAGAGGAATTACCAATGAGATGATTGAAAAACGGACCAGATAGGGTCCCCAAGAACATGTCTACTAACTCCCGATCAGTCAATGGTGGCTGCACCCTGCCAGCCAGGTCTCTCCATTTCTGGGCGTACTCCTTAAAACCTTCACCCGACCCTAGCGACATACCCTGGAGCTGGGTACGTGTAGGAGCGAGGTCGGCATTATACTGATACTGCTTGTAAAAAGCAGTGGCCAGATCCTCCCAGTTACGAATGCTGATTCCATCTAGCTGATAGAACCAATCGAGGTGAGTCCCTGAAAGACTCTCCTGGAAGAAGTGGATCCAAAGGTTCTTGTCCGCTGTGTAAGGCTGGATCTTCCTTACATAAGAACGGAGGTGCATCTTGGGACAGGAAGCCCCATCATACTTCACGAAGGCAGGTGTTTTGAACTTGTGGGGGATCACCACCCCAGTAGATAACCCCAAGTCTCCGAAATCCAATCCAGGCACCCGCTGAACTTCCACAGCTTTTAATCTGTCTTCCAGCTGCTTGTACCGGTCTTCAGCAGGAGGGTACTGGTCGTCGTTGAAGTCTGTTTCAGTATCAGAGCCCACAGGAGTAGTGACCTCCCTTTCATGGTGACTACCTTCCGTCACAGATGGAGGAGTCCTTTCAGCTTCAACCAAAGTGTTCCCGAGTCTGCGCCCAGTGTTAAATAGCACAGTCCTCCTCTTCTTCTTAGTCTTCTTCAGAAGCATGGTCTTCAACTCTTGTTGACCCTGAGCCAAGCCCTTGATCAGCTCCTGAAATTGGGCGTTTTGCGCCTGAAATTGGACGTTCTGCGCCTGAAGAGCCTTGATGGATGCCTCGGTTGATGATTCAGGAGGGTTCATGATGCTGAAATAAACAGCGAAGAACGGTAAACAACCTGAAAAGAAGAGTACCTATGATGCACATGATGAATGATATGTGTTTATGCAATGCATTCAAGAGTTCGAAAATTCAAATTTGTTGTAGACCAAAAAGAACACACGTTATTATTAAGAAAATCATTGTTTAATACATCAGAGCCTCATGGGCAAAAGTACAAAAAGATCAAATCACATCCAAAATATGTTGCGCATCTTCTTTGGAGCTATGTAAGTGTTGAGGTTCCTTTCCTCGTGCAACAGGCGGGTGAGCTCCAAGACCTTTCTTTCACTGGCATGCAAACTAGTCTCAAGAGAATTCCGCTCTTCCTTAAGCTGGATCCAACTCTTCTGCATCTCTTCCCAGGATGTGGGCATATCAGGGTGCTGAATAACATGAGACACCTCTCCCTCCAAGGCAGGCTCTTTGATTACTGGAAGCATGTGAGGATAAGGCATTACTAATTTCTGAGAGCGGGCTCGTACCCACTTGAGGTAAGGCTCCAAAGGGATGGAGTTCCTGTGCCCCAGTGTCTTGCTGTCTATCCTACTAGGCATCCTCCAAGCTCTGATAAATCTCTGGCGAAGTCCTTGAGTATCGTTGTCGAAGTCAAAAACTATGTCAGGAATCAACATGTCATGAGGACCATCCCTCCGAGCATAACCAAATTGTCTCCAAGCCAGGCATGGACTATAAGTAATACCCCCTCTGATTCCAAGTAAAGGAACATTAGGATACTCCCCGCAACGATCAATGATAGTGACATCTTCTCTGGACCTAGGGCACCAATGTATATCTGCATGTGTAAGAGCCATCAACCGTTGTGACCATCTCAAACCCCGCTCATTCTTCAGGACTGATTGTGGAAGGTGCGAAATAAACCACTTTCCCAGGAGAGGAGTGCAACACATAAGGACACCTCTTTTTCTCATGGTTCGAGTGTAACATGAGTGAAGGAGGTCCCCCAGCAACGTAGGTATAGGATTCCGGGACATAAAGATCTGGACAGCACTGATATCAATGAGCTGATCTGGGTTAGGGAACAACACCAAACCATAAACAAGGAGGGCCACAACCTTTTCAAAAGCTTGTAAGTCAAGGGAGTTCCAACATTCATAGGCCTTTTCAAACAGAAACCTGGCTAAGAACCCTTTGATACCACTTCTAACTTCCCAATGTCCCTTGAGGTCAGATGACTGTAAGTGCAAGGCTTTAGCAATCTCTTCAAGCTTAGGTTCCTTTTCTGTACCGTTGAAGGGTAGCTGATCAAGGATAGGGATCTTCAGGAGTCGGGAGAACTCCTCCAATGTAGGTACCAACTGATAGTCCAAGAAGGTGAAACAGTGATGCAGAGGGTCAAAAAATTGGAACAAGACCTTCATCATATCTTCCTCAATGTTGGTATTGACCAAGCTGATGAGACTTCCATGCCTTTCACTGAATGAAGAGTTCTCGGGAATCCTGGATATAAGCTCCTTAAGCTGAGGAGGGATCCTTACAAGACTGATTGGAATTGTCTTTCTACGAACAGTTTCCATGTCCTACAAAACAGGAACAAAAATGAAAATTCGAACCCCTGAAATGGTTAGTCAATGCGTATGATGCTGGATGATGTCATGATGCTATGATTAAACACATCACAGATATTTACAAAGACAAACATGTAAGGTACACAAGGCACACAAGACAGGCCCTTAAGGTTTAAGGCCAGCATGGGGTCTGGATAGTACCCTCTTGAAGTTGGTGGGTTCAACCTGTCCTAATCAAAGTAACCGGGTGCTAAGGTTCCCAATATCACGGGATTGCTTTCATTGTTCATCGTTTCGATTTAGCCACTGAACTGGCGACCGAAATATTCCAGGAAAGCAACCCTCAATTGAGTGTAGTATCGAGTATCAACCAACCTCGGACTGCACCAAAGTCAGTTATCTCACTACCCTAAAGAGGCCAAGATGGTTCAATTAAGGTTCCTAAGGTCTGTTGATGCTTCATGACACCACATGGAGGCCCCGTACTCTCCTTGACTGACTCAAGGGTTACCGGTACACACCAAAGTGCCACATCAACGTAGCAGACTGTTTCAACCATGTCGGTATACCCCGCACAGTTCCCTCACAGCCTTGTTGCTACTTTCTAAAAGGGTATCCCCCAGATCCGGGTTAGGATCTATAGAACTCCCAAGACGGTCCCACAATTTTAAAGCAAGCAAAGAATACAATTGAAAACACGGTTATGAACTAGCCCTAAGGTACACCTCACTTTAAGTCTATCCCCAGCAGAGTCGCCAGTTCTGTGATCGGTGGATCTGGAACTGACTGTTTTAAAGCTGGTTCGCTAAAATGTCGCGGAAGCAAGAGTCGCCACCGTCTTTTATTTTCTCCAAATGGAAAGGACAAAAGCACAGAAAAATTCCTTAAAGAGATTGCTCTCGGTTCGGGAGGTAGGTTATAGAAAGGGAAGGTGTTAGCACCCTTTCTATCCATGGTTATCCATGGGCTCTTAGATACTTGCTCATTGTGTTTTCAAAAATGTTTGTTTGCTTCTCAATGTGGGTTTTAAAAGTTTCTTTGAAAAATTTCAGTTCGACTCGTACGTCAGAGTGTTTGAAAAAAATTGCTTTGAAAGCTTTTGAAAATGTGTTGGTGCGAAAAGTCTTTTTTAGTTTGTTTTTGAAGAGAGCAAGTATCCTTGAGAACCTACCTACCCTAAGGAATTCGTCTGTGTAAATGTCCTTTAAAGTAGTGCCATCCCACCATTGAGAGGTAGGTAGCACCACTGTTGGAGGTGTTCGGGTCAATTCGAGTTTTAGGGACGTGGTGATCACCAGAGCAATGGGAAGACACCTTAGAAGCTACCCTTATGCCATTGATCTTTTATTCCGAGGCAACTTATTCGAGGCAACTTTGTTTTAGGCAACTAGATCAATGGACACAAGGACTTACTAAACATCCTCTACTCGACGATCACCTTTCGAAAGGCAACAGTGAGGCGTACCCTAGGGGTGGTGTGTGAATTGTGTGTCATTTTCAGTTTATTGTTTGTCTTGTCATGTATTGGTGATCTAACGATTCGATTTTATTTTTGGGCATTCATTCTTTCATGTTATTGTTTAGCAGTTAAAAGTGCTGGAATTTAAAGTGCAGAAAAGATAAAAGTCCTACGCTATTACAAAGGGCGAGGGTCTACAACGCCAAATTAATCCAGACCCATTTTAAAATAAATTGCAGAAAAGAAATGTCTAATAGCTATTACATGGCTTTGGTACAAATACATTCACAAAAGAAATAAATGAAACGCGCAAAAAAGAAAATAATCAATGCGAGGGCGTTGAACCCTTTAAAGGAATTAAAATAATTAAGTTATCTAAAATTAAAATTAAATGAAAATGGTATTTCTGTGTTTTTTAGATTTAAAAGAAAAAAGGAAAAATTAATTAAAATTTTAATGCTAAACCCTAGTTCTAATGTTTTTTTAAGTTATTAAGAAAAATATTTAATTTCTAACCTAATTTAATTCTAAATTAATTTATGTACAATTTTTGATTTATGAAAAATAAAAAAATAATATTATTATTCTGAAAAAAAGAAAAGGAAAATAAAAAAAGAGAAAATAAAAATTATTAAACCTAAATTCTATTTTTTTGGATTTTATTAAAAGAATTAAATTTGTACCCTAATTAAACTAAGTAATTACAAGTATTTATTTAGAAAATAATTAAAATAAAAATTATATTTTTTATTTTGGTCCTTTTTATTTTTATGATGTTTTTGTATTTTGATTAAAAAATTAAATAAAACAAGTAATTAAAATAGTATAACAATTAAAATAAATGATTAAAAGATATAAGAAAATAAATTAAATGGGCAAACCAGGGGGGGGGGGGGGGGGTAGACCCCAGAATTGGAGGTGCAGATTTGAAAAAGCCTGGCCCATTTGCTTGAAATCCATTGACTTTTTTTGATCCAGTGTGATGCATTTGACTGAAGCGTAGCATATTTCCCAATCCTTGCCTTTGATGTGGGTGCTCAGGGACACGTGGATGAGCTGATTTTGAAGTGCATGGTGAGTCTTCAATGTTATGCTGCATGGGAATTCAAGTGAAAAAATAATATGAGAAATGTGTGAGACCTGGGGTTTGAACCCAGGTCATGAGAGTCCCTAGCGCACGTCCCTGCCAGCTGAGCCACGTTGATTTCATTTAATATAATATGGTTAATAAATAACAAATATTAAAACCAACGCATAATGGATAAACGCGCGCAAATTTGAATGAACGTATCATTGGCTGCCACGACGTCTTCTTCCTCGCGTGCCCTGAAACATGAAACACAACAGCAACGGTTTTGAAGCGTTGTTTTAAGCATGCTATGGGAAAATAGCGAATAGCCATATAGGCTACATAAATTGTTCGCGATGGTTGTTTCTTACTCGTCTTGGTGTACTGAGTTCAACCATGGTGGTCCTGAGCCCTAATTTTTCCTCTAGGCAAAGTCCCCAATTTAAGAAAACTGTAACCCTAATATTCGAAAATGGTGAATTCGCGTATGATCAACAAAAATGAAATCAAACACCATGAATAGCTTGGAAACTTTGTGAGGAACATGAATATGTAATTAAAAATGCAAAAGGATGCTTAATTCATGCTATGCGATTTGAGAATTTTTGAGGTACAGTTTTGCTCATGGATACCAGTTCAAGGAGTTTTGATTGATGTTATGAATTGGGATACGTTCAGAATTGTCTCAGGAAGCTATTGGTATATGAATCAAGGCTTAAAAAACTCCCTAGTAGTGATTTCAGTTTTGCATTATATGGCCAAAATTTCAAATTGTCCAATGGCTTTTGAGCGAGCCTTTTGCTATCTTATGGTTAGGGTTGGACTCAGTGATCATAATGGATGGAAATTAGCTTGCTAACTGACCTTAATTCATGCTTGGGAAAGAATTGGTCTTAGGGTTTCTTCCATTAACCATTTTTCCTCCTTTTTAGCCAAAACCTAGACCTAGTGTGCAAATGAACCCTAGCCTGATTTCTTGAGTTGGTTCATGATACATAGGAATTGTCCAAGTTCACATGACACTATTCCATTGGTTTTTAAATTTTATTTGAATTTTCAAAGAATTAAAATGAATTAAATCATCAAAAATTAAATAAAATAAAAAATCAATATTTGGTCTTGAAATTAGCCATGGGACACGTGTGTGGCATGACAAGGATGAACCAAGTGGAAAAAATGGGGCCCTTTTGTCAAAAATTGGATTTTCAAAGATAGTTGACTTTTGCCATTTCACAAAAATTTCCCAACTTCTACAAGGCATAACTTGCTCAATTTTTAAGCTTTTCACATGTTCTTGGACATTTTGGAAAGGTCTTTGAGTCCTTTAACCAATGCCTTTGGTCCCATGTCATTTTGATTCACCAATCTCAAGTTATGGTCTTTGACTTAAAGTCCCTTTTTGTTGACTTTTGAAAATGACCTGTAATGTTGAAATTGATAACTTTTTGTGAGAGCATTTCTTGGACTTGAAGTATGAAGATGAGTTGTAGGAAATGTCTTTCTCTTAAAAATGAGCTTTGGATGGAATTTTTCTGATAATCCATGTGAAAGTTATGCTCTGGTCAATTTCAGTTGACTTTTTCAGCTGTCCAAATATAGCAACTTTTGCATCTTTGATGATTTCTGAGCCAAATTTTGAGAATCATGATCAAGCATTGATCAAATGATGTTTGTGGCTTCAAAATGATATGTGGACCAAAAATTTGAACTTTTGACTGTCAAATGACCATTTTGCCCCTACAGTTGACTGTAGTGCAATTTAGGGTTTTGACTGTGCAATCTTGAACTGAATGCCTTGAAACTTGATATGAGGATGCTTGACCATGTTTGTAAGCATATGAGACTTGATTGAACCTTTGAAAACTTCCTTTTCTTGATCAACCTCAAAACCCTAATTTTGACTGTATGGGAGACTGTTGCACTGCACAACCCTTGGGGAATTTTCTAGCTTGGCTTGGCAATTTCTTGAGGAATATGGGAGGGCAAATTTTGGGGTATAACAGTCTCCTTTATAGGTTTTGACTTATATGGGCTTTCATTTTGAGAGATAATGACTGCCTGTCTTTATGCTTATTCGGAACCATCACTGTCTTTTGTTTCAGAAGGACTTATTTTGATGCCATTCGTTGTGCACCTGGATCAACTGAGAAGACTACCCTGCCCCAGGTTATGATTAAGGGTTTTAATTTTCGAAAAGAAAAACTCCTACTTCTTTGGCTCGAAGGAGTTGACGAGGGATTATCTTCCTTATAACTCCAGTGTTTAGGAATTGAAACAATGCATGTACCTCATCAGCGGGGTCTGTTCAAAAGAATACTGTAAATCGTGGTATCGTTTTCGTCATCCTCCCTCAAGAGGCTTAGAATTATTAACCGAGCGTTGATCATCACAAAAAAATATGAAAGCAATTTGAATATAGTGAAAATAATTGGATTAATTCAAAAACAGACATACGCAGTGCATTAATGAAATAAAAGAGTTTGCTATGACATTAATTGTTTGTATAAGCAAAAAAATACAACTCGGAAATTCAAATAAACAAAATCCTTCAATGATTGGGCAAAGGAGCAGTGATTATGTTTGGAGTTTCTGGTGCTTCAAACTGAATCTCTCCGGCGTCAATCATGTCTTGGACCTTGTTCTTCAGAGCCCAACAGTTGTCTGTAGTATGCCCCGGGCTATCAGAATGGTATGCGCACCTATCGTTGGGATGATAGTTAGGAGCAGAAGTGTTTGGATTCCGGAGAGGAGCCCTTAAGGTAATCAGTCATGCCTTCAACATTTGCTGTAGCGCTTGATCCAGTGACATGTTGATCCTAGTGAACTGTCTCTTGGGTGCGACCTCCTTACGTTGCTGCCCCTGTCCTTGTTGAGCAGGCATATGATTAAAGATCTGGGTTGCCCCTACATGTTGATCATGGCGACCCTTTTTACTATGCACATCATTGGACTCCTTCTTCCCACTGTAGGGCTTTTTATGAGCATCAGCAGGTGCAGCTTCTTGAATCTTTCCAGCCTTGATACCAGCTTCAATCCTCTCCCCGATCAAGATCAAATCTGTAAACCCAGCAGAAGAATTCCCAATCAGATGGTTGAAGAAAGGACCAGACAGGGTCCCCAAAAACATGTCAACGAGCTCACGGTCAGTCAAAGGTGGCTGCACCCTTCCAGCCAGGTCTCTCCACCTTTGCGCATATTCCTTGAATCCTTCACCCGTCCTTAGTGACATACCCTAGAGTTGGGTACGTGTAGGAGCGAGGTCGGCATTATACTGATACTGCTTATAAAAAGCAGTTGCCAAGTCCTCCCAGTTACGAATACTGGTTCCATCCAACTGATAGAACCATTCGAGCTGAGTCCTTGAAAGACTCTCCTGGAAGAAATGGATCCATAGATTCTTGTCTGCCGTGTAGGGCTGGATCTTCCTTGCGTATGAACAGAGGTGCAACTTAGGACAGGAAGCCCCATCGTGTTTTACAAAGGCAGGTGCCTTGAACTTGTGAGGGATCACCACCCCATAAGATAAACCTAGGTCCCTAAAGTCCAACCCAGGCATATGTTGGATATCCATAGCATTTAACCGGTCCTCCAGCTGTTTGTACCTGTCCTCAGTAGGAGGGTACTGTTCGTCATTGAAATCTGTCTCGGTGTGAGAGACTACGGGACTAGGAGCCCTTCCCTCTTGGTGACTGCCTTCCCCAACAGATGGAGTTGTCCGCTCAGCTTCATTCTGTAGTGTATTCCCAGATCTGCGTCTAGGGTTGAACAAAACAGTCATCTTCTTCTTCTTTTTCAAGAGCAGAGTCTTCAATTCCTGTTGTCCTTGTGCTAAGCTCATGACCAGCTCTTGGAACTGGGCGTTCTGGGCCTGGAGGACCTTGATAGCTTGTTCATTGGATGATTCAGGATTCATGATGACTGCTGAAATAAACAGCGAAGAAGGTAAATGACCTGTACAAAGGGTACCTGTAATGCAATGATATGTATGTATGCATGCGATGTTTTCAAGGATCTCGCGGGGTAAACAAGAAGAATTGTTAGAATATGAATTTTGTAGCTTGATGGAAGGAACTTCATGTTGAGAGTCCTTCTTCAATAGTCAAGGCTCACCATATCGAGTGGGTCATAGCCCCTGACTCGAGTTATCATGCTTTGGCTAGAGGAAAATAAATCCCCTTTGCCCCTTGCTAGACATCATGACCTGCATCACAAACCCTTGAGATCCTTGAAATGGATTAGTCCTTATGTAGGATGTATGCAATAGTATGATGGCATGATGTTATGCTATGCGTGGAGTGACGTAAGTAAACCCTGTTATGAGTCCAGGTTAAAGACTGTAAACAAACCATGCAAGAAACTCATGTGTCAGACAACAAGCATGCAAGTAGTCAAGTTTGAAGGCACACAAGTCACACAGAGAGCCCTTAGATTTTAGGCCAGCATGAAGTTCAGGTACTACCCTCTTTCAGTTTCGTTGGTTAAGACCTGTCCTATCAAAAGTAACCAGGTTCTAGAGGATCCCAATATCACTGACTACCCTCAATCGGTCATAACTCCAGCGTCGTAATCTTTTCTTGCAGCCAGAACCATCGCGAGAGTTTAGCCTCAATGGGTGTAGCATACTGCTACTGTTCTATGGCCAAGTTGGGTCATATTAGGGTTCTAAGGTCGATTGGTGCTTAACGACTCCTCAGAAGACCCATATTCTCCTTGTTGCAACACAAGGGATATCAGTACAGACCAAGATGCCACACCAACGTAGCCACTGCTTCACCTGTGTCGGTCTACGACGGACAGGTCCCTCACAACTTATGCTACCTAAAAGGGTATCCCCAGATCCGGGTTAGGATCTATGAAACTCCGATGCAAAGCCCACAAATATAAATCAATCAAAGCAAAGCAATTGAAAACATAAGTATGATCTAATCCTAAGGTACACCTCACTTTTAATGTCCCCAGTAGAGTCGCCAGTTCTGTGACCGGTGGAAATAGAACTGACTGTTTTTTAAGCTGGTTTCGCGAAATGTCACGGTAAGCAAGAGTCGCCACCGTCTTTTATGTTCTCCAACATGGAAAGGAAAAAAGCACAGCAAAATTCCTTATTCGAGAATGTTTCTCGGTTCGGGAGGTAGATTTATAGAAAGGGAAGGTGTTAGCACCCTTTCTATCCATGGTTATCCATGGGCTCTTAGGTACTTGCTCTTATGTTTTCAAAAATTTGTTTGCTTTTCAAATGTGTGTGTGGGTTTTGAAAAAGTTCGTTTGGACGACTTCTAAGTAACTCTTGTATCAGTCCTCAAGAGTGTATGAAGTGTTTTGTTTGAAAACTTTTTTGAAAGTGTGAGGTGTGAAAAGTATTTTTGTTTGTTTTGAGAAAGAGCAAGTACCCAGGAGTCATCTACCTACCCTAAGGAATTGAGCTGTGTAAGAGTCCTTTAGATAGTGCTATCCCACCATTGGGAGGTAGGTAGCACCATCGTTGGAGTTGTTCGGATCAATTCGATTATCGGGACAGTGTGGTCACCGAAGCAATGGTAGGACACCTTAGAAGTAACCCTAATGTCCTAGATCCTTTTATCCGAGGCAACCGTTTCGAGGCAACTGGATCTTTAGACAAAGGGTGACCTCTAAGACGTCCTATACTTGATGACCACGTTCGAGGAAACCAGTGAAGCGTACCCTAGGAGTGGCATGTGCTTTGTGTGTTGTTTTTCAGTTAATTGTCTTTGTACATGTTATTTGTGAGCTACGGATTAATTTTATTTACATACATTCTTTCATGGATTTAACAGTTAGGGGTGCGGAAAATTAAAGTGCGGGAATGTAAAGCTACGCTATTACAAGGCGCAGGTCTATACATCGCCAAAAAAACAAAGACCCGTTTTGATAAAGTGCGGAAAGTAAAGAAAGCAATAAACCTAATTACTATTACATTCTTGAAGCAGTTACATAATAATCAAAATAAAGTAAATGCACGCGAATAAAAATTAATCGGGAATGCCTTAAGGGTTTTGACCCTTTTAAGAAAAGAAATGAATTTTTGTCTTTTTTGTGATTAAATGAAATTAAAACTAATGATTAAACTAATTAATTAATTTATTAAAAGAAAATATTTTTTGTGTTTTTATATTTTTAATGAAATAAAAGGAAATAAAATTAAAAGTTAATAAACCTAATTCTAAATTTATTTTAGATATTAAAAAAAGGGTTAAAGTTGCCTAATTAAAACTAATTCAATTTATTAATATTTTTTTTTAAAAAAATAATTACCTAAATTAAATTAATAAAGTATTTACATTTTTTGGTTTTTTTATTGTGAAAAATTAATTATGAGTTAATTAAATAATAACAGTAAAATAATAATTAGTAAAAAGAAAATAAAATAAAAAAGAAAAGAAAAGAAAATATGAAAGAACCAAGGGGGGTTTGGGTCTTTTTTGGAGGTTTATTGTTGAACTTCTGGCCCAATAGAAACAAGCTCTTGCTGACTTTTGGAATTGCTTGCGCCTGGGTTGACTCCTGAGCATGGTGTTCTTTCATTTCTGGGCCTTCAGATCCATGATTGTGGACATGTGGCGCATGGATTGGTGAGGCGTATGATGAACCCCTTCAGGAAGCCTGTATAGGAATATGTATAGAAAAAATGGAAATAAGCATTTGGGGGACCTGGGAATCGAACCCAGGTCCCAAAGATTACCAAGCACGTTGCCAACCACTACACCACTCATGCGCATTTGTTAATGAAATAACCAAAGAAAATAAAATATAGAAACAATGATTATTCTGGAAACTAAACAAAACACGCACGCTATGTTTGAATGGACTAATGGGATGCAAACACGTCACCTTCTTCTTCCCTGAAACTGCAAGAAATAGAGTTAGATAGCGGAGGTTTTAAACCCCCACAACCTGCAACATTGAAAAATAGCGAATAAGCATAGGTGCAAGATAAATTGGACGCGAGATATGTTTCGTGTTTGTCTCATCAAGCCGGTTTCAACCATGGGTGTTTGGAGTTCTGATTTTACAGTATGGGAAAAGCCCCAAATCACAAGCTCTGAAACCCTAGGATTCGTTAATGGTAGTTTCGATTCCAGGGCATTATAATCAAATTAAATTACACTAATAGCTTCGCATGGGTCCTGTGAACACAATACAATCAACGAAAAATGTTAAAAACGCATGAATTGATGATTATGATTTTGAAAAAGAGTGATGAACCGTATGACTGTGAATGGCGTTTCCTGGAGCTTTAGAGCTTATTTCTGGTTGCAAAAGATTCCTGAGGGTGTAAGGAATGTGTTTTGATCAAGAAAAGGCCTTGAATCGTGCTGAAAAGTGGATTTCAGTTTGCAAATTTTCTTCAAGTTTTTGGAATTTAGTTTGGCCGTTTGAGAGAGTTCTAGGTCGTGCTTCCTGTAATTACACATATATGCTTGAATGAGAATCAGTCACTATTATGAGCTCTTAAGCAATGCAATTATGTTTTGAGATTTCCATAACCACCATTAAAGAAACTTGCCATTTTTGTTCAAAATTTGAATTTCATGCTCATAATAGGCTTGGCACGAATTTGGTATGTGATTCATGACATATAAAAGTCATTCAAAACTCAAAGATACCATTTAACTCATTTTTTTATTTTTATTTGAATTATTATGGATTAAAGTGAATTAAATCCATAAAAATTAAATAAAAATGAAAAAATAAATATTTGGTCTTGTAATGGGTCATGGGACACGTGGGTGGCATGACAAGGCTGAACCAAGTGGAAAAAAGTGGACCCTTTTGTCAAAAATTGAAGTTTCAAGGATAGTTGACTTTGGCCATTTCACAAAAATTTCCCAACTTCTCCAATGCATATCTTGCTCAATTTTGATCATATGAACATGTTCTTGGACATTTTGGAAAGGTCTTGAAGTCCTCTAAGCAATGCCTTTGGTCCCATGTCATTTTGATTTACCAATCTCAAGTTATGGTCTTTGACTTAAAATGCCTTTTTGTTGACTTTTGAAAATGACCTATAATGTTGAAATTGATAACTTTTTGTGAGAGCATTTCTTGGACTTGGAATGTGAAGATGAGTTGTGGGAAATGTCATCCCTTTAAAAATGAGCATTGGATGGGATTTTTCTGATGAACCATGAAAAAGTTATGCCTTGGTCAAGTTACAGTTGACTTTTCAGCTGTCCAAAAATAGAAACTTTTGCATCTTGATGATTTTTGAGCCATTCTTGTGAAATCATGGTCAAGACTTGACCAAATGATGATTGTGGCTTCAAAATAAGATGTTGACAAAAAATTTTGACTTTTGACTGCCAAATGACCATTTTGTCCCTACAGTTGATTGTGAAGCAATTAGGGTTTTTGACTGTGCAACTTGACCTTGTGAGCCTGGAAAATTGACATGTAGGTGCTTGACAATGTATATGAGCATATGGGACTTGATTAAGCCCTTGAAAACCTTAACTTCTTTGCAAGAACCAAAACCCTAATTTGACTGGCTTAGGAGGGTGCTTGACTATGTACCCCTTGAGTAGACTTTGAACCATTTGAGGTGATGCTTGTCAAAACTTTGAAGAATATGGGAGGGCAAATTTTGGGGTACAACAATTTCCCCTGTTCAATCTTCTTAAACCTGAGGATGTGGATTGGATTGTGTGCCTTTCGTGATCCGAGGGTGGAAGATGATTGAACACTAGAGTGCCCAGAAATTTGCACTCACATAGTAGAGTATCAGCAGTGTGATGTCGGGAATGGGCTTATAGATGCCATTTGGAGAGATGATAGATAGGAGGATGGGCTTATAGATGCCATCTGGAAGTGTGATAGAACCTTGTCGGGAATGGGCTTATAGATGCCATTTGGAACTGTAATGGATATTACATTAAGATAACCTTATGTCTTCATCAAAATAAAGCTAAGAAGGATGAACATATCTTTTTCACATCTCAAAATGTGATATTTATGGAAGACGTTTTAGTTTTTTCTAACAATGAAAATATATGAAACCTACATATATGAATATGGGGTGGATGCTTGATCCAATTAATGGATGTCAAGAAGGGAATGAGACAAGTAATGTTGTGACTGCTAATGACTCAGTGGCTGCAAGTGTGGGAAATAATGTTAAGGAAATTGAAGGAAGAAGTTTAAACTTTGGAGGAAAATGTTACATGGGAAAGCAAAGATTTATCATCAGGAAAGAAAGTTATAGATTGAAAATTGATCTATAAGATCAAATATAATTCAGATGGTTCTATTGAGCGACACAAGATTTATAATCCATGACAACAAAAAAGTTGAAGGCGTTGACTATATTGGGATGTTTTCTCCCATGGCAAAAATGGTGGCAGTTTGAACATTTTAGCCATTGCATAAACAAATAACTTCCAACTACATCAAGTTGATGTCAACAACATGTTAATTGCACGGGGACTTAGAGGAACAAGTATATATGAAATTTCCTCATGGATTTGAAAAATAATCTCCCGATAAGGTGTGTCGCTATGTTCGTTTTCTAAATTGTCAAATGACTTGAAAACTCATGGCTTCGAACAGTCATATTTTGAATATTCTCTTTTGATTTTGTGCATCCTGTTACACTGAGTTGTATTTCTTAGTTTATATTGATGATATAGTTATATCATGAAATGACAATGAATATTTGGACTAATGTTTCCACATGAAAGACCTCAGAAAATTGAAATATGTCCTTAATATTGAGGTTGCACGAAATGTCATTAGTATTTTTTCTCGAAACAAAAAATGTGCGTTGAATTTGATATCTGATTATGGATTGGTGAGAGCAAAGCTTTCTGCCATCCATATCAAAGAAACCATTAATTGACTCTTGTTGATGGAGAAAACCTCAAAGATCCAAATGGATATAGGAGTCTCATTAGAAGATTTATCTATTTAACTATTATGCACCTTGAGTTGTTGTATTATGTTCACATCCTCGCTCAATGCAAACTCCAAATCTTAGGCATTGGAATGCAACTCTTCGGGTTGTTCGATACCTAAAAGGAAATCATGGTTAAGGGATTCTTCTAAGAATTGATTGCGATGTTCCCTTGTATGGCTATTGCGATGCAAATTAGGTAGGTTATCCTCTCACTAGATTTGCGATGTTCGACAGCTCCCCCATCTCTTTGAAGACTAAGAAGAAAACTACAATGTCTCAATCTTTGGTCAAAGTTACAAACTCAAGTGATTGAAAGGATTATTGAGCATGTTAATCCTATGTATCTTTAGTGTGTTAGCCAATATGCTCTTCACATTGCCAGTGATCTGGTACTCCATGAGCGTACGAAAAACATTGAATTTAATTTCCATTTTGTACGAGATGAAATTATCAAGGATAACATCCAGTCTTTGTATGTTCACACTCCAAACAACTACTAGGTAATATCCTGCCGAAGGCTCTAGAAAAATATCAATTTTACTTAGGGGTGTAAGTGGATAAGAAAAAACCAATTAAACCAACAATCCAAACCAAACTAAAATAAAACCGATTATTTCTGGTTCGGTTCTAAAACCAAACTAAATCAATGAAAACTGATGTGGTTTGACTCGGTTCTTGGTTTTAATTTTTAGCAACCGCTAAATCGATGAAACGAACCAATAGATATAAGTACGCTCTAAATCTTTTATTCCACTCGTCATTAAACCCAAATTTTGTATTAGTCCAAACATTTCCTTCTTTGTTTACACTTATTTCCTTTCTGCAAAACACACATCTAAACTTGCTGTCATTGAACTACTGCTCTTGTTGCCCGTCACAATTGTTGCACTCTCTACCATTGTTCTAATATGTTATGGTGGTCTTCTTCGTGTTCACGTTCTATTAGTTAATTTTCCTTTTTTTTTAACCTTTTTTGTTTCTTCTTCAATAAAACTCCTACTAATCTTGTTACAAAATAGTGCAATTTTATTTAAAATATTTTCTCTTTTTCTTTTTATATATATTTTTTTAAAAAATAAATAATACTAATTTATGTTATAAGGGCACATATTAAAAAATTATTGAAATTTTATTAGTGCAATTTTATTTAAAATATTTTCTCTTTTTCTGTAAGGTTAAATCTGTTTTAATTAAAAAACTTTATTAGTGCAATTTTATTTAAAATATTTTCTCTTTTTCTTTTTATATATATTTTTACTTTTAAAAAATGAATAACACTAACTTGTGTCATAAGGACACATATTAAAAAATCATTAACTTTTTTTATTTAAATAGTAAATAAAATAATTAATTATAAATTTTTAATCAAATTAATGCACAATTCTAAAACATAAAGTTTATACTTTTAACATAAACTTCTTAACATATCCATTTGAGCACTTGTTACCATTACCATAAAAAAATTACTAACATTGATATAATATTTAAGAAATTAATTGATTGTACGTGTATTAAAATATAAAGATTAATTATATTATCTAAATTTCCCTTATGACAATTTATTATTTATTATTTATTATTAAATAAGAATAAAACAATCATTATTGAATGATGTTTGAAGATCAGATGTAAGTTATTATTGTACTCATATCACCGATTAAAAATGTATTCATATACATAAAACTACGCTAATAAATGACACATTCATTTTTTATTGTGAATTAACTATGTAGTTATTATGTGAAGAGGAATATACTATTTCTAAAAAAAAAAACAAACCTAATTAATTATCCATGTAACATTGTGTTTCGTGTTCTGTCTGACTCATTTCCTCTCCACACATATTATAAGTCAATCTTGTGTCTTTACATGCCTTGTTGCTTCTCATTCACTTCGACATTCCAACAAAACAAACCAACCCCATTACTTCTTCACCAATTCACCACAACCCAACCCTCCTTGTCTTCTTCTCCTTTGTCTTCTTCTCCCTCTCAGAATATCTTCATGTCTCTTCAACATCACCTTTTCCTTTTCCTCTTCCACCTCCATTTTGACCTTCTCTATTGAAGAGAAGAGAAAATAAACTCTTTCTTTTTCTGTCTTTTTATTGTCTCTCTCTTTTTTCTTTCGACCTATGGAAGATTGTTACTGCAACCTTGAAGTTGATGTTAATGGAGAAGAAACCTTCATGGTCAATAAGGTTATCCAAATCCAAATCCATTCTCATGATTTTTCTTCTTTATAATTGATATTATAAAGTTTATGCTAAATGTTCTTACTATTAGAATTAGAAATGATTATGTAACAATGATATTTTATTTTTAATTTCACTTTGGCAACTTTCTATGATTGTTCCTTTCCATCATAATTAATTTGCACCTACATAGCAGTAAAGTGGGGCAAACAGTTTTGTTTTTTCCATATTTGCAAACATTTTCAATCACACCTTTCACTAACCAACCGAAGCACAAGAAAATACATATTTATTTTTGTCATGTTTTGATTTATTTTTTATTAAATTATTTATGTCACATTAAATGCTGCTGCTATGGTCTTCTTATGCTTTAATGCCTCACCTTCGTATTTTGTTTGTTTTTATTCACATTTTTGACAGGATATCAAGGTTGCTTTCAACCTATTTAATTCTTTTCCACAACCTTCCATGCTTGATTTATTATTATTTTTGCATTTAAACTTTACCTTCATTCTCAATTTATTGTTCTATAACAATCCAATCAATTTTTTTGGTTTTTGAGCTTTAGTTATTGTTCAACTTTTCTTTCATTCTCTGCATCTTCCATGTTATTGGTAGGTTATTTTGTTTAATTACTTTCTTATCTAGTTGATTTTGTATATTAGTATTTTAGTATTTTATTTAGACTTAAGATTAATCTACTTTTGCAGACTATTGTTACTGAGTATTCAAGAAAATTGGCTAAAGTATTTGGAAAATCAAGTGGTTGTAGTGGAAAGCTTAAGGTAATATTTCATGATTTTCCGGGAGGCGCGGAAGGTTTCGAGCTTATGTTAAGATTTTGTTATAACAATGGAAATGCTGAGTTAAGTCCTTCGAATCTGTTACTCGCGCGTACTGGTGCTGAATATATGGAGATGAATGAATCTGTCAAAAATGGTTCTAACTTAATGGATCAAACTGAAAAGTCGCTTAGAGGGATTGGTTATTGGTCGTGGTCGGAGATTTTGATTGGTTTGAAGCAATGTCAGAGTTTACTAGTTGAAGATTCTTCTGTGATGGTAGAGAGGTGTATGGATGCTGTGGTTGGGAGGTTGGTTTTGGCTAGTGAAGCAAGCCCGTGTCCATCGAGTTGTTCTAATGATAGTTCAGGGATTCGGTTTTCGTGTGACTCGAAAAGTACTGAGAGTATTAAGACGAGTTTCACTCGTTCCACATGGTGGTTTGAAGATCTCTTGTTTTTGACTCCCCCGATGGTTCTCATGTTGGTAAAATCGATGCTTTCGAGTAAGTTGGATCATCATGTTATAAGCAGGTTTCTTCTCTTTTATCAGAAGGCGAAATTATCGAAGGCTTCTACAGATGAGAAATGCAAAGTCATAGAAATGGTGATAGATATGCATTATGAGATGGACCCGAGTTCTGTTTCTCTCAAGACATTATTCGGGATTGTTCGGGTAACTTTGTGTTTGAACATAAGTAAAAATTGTAGGAACAAGTTGGAGATTATGATTGGTTCGCAATTGGACCAAGTAACCTTGGACAATTTACTTGTTCCATCTCCCTATGGAATAAACTACTTATATGATGTGAACCTTGTTCTGAGATTTTTGAAAGCATTTCTGCGCCAAGGAAACGGTGCGGCCGCTCCCATTCGGATGAGGAAAGTTGCTAACTTAATAGATTTGTATATAGCTGAAATAGCTCCTGATCCTTGCTTAAAAACTTCCAAGTTTTTCGCTCTTGCCACAGCTCTGCCAGATTCTGCTAGGGATTCTTGTGATGACCTCTACCATGCAATGGACATGTATCTTGAGGTATAGTGATTCTTTCCATTTTGAATTTTACATTTGAATGCCAATAACTAGAATCATATTTTGAATTTTATATATGAATGCCAATAACTTTGGTCATGTTAATAACAAACTAATTGATCAGAATCCCGCTAGGTGCCAACAATCTTTATGTTAGCTCAGTCCATATAGGTTTTAAATGACCTCCTGCTAGTGGATGATGAGATTGGCCCCCTTGAATTAGTCGTCTTATGTCCGGAATCCGGATACAAGATCCCTAATATTACACAAATAGTTAGTCCCTGATTTGGATGTCTAGTCCATTAAACGGGTTCATGGCGTGTCTGGTGTTCGAGTCAGTGTCTCATATGTTATGATGAAATTATTTAAAATTATGACTACATTTTGCTATAGGTTCATACTCAATTATCACAAGAAGAAAGAATAAAGATATGCTGTGGTTTAAACTATGAGAAGCTTTCACCTCAAGCATGCTTACACCTTTCAAAGAACACAAAATTTCCATCAAAATCAGCAGTTCAAGCTCTCATATCTCAGCAATCTAAGCTCAAAAACTTACTCCAAGCTACTACTCCCATTTCAACTCCATACAGCGATTCATCGTGCGCTTCGGCTCAAAAGAAAGAAAAAGACAATGAACAAGTTGTGTTGTATGCAAGCAATTTCGATACTCCACCTGATAACGAGAAACTCAAAGCACATTTGCAAGGAATGCAATGGAGGGTTATGGAGTTAGAGAAAATCTGTAGGAAAATGCAAACTCAGATGGCTAAGATGACAAAATCAAAAGCATCTAATAGTTATGGTAAATCTTTGCCAAAACTTTGTTCATGAGTTTTTTATTTCTTAAAATTTTATTTTCCATTTTTTTTGTAATTTTCATGTGTATAGTAAAGTTATCAGTTTTGTGTGTGTTGAAGTTTATGCTTAATTGAAATTGATTGGGTAAGAACAATGTTATTTGATTGGATTGTACAGTTACTAAATAATGGAAGAGTTTGCATATCCATAAGCAGTTATTGAGTAATTATTAGGTTTATCATTTTTTTTTTAACTAAATCAATTTTTTTGGATATAATAAAATTTATACTCAAATTAAAAATAAACGGGCTGCGCCAACTATATTATTAGATCTAAAAGATATATTGTAAGATTAATTATTTATAATACTAAAAAATTAAAAATGTCAAAAATAAATGATATAAAAATTTGTTGATTGTCGAACGCAAGTATTGAAATGCGATAAAAACTACTTGTACATAGAAAAACTATGAAGAATGTTTAACCACATCTCTCAAAATCCAAATTATCATTATTTCTCAATTGTTTTTGAAGTCATAACAATGTGTACTCTACTTTGATGCGTTGTGAATGTAAATCAGAGTTGACCCAAAATTTGTGGATGTAAATTATATGCCTTCAAGATCACATTTTCACATCAAGTTTCAAGTCAACTAAAAAAATTGTGATATGTTTGCAAACCACTATTGATGAAGACAAGATACCAGTTGACACTCCTTTTAATAATGTAGCAAAAGTATAAAGGCAATTGGGGGCCATGTAGCTGCCATAGGACCATTGTGCATAAGTGTGAGATGTGAAGTGTAATTTGATTTGATGGGATTCATGATCGTCATTAATTAATGATATTAATTTTTTTTTACACTGTTAGTATATCATTTTTTTTCTGATTTAAAAAATGTGATTTTTTCTATTTAGTGAAATAATACTATTATAAATTTATATACTCCAATGTGAGATTTTGAATTTAAATTTAAAATATGATATTTAATTTAATAATAATAAGTTTTAGTTGAGTAAAGATTTACGAATTAATATTTTAAATTTAATTGTTAAATCACAATTTTAAGTTTTGAAATTGTAAATATTTTGAACTAAAATTTAAGATATTAATTTTTTTAAATTTACTTTAAGTCTTCTATTATACATCATTTATTTTAAAAATTAGATATTAAGTCCTTATACTTTAATATTTTCATGAACTTTGTCTCTCACTCTATCTTAGTGTTGTTTTTAATGATGTGATACATGGGTGTTTTTTGGATCGGGTTGATTCGGGTTTGAGAGAATCAGATATTTAAACTGATAAAAAATATATAGATTGTTTGGATTAGATTTTCATATTTTTTTTTTTATAAAATCTAAATCGAACCAAACCAAGAAATAATGGGTTAGTTTGGATTGGTTGATGAGATACATTAGAAAAAAAGAGTCTAAAAATAATTTAAAACATGTCTAATTTACATCAATTAATTTTCTATAATAATATAAAATTCTTAATTTTTTCGTTTCTTTGTATAGATTGGGAATGTCACAAAATATATTTCATTTTTTTCTTCTTGAAGTTGAATATTTTATATTAGTTTTCATAATAATGGTGATATAAGTTATATGAATTAATATGGTTGGTTTAGATAGACGGGTTTACGGGTAGAACTTTTAAAATTTGTTGTCTGAATCAATTAACATTGAGTTTCGTTGGTTTTGTTCGGTTTTTGCCTGAACTAAAAAATACTTGACTCAAAAACCTTAGTTCGGTCTGAATTTCGATTTGGTTCGAATTTGCCCGATTCAATGAACACCCCTAATGTGGTAGACCAATTGAAGACGTGGTCTTATCAAATATTCATATCTTTTAAAACTAATATATTTAAAATAAAAAACAACAAAAATTGAGGTAAAAAAGAAACAAATTGCATTCAGTAACGGAGCTAGCGTCCGGGTAGGTAGGACAACTTTCTAGGCTCCGTCCGGCCACACCGCCAATTTAAAATGCAGTCAACATCACTCACGTCTAAATCTGTTTTACAACCACTGAAGGACCACCAACAATCGACAGTCGCTCAACTACCCTCACCGTGTAAAGCCATCACTGTGGATATTTCATTCCCTTTTCAAATTTTCAATTGACTTTGACCTTTGATTTTGTTTGAACTGTTTCGATATTTGCTTGGATCCGTCATTCTGTGTTGTTAAAAAATCATTGTTGTTTGAAAAGAGAAAGAGGATGGTTGAGAGAGAGAAGGAGATTTGATTTTTATTTATTTATTTTCTTTTATGCATATTTTCTTTTGTAAGTTTGAAAAAGTATAATGAGTGTGAAACCGGGCTCTGTCTACCATGAGAGACCTGTTTAGGTCTCTCATGTAACACCCCACTTTCCCATATAAATAATTATAATATAATATATCAAAAATATATCATAGTACACAAGTAGGATGTCACATCTTCAAAAATTCATAACATTTCAAATTAATTTATTACTTCATTTCTTATAAAAGAATCATTTACACAGCGGAAATATCCAATTATTTATTTTTATAGCACCACGATTTTAATAACAACATTCTCCACAAAATTCGTGGTTTAACATAAGCTTGAATTAAGATACATAACAATAAAATAATGCAAACACATAGCAAGTTCCGAAATCACGTGTTACGTATCAGAGAAAGACCCTCTCTATCCAAAAGAAACACACTAAAGACTCCAAGCTATCCTCACGCTTCTACGAACTATTCTCGGTCACCTACGCATTACCCACGTGGAGACAACATTCAAACAGAAAGGGTGAGTAATCACAATTCATTACAAAAGATATAAGGAAAAGATATAGTAGTTATAAACAAAACCAATCATGAAATATGTACATCATCATTTACCAAGTATTATACTCACACCTTTGTATCATAATAACATATGCACATCTTCATCATAAATCATCAAAAAAATATTCTTCATTCATACAACACGACGTCAAATCAAGGCAGTGCAATGCAATGCAACCGACAACAACTAAATGCATATGGTACCAACAAGATATAAGCCCCCAACATAGTGTCAATTGGCCAACACCAGAGCATAAGCCCCAAACACAATATCATTCCAGACCAATAATATAGCATAAGCCCTCACCAATGAACGCATGCAACATCAAGGTGTAACAACATAATTATACAACTGGAAGGCATAAGCCTTTAACACTATGCCAATTTAGGCCATCAGCATCATTATCACCATATCATCATCAAAACAATCATATCATCATCACAACATCATTATCATCATATCATCATGATATCATATCACCATAAAAAACAATCATATCATCATCACAACATCATTATCATCAACTAATCATCATAGTATCCAAGCATCATCATAATATACAACTTATCATCATGTCCTCATATTATATAAGGTATCATCATTATTATCTTCTAATCATCTTTTATAAACCATCATTATCATAATCCAACACGGGGAACATAACTTCATTCTTGGGGATATACTTCCTATTCTTCATTTTACTACCCCTAAACAAAGTTCATCGCGTTAGCTATCCAGCGCTTCGAATGACACCTCAAACCGAATTCTAAAACTCAAGTTACAACTCTTCTAAGAAAGTCCAACTCAACATCTCAATTCTATACACCATCGCCCGACGAAGACTCTTGATCGCTCAACGAAAATCCTTTCGCTCCTACATCAACCAACAAAGGTGAGAGTGAAGCACTTCAGTAGCCATCCTCTGTGCCATCCATCGCCTTCTACTTTTTCCTGGTGGCGTCCTAGCAAAGTTCCATCGCCCGATGATGCCTCCTTCATCGCCCGACGATTCACACTAGAAAATAATTACCTATTGAGATCCTGCACCTGTTCAATCCCAAATGCTCTTGAAATCTTACACCAAAATAGTCCCAATCCTCATAGTTTTCAACATAGAATCACTATACAACAACTACACAATATTATAAACATTATATACACAACCTCATGGCAATTCAACATAGTACTTTCATCAATTTCAACACGAGTTCTTAACAATACAACATATCACCAAAACCATCATAAAATCACCACAATAGTGTGTATTATATTTGCACACACATATCACCATATATTTATCATGAATCACATCATTTACGTTACAACAACATCATTAACAAATAAGCATGGTAAAACATCATAATAAACATCATGTTTATCATTAAAATAACACATCATGGTATAGTAACATGTAATAAATCAATCTCATAAACATATAGATATCGAAATCATGCATCAAAACACTCATGTAATTCAATCATAATATAGTACATCACATTATCTCTCCAGCACTTCGAACAATACATCAAACAAACTCTTGAAACTCAAGTTACGACGTTTTGAAGATTTTGGCTGCATCGCTTCTTCCATCCGTCACCCGGCGCAGCCTTTGCGTCGCCTCTGCATCGCCCGACGATGCTAACCAGACAACACTTCTCCTCCATACGATTTTCCAAGGTTGGAGGCCTTCCGGACCTCCGAATTCGATTCCGTAAAAATTCCCAGTTTCAGAATTCGAAATCCTATGATTATACAATATTCTTAACATACTATAACACTTATTTAAAGGTTATAACATCACACATTTATCAATGATTCATTCATTCATTCAACACATGGTTTTCCCCAATTTCATCAATCCTCATCAAAATTAACACACAAAACACAACCTACCAACACTTTAACCCGATATCAATTATAATAAACGTGATTAAACCCCTTACCTTAGAAGTTGTTTATAGCAGTCAAATCCTCTTCATGCTCTACCAAAACTCCTATGTTCCTTCTTGCCTCTTTGTGCCCTAGCTCTGCCTCTGCCTCTTTCTCCCAAAAACTATCGTACAGAATGAGCGATCAAAATTCTCAAATCTTCATTATACCAAACTTAACCTTTTGGACCCCTAATATTGGTCTTCCCATATGTCCTCACTTATTCCATATTACTTTACCATTTAGCCCTTTTTATTTCTACACCATAATTTCCTTTATAATAATAATTCTAAATATTATTATTAAATCCAATAAATCCCAAATAATTATTTAAATTCTAAATAATTATAAACTAATCAAGTACTCCTCATATATTATTATTCCAACATTACCCCACAACATACCATCACCAAACACTGTGATGCATCATATAAATCATAATAATTCTCAAATAATCACAAATAACTAATTAAATAATTGATTATGATTTTTAGGGTGTTACAACTCTCCCCCACTTAAATAATTTTAGTCCTAAAAAATTTACTTGATGTACACAACTCTTGATACAACTCTCACATCTTCCTCTCCAACTCCAGCATCACATTTGGTAACAATTTGATCATCACTAATCAACACTACACGTTGTTAACCACAATAATCTAACAAGATGCAATGCTACCTAGTTATGAATGCATAAGTTCATTCACTCCTTGTCCCATCATCCTAGGATCTCTGTGATACGGTGGGAGAACTGACTTGGGTGTTTTGTGTTTTATCGCAAATGTTGCAGTTAGCAAGAGTCGCCACCGACTTTTCTTTTATCCAAAAGGAAAGGTGAAAAAGCACAGGAAAGACCTTTGAGATTGTTTCTTGAGTTCGGGGGGTAGATTATGAAAAGGGAAGGTATTAACACCCTTTTGATCCATGGTTTTCCATGGGCTCTTAGTTAATTGCTAGATCACTTGATTTTGTTTGAAAATATGCTTTGTGTGGTTTTTGAAAGTATTTTGAAAAGGCGCCATCCTTTGGGCAAATATTGTAATGATTCTCGTTCGTAAGAATGTATACAAAGTGTTGATCTTTTGAAAATGTTTTCAAATTTTTAAAGATGTTTTTGAAAGTGTTTGGTGTTTGTTTTGAAAATAGCAAGGATGTTTTGTTTTGAAATTGGGCAAGTAACTAGGAACATTCTAACTACTCAAAAGTCTTTCATGTTCATTTCCTCTTTCCTTTGACATTGTTATCTTACCATTGATTTGGTAAGTAACCCTATCTGTGAATGTAAACAGGACGGGCATGAGTCATTGTATAGCCATGATTAGCAATGTTGCAAGGTATCTTAGCATTCTCTTTAGAGACTAAGATCATTTTTGAAAGGAAACTTTGATAGCGTCATCGAGGGACTATGATCTTGTATTTTGCTTGTTTTTGCTAAGATACCTCACATGCGTAATATGGCCATTTTTGTAAGGCAACCAAGTGGATTTACCCTAAGGGGTGCTTGTGTGCAAGTACATTGTTTTTTATGCTTGGTTTTGTCTTTGATTAGGGTTTTCTAATTGATTGGTTTTAGTCTTTCCATACAAAATCCTAATTACTAGCATTTGTATATAAAGTGATAAATTGCGGAATTTAAAATTACTACGCTATTACAATACTTGTGGGAGAGGGGGCGTACAAATTAAAAATGGGGAATGCAAGAAAATAAACCTAATTATCTATTACAACCATATTGAATTTGGATAAATAATATATCAAAAATGAATAAATATACAAGAATGTAAATGGAAAGAAAAATGGATTTTTGTTTGGGATTTTTTAGGAAAAAAGGTTTTGTTTTAACCTAATTAACTAAAAGAAAATAATTAATTAAATTAGTAAAAAGTAAACCTAAATTTACTAGGAAAATAATTTAAATAAAACCCTAATCTAAATATTAATTGATTAAAAAAGAAATTAAGTTTGTAAGAAGAATATTTTTGATATTTTTGTCTTAAAAATAATTTATAGTATTATAAAATATTTGTGGTCTTTTTTGGTTGTTAAAATAATATATTTTAATTGTGTAAAAGAAAATAACTAAAACCCTAGTTTTTAATTAAATTTACAAAACCAATTAGTAAAAATAAATAAAGTATGATTAAATAAAAATAATTTTTATTGTAAAAAAATAAATAAACTATATCAAAATATAAATCTAATGTTTTTATATTTTTTTCTGATTTTTCTTAATATTAGATAAAATATTAAAGAAAGAATATAAATAAATGAAAAATGAGAAAAATAAAATAAAATGGGCCAGGGGTGTGAATAGTCCAGGGGAGTCAGAATAAGCAAAAAAAAGAATAGGCCCAAAGGAGTGAAGTCCAGCGCTGCAAAAAAGGTCAAAAAAAGTGTGAAAAAAGTGAAAAAAAATCACAAAAGGACACACTGGGGCTTGAACCCAGGACCTCATAGTGACAGGCGCGCGCTTTAACCACTAGGGTGGTGATACATCCGTTAACTTATGCAAAACCATAAATATATAACATAAAACACGCCATGATTACACTTCATCTTCAACCTCCAGCCAGACCACCTGTAACTTGTTTATTTCTCAACCATTTGCAACAAAGTAAACATGAAACTTGTGTAAAATTTTACCACGATTCCAGAAATGTAAACAACTTAAACTAATTCTCAAGAATGAACATGAATTTTGAATGGTACCAATTCTGACCTAATTTTTTCAGGATGTTCAGATTCAAAATTCTAACTACTTAAGTAATAAAAATGGAATCTAAAGACATGGTTAGCTTCAGAATAATGATGTCTACATTTTTCATTCACAAATTAAACATTAATGATGCTTGTATGAAGAGTTCAAAGTTGAGATAACTTACCTCAAAACTGGAAGTCGTGTTCTGCAAATGAGCACTCCTCAAGGTGTTGTGATGATCAGAATAGCTCCACCGAGGTCCCAGGAAGCTAATGCAATGGTTACTTTGAGTTGTAAGTGCTTGAACTGGCCTGGAGAAGTCAAGATGCATACCTCTATTTTTGGAAATGGAGGATGGTGATGGAGGTGTTACAGAACTGTAACAGGATGAGGGATGACTTCTAAATGACGTTTAGAAGCTTTGGGAACAAAGAGGCTTGAAAATGCACGAGGGAGTTATGAGTTTCAAACTTTTGGTCAGGTTATGTGAAAATGGAGGTATGAGATGCAATTCTGAGTTCTTGGTGTTTTCAGGGCTCAAACATGTGTGTGTTTTGTGACAAATTAATTGTGTATCTATAAGCAAAAGGCTTGAGTGCTTAAGAGGGTCAGAAGTGTCAGTTCTAGACTGATTGCTATGTTACTTGATTTTGAAGAAAAGTGGGAAGTATGGTTCCAAGAGGAAGTACAAGCACGAGCTGAGTGATTGTAAGTGTTTAGACAAACTTCTCTTGAGTTATAGGACATGTATGATCATAAGAAAACAATTGCAAGGCTCAAGAACAAGTTTTGTGCAAAAAGCTACTTTGTCAAAATGGTATTGTGCACTTTCTTCCTAAAATGGATATAAAGCTTGGCCTTGCATTGAATGCTTAAATTGAGACCTCTAACCACTGTACAAGAAATTAATTATGGAGTGCATAACAAGTTTGAGGCCTGTAAAGTAGATATTATGCAGCATAGGTTTGAAATTTGAATCTTGTTCATCACAAAATGACTTGTAATTCAAGTGTGAAAATCCTAACTTTATCTCTTCGATTATCCCTACTCAAGAATGATCTTAAGGAGTTCATGGAAATTTTGGAAAGCTTGAAATGTGATCTACAACCCCTCTTTAAATCACTTTTGAAAATTCCCCTTGGAACTATATGAAAAAGTGCCATGAAGTTAGGTCAAAATCCTGACCAAAACTAGGGCAAAATTTCACTGTGTCCAATTTCAAGACCATGACTTTATGAATTAATAACTTAAGATTCAAGCATTTTTAGGAGAAGTTGTGTAAAGCAATGTTGTAGATATCATGGAGATCTACAACTTTCATGTTGAAAGTTTCTTCTGAATCTTCTTGCATCATGGTGAAAAAATAGCCCAAAGTTATGAAAAAACATGAAGTTTAAACACTTAGAAAAATTTCTAAGTTAGAAAACTTTGACTTTTCAATATGAAATCTTTGAATTTTTGATTTCTTGATGAATAAATTTCATATTTTGACATGTTTTGATGAATTGTGATCTTTGACATTGAATTTTGACCAAAAAGTCAAAGTTTGACTTTTCAGTGTACAGTTGACTTTTTGATCAGTTGACTGAAAATTCACTATCAATCCAATTGATCTTGAGCAATGTTTTAGGTCATGCCATTAGGTAAAAATGATTCAATTGAACTCTTGAGATCATACTCAAACCAATTGACCATTTGCTTGGTCAAAAATCAGAAATTGCCTTTTCTCAATCAAAACCCTAATTTTGACCATTTTGCCCTTTTGATGATTTGATCAAAATTATTGAGGAATTGTGGTTCAAACTTGATCAAATGATACATATGAGTTTATAATGTTTATGTGGATAAAAAATTATGAAGTTTGACTATAAATTGGCCATAGTTGACTTTTTCCCCAATACAACTGATTTTTAGGTCAACTGCTCAATTGACTGAGCAAAAGTGTGATCCAAGGCTTGAAACTTGACATGAGTAATCTTGGGGGTCCATAATGATTCATGAAAGTCATATGAAGCATTGAAAGTTCAATTGTCCTTGTGCAATCTCAAATCCAAATTTTGGTCATTAGTGCTTAAGGAGGTGTCTTGAGCTGATCAACCCTAGTGCAATCTTGAACCAAGAGAGATCTTTGTGAGAAAATATTTGATAAGTGAGAGGGAAAATTTTGGGGTACAACAGCTGCCCCTCTTCAATCTTCTTAAACCTATAGAGTTAGACTGGAGGATCCCACATTCGTGACTTGAAGGTGAAAGATTATTGAACACTAGAGTGCCCAGAAATTTACACTCGAAGATGGATGGTGAATGAGCTTATAGATCTCATTTGGAGGGGTGTTGGTGAACACTGGAAGAAGTATCAGCACAAATATCTTGTTGATTTATACTAAAACTTGATGTTTTACATGTTAGAGAAAAAAACGAAAAAAAGAAAGCAAAATGTAGATGCCTGCATGATGTTTACCAGATGTGGTATTATGTTAAATGCATATGGTATGTACATGTTATGATGTATGAATGTGAGATGTATGTTTTTTATCCAGGAAAACAAATCCCTGACTGCTGCTGAGGAAATTCTGGGGGATTGAATCCCTGATTGCCGTTGGGGATGAAGAATATGCATATCTTCACACTTTATTGAAAGGATGCTTCCGCTGGGGAATATCGCTTGAATGTCAGTTGTTATCTGGTCGAGTCCAGGCTTCATAATTTGTTTAGGATGAAGTAGTCAACTGTTATCTGGTCGGATCCAGGCTTCACGGTAACTTACTGGGGGAAGAGACGAATTAACTGTTATTTGGTCAGATTCCAGGATTTGTAGAAAATTTTCTTGAAATTGAATAGTTATCTGGTCGGATCCAGGCTTCACAACAAGTTGCTAGGGGTACGAAAGTTAACTGTTATCTGGTCGGATCCAGGCTTCACAGTAACTTGAAATGGTAACTACTATCTGGTCGGGTCAAGGTTTCGTGGTTTTTTTTTTGGAAAGTTGTACTATTATCTGGTCGAGTCCAGGCTTCGTAGTGTATCTCTGGGGATCATAGTTAATTGTTAACTGGTCGGGCTCCAGGTTTTACAATAAACTGTTTGAAAAACTGTTATCTGGCCGGGTCCAGGCTTTGTAGATTTCTGAGATTGATGAGGTCAATTGCTATCTGGTCGGGTCCAGGTTTCACAATAAACTATTTAGGGACATAGTTGTTATCTGGTCGATTTCCAGGTTTCGCAGCGAATCTCTGGGGTGATTTCTATCTGGTCTGATCCAGGCTTCACAACGACTTGCTTGAAAATATGGAATTAAAAACTGATATCTAGTCGGGTCCAGGTTTTTTAGTAATTTGTTGGGGCAAAGGCAAACTCTACTGGGGAAAAGGAGTTAAACCTTGGTCGGATTGAGTCTGGGTTCTTCTATATCTTTGAAGAGTTAGACTATTATCTGGTCGGGTCCAGGTTTCATAGCATCTTGAAATTGAGATCAACTATTATCTGGTTGGATCCAGGTTTCAGATACTCAAATTGTTATTTGTTCGGGCCCAGGTTTTAGTAATTGAAGAAGTCAAACTATTATTTGGTCGGGTCCAGGCTTCAGTAATAACTTGAAAATTATGCTAATATCTGGTCGGATCCAGGCTTCATAGCATCTCTTTGGAAATAATAAAGGCTTTGCTGACGGCTTTACTGGGGATCAGGGGTTTTGGCCCTATGATTTGCAATAATCTGAAAGGAAAATTCAAACTAGAGAGTGTAGACTCAGTCGGTAGGACATACTCAGCTTAGGGAGGATACACTCAACTGGGGAGGATGCTCTGTTTGGGGATAATAGCCTTGGTTGGGGAATATACTCAGTTGGGGAAGACATGCTCAACTGGGGAACTTCGTGGTGTCTTGATTTTTGTATGTTGAGGAAATTTGAACTCGGCTGGGGAGTTAGACTCAGCTGGGGAATTTTGTGGTTCTCGATGGTTGTTAGGGAAATAAACCCTGTTAGGGAAGAGTTTATTGTAGCCGTCCTTGTGGGGATAATGATAATGAGATAACTCTGTAGGGATATTTCATATACATTAAAAAGATGCTTGCTGCTGCTTAGCAGGACACATGTGCCAAATAGTTTTAATTATGTTCATATGCATATGTTCATTCAATTTTAGGCATTGGACAAATTTGCATTCAAAACAAAGACAAAAATTTTGCACTTCAAAGTATATTTGTATTGATATTTCGCCCATGAGTAGGCGTTTTTTGTACAGAGAGACGAAGATCCTAGTAAGAGGAAATCTTCAAAAGGAAAACAAGATTGAGAATGAAAATAAATAGCCATGTTAAATGTTCTCATTGCCTTCCAACTCTACTATTGCCCCAATGTCTTCAAATATCCCTTTCCGTTAATAGAATTTGATTGGGATTGATCTTGGACCGTTTGAACTTGGACCTTGGTGATAAAATTGACTGTGTTGATTCCACGGGACATAGTCATATGCTTTTAATCCTTAACTTTTTCCTGGACCGCCCTTTCGGGTTTTCAGCTCACCAAGATACCCTTTTTTGCCCAAGTCGCCCTTTCGGGTTTTCAACTTGTCGGGTGTACAATCTTTTGCATATATCCCTATTTTTTTCCAAAACCTTTTGGTTTACCGGGATGCCCTTATTTTTCCTAGGTGTGTCAACCTAGCAGTTTTCTTATGCGTAGTATTTTTTAACTACGTCCGCGTTTATGGGATGTGGGAAATCTTCCCCATCCATGGTAGTCAGCATCATGGCACCGCCAGAGAAAACTCTCTTGACAACAAACGGCCCTTCGTAGGTGGGAGTCCATTTGCCTCTGGGGTCGCCTTATGGTAGAATGATGCATTTTATCACCAAGTCACCAGCTTGATATACTCGAGGCGTGATTTTTTTGTTGAAAGCCTTGATCATCCGTTTTTGGTAAGTCTGACCATGACAAACAACAACTAATCATTTTTCATCGATCAAGTTCAGCTGATCCAATCTCGCTTGAATCCACTCGTCTTTGCCTAGGCCTGCCTCATTCATAATTCTCAGTGAGGGAATCTGAACTTCCACTGGCAAAACAGCTTCCATACCATAGACTAGAGAAAAGGGAGTTGCCCCAGTTGATGTTCTAGCTGAAGTACGGTAGCCATGTAGAGAAAACGACAACATCTCATGCCAATCCTTATAGGTTACTACCATTTTCTGCATAATCTTCTTGATATTTTTGTTGGCCGCTTCGACTGCACCATTCATTTTTGGTCTATACAGAGAAGAATCATGATGCTTGATCTTAAACTGAGTGCAAAGCTCAGTGATCATAGCATTGTTGAGGTTAGTCCCATTGTCGGTGATGATCCTTTCGGGGATACCATAATGGCAGATAAGGTTGTGTCTGATGAATCTGGCTACCACATTCTTGGTGACTTAGGCAAACGAGGCGGCTTCGACCCATTTAGTAAAATAATCGATAGCAACAAGAATGAAGCGATGTCCGTTGGAAGCTGTGGGCTTGATCTCTCCAATCATGTTGATGCCACACATTGCAAATGGCCACGGAGCGGTCATGACATTCAAAGGGATAGGAGGCACATGAACCTTGTCAGTGTAGATTTGGCATTTGTGAAAAGTTCTTGAATGTTGATGGCAATCAGTCTCCATCGTTGACCAATAGTAACCTTCTCTTAAGATTTTCTTAGCCATCGTATGCCCACTTAAGTGAGTACCGAAGAGACCATCGTGCATGTATTCCATGATCTCCTCTGCCTCCTTCTTGTCCATACATCGGAGTAGAGTTGAATCATGGTTGCGCTTGTACAATATCCCGTTACTTAGGAAGAACTTGGCTGAAAATCTTTGCAAGAAATTTCTGTCATTGATAGATGCCCCCTCTGGATACTCTTGTGCTTCTAGGTATCTCATCACCTCATGGTACCATGGATTTTTCGCATCGGTGTCAAGCTCATAGCAATGTGCAGGTTCGTCGAATCTTTCAATTGTTATCATAGGGGCTTCGTTGTTACATCTAACCTTGAACATTGAAGACATGGTTGCCAAAGCGTCAGCCAACTGGTTTTCTTCCCTAGGGGAGTGCTCAAAAGTGATCCCTTCAAAGTGAGGAGTTAGGGATAACACAAGTTCTTTGTAAGGGATGTGATTAGGGTGTTTAGTGTCCCAATCTCCTTTTACTTGGAAGATCACTAGGGCGTAATCCCCGAACACATCCAAGTGTTTGATCTTTAAGTCGATAGCAGCTTTCAGGCCTAAGATGCATGCTTCATACTCGGCCATATTGTTTGTGCAATCGAAGCATAGTCTGGCAGTGACATGTGTGTGGCAACCTTCAGGAGAGATGATTACAACACCAATTCCATTACCTAAGGCGGTGTAGGCCCCATCGAAGACCATAGTCCATCGGGATCCTTGTTCAGGTCTGTCATACGGTCCAGGTTTCGCACAGTCGGTTACCCGTATGATGTTCTCATCAGGGAAGTCGAAGTTCATTGACTGATAATCATCCACATCTTTATGGGACAAATGATCTGCTAGTACACTTCCTTTGATGGCTTTTTGAGTCGTGTATTGAATGTCGTACTCAGTCAAGATCATTTGCCATCTGGCTACCCGTCCAGAAAGGGAAGGTTTCTCGAAGATGTACTTGATTGGGTCCATCTTAGAAATCAACAGAGTGGTATGAGTCAACATATACTTTCTTAGCCGACGAGAAGCCCATGCCAGAGTGCAACAAGTTTTCTCGAGCAGTGAATATCTAGTTTCACAGTCGGTAAACTTTTTGCTCAGGTAATAAATAACATGCTCTTTTCGGCCAGACTCGTCATGTTGGCCCAAAACACACCCCATAGATTCTCTAGTACCGTCAAGTACACAATCAAGGGTCTTCCTTCAACTGGAGGCATGAGAATAAGAGGTTCTTGTAGGTATTCTTTGATTTTGATAAAGGCAGCTTAGCATTCATTGTTCCATCTGACTACCTGATCTTTCTTCAAGAGTTTGAAGAGTGGATCACAAGTAGCAGTTAAGTGTGATATGAAACGAGCAATGTAATTGAGACGACCCAAGAATCCTATAACTTCTTTTTCAGAATGAGGGACTGGCATTTCTTGGATGGCCTTTACCTTGGAAGGATCAACTTCAATGCCTTTATTGCTGACAACAAAACCTAGAAGCTTTCCAGATCGTACTCCAAACGTGCACTTGTTAGGGTTTAACCTCAGCTTGTACTTCTTCAGCCTCTCGAATAATTTGTACAAGTGATCGATATGTTCTTCCTCGGTTTGTGATCTGGCAATCATATCATCCACATATACCTCTATCTCATGATGAATCATATCATGAAACAAAGCTACCATATATCTTTGATATGTTTCCCATGCATTCTTTAATCTGAACGACATGACCTTGTAGTAGAAGGTGCCCCATTACATAATGAAAGTAGTCTTCTCAATATCTTCGGTAGCCATCCTTATTTGATTATAGCTTGAGAAGCCATCCATGAATGAGAAGACTTTATGCTGAGCAATATTATCAACTAAGACGTCAATGTGTGGTAGAGGGAAGTCATCCTTAGGGCTTGCCCTATTCATATCCCTATAGTCTACGCACATGCGCACTTTCCCGTCTTTCTTTGGCACTGACACCATATTGGCAACCCATTGAGGTTAGGATGTCACAGCTAGGAACCCCGTATCAAATTGTTTCATCACTTCAACTTTGATCTTTTCAGACATATCAGGCCTCATGTGATGAACCTTTTGTTTAACAGGAGGGCAGTCTTCTTTAATTGGAAGACGATGAACTATGATGTCGGTATCCAACCCAGACATATCTTCATAAGACCAAGAAAATACTTCCACATAATCATGCAACATCTGAACCAACCTGCTCTTGACACCGCTTTCCAAGTTAGCACCGATCTTGATTTCCTTCTTATCTGACTCAGTACCCAGGTTGATAACTTCAACTGACTCTTCGTGCGGTTGAATAGCTTTTTCCTCTTGTAATAGAAGTCTGGCTAGTTCTCCCGGTATGTCACAATCTTCCCCGCCTTCATCTTCGGCTTGGTTGATAGGACATTTAAAGTCATAGTCGACAATAATAGAGTCATTGGCAATAGGATCCAGAGTGGATGTGGACCTACAAAAGTGTGTGTGTGTATGTGTGTGTGTGTGTGTGTGTGTGTGTGTGTGTGTTTGTGTGTGTGTGTGCATGTAAGATACATGGCTATTTTTTTTTGAAAATGTATTTGAAATAAAGGAAAGACAATGAACATAAATATTTGAATGCAAAAGAGTCCAATGTACTGAATATTTATATGATTAGATGAATATAAATAAAACCCTTGACAAATGGACCAAAGTGCCCCGGGCCAGGCACATGGCTGAAAAGTCATTGTTTGAATATTACAAACAACAAGTTCTTGAATTGAAAGAAAAGAAATAACAAGTAGATTACTCCTCAATGAAGGAGATAGGTACAAAGTCCTCTGTATGCCAATTCTTCAGCTCCGTAGTAGTTGGATACACCCATTCTTCAAATGCAGCCTCTTCATCAGAATCACCCACGATGTTGACTTCATTGCTTCCAATGCAGGGAAGTGGCTTTCCAACACGAGCACGCCTCACTTCCCTCTGAGCTTTGACCGTGAAGTCCAAACCAAATTTGTCTTCTTTAAATGGGATATCGAGGAGTTGCCCCCAAGTATCGCAGTTTCCTTCTTCAATCGCCACGCGGGCATCCTTGACTAAAACCATCTTTGGCGTGGCCTTAATAGCTTTAGATTCATCAGAAGAACATTTAGTAGAAGCAATCATCGGTGGTAGAACCTCAAAGGCTTGACATGGGGTTTCAACGAATTCTCCGTCTATCTCTACGTACTTGAACGAATTAAGGTGGCTGACCATAAACTCTTCTTCTCTGCAGACAGTGACTATTCTGCCCTTGACAGGATATTTGAGCTTCTGGTGGAGAGTTGAGGTTACTGCCCCAGCTTTATGGATCCAAGGGCGACCTAACAAACAAGAATAGGCCGTACGAATATCCATAATATAGAAGGTGGAGTTGAAGATTTGGGAGCCCACTTTGATTGGAAGACCCACTTCCCCATGAACAGTCCTCTTTGATCCGTCTAATGCTCTTACAATGATGTCACTTGGCTTCAAGACTAAATCTTCACAGTCAAGATGGTTTAACACCCCCTTGGGTAATACATTCAGAGAATAACCAGTGTGGACTAGCACATGTGCTAAGGTGGTCCCTTTGCACCCGACAGAAACATGTAAAGCTTTATTGTGATTCTTCCCGAGAGGCGTTAAGTCAGCATCTAAAAATCCCAAGCCATTATCAGCTGTTAGGCTAGCCACGCAATTCTCAAATTGATATGTTGTTGTATCATGGGAGACATGATCTTTTTTCAGGAAATTGATTAATGTTCGAGCATGGGCATCAAAGCAAAGCAGCAATGACAACATTGAAATCTTAGAAGGGGTTTGCCTAAACTGTTCTACAATTTTGAAGTCGCTACTCTTTATGATCTTCAAAATATCGTCCATTTCACAGGCGGAGGGTTCTTCATCAGCTACGTATTTGGAGGGTACATCAACCACATCAGGCTCAACAACCTTCTCTTTTCCTCTTGTATCAGCACTTGGCTTGGCAGCAGTAATGCAGATGGGTGTCTTTGTAACTACTGGAGGTGAGATATTGGGTGAAAATATTCTCCCAGTTCTAGTTACTTTTCTTGAGCCAGCTATGTTTCCAACATCATCATCTTTTTCTTCTTTGATCCAGCCATCTTGTTTAATCCCATGATAAAACACTTCAGCATCGTAATTCCATGGCACTGCTTTATTTGAAGAATAAGTAATCGATCTGGGATTGGTAATTATTAAGGGAGCAATAGTGGGTTCATTTGAAATCCTAATAGGAACTTTGGAGGTGATCCTAAGAGGCTTGTTGGAGATGGTAATAATGGAGAGGTCTTCACATTTGTTAATCAAACTCTTGGCAGGTGGAGTCTTTTCAAATAGAATTTCATGGCTATCCATCAGGCGTTGTATGCCTTTTTTTAGCCCTTCACATCCATTGAGTTGTCTTGTACAACACACACAGTCTTTTTCACAGCCAGGGAAGATCCCAGGTTTCAACAAATTGTTCTTGATTATATTCAGCGGAGTAGTCAAATCTTTAACAGAGTCAAAGAAAATTGTATCTTCAATAGCATTAACATTCTTGTCATGTTTCGGCATCGGAGAGGTAATTACATTCGGCGTTGGAGGAGGATCAAAATCAATAGTCTTGTTGTCAATCAAACCTTGGATTTTTTTCTTCAAGGCCCAACACTGGTCAGTCTCGTGCCTGTGGCTATTTGAATGGTAAGCACACTTTGCGTTCGGATTATACTTTGGTGACGAGGTGTCAGGGTTAGCAGGAGGATCGTGCAATGTCACTAAATTATCCTTGAGAAAATGTTGAAGGGCTTGAGATAGTGACATGCCTAACCTTGTAAATTGTCTTCTTGGAGTTTCAAAACCTTGATGATTTGCAGATGGTCTTGGAGTAGGAGTTGGATTGGAGATTCAAACATCATTGACAGACGGGTGATCATTCTTCTTGGTATGGGGCCTTGCCCCATACACAACATTAATTTCCTTCTTTGCAGCAAAATGTTTCTTGATAGGATTGGTGGTGGAGGTAGATGCCACAGAGATCTTCCCACTTTTGATACCACTTTCAAATCTTTCACCGGTTAAGATTAATTCGGTGAAACCAGAAGAAGAGCAGCCAACCAACAGATTAAAGAAATGACCAGATAAAGTGCCCATTAACATGTCGATGTGCTCCCTATCAGTAAAGGGAGGTTGGACCCTACTAGCAAGGTCTCTCCACTTTTGCACATATTCATTAAATCCTTCATTTTCCCATAGTCATATCTTGCAATTAAACCCTCGTTGGCGCTAAGTCGGTGTTGTACTGATACTGATGGTAGCAGGCAGTAGCTAAATCCTCCCAAGTATTGATACGAGAACCATCTAACTGATAGAACCATTCAAGTTGTGTTCCAGCCAAGCTCTCTTGGAAAAGTGCACCCATAGCTTCTTATCAGCAGTGTGCGGCTGTATCTTGCGCACATAAGATTTCAAATGGAGTTTTGGACAAGAGACCCCATTGGACTTTGCAAATATTGGTATTTTGAATTTGTGGAGAATGACTACCCCAGAGATGAAACCCAAATCATCAAAATCTAAACCTGGGACGACTTGGATTTCAACAGATTTCAATCTGTCTTCTAACTGTTTTATTTGATATCAGCGGGTGGATACTGCTTGTTGAAATAATCATCATCAGATTCTTGATCATTAACATATTCAGCTTGAGTACTCTTGACCTCATCGACCCGGTTCTCGTCCTCTTCAGATGAGTCTCCTCCTACTGGGATTTGGCGGATTGTCTCCTTGAACCTTCTACCCATGTTGAGTAGAGATTTATTCTTTGGCTTCTTCTTAACGACCAACAAAGCCATCATGTCTTGCTGCCCCTTGGCAAAGGCTAGTAGAGCTTCCTGAAACTGAGAATTCTGGGCTTGGAGATCCGTCACAGTTTTCTCTAGATCCATCTTACTGAAATAAACAGCAAAAAGATAAGGAAACCTGTTATGCGAAAAGCCTGTCATGTTATGATGCATGGGATATGTACATGAAAATGATTTCAAGGATTAATGAAATTTAAATTTGCATAGACAAAAGAATGAACAAACGTTAATTTTCATTAGACAAAACAAGAAAGGTTACATCATGCCTCTTGGGCTTACAAAATAACTTTCTAAGATAAAAAGACTGAACACATCCTCTTTGGTGCGAGATAAGCGTTCACACTTTGCTCTTCTTGTAACTGCTTCGTAAGCTCTAAGACCCTCTTTTCTAGCATAGAATTGAGCCTCGAAAGCATCTCGTTCTTCCTTCAGCTGGATCCAACCCTTTTGCAAGTCTTCAAGAGAGGTAGGCATGTCGGGATGGAGGATAGTGTAGGGAACATCTCATTCGACCACTGGCTCCACGATGACTGGCAAGATGGAGGGATAAGGCATCACAAGTTTCTGAGCACAAGCTCGCACCCATTTGAGGTAAGGCTCGAGGGGAATGGAATTCTTGTGTTCTAATGTCTTGCTATCCACCTTGTTCAACATCCTCCAAGCTCAGATAAATCTCTGGCGGTGACCTTGATTATTACTCTCATAGTCAAATACCAAACCTTGAATAAGCATCTCGTGTGGACCATACCTTCGGACGTAACCAAACTGTCTTAGGGCTAAGCAAGGGTTGTAAGTGATGCCTCCTCTAATGTCAAGAAAAGGGACATTAGGGAATTCTCCATAATGGTCGACGATAGTAACATTCTCCAAAGAGCGGGACCACCAATAAATGTCTGAATGTCTGAGCGTCATCAACCTATGAGACCATCTTGAACCTTGCTCGTTCTTCAATACAGATTGGGGAAGATGCGAAATAAACCATCTTGCCAAGAGAGGAGTACAACACATAAGGATACCTATTTTCCTCATGGTGCGAGTGTGAAACGAATGTAGGATGTCCCCTAACAAAGTAGGCACCGGGTTACAAGACATGAAGATTTTGACGGTGTTCACATCTATGAGTTGGTTAGGATTTGGGAATAAAACCATCCCATAGAAGAGGAGAGCCACGATTTCCTCAAACGCTTGCATATCCAAAGAGTTCCAATAGTTTTGGGCTTTCTCAAATAAGAACTTTGCTAAGAAACCTTTGACACCACTCCTTGTTTCCCAATTAGTTGTGATATCAGATGGTTGCAAGTGTAAAGCTTGAGCAATCTCTTCTGGCGTTGGATCTCTATCCATACCGTTGAAATGTAGTTGATTCAGAACGGGAATCCTCAAGAGTTGGGAGAATTCTTCCGAAGTAGGCACAAGTTGATAATCGGGAAATGTGACGCAATGGTGTAAAGGATCAAAGAATTAAAAGAGCACCTTCATCATATCCTCATCAGTGTTGGAGGTAACCAAGTTTAGTAGGGGACCATGTCTTTTGGTAAATGGAGAATTTTCAGGAATCCTTGATGTTAACTCTTTGAGTTGAGGAGGGATCCTTACGAGATGGACTTGAATGGTTTTCCTGCGGATAGAATCCATGTCCTACTAAACAGAACAGAGATAAATCCAAAAAAATCCTTGAAATGGTTAGTGATTATGAGTATAATGTTATGATGTTTATGATGTTATGTACAAGTAAATATATACAAACAAAGCAAACAAGTCCTTAGGTTTAGGCTTGCACGAAGTCTTATAGGTAAGTACCCTCTTGAAGTTTAGTTGGCTCAAACTTGTCCTAGTAATAGTAACCGGGTTCTAAGGAGCTCAATATCACAAGTTTGTTTCCTTGGGCATTGTTTCAGCGCAAGCCTCTTTAATAGCGACCGAAATATCCCAAAAAACCAAACCTCAATGAGTGTAGTATCGAGTATCTACCAACTTCGGACTGCACCAAAGTCGGTCATCTCACTACGTCCTAATGGACAAGTTGGTCAAGTAAAGGTTCTAAAAGTTAATTAGTGCTTCATGACATCACTCAGCGGCCCCGTATTCTCCTTGATTACTCAAGCGCTACCGGTACCCACAAATATGTCGCACTAACATAGCTATTGCTTAGACCGTGTCGGTATACCCCACATAGTTTTCACAACGTATTGCTACTTACCTATAAGGTATCCCAAATCCGAGTAGAGGATTCAAACACAAACAAAAAACCATAATGTAAAGCATACAAGTAAAACAAAGAAAGCAAGTACATGTGATCTAGCCCTAAGGTAACCCCACTTTTAGAATCCTCCCCAACAGAGTTGCCAGTTCTGTAATACGGTGGGAGAACTGACTTGGGTGTTTTGCGTTTTATCACAAATGTTGCGGTTAGCAAGAGTCACCATCGACTTTTCTTTTATCCAAAAGGAAAGGTGAAAAAGCACATGAAAGACCTTTGAGATTGTTTCTTGAGTTCGGGGGGTAGATTATGAAAAGGAAAGGTATTAGCACCCTTTTCATCCATGGTTTTACATGGGCTCTTAGTTACTTGCTAGATCACTTGCTTTTGTTTGAAAATATGCTTTATGTGGTTTTTGAAAGTATTTTGAAAAGGCGTCATCGTTTAGGCAAACTTTTTAATGATTCTCGTTCCTAAGAATGTATACAAAGTGTTGATCTTTTGAAAATGTTTTGAAATTTTGAAAGATGTTTTTGAAAGTGTTTGGTGTTTGTTTTGAAAATAGAAAGGATGTTTTATTTTGAAATTGAGCAAGTAACTAGGAACATTCTACCTACTCAAAAGTCTTTCATGTTCATTTTCTCTTTCCTTTGACATTGTTATCTTACCATTGATTTGGTAAGTAACCATATCTTTGGATGTAAACGGGACGGACATGGGTCATCGTATAACCATGATTAGCAATGTTGCAAGGTATCTTAGCATCCTCTTTAGGGACTAAGATCATTTTTGAAAGGCAACTTTGATAGCGTCATCGAGGGACTATGATCTTGTATTTTGCTTGTTTTTGCTAAGATACCTCACATGCGTAATATGACCATTTTTGTAAGGCAACCATGTGGATTTACTCTAAGGGGTGCTTGTGTGCAAGTGCATTGTTTTTCATGCTTGGTTTTGTCTTTGATTAGGGTTTTCTAATTGATTGGTTTTAGTCTTTCCATACAAAACCCTAATTACTAGCATTTCTATGTAAAGCGCTAAATTGCGGAATTTAAAATTACTATGCTATTACAATACTTGTGGGAGAGGGGGTGTACAAATTACAAATGGGGAATGCAAGAAAATAAACCTAATTATCTATTACAACCATATTGAATTTGGATAAATAATATATAAAAATGAATAAATATACAAGAATGTAAATGGAAAGAAAAATGGATTTTTGTTTGGGATTTTTTAGGAAAAAGGGTATTGTTTTAACTTAATTAACTAAAAATAATAATTAATTAAATTAGTAAAAAGTAAACCTAAATTTACTAGGAAAAGAATTTAAATAAAACCCTAATCTAAATATTAATTAATTAAAAAATAAATTAAGTTTGTAAGAAGAATACTTTTAGTATTTTTGTCTTAAAAATAATTTATAGTATTATAAAATATTTTTGGTCTTTTTTGGTTTTTAAAATAATATATTTTAATTGTGTAAAAGAAAATAACTAAAACCCTAGTTTTTAATTAAATTTACAAACCAATTAGTAAAAATAAATAAAGTATGATTAAATCAAAATAATTTTTATTGTAAAAAAAATAAATAAACTATATCAAAATATAAATCTAATGTTTTTATATTTTTTATGATTTTTCTTAATATTAGATAAAATATTAAAGAAAGAAAATAAATACATGAAAAATGAGAAAAAGAAAATAAAATGGGCCAAGGGTGTGAATAGTCCAAGGGAGTCAGAATAAGCAAAAAAAAAGAAAAAGAATAGGCCCAAAGGAGTGAAGCCCAACGCTGCAAAAAAGGTCAAAAATGTGTGAAAAAATGTGGAAAAAAATTACAAAAGGTCATGCTGGGGCTTGAACCCAGGACCTCATAGTGAGAGGCACGCACTTTAACCCCTGGGGTGGGGATACATCCGTTAAGTTATGCAAAACCATAAATATATAACATAAAACACGCCCTGATTACACTTCATCTTCAACCTCCAACCAGACCACCTGTAACTTGTTAATTTCTCAACCATTTGCAACAAAGTAAACATGAAACTTGTGTAAAATTTTACCACGATTCCAGAAATGTAAACAACTTAAACTAATTCTCAAGAGTGAACATGAATTTTGAATGGTACCAAATTCTGACCTAATTTTTTCAGGATGTTCAGATTCAAAATTCTAACTACTCAAGCAATATAAATGGAATCTAAAGACATGGTTGGCTTCAGAACAATGATGTCTACATTTTTCATTCACAAATTAAACATTAATGATGCTTGTATAAAGAGTTCAAAGTTGAGATAACTTACCTCAAAACAGGAAGTCGTGTTGTGCAAATAAGCACTCCTCAAGGTGTCGTGATGATCAAAATAACTCCATTGAGGTCCCAGGAAGCTAATGCAATGGTTACTTTGAGTTGTAAGTGCTTGAACTGGCATGGAGAAGTCAAGATGCAGACCTCTATTTTTGGAAATAGAGGATGGTGATGGAGGTGTTACAGAACTGTAACAAGATGAGGGATGACTTCTAAATGATGTTTAGAAGCTTTGGGAACAAAGAGGCTTGAAAATGCACGAGGGAGTTATGATTTTCAAACTTTTGGTCAGGTTATGTGAAAATGGAGGTATGAGATGAAAATATGAGTTCTTCGTGTTTTCAGGGCTCAAACATGCGTGTGTTTGGTGACAAATTAATTGTGTATCTATAAGCAAAAGGCTTGAGTGCTTAAGAGGGTCAGAAGTGTCAGTTCTAGACTGATTGCTATGGTACTTGATTTTGAAGAAAAGTGGGAAGTATGGTTCCAAGAGGAAGTACAAGCATGAGCTGAATGATTGTAAGTGTTTAGACAAACTTCTCTTGAGTTATAGGACATGTATGATCATAAGAAAACAATTGCAAGGCTCAAGAACAAGTTTTGTGCAAAAAGCTACTTTATCAAAATGGCATTGTGCACTTTCTTCATAAAATGGATATAAAGCATGGCCTTGCATTGGATGCTTGAATTGAGACCTCTAACAGCTGTGCAAGCAATTAATTATGGAGTGCCTTACAAGTTTGAGACTTGTAAAGTAGAGATTATGCAGCATAGGTTTGAAATTTGAATCTTGTTCATCACAAAATGACTTGTAATTCAAGTGTGAAAATCCTAACTTTATCTCTTCGATTCTCCCTACTCAAGAATGATCTCAAGGAGTTCTTGGAAATTTTGAAAATCTTGCAATGTTCTCTACAACCCCTCTTTGAATCACTTTTGAAAATTCCCCTTGGAACTATATGAAAAAGTGCCATGAAGTTAGGTCAAAATCCTGACCAAAACTAAGGCAAAATTTCACTAAGTGTCCAATTTCAAGACCATGACTTTATGAATTAATAAATTAAGATCCAATAATTTTTATAAGAAGTTGTGTAAATTAATGTTGTAGATATCATGGAGATCTACAACTTTCATGTTGAAAGTTTCTTCTGAATCTTCTTGCATCATGGTGAAAAAATGGCCCAAAGTTATGAAAAAACATGAAGTTTAAACCCTTAGAAAAATTTCTAAGTTAGAAAACTTTGACTTTTCAAAATGAAATCTTTGACTTTTTGATTTCTTGATGAATAATTTTCATATTTTGATGAATTGTGATATTTGACATTGAATTTTGACCAAAAAGTCAAAGTTTGACTTTTCAGTGTACAGTTGACTTTTTGATTAGTTGACTTGAAATTCACTATCAATCCAATTGATATTGAGAAATGTTTTAGGTCATGCCATTAGGTCAAAATGATGCAATTGAACTCTTGAGATCATACTTCAAACCAATTGACCATTTGCTATGTCAAAAATCAGAAATTGCCCTTTCTCAGTCAAAACCCTAATTTTGACCATTTTGCCCTTTTGATGATTTGATCAAAATTATTGAGTAGTTGTGGTCCAAACTTGATCAAATTATACATATGATTTTATAATGTTGATGTGGATCAAAAATTATAAAGTTTGACTGTAAATTGGCCATAGTTGACTTTTTCCCCAATACAGCTGATTTTTAGGTCAACTGCTCAATTGACTGAGCAAAAGTGTGATCCAAGGCTTGAAACTTGACATGAGTAATCTTGGGGGTCCATAATGATTCATGAAAGTAATATGAATCATTTAAAGTTCAATTGTCCTTGTGCAATCTCAAACGCTAATTTTGGTCATCAGTGCTTAAGGAGGTGTCTTGAGCTGATTAACCCTAGTGCAATCTTGAACCAAGAGAGATCTTTGTGAGAAAATATTTGATAAGTGAGAGGGAACATTTTGGGGTACAACAATTTCGTTCACTATTGAACATGAGCTACTCGAACTCCAACCCCCAACAACGAGGTAACACTATAATTTAAGATCATAAATTTTCAGGACAAGAACATCACCTCTATCATTTCATCACACAACAACACCGTCATAAGAACATCAACATAACCATAAAACTGAAAACATTGGCACACAAAATTAGTACAATAATGCTACAATTTATCAATTGAACATGTAACTCGATACATCTATTAACATGGTGGTGACTCGAATAATATATAAACCTCTCACTTACCCCTTCCATTCTGGGTTACCCAATGGTTTGCATCATTCCCGTAGGCTTCCTATGTTTAACCCTTAAATTATAACAAGTCACACCCGCATAACAAACTGCACGACATCATGCTTTAGCTGCGCTACTCTGATTATCTACCTTAAGCGTACAAAGCGTTTTAAAAATATCTTTGAAAGTGTTTGTGTGAAATGTATTTGTTTTGAAAAATTTGAGCAAGCGATTAACAGTTCTACCCACTTAAGGTCATTCTTGTACTTTTCCTCCTCCTTTAGAGACATTTCTATCTGTACCATTAATTGGTAGGTAGCCCTATCGGATATGAAGGGATATTGAGGGTCACCGTACAGTCATTGAAGATAACTAGTAAAGACGCTTTAGCAATTTTGTAAGGGACTAGATCATTTATCGAAAGGCAACATCGAAGGGTCATCGAGGGACTATAATCTTTGATTCGAGGGGTTTTGCTAAAGTGTCCCTACATTCGAGGGACATGATCGTTATTCCGAAAGGCAACAAGAGAGACTACCCTAGAGGTGAAAATGTGTAAATGTCATGTTGTCAATTATTTATCTTTGGATTTAGGGTTTTCTATCGTTTGGTTTTTATATTTCCATACAACCCTAATTAATAAGCAGAAGTATAGAAGTATAGTAGCAGAAAGAATAAAGTGCAGAAACGTAAACCTAAAACTATTACATGGCTTCGGGGCAGTTACATAAGAATGAAATGCGAAAAGAAAAACCTAAAAACTATTACATACTCGGAGCAATTACATAATAAGAAAAAAAATGAAAAATATAAATCTAAGCTATTACATAGGGAATGCGCGACCAATACAATTGATCTTGAAAAATAGAAATAGGAAAATAGAAAAGAAAAAAATGTTTTTTTGGTGATTTTTTCATGAAGAAAATAGTTTATGATAATTAATTAAAACCTATTAAATCTAATTAATTTTAATAAAAAATTTAATTGATTAATTAAATCATTAAAATGTTAATTAAAAACTAAACCCTAATTAATTTTAATTAATAAATAAACCTAATTATGTTTGTATTTTAATTAAATAAATAAAAATATAAGTAAAAGAGAAAAAAGAAAAATATAGAAAAGGGAATTTGGGCCTGAATTAGCAAAAAAGAGGGGTGTAGATTGCAAAGAGGTCCAGGCCCAAGGTTGGATCCGCCTGATCCTGTGTGAGCAGCTCCAAAAGGTTCACCATGGGCTTGCATATTCTTGGGCGTTGGATCACATCTGTGAAGATATGATGGTGAGAAGTGGTGACGCACACTATAAGGTTGTTACGAAGACGCGCATTGGAAAACCTAAAAATAGAAAACAAGAAAAATGACAAAAGACAGGGATCAAACCCACAGCTTTGTACATAAATTCCTTAACACGCACGCTTCTACCACTGGGTGGCTATACATCTGTTCACTTAATCAAATTAACACATATATATTATAAATTAAATCAAGTTGCCCGGAGAAGTGCCGAAGCCCTAGCTCCGGTCATCTTCTCCGATAAATATATTTTCCAAACATGCAAAATAAAGCACATTAGGAAGAAAGAAGGGTTGTGTCCCCCTAAATCGACCCCCTTGAATCCATTGGTGGCCTTAGTTTGGGATAAATCTGGCTGTATAGTGAGATACGAAGCAAATGAAACAAATCGGTTCAGGTATGACAACCCTTCATTCGGGCGTTATGGGGGTCATGCTATAGTCCAATCCTGCACATTAACATCTCAGGAGTATATTGATAAGGTTAGATTCGATCAAAATACAAAGAAAATAGCAATACGAATTTTATGAAATAATGGAAAATGATGATGCATGTTCATGCACTTCAGACCCTTAGAATAATTACTCAGTAAACGACACTACAGTCAAAGGGGCATCCACTGAGTGGGAGATCTCATGCCTCCTTTTTTGGGATTACTCCCTCAAAGTTAATATGACTATACCGCCCATCCTATCTTAAAGTTTGACCAAGTCCGGGTATAGGACTTATAAGTAATCACCAAGCACCCTGAAAACCAGGAAAATCCAGAAAAACATATATACAACATATAATATATAACAAACAATAGCACATATACAGGTATAAACAAAGATAGGCTCAACACACTTAGGGATGGACCAACAAGAGGTCAATCTTTCCCCAGTGAAGTCGCCATTTTTCTATAGCGGTAGAAATGTTTAAGACTAATCCATTGGATTGACTAGACTTATACAAGTCAAAATAAAAATCACCACCGCACTTTATTGTTTCCAAAGGAATGGTAAAAGAGCGAGTAACCCAAAAAAAGAGGGGGAAAGATTCAAGGTAAGGGGTTGGTTATGCAAAGGGAAGGTATTAGCACCATAAACATCTATGGTACTCTGCAGGAACCTCTTTGAAAAATTAGTATATTTTGGCTATAAAATGTTGTACGAAAAATAGATGGTAGAGGTGAGAAAAGAAGTATACTTTTATGATTTTTGCACCCGCCGTGGTTGCGAACCTTTAGTGCCTACGTACCACCTTTCGTGTAATAGGGGATCAGGGTACACGTAGTTCACCTTTTAAAAATTCTAAAAAAAATAAATGTGTTGGTTAATTTTATGAGATAAGACATCATCGTCATTGTCCGTGTGGAAAACACACTTACTACCCACAATTATGAGAAAGGAGAATTTGTATCATCTCAACGTGGAGGGTATGGCTTGGATTTTAAAATCAACAATGCCTCACTCAACACCCAAGTGGAAAATATCTTACTTCACTACATATTGTAGAAGCATAGTTGTTTGCATCACTACAAGGATTGACAAGAGTCCAATCTTTTGAGAAAAAAAGTTTTTAAGTAAAAAGCCAAAGTGGCAAAATGATTTGAAATGAGATTGATCGACTTTTAGTCTTCTTAAAAAAATGTCAAGGTATTATTAGGTTGATTGAATTTTATTTATGAAAAGGTTTTGAAAATGCATGGACCTAAATCCAAGTTTATTATGAAAGTGGTTCAAGTTTAAAAAAAAAGAAGAGTTTTCAAAAGGAGGAAGAAGATTTTTGAAATTTAAGAAGATGGGAGGAGAAGAAGAGACTATCCTAAAGCATAAGGTAAAAGCTAGAGAGAAGAACCATCTAACCAACAAGAAGCCAATATTTGACATTATGAGTCAAGATAGAATTCCCATTCCTTGGATTAAAACCAAACAAGCAAAGATACTAGACCTCTTGAGAGAACCAAACTTCAAGTGTATTAAGTCTTCACAAAAATTGGGCAGAGTAACGGCTGTATACAGGTGAATTCCAGATTACAAACAAAGAATGTAATCATAATAACATGCACAAAAAAAAAACAACCCAATGTCTTAAGGTAAACCTCAAGAACTCCAGACAAAATATCAATTAAGGTCACAAGGTCTCCAACATAGGCCAAGGTTTCTAATCCTAAGTCCAAGAAGTCCAATGCTCCATAATGCCAAGGATAGTAACCAAATAGTCCAAGTATCATTAAAGCCTTTTTTAGGGTTCATGTTGATTATTAGGTGTCTTGAAAAAGAAAAGAAATGCTCTAGTGAGCAAAACAAAAATAATAAGGATAGAAATGCTCAAGTGAGCAAAATACAAATACATGAAATGTAATGCTTAAAGTAAATGGTACATAAAACATAGAAAATAAAAGCATAAAATGAAACAAGTTAATAGTTAGTGGTTAGTTGGATGACCATCTTGAAACTTGCATTTGGAACTCATTAGAGGATTGGTAGAACCAAAGCCTCCACACAACAAGTTGCATTTTATTTTTGTCAAGTATATCATCCATTTGGAATTCTCACAAGTACCATTTAATGATCAACGATGTTTAAGTGATCCGCGTCAACCAAAAGTGTTGTAGATCCAATAGAGGATTGGTAGAACCAAAGCCTCCACACAATGAATCTCAAAGTTATTGGATCAAAGGGATCAAATTAACATACTTGGGCTTGCAAACATAGGTTTGGGCCACGAATGATCATTTATTCGAATCAGGACAAAATTTAGCGCTATGTTAAGCAATCATAAGTGGACTTATATAGAAGTTGCAGCTATTTTAGGCCGGTCAATAGCAATCTAGGTACCATTTATTTTGAGACATGATATAAAGATCATGCTCCAATAACACTTAGTGCAATAAGAAAGGGATGAGATGAAGAGGGATGAGAAAGAATACAAACAATATTTGAATTAAATTTTAATTAAACTATTATTAAAATCATTCATCCATTTTTGTGGAGTTAGACTCAAAACTATGGATCCAATGATGTTAACAAAGTTCGTAATAAAAAATTCAACCCAAGATCAGCAAGAAAATAATCACAAAATAACATTGCATTTAATATATACATAAAAACCAATTTTAAAATATTTTAAAATAGAAATAAAATAGAGAAATATCAACCATGTTCAAATTAATCAAGAAATAAAAAGTAAGACAATAGAAAAATCAGAAAAGGACTCAAATATTTTTATAAAATTTTTGGTAATTTTTTAAAATCTGAAACTATTTTTAAAATTAAAAGAAATGAGTAGAATAAACCAAAAATGATAAAAAATAACAAAGTCAGAAATAAAAAATAAATGAGGTCACCAATATTTGTCACAATATCATTAGATCCTTCCTTAATTTTTTCAGAATTTAAAAATGTATAAAAGTATTTTTAAACATTTAAAACAAATCAAATAAAGTGAAAATTTATTAAAAAAAAATCAAAACACAAAATAAAATTTTGGATAAATAAAAATCAGAAAGAGAATAATCAAAAATATTTTTCATAATTTCTTCAGATTTTTGGACTAAAAATAAATTTTCTATGATTTTTTGAAGTTTAAAACAATTAAATATAAAAAACAGAAAATAAAATAAAAACCAAAAAGATGTGGACCAATGGATGAGAGTCAAAACGCGTTAGTAATCAAATCCAAGGGATCTGGCGCATTGTGCATATCATAGTGATTACTAAATAAAACACTGGATCATTCATTAAATCAGAAATTAAAAAAAAAAACAAGTGGCACGCCTTCATTGGTTGGAATATGACACGTTGGTCATCTTCAACCTCCAGCCAACGTGAATTGCAGGTCTCTTAAACTGTAAAATCAAAATCTCAGACCTATGCCATTTGCTTCGTCTCTTCAAAACGAAGACAACCACACCTCCGCAACAAATTTATATAAAATGTAGCTCAAGCAATTTAGAAGGAAAGTTTTGAATAGGGATTTGAAATTTCATGATCAAAACGTGTTTCCAAATAAAAGCAAGTGTTGCAACTAGAACCAGGGCAATGAGAGCATCACAATGATATCAAAGTTTTGAAGAATTGATGGAGAAATATACCTATTGAAGTTGAGTTGCAGAGCTCTGAAACTGGACTTCTATGGAGCAATATAGGGCACGATTCTTGAAGGTAGTTGTATGGTTAGCTTCAAGGAAGATCAAGGAAGGTGAATTGATAGAAAAAATGGATTGAAAAAGGCTTGAACAATGGTTTCGAAGTTGCAGAAAAGTGAGTTATGAAACAAGTTTTGCAGGGTGATTCTGGATATCCAAGCTTAAGGAAATGAATGGGGGATGACCCTCTATTTATAGGAGAATGAATGGGATCCTCAAGCGTGTGAAATGATGAAGTTTGGAGGGAAATCGTGGGGGGTCTGCAGCATGAACAAAGTGTGACTTGTTTAGCATCAAAACTCAGCCAAATCGTGTGTTTCATGATGCTAAACACCTTTGGAAAGTTGCTAAGCATGATTAGAAGCAAAAACGCGTGGAAAACTTGTGATTAGAAGCCAAAACAAAGATTTCAAAATCTAACTTGATGAAACTTCAGTTTCAAGCTACCAATTTCAAAACAATGGCATTTTCAGCTCCAGGGGTCTTAAGACATGATTCTTGATGCTTTAAAAGATGAGGTTACAAGATTTTCAATGGAAAAAGAATGGATGCTTGAGCTGAAAGTTGCATTAAGTCAAAGTTGGAGAAAAAGGGTTGACTTTCCATACCTAGAAATATTTCAAATTTTTCTTCAAAAGTGACCTATAATGTTTTGCATCCAAACATGGCCTTCCACTTGGAATTTGCTCTTGATAAAAAAATATGGCATGAAATAGACCTCTTGAATAACATTTTTAAACTTGAACCATTTAAAATATCCAAAAATTGAGAGAGTTATGAATTGTTGAAGTTGGCAAAAAAGCATGATATGACCTATAATCTTTTTCATTTTTAGGGCATCTTCCATCCATTTTCTCACTTTACACATAAAAGAAGGAATAAATTTCATATCCCCAAGATCATTGTGGAAAAAGAGTGGGCTCAAGGTGATACAAATTGACCAAGTTATGTTCATTTAAAGCTACACCTGAGAAATTGGGGGTTCATCTGGAGGACTTGTAATCTTTCTTCATCATCAAGTTTCTTACACATGAAAAATCCTTGAAACTTTTGAAGTGATTTGTTAGTAACCCTTTAAAGAGAAGGATTTATTTGGAATCACTCAAAAATACCAAAAGCTGAGCAAGATATACTTCTTTGAAGTTCAAAACCCTAGCTCCTAGATCAAGAAAATGCTTTGACGAACTTTGACAATTTTGACCAACCTTCTTGTACCAACTCTCTTTCTTTGTAAATAGAAGTTATTGAGGATGATAATGAGAACTAATAGCCATAAAAACCACTTCCATATCTTGAGAATTGAGATAAATATGCACTTGTGACCAATGGGAACAAGACCTTGTCCAACCATGACAACTTCTACAATCAACCCTTTGTACCTTTGAGTCAATTTGATAACTTTGAAATGTGATGAACCAAAATAAACTTTTCCATGCCATTTCTTCCAAAACAACTTCAATGGTGAGGTTTGAGTTTCTCAAGCTTTATTGACTAGGGCATGGAAATAAACTCATGAACCCATGGATCAACTTGCTAAGCCACATTGCCTTTACCTACATTATTAAAAAGTAAGACCATCCAACATTGTGTTTTATCAATTAGAAAGAAAATCAAGTCAAAATATCCATGATCACAAAAGAAAACAAGTCAATATGCTTGGTGATTCCTCAAAGGGCAAGACTAAAGATAAGGAGGAGGACCAAAAGCCTTAACGTGATCTTGTTGTGATTGAATCAATATGGTATGATGAAGGGATATTAGGGGAAAAAATCGGGGTACAACTTCCCTTATTTAAGTTTCTTCTATCTGGAGATACGAAGGTTAAAAATCTCCGTGTCAACACGATCGAAGATACTTAAATATAAAACAAACCTTATTTTTGACCCGAAGATACCATGCAATGCTTATAAATATGAATGCACATGGACAAATTCAAAGGGACGCAGAACACCACTGGGTATGTAACAAAATAAAGAAACAAAAGAGAAAACCCGACCAGAAACATAAATCACTGGTGGGTCAAAAGACCTGACTTATAGAGTATGATAAAAGTTAAAGGATACACCAACTTTTACTGAAGGTGAAACTACCAACGTTCACTGAAGGTAGAAAGAGGAAAGAAATAACAACACTGACGTTTACTGACGGTGGGCTACCAACGTTCACTGAAGGTAGAAAGAGGATATATCATGGTGTTGTACCCCAAAATTTTACCTCTTATTTTACTCAATACATGTCCATTGAGATCCTCAATTTGCTCAAGGTTGCCCAAGAATGGACCAGACAAACTCTCTCATAAGGCAGTGTACCTCAAATTAGGGTTTCCATTTTCATGAAGATGGGTGAACCACAAAGGCCTAATATGCTCTCCATGGTCTTAATATGTTCTAAAGGCCCTACATGTCAAGTTTCATGCCTTGCACAAGAAGTTTGCTCAGTCAACTGCTCAGATGCTTGAGAATCGACTGTATTAGGTCAAAAGTCAACTGTGACCCACATATAGTAAAACTTCAAGATTTTTGGTCAACATTAACATTTTGAAGTGAATTTCATCGTTTGATCAAGGGTTGACCATGATTCCCCAAGGAATGCTCCAAAATCATCAAAACCCAAAAGTTGGTAAATTAGGGTTTCTCAGTAAAAGTCAACCAAACTTTGACCAAGCATAACTTCCACATGCTTTATCAGAAATTTTCCATCCATATCTCATTTTGAATAGGATGCAATTACCTACAATTCATCTTCATCTCACAAGTACAAAATATGCACTCATAAAAAGATATGAATTTTTACATTATGGGTCCTTTTGAAAAGTCAACAAAACATCTTTTGGATAAAAGCTTCTTAAATGAACATGGAAGACTCAATTGATATGAGACCAAAAGGGTTGCTTAGGGGACATCCTAAGCTTTTCAAAAAGTCCAAGAAAACCCCTCTAGGGTTAAAATTGGAGGAGATATGCTTTGTCAAAGTTGACCTTTCTTGCAAAATTGCCAAAAGTCAAATGTGCTCAAAATTGCATTTTTTGCTAAATGGGCCTAACGTTTTATGCTTGCACCCCACTTATAATGTGGTCCACGACCCAAATACTCATCCATGCATTATTTGCTTCATTTTTCAATTTTTTATTAATTAAAAATTGAATTAAATCAAATAATTGATGAAAAATAACAAAGATATAATTTGCTTTGGTTTTTGGACAGGTTGGAAATCAAAACATGCTGAATTATCAAGGCCAAAACAAATCAAGCATAATTGGTACAAGAAAGGGATGATTTGGATCAAAATAGCAAGTTTACATGTAGCTTTAAAATCAAATCAAATCTCCCATAATTGCAAAGATTCAATCCAAGTTTGTAACCCTAATTCATTCCTAGATATATATTGGACAAGAACAAAGCATGGCATAAGGTTTTACAGTCATGAAAACACCAAACAAAATTCAAAAAAAGTGACAAAAAGACCTGGATCATTTTTGAACTTAGAGATCAATTCAAGCCATTCCAACGCTTCCAATCGTTTCTTAGACCTTTCCAGAGGCTAATACGATCAGTTGCACACATTCTCACGCCCATAATCTCTCCCTAGCGTTCATACGGTTTGCCCTTTATTTCAAAATAGATTATTGAATTTCTTGCATCATTAGCATGTTTAAGTTATATATTTGGGATCCTCATCGTGTTTGCAAGCTAACTGAATAACTTAATTGCATTTTTGAATCCTATATCTGCACTTGCCATTGTTAGGGTTTCCATAAGCGTTTTGGGTTTTTTGGCTATAGGCAAAATTAGACCACAAGCTGGATACTGGGATGACCAGGAAATCATGACCGATCGAACCATGGTCTTCAATTCCATTTATATTGTGTTTTATGAATTTTTGAATTGCGTAGGTCTTTAGCCATGGAGGCTGACTGTAGGTAAATGTATAAAGACCTAAGGCGACAGAGAAAGGTAGAAGAAGGTTAGGTGCCAACCAGCCATTCGCCCATTCAAACCAGCGCAAGCGTTTTTGTTTTTTTCCCACTAACCACTTTGTTTCATATATTATATTGTGTTTTCATTATAATAACAACTGAACATGATAACTTAGTGGTTGGGCGCGTTAATGGTGAGAGTGAGGACATGGGTTCGATCCCAGGTCCCAACAATTTTCTTTGTTCTATTTTTCCTTTACAAATCAGGTACTTCATTCTCTTAAGCGTCCACCATGTGCTAGTAATATCCAACCAGTGGATCTAGGATCAATCAGATCCAACGCCTCAGGCAGTGAGGGACTATGGTACGCCTTCAAGTAACCGCTACAAGGAATCCAAGGCTGACTGAGCTTGGAGCGTTTTGGGCCTTAAAAAACTCAGATTGGCACCCCCCATTTGCTAGCATACAGGCCCAGTTTGCATTTTCTTTTCTATTTTCTTTTTAATTTCTTTAATTAATTTCTTTTATTTGTTTAAATTAATTAACACAAAAATCATTTTCTTTTTTTAATAAAAAAAATCACAACAAACTACAAAAATATTTTTTTAATAAAAATATTTTATTTCTTAATTGATTTAGTTTAATTAACTTAGGGCAATTTAATCTCTTTTTACAATTAAAAATAATTATACTTAGGGTATGAATTGTACATAATTTAATTAATTTTCTTTAAAAATACACCAAAATCCTTTTTTTCATTAAAATATTTATTTTAATCAATTAGGTTAACTTAAATACTTTTTCATAATTAAAAAGCAATTAGAAATTAAGGTTTTATTTAATTTTCAACTTCATTGTTTTCTCCAATAAAAAATATACAAAAAATCTTTTTTCCGTTCAATTAGGGTTTAGGTTATTTTTCAACACCCCTCGTATTTAATTCTCCGCGCATTTAATTATTTCTTTTCCATTATTTTTGTAACTGCCAATGGTTTGTAATAGTTAAACTAGGGTTTTATTTACTGCTTTAATCCCCAATTCTTTGGTTATGTAATTAATCCCCATCCCCGAAGCCTTGTAATAGCTAGGTTTATTTTCTCGCACCTTTAAATTCCTGCAAATATTTAATTGTCTAGATGTATGCTAATAGGATTGTATGGAAAGAATATCTGGAAATTTAAACGGTAAATCACCTAATGTGCAAAGATTAAATAACTGAAACAATTCATATGCACATATTCACTCCTAGGGTTTACCTCACTTCGGTTGCCTTCGGTAAACAATCATTAAGCATAGGAGATTTTAGTGGTTGCCCTCCAGTCTAAAAGATCAAAGTGTCCCATTCGAATGTTGCCTCGAAAATGTTGCCTAAAAAATGTTGCCTCAGAAAGATCTTAAGACTCTAGGGTTACTACTAAAGTTTTCTAACTATTGCTTTAGTGATTGTACTTGTCCCTTTCGAATGTCCCTTACAAACTCTAACGATGGGGCTACCTACTCCTTAATAGTAGGACAGCGCTGTCTAAAGGAAACGAGAACGAACAATCTTTTTTCTAGTAGGTAGAATCTTAAGTACTCGCTCAACAAAACTTTTCACACAAACACCTTTCAAAACCAATTTTCAAAACAAACTTCGTCACACCCTTGAGGACTGATACAAGGGTTATCACGAAGTAAAATTTTTTCAAAAACAAGCACACACAAGCATTTTGAAAAATGAGCAAGTACCTAAGAGCCCATGGAAAACCATGGATAGAAAGGGTGCTAACACCTTCCCTTTCTATAATCTACCCCCGTACTCATAAACATCTCGAAAAAAGGTTTTTTCTATTCTTTTTCCTTTTCCATGATTAGATGAAGTAAAAGTCGGTGGCGACTCTTGCTTACCGCGGTATTTTGCAAACAAAAAACGCAAAACGTAAACCTGTATTAACAGTTGATTCTGCCGCCGTATCACAGAACTGGTGACTCTGCTGCGGAGTTAAAAAGTGGAGTATACCTTAGGATCTAGGTCATTAAATTGCTTCTCTTGATTGTCTTGATTGATTTACTTTTGAGGGTTTGTTTGGGGTTACTAAAGATCCTATACCCGGATCTGGGGCACTTATTAGGTAAACATCAATAGATCATGGAGAATGTACAACGTAGACCGATATGGTTTAAGTGATAGTTGTATTGGTGTGGCACTTTGGTTGGTATTGGCATCCTTCGTGGGGAAACGAGTAGAATACGGGGCCGCCGCGTGGTGTCGTGAAGCACTAATGGACCTTAGAACCTCAGTTGAACAAACTTGGCCATTAGAAAGTAGTGAGATAGCCGGCCTCGATGTAAAGCCGAGGATTGGTTGATACTCGATGCTACACTCATTGAGATCAGACTTTCGGGATATTTCGGCCGCAAGAAAAGATTGCTTGAGCTGAGACAATGCCCGATGAAGGATGGTCAGTGATACTGAGATCCTCTAGAACCCGATTACTTTTTAAGTTAGATTTGAAACCAACTAAACTTCAAGAGGGTACTACCTTTGACCTCATGCAAGCCTTAAACCTAAGGACTTTGTGTGATTTGACTGTGTTTGCTATACCTGTGTTTGCTATACTTGTGTTTTATCATGACATCATGCATCATAGCATATCATCCATTCTTATTGTACTAACCATTTCAAAGACCAAGGGAATTTATCTTTGTTCTGTTTTGCATATCATGGCTTCTGTTCGTAGAAACACTATCCGAATCAGCTTTGTGAAGATACCTTCCCAACTCAAAGAGCTAGCATCAAGGGTTTCTGAAACTTCTGCGTTCAATAAGAGACATGGTCGACTTCTCAATCTGGTTATTTCAAACTTTGATGAAAAGATGATGAGTGTACTATTTCAGTTCTTTGATCCCAAGCACCACTGCTTCACCTTTCTATACTATCAGTTGGTGCCTACCCTGGAAGAATTCTCTCAGCCGTTGGATATACCCATTCTTGAGCAGTTACCCTTCATAGGTCTAGAAGAAGTTCCTAAACCAGAAGTCATTGCCTCAGCTCTGCATCTGAAACGGGCCGACGCGGTATCCAATTGGGAAATAAGAAGCGGAGTCAAGGGTTTTCTAGCTAAGTTTCTGATAGAAAAAGCCCAGCTGTTTTGGGATGATATGGATTTTCAGGCTTTTGAGGAGGTATTGGCTCTTCTAATCTATGGGTTAGTCTTATTCCCTAATCCGGACTCATTCGTAGATGCAAATGCTATCAAGATCTTCCTCTCTCGCAATCCTGTGCCTACCTTACTCGGAGATATTTTGCACACTCTCCATACTCGTACCATGAAGAGAAAAGGGATTCTTATGTGCTGTATGCCATTGCTGTCGAGGTGGTTTATTTCTCACCTCCCTAAGTCCATACTGAAGCATGAAGAAAGTTTGGGTTGGTCGTAAAGGATAATGTCGCTCGCTCATATGGATATTCTTTGGTGTTCTCGAGCTATGAAAAACACTTCTATTATTGACTGGTGCAGAGAGTACCCTAATGTCCTGCTACTTGGCATCAGAGGGGGTATAACCTACAACCCTTGTTTAGCTCTACGACAATTTGGTTACGCTCGAAGGGATGGTCCCCATGAGTTACTTATCGAGGGTATTGTATTCAACTATGAGGATGATGTTAAAGAGTATCGCCGGAGGTTCATACGAGCCTGGGGCATGGTAAACAGATCTAGCGCCAAGGCTTTGGGGCCAAAGACTTCCATTCCTATGGAACCTTACCTACAATGGGTACGAGATCGTGCCCAGAAGCTTATGATGCCATATGTGTCCGTTTTACCAGTAATTGTGGAACCCACTACAGAAGAGGGTATTCCCTATATGGTTCTCTATCCTTACATGCCCACTGATTTTAGAGAATTACAGAGGTCTTGGATTCAGTTGATGAAGGAGCGGGATACTTACAGGTATCAGTTCCATGCTCAGGAGAGGAAGGTTTTAGAGCTCACAAAGCAGTTGCATGAAGAAAGAGGACTCAATGACTATCTCGGAACAAAGAGGAAGCATCCATGGGAATTTTGATGTCTTTTACAATTTCATATTTATCTTTAATTGTAACGCCTAAAAGGCATTTTGAACCTTCAAACTCAGCTAATAAAGTTTTTGTTTATTTTGGTTTGCAAATTTAAATTTCCCGAAGTCTTTGAAATCATTGCATGTGCATCCCATCATCATACACATCATTACAGGTACCACTACAGGTTCTCATCTTCTTCGCTGTTTATTTCAGCATGAAATGTATTCCGAGCAAACCATCAAGGACCTTTAGGCACAAAACGCCCAGTTCCAACAAATGTTTATAAGTCTGGCAAAAGGGCAGGAGGATCTGAAAGCCCTTATCCTGAAAGAGAAGAAGAAGAAGAAGAAGGATGTCGGTATTCTGAATATGGGCAGAAGGTTTGGAGAGCGGTTGAAGCGACAAGCCGATCTGACCTCTTCATCCAAGAAGGGGAGAATCAGGAAGAAGAGAAGGACCCTAGTCCTGCAGTTTTTGACAATGATAATGATTACAATGATGAGAAATATCCTCCTGCTGAAGATAAATACAAATAGTTAGAAGATTGTCTGAGTGCCATGGAAGTTCAGAGGATACTTGGACTAGATTTCGAAGAATTGGGATTGGTGTCGGGAGTAGTCATCCTGCAGAAGCTCAAAGCTCCGGTTTTTGCTAAGTATGATGGGGTGTCTTGCCCAAAACTCCATCTCCGTTCTTATGTCAGAAAGATCCATCCCCACACCGCTGATAGAAATATGTGGGTTCATTTCTTTCAAGATAGTCTGTCAGGGACTCAGCTTGAATGGTTCTACCAGCTGGAAGGAGAAAATATTCGAAGCTGTGAAGATCTGGCTGCTGCTTTCTACAAGCAGTATCAGTACAATACTGACCTTGCTCCTACTCGTACTCAACTCCAGCGTATGTCCATGGGTGCAAGTGAAGGCTTTAAAGATTATGTGTAAAAATGGAGAGACTTGGAAGGGAGAGTTTAACCCCCGTTGTCTGATAGGGAGTTGGTTGATATGTTTCTGGGGATGCTATCTGGTCCATTTTTCAACCATTTGATCGGCAGCTCATCAGCTAGTTTCACCAAGTTGATCGTAACTGGAGAAAGAGTAGAAGCTGGGATTCGAAGCGGAAAAATATAGAAGGATGCCTCTTTAAGTTCAGTAAAGAAGCCTTTTGCTGGTAAGAAGGAAGCCAATGCCATCTATAGCCCGAGGGGCCAAAACAGGGTTGGACAATGTCAGACAGTAAGTGCCGTGATGATACCTAGGCCTGCAGCTGCTCCACAATGCAACAATCAACAAAGGATGGAAAGACCCCAACGAAAGTTTACCCGCATTAACATGACATTGGCTGAAGTTCTACCTCATCTACTAAGATCCAACTTGGCAACCTTGAAAGAGGCTCCCAAGAATCCAAATACTACATCTCCTCGATATAATCCAAATTCTCGATGTGCCTATCATTCTGAGAGTTCTGGCCACGATAAAAATGACTGCTGGGCTCTGAGAAACAAAGTACAAGACCTAATTGAAGCTAAGGAAATAAATTTTGATGCTCCAGAGAAGCCAAATGTCATAACTGCTCCCATGCCTAAACACGGTCGTGGAGTTAACGCTGTTGATACTGATTTGTTCATTACCCCTGTTGATGAAGTTTCTACTCCTCTCATGACTGTCAAGAAGAATTTGCTATTGGCCGATTTATTTCCAGGTTGTGGTGAAGGTTGCCACATGTGTTCGTTTCTACCTTCTGGTTGTCGTTTGCTTAAGTTAGGTGTTCAACACCTGATAGATAACAAAGAAGTTCTGTTTGAGAAAACTTTGGTTCCTATTGTACCATTTGAAGATGTTGCCATTATAACCATTTCCGCCAATCCTTCCAAGGTTTCCTCGAGAAGACCTGTTAGGATTACATCTGCTCCAAGAATTGCTCTGCTGATAATCACTGTTCCTGGTCCTGTCCCGTATGTCTCGGACAAAGCTGTCCCCTGACATTATGGTGCCGATGTGTACTATCATGGCATCAAACAAGATTTGAAAGATGAAGAGGCTGATCCTGATATTGGTAACATTGTCGGAACCAGCAAGGTTACCCGAAGTGGAAGGGTCTTCTCTCCCGAGATTTCCCCTAAGATTGTCAATAAACCTATTGTCATTCCATCTGCTGTTCCTGCTAGTACATCGACTACTGTTCCTGTTCTTACCCCAGTCATTACTCCTGTCGGCGAATCGGCTGATACCTGCGGCAAGGAAATTATAGGTGAGCCTGCCCGGACGGAGGCGCCTAGAAAAATTGTTGTGGAAGCCTCTAAGAAAGAAATGGAGGAAATATTGAAAATCATTAAGAAGAGCGACTATAATGTGGTCGAGCAGCTGGGGCAGACCCCACCAAAGATATCCATGTTATCCCTGCTTTTGTGCTCCGAGGCCCATGCGAAGGCTTTGATCGCATTCCTCAAAACTGCACATGTGCCGCAAGAGACTTCATCTGATCAGTTCAAAGATTGTGTGGCAAGCCTGATTGCTGATAATGGGCTGGGTTTTTAAGATGCGGATTTGACACCAAAAGGAAGGAAGAATAATGATGCTTTGCATGTCTCAATTGAATGCAGGGGCACCAATATGGCTCATGTGCTGGTAGATACTGGGTCTTCACTGAATGTTCTACCGAAGAAGGCGTTGGACCGGTTAGATTGCGAGGGTTTGACTCTAAAGCCTAGTAACATTGTGGTAAGGGCTTTTGGCGGATCGAAGAGAATGGTGTACGGGGGGGTGGACATCCCTGTCAAAGTTGGTTCTCAGACTTTTGGGTCCACTTTCTATATGATGGATATCAGGCCGTCGTATTCTTGTTTGCTGGGTCGTCCTTGGATCCACGAGGCTGGGGCTGTTACTTCCACACTCCACCAAATGCTGAAGTATCCGGTGAAAGGAAAGATTGTCACAGTGCAGGGTGAAGAAGAATATATGATGAGTCACCTCAATTCCTTTCGCTACATAGAGATGGACGGGGAATTCATAGAAACTCCTTGTCAGAACTTCGAAGAGGTCCCTCCGATCTTGGCATCAACTGAAACTACTACCAACAAACCTCCTTTGAAGATGGCTTTCCTCAAGGACACCAGGGCTGTGGTTGAAGAAGGTGGGTGTGCCAATTGGGGTCAACTCCCTGATTTCACTCACAAAACTAACAAATTTGGTTTGGGCTTTACTATAGGGGCTCAAAGGGCTGTTAGACGCGCTCGGGCTGGAGGACCTCCCCTACACATCAGCAATCGAGGAATTAATGCCATTGAAGACAACGAGGAAGAATCAGACATCGACAGTTGGATCTACCCAACTACCAACGGTGGATCGAGTAACTGGACGGCTAGGGACTTTATACTTGTTTCTTTTATTCCGCAATAATTGACTTATTTGTTTTAAGATTTGTAATAAACAATTTAATACTTTACGGCCTTGTGCATTTACCGAGGCACATTTGCTTTGTTTGTGAGGGCCGTTATTTGTCATTTCATATATCATTAATGAAGCATTGGACGTTTCTTACATACAAATTTTACGCTCTCTATTTTTCTTTTTTGTTTTCACTTTATCAAAACAACTATTCTCTTACACACACTCACGTATCATAATGCAGATCTATATCCACTCTGGATCCCATTGATAACAGCTCTGCTATTGCCAGTTATGACTTCGAAAATCTGATCAACCAAGCCGAGGACGAAGGTGAGGATGATTGTGAGGTGCCTGGAGAACTTGCTAGATTACTACTGCAGGAAGAAAGGGCCATTCAGCCTCATGAAGAGCCAATTGAGGCAGTGAACTTGGGTACTGAGGAAGACATAAAAGAGGTTAAAATAGGTGCAAATCTGGAGCTTAGCGTCAAACAAAGGTTGATACAGATGTTACACGACTATGTTGAGATCTTCGCCTGGTCCAATGAAGACATGCCTGGTTTGGACAATGATATTGTGGTACATCGCCTGCCGACTAAAGAAGACTGTCCTCCGATTAAGCAGAAGGTCCGCCATATGCGTCCCGAAATGTCAGAGAAAATCAAGGCAGAGGTCATGAAACAGTTTGACGCAGGATTCTTAGCTGTCACTTCGTATCCACAGTGGGTTGCTAACGTCATTCTGGTACATAAGAAGGATGGTAAGGTACGGATGTGTGTTGATTACAGAGATATGAATAGGGCAAACCCCAAGGATGACTTCCCACTTCCTCACATCGATGTTCTGGTTGACAACACCGGGCAACACAAAATCTTCTCCTTCATGGATGGTTTCTCTGGATACAACCAGATCAAGATGGATCTTGAGGACATGGAGAAGACAAACTTCATTACACAATGGGGCACCTTCTGCTATAAGGTGATGCCTTTTGGGTTGAAGAATGCTGAGGCAACCTATCAACGCGCCATGGTCGCTTTGTTCCATGATATGATTCACCATGAGATCGAAGTGTATGTTGATGACATGATATCCAGGTCTCAGATGAAGGAAGAGCACCTTAATCATCTCCAAAAGTTGTTCGACAGGTTAAAGGTATACAAACTGAGGTTGAATCCGAACAAGGGCACTTTCGGGGTAAGTTCTGGTAAACTTTTGGGTTTCATTGTCAGCGACAAAGGCATCCAAGTAGATCTTGCAAAGGTAAAAGCTATACAAGAAATGCTAGCTCCCCGTACGAAGAAGGAAGTTAGAGGTTTCTTGGGACACCTGAATTATATCGCCAGGTTCATTTCAAATCTGACTGCTACTTGTGAGCCAATCTTCAAGCTGCTGAAGAAATATCAAGTGGTAAAGTGGAATGATGAATGCCAGACCAATTTTGAAAGAATCAAAGAATACCTTCAAGAACCGCCAATTCTGATGCCTCCAGTTGAAGGAAGACCTTTGATATTGTACTTGACAGTGCTAGACAATTAAATGGGGTATGTGTTGGGGCAGCATGATGAGTCTGGTCGAAAAGAGCACGCAATATACTACCTTAGCAAAAAGTTTACCGATTGTGAGACACGATACTCATTGCTCGAGAAAACTTGTTGCGCTTTGACATGGGCTTCTCACCAACTGAGACAGTATATGCTGACTCACACTACCTTGTTGATATCGAAGATGGATCCGATCAAGTACATTTTCAAGAAGCCCGCACTCTCCAGAAGGATAGCAAGATGGAAGATGATCTTAACTGAGTACGACATACAATATACAACCCAAAAGGCAATAAAGGGGAGTGTATTGGCTGATCATTTGGCTCATCAGGCTGTGGATGATTACCAGTCCATGAATTTCGAGTTCCCGGATGAGAATATTATGTTGGTGACTAACTACGAAGAACCTAGACCAGATGAAGGACCTAAGGAGGGATCCCGATGGTCTATGTATTTTGATGGAGCCTCAAACGCACTGGGTAATGGCATTGGCGCTGTAATCATATCTCCCGAGGGCTGTCATACTCCATTCACTACCCGATTATGTTTCAACTGCACCAACAACATGGTTGAGTATGAAGCATGTATTATGGGTCTTCAAGCTGCTATCGACCTAAGGATCAAGTTCTTGAGTGTATTCGAGGATTCTGCTTTGGTGATAAGTCAGATCAAAGGCGAGTGGGATACGAAGCACCCGAATCTCATTCCTTATAAAGAGTATGTACTGACATTGCTCCCATACTTTGAGGAAGTAACCTTTGAACATTTCCCACGAGAGGAGAACCAGTTAGCGGACGCGCTAGCTACCATGTCTTCTATGTTCAAGGTTAGGTGGGACAATGAAGCTCCCCAAATTATCATTGAGAGGTTGGATGAACCAGCACACTGCTGTGAAATCAATACCGAAGAAGTGGCAGACAAACCCTGGTTTCACGAAGTCAAAAGGTATCTCGAGGCTCAAGAGTATCCCGAAGGGGAATCTGTCAATGATAAGAAGTTTCTGAGAAGGTTCGCTGCAAAGTTCTTCCTCAGTAATGGAATCCTCAATAAATGCAACCATGACTCCACACTACTACGGTGTGTAGATAAGAGTGAAGCAGAGAGGATCATGATAGATCTACATGAAGGCACCTTCGGAACCCATTCTAGTGGACATACCATGGCTAAAAAGATCCTACAGGTAGGATACTACTGGTCCACTATAGAAGCCGATTGTTATCAGCACTCTCGAACTTGTCACAAGTGCCTAATCTACGCTGATAAGGTGCATGTGCCTCCGGTCCCCTTAAATGTATTGACAGCTCCGCGGCCCTTTGTAATGTGGGGCATCGACATGATCAGAGAAATCAGTCCCACCGCTTCCAATGTACATCACTTCATCTTAGTAGCCATTGATTACTTCACGAAGTGGGTTAAGGCAGTTTCCTTTGCTACAGTAACCAAGAACGTCGTGGCGCGGTTTATCCGACACAATCTGATCTATTGATATGGTGTGCCAGAGAGAATTATTACTGACAATGGTACGAATCTCAACAACACAATGATCACCGAGCTCTGTAAACAGTTCAAGATACATCATCATAATTCTTCCCCCTATCGACCGTTGATGAATGGCGCTGTTGAAGCAACTAACAAGAATATCAAGAAGATTGTATAGAAGATGACGGTGACATATAAAGACTCGCATGAGATGTTACCATTTGCTCTTCATGGGTACCGTACCTCAACACAGACGTCGACAGGGGAAACACCCTACTCTCTGGCATATGGCATGGAGGCAATCCTACCCATCGAAGTCCAGATACCTTCTCTCAGGATTATGAAGGATGCGGGTTTGAACAAAGATGACTGGATCTGAACCCGACTTGATCAGTTAAATGTAATCGATGAAAAGAGACTTACTGCTATCTGCCATGGTCAGACGTATCAAAAGCGAATGATCAAGGCTTTTAAGAAGAAAGTCAGACGCCAAGAATATCAAGTCGGGGATCTAGTGATCAAACACATCATACTGCTACAAGGTAATCCCAGGGGGAAATGGACCCCCACGTACGAAGGGCCATTTATGGTTAAGAACATTTTTTCGGGTGGAGCTATGATTCTAACCACCACGGATGGTGACGACCTTCCTCACCCTATCAATGCAGACATAGTGAAAAGATACTACGCATAATCAAATACCTGCTAGGTTGACTGGCCTAGGCAAAAATAAGGGCTTCCAGGCAAACCAAAAGGGTTTGGGCAAAAGTAAGGGATGGAAATTAAAAAAAATCTGTACACCCGGCAAGTTGAAAACCCGAAAGGGAGGCTTGAGCAAAAAAGGGTATCCCGGTGGACTGAAAACCCGAAAGGGTGGTTCAGGAAAAAGTTAGGGATATGAAGCGTAACACTATGTCTCATTGGATGATCTTGCGACCAGAGTTCGGTATCGACTATCAAGCTCGGACGATGCCAATCAATCTGATCAACCTTCGGCCAAGTAGCAAAGTGATGAGACGCTTGAAGATATAAAGGCAATAGCAGAGTTGGAACTCAGTGGGGTCGTTTCACATAGCTATTTTTCTTTCTTTTACACAAATTATATAATTTCTGTCTTTTGGCGGTGTTATCTTACTAGAGTGTCAGCCTCTTTGTACAAAACGCATATTACAGGCCGACTTCAAATTCAATACAAGTCATTTTCATAAGAAACTTCAATTTGTTTTTTCTTTTTTTTTTCCTGTTTTGTTTTGCAAGAAAGTCAATGAGTTAATTTTGATATATGCATTTGAAAATGATTGCTTCTCATAAATATTTACATAAGAACAAAAGGCAATTACTCATAATTCCAAAAACAGGGAAAAAACAAGAAGTGCCAAACCCGACGGTTCCTCTGCCCAGCAGGTATCGGGATAGAGTCAGCTTTGGAACACAATCATTAGTACATACACTCCCCAAAGAGTAAAATTATCCAAAGGCATTAATGTTAGCTTTCCCAAAACAGGATGTAACCACCCCAGCCGAGGTTCATAATCGCGGGCGAGTCAGTAAATTTCATCCCCAAAGCGGAGCTTATTTCTCTAGATATAGAAGCTCAATCTCCAACAGAGCTCATCATCTCCGGCAATGGTAAATTTCATCCCCTGCTGAGTTTATTCCTCTAGATCAGCATGTCTACTAATAGAGTATCTCTTCCCCCTAAATTTGGTCCCCACAGAGTTATTCTCCAGCGTCTCTTCCCGACAGAATATTTGCAAATCTCCAGCAATAGTCAGGGATTTATTTTCCCAGACGCGAGCATACCCCGATAGCATTTCATGAGCATACATCATGACATACGCATACATATCATATACATAATAATCTCATTTACTTTGAGAATATCATCTCACCCTGCATTTCATGAATCACATACAACTAACCTTGATATCTTTTGCAGGAAAAGATGATTAGCTTCAACAAATCCAGCAGTTATACAAGCTACATCTATAGACGACTAACAGAAACTCAGTTCTCGAAACCAACGGGTCAACTAATCTACACTATCGCTTTGAAGTAACCCTACGACCCAGGTTCCTTCTCACAAGCCCTACTACCCAGGATTTCATATCGAAGTAACCCTACTATCCAGGTTCCTTCTCACAACCCTACTATCTAGGCTTTCATATCAAAGTAACCCTACTATCCAGGTTCCTTCCCACAAGCCCTACTACCTAGGATTTCATATCGAAGTAACCCTACTATCCAGGTTCCTTCTCACAACCCTACTATCCAGGCTTTCATATTGAAGTAACCCTACTATCCAGGTTCCTTCTCACATCCCTACTATCCAGGCTTTCATCTCGAAGTAACCCTACGACCCAGGTTCCTTCTTATAGCCCTACTATCCAGGCTTTCATTTCGAAGTAATCCTACTATCCAGGTTCCTTCTTATAGCCCTACTATCCAGGCTTTCATATCGAAGTAACCCTATAACCCAGGTTCCTTCTCACAGCCCTACTATCCAGGCTTTCATATTGAAGTAACCCTACGACCCAGGTTCCTTCTAGCAGCCCTACTATCCAGGCTTTCATATCAAAGTAACCCTACAACCCAAGTTCCTCCTCACAACCCTACTGTCCAGGCTTTTATATCGAAGTAACCCTACGACCCAGGTTCCTTCTCATAGCCCTACTATCCAGGCTTTTATCTCGAAGTAACCCTACGGCCCAGGTTCCTTCTCACAACCTTACTATCCAGGATTTCATATCAAAGTAACCCTACGACCCAGGTTCCTTCTCACAACCCTACTATCCAGGCTTTCATCTTGAAGTAACCCTACGACCCAGGTTCCTCTAATAGCCCTACTATCCAGGCTTTCATATCGAAGTAACCCTACGACCCAAGTTCCTTCTCACAACCCTATTATCCAGGCTTTCATTTCGAAGTAACCCTACATCCAGGTTTCTTCTCACAACCCTACTATCTAGGCTTTCATATCAAAGTAACCTTACTATCCAGGTTCCTTCTCTCTTATCTCCAGACAGCAGTCCATAACACTGTAGGACTTGGACCTGATCAAACACGATTGGTTTCACACTTCCCCAGTAAGTCGCGGTGCAGCCCGTACCTTGACAAGATATGCGGTTCACTTCCTCTCCCTCAAGCAAGAGTTATTTCCCCAGTAGAGTAACGGACAACTAAAGCTCCTAAAATTCTATTTCTCCCAAGACAGATACCAACGTTCCTCAGCAGATTCCTCCCTAACAACAAGAACAGGAACTCTCATCAAAGGAATGTCTCAGGAAATCAACATTATCAAGGTGGCATCTTGAAGTCCATCTCCAATGATTCTCTATCATCAACCTCCAAATGGCATCCATAAGCCCATTCCCGATATTGCAAATCAAGTGCCACTTCATGCGAGTGCAAATTTCTGGGCACTCTAGTGTTCAATCATCTTCCACCCCCAGATTAAGAAGATTGAACATGCACAACTGTTGTACCCCCAAATTTGCCCTCTCATTTTACTCAATACATGTCCATTGAGATCCTCAATTTGCTCAAGGTTGTCCAAGAATGGACCAGACAAACTCTCTCCTAAGGCAGTGTACCTCAAATTAGGGTTTCCATTTTCATCAAGATGGGTGAACCAAAAAGGCCTAATATGCTCTCCATGGTCTTAATATGTTCTCAAGGCCCTACATGTCAAGTTTCATGCCTTGCACAAGAAGTTTGCTCTGTCAACTGCTCAAATGCTTGAGATTCGACTTTATTAGGTCAAAAGTCAACTGTGACCCACATATAGTCAAACTTCAAGATTTTTGGTCAACATTAACATTTTTAAGTGAATTTCATCATTTGATCAAGGGTTGACCATGATTGCCCAAGGAATGCTCCAAAATCATCAAAACCCAAAAGTTGCTAAATTAGGGATTCTCAATAAAAGTCAACCAAACTTTGACCAAGCACAACTTCCACATGCTTTATCAGAAATTTTCCATCCAAATCTCATTTTTATTAGGATTAAATTCCCTACAATTCATCTTCATCTCACAAGTTCAAAATATGCACTCATAAAAAGATATGAATTTTTAAATTATGGGTCCTTTTGAAAAGTCAACAAAAACACATTTTGGGTCAAAGATTCTTACATGAACATGGAAGACTCAATTGAGATGAGACCAAAAGGGTTGCTTAGGTGACATCCTAAGCTTTCCAAAAAGTCCAAGAACACCCCTCTAGGGTTAAAATTGGAGGAGATATGCTTTATCAAAGTTGACCTTTCTTGCAAAATTGCCAAAAGTCAAATGTGCTCAAAATTGCATTTTTTGCTAAATGGGCATAACGTTTTATGCTTGCACCTCACTTATAATGTGGTCCACGACCCAAATACTCATCCACACATTATTTGCTTCATTTTTCAATTTTTTATTAATTAAAAATTGAATTAAATCAAATAATTGATGAAAAATAACAAAGATATAATTTGCTTTGGTTTTTGGACAGGTTGGAAATCAAAACATGCTGAATTATCAAGGCCAAAACAAATCAAGCATAATTGGTACAAGAAAGGGATGATTTGGATCAAAATAGCAAGTTTACATGTAGCTTTAAAATCAAATCAAATCTCCCATAATTGTAAAGATTCAATCCAAGTTTGTAACCCTAATTCATTCCTAGATATATATTGGACAAGAGCAAAGCATGGCATAAGGTTTTACAGTCATGAAAACACCAAACAAAATTCAAAAAAAGTGACAAAAAGACCTGGATCATTTTTGAACTTAGAGATCAATTCAAGCCATTCCAACGCTTCCAATCGTTTCTTGAACCTTCATAGAGGCTAATACGATCAGTTGCACGCATTCTCACGCCCAAAATCTCCCCCTAGCGTTCATACGGTTTGCCCTTTATTTCAAAATAGATTATTGAATTTCTTGCATCATTAGCATGTTTAAGTTATATATTTGGGATCCTCATCGTGTTTGCAAGCTAACTGAATAACTTAATTGCATTTTTGAATCCTATATCTGCACTTGCCATTGTTAGGGTTTCCATAAGCGTTTTGGGTTTTTTGGCTACAGGCAAAATTAGACCACAAGCTGGATACTGGGATGACCGGGAAATCATGACCAATCGAACCATGGTCTTCAATTCCATTTATATTGTGTTTTATGAATTTTTGAATTGCACAGGTCTTTAGCCATGGAGGCTGACTGTAGGTAAATGTATAAAGACCTAAGGCGACGGAGAAAGGTAGAAGAAGGTTAGGTGCCAGCCAGCCATTTGCCCATTCAAACCAGCACACACGTTTTTGTTTTTTTCCCACTAACCACTTTGTTTCATATATTATATTGTGTTTTCATTATAATAACAACTGAACATGATAGCCTAGTGGTTGGGCACGTTAGTGGTGAGAGTGAGGACCTGGGTTCGATCCCAGGTCCCAACAATTTTCTTTGTTCTATTTTTCCTTTACAAATCAGGTACTTCATTCTCTTAAGCGTCCATCATGTGCTAGTAATATCCAACCAGTGGATCTAGGATCAATCAGATCCAACGCCTCAGGAAGTGAGGGACTATGGTACGCCTTCAAGTAACCGCTACAAGGAATCCAAGGCTGACTGAGCTTGGAGCGTTTTGGGCCTTAAAAAACTCAGATTGGCACCTCCCATTTGCTAGCATACAGGCCCAATTTGCATTTTCTTTTCTATTTTATTTTTAATTTCTTTAATTAATTTCTTTTATTTGTTTAAATTAATTAACACAAAAATCATTTTCTTTTTTTAATAAAAAAAATCACAACAAACTACAAAAATATTTTTTTAATAAAAATATTTTATTTCTTAATTGATTTAGTTTAATTAACTTAGGGCAATTTAATCTCTTTTTATAATTAAAAATAATTAGACTTAGGGTATGAATTGTACATAATTTAATTAATTTTCTTAAAAAATACACCAAAATCCTTTTTTTCATTAAAATATTTATTTTAATCAATTAGGTTAACTTAAATACTTTTTCATAATTAAAAAGCAATTAGAAATTAAGGTTTTATTTAATTTTCAACTTCATTGTTTTCTCCAATAAAAAATATACAAAAAATCTTTTTTCCGTTCAATTAGGGTTTAGGTTATTTTTCAACACCCCTCGTATTTAATTCTCCGCGCATTTAATTATTTCTTTTCCATTATTTTTGTAACTGCCAATGGTTTGTAATAGTTAAACTAGGGTTTTATTTACTGCTTTAATCCCCGATTCTTTGGTTATGTAATTAATCCCCATCCCCGAAGCCCTGTAATAGCTAGGTTTATTTTCTAGCACCTTTAAATTCCTGCAAATATTTAACTGTCTAGATGTATGCTAATAGGATTGTATGGCAAGAATATCTGGAAATTTAAACGGTAAATTACCTAATGTGCAAAGATTAAATAACTAAAACAATTCATATGCACATATTCACTCCTAGGGTTTACCTCACTTCGGTTGCCTTCGGTAAACAATCATTAAGCATAGGAGATTTTAGTGGTTGCCCTTCAGTCTAAAAGATCAAAGTGTCCCATTCAAATTTTGCCTCGGAAATGTTGCCTCAGAAATGTTGCCTCGGAAAGATCTTAAGACTCTAGGGTTACTACTAAAGTTTTCTAACTATTGCTTTAGTGATTGTACTTGTCCCTTTCGAATGTCCCTTACAAACTCCAACGATGGGGCTACCTACTCCTTAATAGTAGGACATCATTGTCTAAAGGAAACGAGAACGAACAATCTTTTTTCTAGTAGGTAGAATCTTAAGTACTCGCTCAACAAAACTTTTCAAACAAACACCTTTCAAAACCAATTTTCAAAACAAACTTCGTCACACCCTTGAGGACTGATACAAGGGTTATCACAAAGTAAAACATTTTCAAAAACAAGCACACACAAGCAATTTGAAATATGAGCAAGTACCAAGAGCCCATGGAAAACCATGGATAGAAAGGCTGCTAACACCTTCCATTTCTATAATCTACCCCCGTACTCAGAAACATCTCGAAAAAAGGTTTTTTCTATTCTTTTTCCTTTTCCATGATTGGATGAAATAAAAGTCGGTGGCGACTCTTGCTTACCGCGACATTTTGCAAACAAAAAACGCAAAACGTAAACCAATATTAACAGTTGATTCTGCCGCCGTATCACAGAACTGGCGACTCTGCTGGGGAGTTAAAAAGTGGAGTATACCTTAGGATCTAGGTCATTAAATTGCTTCTTTTGATTGTCTTGATTGATTTACTTTTGAGGGTTTGTTTGGGGTTACTAAAGATCCTATACCAGGATCTGGGGCACTTATTAGGTAAACATCAATAGATCATGGAGACTGTACGGCGTAGACCGATATGGTTTAAGTGATGGTTGTATTGGTGTGGCACTTTGGTTGGTATTGGTATCCTTCATGGGGAAACGAGTAGAATACCGGGCCGCCGCGTGGTGTCATGAAGCACTAATGGACCTTATAACCTTAGTTGAACAAACTTGGCCATTAGAAAGTAGTGAGATAGCCGGCCTCGGTGTAGAGTTAAGGATTGGTTGATAATCGATGCTACACTCATTGAGATCAGACTTTCGGGATATTTCGGCCGCAAGAAAAGATTGCTTGAGCTGAGACAATGCCCTATGAAGGATGGTCAGTGATATTGAGATCCTCTAGAACCCGGTTACTTTTTAAGTTAGATTTGAAACCAACTAAACTTCAAGATGGTACTACCTTTGACCTCATGCAAGCCTTAAACCTAAGGACTTTGTGTGATTTGACTGTGTTTGCTATACCTATGTTTACTATACTTGTGTTTTATCATGACATCATGCATCATAACATAGCATCCATTCTTATTGCACTAACCATTTCAAAGACCAAGGGAATTTATCTTTGTTCTGTTTTGCAGATCATGGCTTCCGTTCGTAGAAACACTATCCGAATCAGCTTTGTGAAGATACCTTCCCAACTCAAAGAGCTAGCATCAAGGGTTTCTGAAACTTCTGCGTTCACTAAGAGACATGGTCGACTTCTCAATCTGGTTATTTCAAACTTTGATGAAAAGATGATGAGTGTACTATTTCAGTTCTTTGATCCCAAGCACCACTGCTTCACCTTTCCAGACTATCAATTGGTTCCTACCCTGGAAGAATTCTCTCAGCTGTTGGATATACCCATTCTTGAGCAGTTACCCTTTATAGGTCTAGAAGAAGTTCCTAAACCAGAAGTCATTTCCCCAGCTCTGCATCTGAAACGGGCCGACGTGGTATCCAATTGGGAAATAAGAAGCGGAGTCAAGGGTTTTCTAGATATGTTTCTGATAGACAAAGCCCAGCTATTTTGGGATGATATGGATTTTCAGGATTTTGAGGAGGTCTTGGCTCTTCTAATCTATGGGTTAGTCCTATTCCTTAATCCGGACTCATTCGTAGATGCGAATGCTATCAAGATCTTCCTCTCTCGCAATCCTGTGCCTACCTTACTCGGAGATATTTTTCACACTCTCCATACTCGTACCATGAAGAGAAGAGGGATTCTTATGTGCCGTATGCCATTGCTGTCGAGGTGGTTTATTTCTCACCTCCCTAAGTCCATACTGAAGAATGAAGAAAGTTTGGGTTGGTCGCAAAGGATAATGTCGCTCGCTCATATGGATATTCTTTGGTGTTCTCGAGCTATGAAAAACACTTCTATTATTGACCGCTGCGGAGAGTACCCTAATGTCCCGCTACTTGGCATCAGAGGGGGTATAACCTACAACCCTTGTTTAGCTCTGCGACAATTTGGTTACGCTCGAAGGGATGGTCCCCATGAGTTACTTATCGAGGGTATTGTATTCAACTATGAGGATGATGTTAAAGAGTATCGCCGGAGGTTCATACGAGCCTGGGGCATGGTAAACAGATCTGGCGCCAAGTATTTGGGGCCAAAGACTTCCATTCCTATGGAACCTTACCTACAATGGGTACGAGATCGTGCCCAGAAGCTTATGATGCCATATGTGTCAGTTTTACCAGTAATTGTGGAACCCACTACAGAAGAGGGTATTCCCTATATGGTTCTCTATCCTTACATGCCCACTGATTTTGGAGAATTACAGAGGTCTTGGATTCAGTTGATGAAGGAGCGGGATACTTACAGGTATCAGTTTCATGCTCAGGAGAGGAAGGGTTTAGAGCTCACAAAGCAGCTGCATGAAGAAAGAGGACTCAATGACTATCTCGGCACAAAGAGGAAGCATCCATGGGAATTTTGATGTCTTTTACAATTTCATATTTATCTTTAATTGTAACGCCTAAAAGGCATTTTGAACCTTCAAACTCAGCTAATAAAGTTTTTGTTTATTTTGGTTTGCAAATTTAAATTTCTCGAAGTCTTTGAAATCATTGCATGTGAATCCCATCATCATAGACATCATTACAGGTACCATTACAAGTTCTCATCTTCTTCGCTGTTTATTTCAGCACGAAATGTATTCCGAGAAAACCATCAAGGACCTTTAGGCACAGAACACCCAGTTCCAACAAATGTTTATAAGTCTGGCAAAAGGGCAGGAGGATCTGAAAGCCCTTATCCTGAAAGAGAAGAAGAAGAAGAAGGATGTCGGTATTCTGAATATGGGCAGAAGGTTTGGAGAGCGGTTGAAGCGACAAGCCGATCTGACCTCTTCATCCAAGGAAGGGGAGAATCAGGAAGAAGAGAAGGACCCTAGTCCTGCAGTTTTTGACAATGATAATGATTACAATGATGAGAAATATCCTCCTGCTGAGGATAAATACAAACAGTTGGAAGATTGTCTGAGTGCCATGGAAGTTCAGAGGATACCTAGAATAGATTTCGAAGAATTGGGATTGGTGTCGGGAGTAGTCATCCTGCAGAAGCTCAAAGCTCCGGTTTTTGCTAAGTATGATGGGGTGTCCTGCCCAAAACTCCATCTTCGTTCTTATGTCAGAAAGATCCATCCCCACACCGCTGATAGAAATATGTGGGTTCATTTCTTTCAAGATAGTCTGTCAGGGACTCAGCTTGAATGGTTCTACCAGCTGGAAGGAGCAAATATCCGAAGCTGTGAAGATCTGGCTGCTGCTTTCTACAAGCAGTATCAGTACAATGCTGACGTTGCTCCTACTCGTACTCAACTCCAGCGTATGTCTATGGGTGCAAGTGAAGGCTTTAAAGATTATGTGCAAAAATGGAGAGACTTGGAAGGGAGAGTTCAACCCCCGTTGTCTGATAGGGAGTTGGTTGATATGTTTCTGGGGATGCTATCTGGTCCATTTTTCAACCATTTGATCGACAGCTCATCAGCTGGTTTCACCAAGTTGATCCTAACTAGAGAAAGAGTAGAAGTTGGGATTCAAAGCGGCAAAATATAGAAGGATTCCTCTTCAAGTTCAGTAAAGAAGCCTTTTTCTAGTAAGAAGGAAGCCAGTGCCATCTATAGCCCGATGGGCCAAAACAGGGTTGGACAATGTCAGACAGTAAGTGTCGTGATGATACCTAGGCCTGCAGCTGCTCCACAATGCAACAATCAACAAAGGATGGAAAGACCCCAACGACAGTTTACCCGCATTAACATAACATTGGCTGAAATTCTACCTCATCTACTAAGATCCAACTTGGCAACCTTGAAAGAGGCTCCCAAGAATCCAAATACTACATCTCCTTGATATAATCCAAATTCCCGGTGTGCCTATCATTCTGAGAGTCCTGACCATGATACAAATGACTGTTGGGCTCTGAGAAACAAAGTACAAGACCTAATTGAAGCCAAGGAAATAGATTTTGATGCTCCAGAGAAGCCAAATGTCATAACTGCTCCCATGCCTAAACACGGTCGTGGAGTTAACGCTGTTGATACTGATTTGTTCGTTACCTCTGTTGATGAAGTTTCTACTCCTCTCATGACTGTCAAGAAGAATTTGCTATTGGCCGATTTATTTCCAGGTTGTGGTGAAGGTTGCCACATGTGTTCGTTTCTACCTTCTGGTTGCCGTTTTCTTAAGTTAGGTGTTCAACGCCTGATAGATAGCAAAGAAGTTATGTTTGAGAAAACTTTGGTTCCTATTGTACCATCTGAAGATGTTGCCATTATAACCATTTTCGACAATCCTTCCAAGGTTTCCTCGAGAAGACCTGTTAGGATTACATCTGCTCCAAGAATTGCTCTGCTGATAATCACTGTTCTTGGTCCTGTCCCGTATGTCTCGGACAAAGCTGTCCCCTAGCATTATGGTGCCGGTGTGTACTATCATGGCATCAAACAAGATTTGAAAGACAAAGAGGCTGATCCTGATATTGGTAACATTGTCGGAACCAGCAAGGTTACCCGAAGTGGAAGGGTCTTCTCTCCCGAGATTTCCCCTAAGATTTTCAATAAACCTATTGTCATTCCATCTGCTGTTCCTGCTAGTACATCGACTACAGTTCTTGTTCTTACCCCAGTCATTACTCCTGTCAGCCAATCGGCTGATACTTGTGGCAAGGAGATTATAGGTGAGCCTGCCCGAACGGAGGCGCCTAGAAAAATTGTTGTGGAAGCCTCTAAGCAAGAAATGGAGGAAATACTGAAAATCATTAAGAAGAGCGACTATAATGTGGTCGAGCAGCTGGGGCAGACCCCATCAAAGATATCCATGTTATCCCTGTTGTTGTGCTCCGAGGCCCATGCGAAGGCTTTGATCGCATTCCTCAAAACTGCACATGTGCCGCAAGGGACTTCAGCTGATCAGTTCAAAGATTGTGTGGCAAGCCTGACTGCTGATAATGGGCTGGGTTTTTTAGATGCAGATTTGACACCAAAAGGAAGGAAGCATAATGATGCTCTGCATGTCTCAATTGAATGCAGGGGCACCACTATGGCTCATGTGCTGGTAGATACTGGGTCTTCACTAAATGTTCTACCGAAGAAGGCGTTGGACCGGTTAGATTGCGAGGGTTTGACTCTAAAGCCTAGTAACATTGTGGTAAGGGATTTTGGCGGATCGAAGAGAATGGTGTACGGGGAGGTGGACATCCCTGTCAAAGTGGGTTCCCAGACTTTTGGGTCCACTTTCTATATGATGGATATCAGGCCGTCATATTCTTGTTTGCTGGGTCGTCCTTGGATCTACGAGGCTGGGGCAGTTTCTTCCACACTCCACCAAATGCTGAAGTATCCGGTGAAAGGAAAGATTGTCACAGTGCAGGGTGAAGAAGAATATATGATGAGTCACCTCAATTCCTTCCGCTACATAGAGATGGACAGGGAATTCATAGAAACTCCTTGTCAGAACTTCGAAGAGGTCCCTCCGATCTTGGCATCAACTAAAACTACTACCAACAAACCTCCTTTGAAGATGGATTTCCTCAAGGACACCAGGGCTGTGGTTGAAGAAGGTGGGTGTGCCAATTGGGGTCAGCTCCCTGATTTCACTCACAAAACTGACAAATTTGGTTTGGGCTTCACTACATGGGCTCAAAGGGCTGTTAGACGCGCTCGGGCTGGAGGACCACCCCTACACATCAGCAATCGAGGAATTAATGCCAATGAAGACAACGAGGAAGAATCAGACATTGACAGTTGGATATACCCAACTACCAACGGTGGACCGAGTAACTGGACGGCTAGGGGCTTTATACTTGTTTCTTTTATTCCGCAATAATTGACTTATTTGTTTTAAGATTTGTAATAAACAATTTAATACTTTACGGCCTTGTGCCTTGCCCGAGGCACATTTGCTTTGTTTGTGAGGGCCGTTATTTGTCATTTCATATATCATTAATGAAGCATTGGACATTTCTTGCATACAAATTTTGCGCTCTCTGTTTTTCTTTTTTGTTTTCACTTTATCAAAACAGCTATTCACTTACACACACTCACGTATCATAATGCAGATCTATATCCACTCTGGATCCCATTGATAACAGCTTTGCTATTGCCAGTTATGACTTTGAAAATCCGATCAACCAAGCCGAGGACGAAGGTGAGGATCATTGTGAGGTGCCTGGAGAACTTGCTAGATTACTACTGCAGGAAGAAATGGCCATTCAGCCTCATGAAGAGCCGATTGAGGCAGTGAACTTTGGTACTAAGGAAGACATAAAAGAGGTTAAAATAGGTGCAAATCTGGAGGTCAGCGTCAAACAAAGGTTGATACAGATGTTACATGACTATGTTGAGATCTTCGCCTGGTCCTATGAAGACATGCCTGGTTTGAACAATGATATTGTGGTACATCTCCTGCCGATTAAAGAAGACTGTCCTCCGATTAAGCAGAAGGTCCACCGTATGCGTCCCGAAATGTCAGAGAAAATCAAGGCAGAGGTCATGAAACAGTTCGACGCAGGATTCTTAGCTGTCACTTCGTATCCACAGTGGGTTGCTAACGTCATTCTGGTACATAAGAAGGACGGTAAGGTACGAATGTTTGTTGATTACAGAGATATGAATAGGGCAAACCCCAAGGATGACTTCCCACTTCCTCACATCAATGTTCTGGTCGACAACACCACGCAACATAAAATCTTCTCCTTCATGGATGGTTTCTCTGGATACAACCAGATCAAGATGGCTCTTGAGGACATGGAGAAGACAACCTTCGTTACACAATGGGGCACCTTCTGCTATAAGGTGATGCCTTTTGGGTTGAAGAATGCTGAGGCAACCTATCAACGCGCCATGGTCGCTTCGTTTCATGATATGATTCACCATGAGATCGAAGTGTATGTTGATGACATGATAGCCAGGTCTTAGACGGAGGAAGAGCACCTTAATCATCTCCAAAAGTTGTTCGACAGGTTAAAGGTATACAAACTGAGGTTGAATCCAAACAAGTGCACTTTCGGGGTAAGTTCTGGTAAACTTTTGGGTTTCATTGTCAGTGACAAAGGCATCCAAGTAGATCTTGCAAAGGTAAAAGCTATACAAGAAATGCTAGCTCCCCGTACAGAGAAGGAAGTCAGAGGTTTCTTGGGACGCCTGAATTATATCGCCAGGTTCATTTCACATCTGACTGCTACTTGTGAGCCAATCTTCAAGCTGCTGAAGAAAGATCAAGTGGTAAAGTGGAATGATGAATGCCAGACCGATTTTGAAAGAATCAAAGAATACCTTCAAGAACCGCCAATTCTGATGCCTCCAGTTGAAGGAAGACCTTTGATATTGTACTTGACAGTGCTAGACAATTAAATGGGGTATGTGCTGGGGCAGCATGACGAGTCTGGTCGAAAAGAGCACGCAATATACTACCTTAGCAAAAAGTTTACCGACTGTGAGACACGGTACTCATTGCTCGAGAAAACTTGTTGCGCTTTGACATGGGCTGCTCGCCAACTGAGACAGTATATGCTAACTCACACTACCTTGTTGATATCGAAGATGGATCCGATCAAGTACATTTTCGAGAAGCCCGCACTCTCCGGAAGGATAGCAAGATGGAAGATGATCTTAACTGAGTACGACATACAATATACAACCCAAAAGGCAATAAAGGGGAGTGTATTGGCTGATCATTTGGCTCATCAGGCCGTGGATGATTACCAGTCCATGAATTTCGAGTTCCCGGATGAGAATATTATATTGGTGACTAACTACGAAGAACCTAGACCATATGAAGGACCTAAGGAGGGATCCCGATGGTCTATGTATTTTGATGGAGCCTCAAACGCACTGGGTAACGACACTGGCGCTGTAATCATATCTCCCGAGGGCTGTCATACTCCGTTCACTTCCCGATTATGTTTCAACTGCACCAACAACATGGCGGAGTATGAAGCATGTATTATGGGTCTTCAAGCTGCTATCGACCTAAGGATCAAGTTCTTGAGTGTATTCGGGTATTCCGCTTTGGTGATAAGTCAGATCAAAGGCGAGTGGGATACGAAGCACCCGAATCTTATTCCTTATAAAGAGTATGTACTGACATTGCTCCCATACTTTGAGGAAGTAACCTTTGAACATTTCCCACGAGAGGAGAACCAGTTAGCGGACGCGCTAGCTACCATGTCTTCTATGTTCAAGGTTAGGTGGGACAATGAAGCTCCCCAAATCATCATTGAGAGGTTGGATGAACCAGCACACTGCTGTGAAATCAATACCGAAGAAGTGGCAGACAAACCCTGGTTTCACGAAGTCAAAAGGTATCTCGAGGCTCAAGAGTATCCCGAAGGGGCATCTGTCAACGATAAGAAGTTTCTGAGAAGGTTCGCTGCAAAGTTTTTCCTCAGTAATGAAATCCTCTATAAACGCAACCATGACTCCACACTACTACAGTGTGTAGATAAGAGTGAAGCAGAGAGGATCATGACAGATCTACATGAAGGCACCTTCGGAACCCATTCTAGTGGACATACCATGGCTAAGAAGATCCTACAGGCAGGATACTACTGGTCCACTATGGAAGCCGATTGTTATCAGCACTCTCGAACTTGTCACAAGTGCCAAATCTACGCTGATAAGGTGCATGTGCCTCCGGTCCCCTTAAATGTATTGACAGCTCCGCGGCCCTTTGTAATGTGGGGCATCGACATGATCAGAGAAATCAGGCCCACCGCTTCCAATGGACATCGCTTCATCTTAGTAGCCATTGATTACTTCACGAAGTGGGTTAAGGCAGCTTCCTTTGCTACAGTAACCAAGAACGTCGTGGCGCGGTTTATCCGACACAATCTGATCTGTCGATATGGTGTGCCAGAGAGAATTATTACTGACAATGGTACGAATCTCAACAACACAATGATCACCGAGCTCTGTAAACAGTTCAAGATACAACATCATAATTCTTCCCCTATCGACCGTTGATGAATGGCGCTGTTGAAGCAACTAACAAGAATATCAAGAAGATTGTATAGAAGATGACGGTGACATATAAAGACTGGCATGAGATGTTACCATTTGCTCTTCATGGGTACCGTACCTCAGCACGGACGTCGACAGGGGAAACACCCTACTCTCTGGCATATGGCATGGAGGCAGTCCTACCCATCGAAGTCCAGATACCTTCTCTCAGGATTATGAAGGATGAGGGTTTGAACGAAGACGACTGGATCCGAACCCGACTTGATCAGTTAAATCTAATCGATGAAAATAGACTTACTGCTATCTGCCATGGTCAGACGTATCAAAAGCGAATGATCAAGGCTTTTAAGAAGAAAGTCAGACGCTAAGAATATCAAGTCGGGGATCTAGTGATCAAACACATCATACTGCTGCAAGGTAATCCCAGGGGAAAATGGACCCCCACGTACGAAGGGCCATTTATGGTTAAGAACATTTTTTCGGGTGTAGCTATGATTCTAACCACCACGGATGGTGACGACCTTCCTCACCCTATCAATGCATACATAGTGAAAAGATACTACGCATAATCAAAGACCTGCTAGGTTGACTGGCCTAGGAAAAAATAAGGGCTTCTAAGCGAACCAAAAGGGTTCGGGCAAAAGTAAGGGATGGAAATTAAAAAAAATCTGTACACCCGACAAGTTGAAAACCCGAAAGGGCGGCTTGGGCAAAAAAGGGTATCCCGGTGGACTGAAAACCCGAAAGGGTGGTCCAGGAAAAAGTTAGGGATATGAAGCGTAACATTATGTCTCATTGGATCATCTTGCGACCAGAGTTCGGTATCGACTATCAAGCTCGGACGGCGCCAATCAATCTGATCAACCTTCGGTCAAGTAGCAAAGTGATGAGACGCTTGAAGATATAAAGGCAATAGCAGAGTTGGAACTCAATGGGGTCGTTTCACATAGCTATTTTTATTTCTTTTACACAAATTGTATAATTTCTGTCTTTTGGCGGTGTTATCTTACTAGAGTGTCAGCCTCTTTGTACAAAACGCATTTCACTAAATACATGCTCATTGAAGTCCTCAATTTTCTCAAGGATGCCCAAGCATTAGCCAGACAAATTCTCTCATAAGGCAATGAACCTTCAACTAGGGTTTCCACTTTTATCAAGATATGTGAACTCCAAAGGTCTCAAATATTTTCCATGGTCCTAATATATTCTCAAGACCATCCATGTCAAGTTTCATGCCTTGCACAAGAAGTTTGCTCAATCAACTGCTCAAATGCCTAAAAGTCAACTATACTAGGCCAAAAGTCAACTGTGACCCCCATGCAGTCAAACTTCAAGATTTTTGGTCAAGGGTTGATCATGATCCTCAAGGAATGCCCCAAATCCATCAAAACTCAAAAGTTGCTAAATTAGGGTTTCTATAGGAAAAGTCAACCAAACTTAGACCAGACACAACTTTCTCATACTTTATCACAAATTTCTCATACAAGGATCATTTTGAAGAGAATTCAATTCTCTACAACTCATCTTCAGCCCTCAAGTTCAAAAAATGCACTCATGAAAAGATATAAATTCAGACATTATAGGTCATTTCAAAAAGTCAACAAAAACACCTTTTGGGTCAAAGCTTCTTACATGAACATGGAAGATCCAATTGAGATGAAACCAAAGAGGTTATTTATAGGACATCTTAAGCTTTCCAAAAATTCCAAGAGCACCCTTTTAGGGTTAATATTGATGGAGATATGTATTGTCAAAGTTGACCAATTTTTGGAAATGTGCATGAAGTCAACATTGATCAAAATGACATTTTTCCCCATATGGGCCCATCTTTTCATGCTTGAAAGTTGTTTCCAACATGGCCCACGACCCTTGAGCTCATTCATACATTATTTTACTATTTATATTATTTATTTTGATATTTTATCCATTAAAATGCAAAATTAAATAAATAAATAAAGGAAATAATGGAAGATTTGATTTGGAATCTTTTTCTCATCAAATAATAAGCAAGATGTGTTGGCATATCAAGGCAACTTCACGGAGAAAGAGGAAGATTAGATTTGTTCTCAAAAAAGCCAAAAATCACATAATTGAAAGAAAATATTTTCTCAATGAAAGCATGGATATTCTTCCAATTTTGTTGACCTAATATGGCCTAATATATTTGCACAACAAAGTCAGACCTAAAGGAGAGGCGCAACTGTTACAAACAACCCTAGTCAAAAAGTTCAAAATTGGTTCAAAGTGGTGCAATACGAGACCTTTCTCTCCGGCCATAATCAAAGCATTCCAAGCACTCCATTAGTCTGCTGTTGATCTCAGCAGTCGAACCATACCTGTACTGAAGGCCAAACGTTTCCAGAACTCATCCTCTCACAAGCCACGGTTTGGTAAGATTCTCAAACCTCAAACTTTTGATTCATGTGTTATCAATTGATTTTTTACACTGATACATGTTCGTAATGATGTTCTGAGTTGTTTTGAACCATTAGTATCAAGCATGCACGCAGGATCCTCAGTTTGCCATTGTTAGGGCCAGGTTTCAGGCGAGCATCGTATATCCCTGTACAGGGACTTTCAGACTAAACCACCACCACCATGGAGTTTGCATCCTAGGAAATAGGGGGGGGGGGGGTAGTCAGATCCTGGTGCCTTGATTCCATGTATTTTTGTCGTTTACATTTTTGCAGGGCCGGAGAAGACGACCGGAGTGCAGCTCCGACGTTGTTGACTCAGGCGAAGACCCTGCGTGGCAATCCCTTATGTTTTGATTGGTTGATTTGAAATCCATGGTCCCACTGAAAGGGCGCACGCTGACAAATCAGCATTTGTGTTGTTTATATATTATATTATTATTTTTTCATTGATATAAATGAATAACAGGTTGGCCTGGTGGTAAGGAAGAATGCATGTGAGATGAGAGACCTGGGTTCGATACCCAGGTCTGGAGTTTTTGGTATTTTCTAACCATTAGATTTCAGATCCAATGCATCATCATCCCACGCATATACCTCGCACTCTCAGATCCAGATATTGGATCATTCATCATACAAATCCAACGCTCCTGATTTGCAGCCCCATGGTGAACTTTTCAAACGTGACAATGTAATACCCCAATTCTACCCCAAACAATTTTACGGAAAATCAGAGTGAAAAATTTCTAAAATAATCAGGATGCTACACATTCAACACATAAACCTATCATGCTTTTAGAATAGATACATAACACTTAAAGAAAACGGAATGAATGCAACTCATGAATAAAGTCTTCATAACATAAACCAACTTTGATTAATCACGTAGCGGATTCAATATAATTCTCCATATGAGACATATCATCTTTTGAATTATAAAACAACATCAATACAATAAATCCTCAAATAACAACATAAGGTTTAATAAATAAACAACAATTAAGATAAGCTTTCATTTCCCCCCGAGTGCTACGTATCAGAGAAAATGACACCAAAATCGAACTACAACGCTAACGGCTACTCCTCTTGGTTACGTGCACGTTACCAATAAAGGGTAACATTCAAACAGAAGGGGTGAGATATCGAATACCATAATAGAATATATGATAAATAATATATCAAAATCAGTTTGTGTAAAATCACCGCTTCATACCAAATCAACATAAAGCACTATCATTATCCAACACCTCAATTCAACTTATGACATTATCGTGCATAAACAACACTTCAAATAAGCAACAAATCAATGACTCCAAATGTGACTCAATTATGCAAATGCATGTGGTACCATTGGAGCAGAACTCCCAACTTAGAAATTGCCAGTTCACCGAGGCATAAGGCATAAGCCCTCAACGTAAATTTTTCCAATAAAGGCCAACATGGTGAGCATTCGCTCCAACTTAGAACATGCCAAACCAGGCCAACTTTAATGCTATGCTATGCGATGATATAAACAACCACAACTTGGCAACACAACAACGACAACAACATAATAAAGGTCAACATAAAAACAATTCACACCTTCAACATTGGCCAAAGGCCTATATCACAGTTATCACCAATTAATTAAGGGTAAATACACAACATTTATTCACCACAGATATATCGAAGAAAAATGACATTTCGGTCAATTCGCAAAATACATCAATATACCAACCTACCGAATTAATCAACTCGTCTCCAATTATTTACCAACTTAATCAATTAATCCCATTGCTAAATTATTTTCATCACTAATAAAATACTAATTCAACCATTTAAAATATATATAGTCCACTGTTATTTGTTCTCCCTAAAATTGCTAACTTATCATGCAACTAATGGGTGTGCCATTCTTCCATATAAAACTAGTTTCTAGAAACTAAATTAATTTACTGCTACTGAAAACAATGACATTCATATATACTTCTACTAGCTATTACTGATATTAATTGAGAATTATGCAGTATAGTGCCTTAGAAGCACAAGCAGAAAAACAGAGAAAATAGAGAAAACAGACATAAGCGAGTGCCCCTGCCTCACAGTGCCAAAGTGGAACTTGCCTCCACCCACTACACATGTGTCGATCGGCATCTCTCCTTTTCCCAAATGTTGCCGAACGGCAACCTCCCCATATACACAAGTGCCAGACGACACTTCCACTCCCGTTTTCGTTTCATTCCTTCTTCTTATTTCCTATACTTAATTTCTATGCGTAGTTCTTATACTGCTTCAGTAATTCTTCTGTCTCCTAATCCAACTCAACCCAGACAATAACACAACAACCCATATTTTTTTATTGACAGTTCTATAACTGAATCAATATTAATCTTTATTATCACAACAACACAAGCCAAGCTCAAGTCAATAAAACAGTAACAATTTCACATACAATTTCCCACATACAAAGTATCATACCCCCCATTACAGTATAGGAAACCCACCCTTACCTGATTTTGATTTTCAAAACACTTAAGGAAGCTTCAATGGAATTTCTGAGATTGGCCCTAGCAGCAACTTTCCTCGTTCTTCTCCTCTTCTCACAAACCCTATTCTCTTTTCTCTTATTTGTTTTTCCTGATAACACCACTTTCTCTCTTTCTTCTATTTTCTAATAAAATACTATTATTCAATTCTTAGTAACTTAAATGGGCCTAACTAATACACCCTCCTTATTACTTCGCGACACCACACTTAAGCCCAACATCAATTCTAAGCTTACTAGTAAAATGATACTCCAACTTATTTATAGCAATATAAACCCGATTAAATTATTATTCCAACTTAATAAAATAATCCCGACTTCAACGATAAAAATTAGAATTAAAAAAAATAAAATAATCAAAACAATATTTAATTAAATAAATAATTAAATATCGGGGCGTTACAGACAACACCAGATCTCACGCAAATCTTGGGCCAACACATATGGGCTTAGCAAATTCATCCAGCACCCCCCAATTTAGGTTTCTTACCCCCCTCAAGCCCATTTATTAATTTTATTTATTCTTTCATTGGTTTACATTTATTTTTTGTTTATTATTTTTTTAATCATAAAATCAAGAAAACCACAAAATATTAGAATTAGGTTTTTCCGCTAAATTTAATTTTGTTAATTAAGTAGATTAATTTAATTTAGGGTAAGTTGGTTTATTTTTCATAATTAAAATTAATTAGGGAAATTAGGTTTAATGCATAAATATTTTATTTTCTTAAATAAAAATATAAAAATATTTCCTTTAATTAATTAGATTCATTAGGATATTTAATTCCCGTGTTCTTCCCCGTGCGCGTTTTATTTATTTATTTTTCCAATTATTGTAAATGCCAAGGGTTGTAATAGTTTTTTTTAATTAGGTTTTATTACTGTTTTTACTTATTATTTTCCCCCTATTTTGGCTATGTAACCCCCTCCCCAAGGTTTTGTAATAGCGTAGATTTACTTTTTCGCTTTTAATTTTCGCAACTATAAACTGTCTAGATGTATGGATAATAGGCTTGCATGCAAAAGACAAATGAAATTAAAACAGTAGAAAACCCTAATTGTGCAAAGATAATCAACTGAAATAAAACACATGCACATTTTCACTCTTAGGGTTTATCCCACTTCGGTTGCCTTCGGTAAACGATCATGAAGTATAGGGAATTTTAGTGGTCGCCCTCTAGTCTCAAAAGATAAAAAATGATCCATTCGAATGTTGCCTCAGAAAGATCTTTAAGACTCTAGGGTAATTACTAAGGTTTCCTAACCATTGGTTCAACGATCGTAATTATCCCTTCGAATGTCCCTTTAACTCCAACAATGGGGCTACCTACTCCTTAATAGTATGATAGTGCTGTTTAAAGGAAACGAGAAAATGAATAGTCTTTTTCGAGTAGGTAGAAACTCTTAAGTACTTGCTCAAATCAACAAAAACTCTTTCACACAAACACTTTCAAAACAGTTTTCAAAAACAACTTTGTCAAACTTTTGAGGACAGATACAAGGGTTACCACAAAGTTAAACAAAAACTTTTCAAAACACACACAAGAAATTTCAAAATGAGCAAGTACCTAAGAGCCCATGGAAAACCATGGATAGAAAGAGTGATAACACCTTCCCTTTCTATAATCTACCCCCCGTACTCAGAAACATCTCGAAAAAGGTTTTTCTGTTCTTTTTCCCTTTTCCTTTGTTGGATAAAATAAAAGACGGTGGTGACTCTTGCTTACCGTACATTTGCAAACAAAAAATGCAAACCAATATTAACAGTCGGTTCTGCCACCGTATTACAATATGGGTAGACATTCTTCTTACATACATTACCAGATGAGCACGAGGGCAAGTGTTGCCCTTGTACTTTTTCAAACTCCGGGACCTTAAACTTTACTGGTATCTTAACATTCGGGACCAAGCATAATTCATTCACATTCTGCCCGAATAATTCCTTTCCCATGAGGGCCTTCATCTCCCTCCGCATCTTGTCAAATTGTTCTTGAAAGTCATTCATTCTGTCATAAAGACTCAAGTCTTCACTTGGTGGAGGAAAAGGGCGACACATATCATCATTAATAAATGGAACCATATTCACCGAAGGAGGTGCATCAGGAGAAACATGTACCACAGGGGGGTGCGGGAGTAACAGTAGTCTGAACAACTGGAGCTTCTTGAGGACCAAGATTGAAAATTTCAGGTGCAAAGTTCTCTGACATCCCCATGGATAACCTTGAGGCATGCAATTCTAAACAACAACTGGAGTAGCAGACACAGGAATAGTCGGAGCTTCAATAGTAACCCTTGTTCGTTGAGGTTGAACACTCAATGGTTGATTCAGAGAAGCCACCAGAGATTCCATCAGAGCAGTAAGATTGGCCATGCTAGCCTTCAAAGCAAAAAATTCCTCGCACAACTCGCGATTCTCTCATTCTAAGTTATCCATCTTCCTTCTGAAATTAGCTCGAGTGTTGTAGTGGTGAGTCAGCTTGCTGAACAAAGTAAAGAAGCTTGGTAAGATACCTGGATATGCATAACAAATGCAAGAAATACGTGTAATATGATGCATGATATGCAATGCACATGATTAATTTTTATTATTAATATTTCAAGGGACTTAAAGATTTATAGACATATTCCAAATATCAAATGAATAACATATTTGAAATACTGAAATTTTTTTATTATAATAACTTAAAAATGGATTACAAGTTTCGACAATCCCAATTACAAGATGAAAGTAAAGTCTAAAACCCTAAGAAGCAAAGCTGATGGAGATCACTTTATACGCTGGCGCTTCCCTATAAGCCTGGTAATCTGAGCCTTCAACCTCTGGTTTTCTTCAGCATATCTGGTGGCAACCTCCTTCCAATCAACTGTACAAGGAAGGGAGCAACTAGCATCTGACTGAGGATTAGAGGAAAAAAAATCCCCTTGCCTCTCCATTGTCTCTACAGCCCGACTCTTAAGAGTCTCAATCAAGTCGTCTTTATCCTTCAAGTCCTCTCTATAGGAAATCTCTAAAGTTTGGCACTTATTCTTCCAAGCTTTCTTTTCCTGCTACATCCTGACCAAAGCAAGCTGTAGTTCTTCTATATCATCCAATAAGGGAGAAGTGGTTTTTACAAATAAATCATGGATATGTTCTTCCCAAGAATATGACATCTTCAACTGAATAGCTCTCGTTTGGACCCACTGAAGATAAGGTTCCAAAGAAACAACCCCTCTTGGTCCCAAATCTTTCCTACTCTTCTTATGAATGTGATGCCAGGCCTTTGCAATCTTCTCCCTAGTTTCCTTGTGGTCTTCTCCTTCCTCAGGAAGAAACTACTCAAATGAATACTATTTGGTTTATGCCTCATCGGATAACTAAGTTGTCGTCGTGCAAGAACAAAGTTATAATTAATTCCTCCCTTCGTACCAAGAAGAGGTACATTGGGGAAACTACCACAACTTTTGACAATCTCTACATCTTGATAAGCTCGATGATACCAATCAATATCCGAGTGAGTAAGTGCCATAATCTTAGGAGCCCAACGGGGTTCCTTCTTGACATCCCAAAAAGCATTAGACTGAGGCATATGAGAGATAAACCACCGGTACAACAGAGGCGTACAACAGATAATCATCCCCCATGATAAGAATTCTGAATATGAATAAAGTAATAAGCATCACCCAACAATGTAGGAACTGGGTTTCCAATCATGAAGATCCTGATAGCATTAACGTCAACAAACTTATCCACATTAGGAAATAAGAACAACCCGTAAGCATATAGAGCAAAGATGGCCTCAAAAGCGAATGTACTCTTCATCCTAGCAAAGTAACGAGCTTTCTCCAATAAGAACTGAGTTGGTAACCCTCTAATCCCTCCTTTAGTATTCATATGGGCTTCAACCTCAGACTTCCCCAGATGGATCAAAGCAGCAATCTCGTGTGGTTTTGGCTCACCCTCTAAACCAGTAAAAGGGACACGATCGGTAACACGTAAATCTAACAGATAAGAATACTCCTCCAGTGTAGGCATCAACTGATAGTCAGGGAAAGTAAAGCAATGATACATCGGATCATAGAACTGGACCAAGGTCGAGAGAATACCCTCCTTCATCCTAAGCTTCATGAGAGGAATGATGGATCCATACTTCTTCTGAAAATCTGCAGAACACTCAATCTCGGGAATTAGACTGATCAACTCATCTTTCTTGGGATCCTTGAAACTGTATTTTCCGGTATTTCTTTTTCCAAAATCCATGGTCAAAAGGTACCTGAGATACTCACAAATGGTCAACTTTTAAGTCCCTTGAAATGAAATTCCTTCAAAAGATGCTTATGAGTGCATGGATGCATGATGCAACAATCACACACAAGATCAAACATATAGGGTTCATAGGTTCAACGTCACGAGCATGAAGTCGAAGGTACTACCCATAAGGTATGGTATAAAAGTTATCACATGCCGAACAAGGTTCTAGAGGTTCCCAGAGTCTACATCCTTCCTTCAGATATTACCAACTTCCCGATTAACTCAGTAATTAGTAATATTCTCAAGAAAAACTTGTCCGAGCATAGTATCACGTGACAACTATTTCTGGATTACTCTATCATAGCTTCCGCACTACACCTAAAAGGCCAAGATGGGTTAGGTATTCTACGGTCCTCAGCTTCAGCAGGCTCCCAGGTTAAAAGCAACACGTCTTCCCGATTACTCGGTAAACGACACTACAGTCAAAGGGGCCTCCACTGAGTGGGAGATCTCATACCTCATTTTTTGGGATTAATACCTCAAAGTTAACATGACTATACCATCCATCCTATCTTAAAGTTTGCCCAAGTCCGGGTATAGGACTTATAAGTAATTACCAAGCACCCTGAAAACCAGGAAAATCCAGAAAAACATATATACAACATATAATATATAACAATCAATAGCACATATACATATATAAACAAAGACAGGTGCAACCCACTTAGGGATGGACCAGCAAGAGTTCAATCTTTCCCCAGTGAAGTCGCCATTTTTTTGTAGCGGTAGAAATGTTTAAGACTAAGCCATTGGATTGACTAGACTTATACAAGTCAAAATAAAAATCACCACCGCACTTTATTGTTTCCAAAGGAATGGGAAAAGAGCGAGTAACCCAAAAAAGAGGGGGAAAGATTCAAGGTAAGGGGGTTGGTTATGCAAAGGGAAGGTATTAGCTCCATAAACATCTATGGTACTCCGAAGGAACCTCTTTGAAAAATCTGTATATTTTGGCTATAAAATGTTGTACGAAAAATAGATGGTGGAGGTGAGAAAATAAGTATATTTTTATGATTTTTGCACCCACCGCGGTTGCGAACCTTTAGTGCCTACGTACCACCTTTCGTGCAATAGGGGATTAGGGTACACGTAGTTCACCTTTTAAAAATTCTAAAAAAAATAAATGTGTTGGTTAGTTTTATGAGATAAGACATCATCATCATTGTCCGTGTGGAAAACACAATTACTACCCACAATTATGAGAAAGGAGAATTTGCATCATATCAAAGTGGAGGATATGACTTGGATTTTAAAATCAACAATGCCTCACTCAACACCCAAGTGGAAAATATCTCACTTAACTACATATTGTAGAAGTATAGTTGTTTGCATCACTACAAGAATTGAAAAGAGTCCAATCTTTTGAGAAAAAATAGTTTTAAAGTAAAAACTCAAAGTGGCAAAATGATTTGAAATGAGATTGATTGAATTTTAGTCTTCTTAAAAAAATGTCAAGGTATTATTAGGTTGATTGAATTTTATTTATGAAAAGGTTTTTAAAATGCATGGACCTAAATCCAAGTTTATTATGAAAGTGGTTCAAGTTTAAAAAAAAACAAGAAGAGTTTTCAAAAGGAGGAAGAAGATTTTGAAATTTAAGAAGATGGGAGGAGAAGAGGAGACTATCCTAAAGCATAAGGTAAAAGCTAGGGATAATAACCATCTAACCAACAAGAAGCCAATATTTAACATTATGAGTCAAGATAGAATTCCCATTCCTTGGATTAAAACCAAACAAGCAAAGATACTAGACCTCTTGAGAGAACCAAACGTCAAGTGTATTAAGTCTTCACAAACATTAGGCATAGTAACGATTGTATACGGGTGAATTCCGGGTTACAAACAAAGAATGTAATCATAATAACCCGCACACAAAACAAACAAACAACCCAATGTCTTGAGGTAAACCTCAAGAACCCCAGACAAAATATAAATTAAGGTAACAAGGTCTCCAACATAGGCCAAGGTTTCTAATCCTAAGTCCAAGAAGTCCAATGCTCCATAATGCCAAGGATAGTAACCAAATAGTCCAAGTATCATTAAATCCTTTTTTAGGATTCATGTTGATTATTAGGTGTCTTGAAAAAGAAAAGAAAGGCTCTAGTGAGCAAAACAAAAATAACAAGGATAGAAATGCTCAAGTGAGCAAAATACAAATACATGAAATGTAATGCTTAAAGTAAATGGTATATAAAGCATAGAAAATAAAAGCATAAAATGAAACAAGTTAATAGTTAGTGGTTAGTTGGATGACCATCTTGAAACTTGCATTTGGAACTCATTAGAGGATTGCTAGAACTAAAGCCTCAACATAATAAGTTGCATTTGCTTTTTGTTAAGTATATCATCCATTTGGAATTCTCATAAGTACCATTTAATGATCAACGATGTTTAAGTGATCCGCGTCGACCAAAAGTATTGTAGATCCATTAGAGGATTGGTAGAACCAAAGCCTCCACACAATGAATCTCAAAGTTATTGGATCAAAGGGATCAAATCAACATACTTTGGCTTGCAAACATAGGTTTGGGCCACGAATGATCATTTATTTGAATCGGGACAAAATTTAACGCTATGTTAAGCAATCGTACATGGACTTATATATAAGTCACACCTATTTTGAGGCCAGTCAATAGCAATCTATGCACCATTTATTTTGAGACATGATATAGAGATCATGCTCCAATAACACTTAGTGCAATAAGAAAGGGATGAGATGAAGAGGGATCGGAAAGAATACAAACCATATTAGAATTAAATTTTAATTAAACTATTATTAAAATCATTCATCCATTTTTGTGGAGTTAGACTCAACACTATGGATCCAATGATGTTAACAAAGTTCATAATCAAAAATTCAACCCAAGATCAGCCAAAAAATAATCACGAAATAATATTGCATTTAATATATACATAAAAAAGGTTTTAAAATATTTTAAAATAGAAATAAAAGAGAGAAATATCAACTATGTTCAAATTAATCATGAAATAAAAAGTAAGACCATAGAAAAATCAGAAAAGGACTCAAATATTTTTATAAAATTTTTGGTAATTTTTTAAAATCAGAAACTATTTTTAAAATTTAAAGAAATGAGTAGAATAAACCAAAGATGATAAAAAATAACAAGGTCAGAAATAAAAAATAAATGAGGTCACCAATATTTGTCACAATATCATTGGATCCTTCCATAATTTTTTCAGAATTTAAAAATGTATAAAAGTATTTTTAAACATTTAAAACAAATCAAATAAAGTGAAAATTTATAAAAAAATATCAAAACACAAAATAAAATTTTGGAAAAATAAAAATTAGAAAGAGAATAATCAAAAATATTTTTCATAATTTTTTCAGATTTTTTGGACTAAAAATGAATTTTCTATGATTTTTTGAAGTTTAAAACAATTAAATATAAAAATCAGAAAATAAAATAAAAACCAAAAAGATGTGGACCAATGGATGAGAGTCAAAACGCGTTAGTAATCAAATCCAAGGGATCTGGCGCGTTGTGCATATCATGGTCATTAGTGAATAAAACATTGGATCATTTATTAAATCAGAAATTAAAAAAAAAACAAGTGGTGCGCCTTCATTGGTTGGAAGATGACACGTTAGTCATCTTCAACCTCCAACCAACATGAATTGTAGGTCTCTCAAACTGTAAAATCAGAAGCTCGGACCTATGCCATTCGCTTCGTCTCTTCAAGACGAAGACAACCACACCTTCACGACAAATTTATATAAACTGTAGCTCAAGCAATTTGGAAGGAAAGTTTTGAAAAGGGATTTGAAACTTCATGGTCAAAACGTGTTTCCAGATAAAAGCAAGTGTTGCAACTAGAACCATGGCAATGAGAGCATCACAATGATATCAAAGTTTTAAAGAATTGATGGAGAAATCAACCTATTAAAGTTGAGTTGCAGAGCTCTGAAACTGGACTTCTATGGAGAAATATAGGGCACGATTCTTGAAGTTAATTGTATGGTTAGCTTCAAGGAAGATCAAGGTAGGGGAATTGATAGAAAAAATGGATTGAAAAAGGCTTGAACAATGATTTCGAAATTGCAGAAAAGTGAGTTATGAAACAAGTTTGGTAAGGTAATTCTGGCTATCCAAGCTTATGGAAATGAATGGGGGGATGATCCTATATTTATAGGAGAATGAATGGGATCCTCAAGCGTGTGAAATTATGAAGTTTGGAGGGAAATCGTGGGGGTCTGCAACATGAACAAAGTGTGACTTGTTAAGCATCAAAACTCAGCCAAATCGTGTGTTTCATGATGCTAAACACCTTTGGAAAGTTGCTAAGCATGATTAGAAGAAAAAATGCATGGAAAACTTGTGATTAGAGCCAAAACAAAGATTTCAAAATATGACTTGTGATGAAACTTCAGTTTCAAGTTACCAATTTCAAAACAATGGCATTTTCAGCTCAAGGGGTCTTAGGACAAGATTCTTGATGCTTTAAAAGACGAGGTTACAAGCTTTTCAATGGAAAAAGAATGGAATCAAATGGATGCTTTAGCTGAAATTTGCATTGAGTCAAATTTGGAGAAAAAGGGTTGACTTTCCATACTTAGAAATATTTCAAAATTTTCTTCAAAAGTGACATATAATGTTTTGCATTCACACATGGCCTTCCAATTGAAATTTGCTCTTGATCAAAAATGATGGCATGAAATAGACCTCTTGAATGACATTTTGAAACTTGAACTATTCAAAATCTCCAAAAATTAAGAGAGTTATGAATTATTGAAGTTGGCAAAAAACATGAAATGACCTATAATATTTTGCATCCTTAGGGCATCTTCCATCCATTTTCTCACTTTGAACATAAAAGAAGGAATAAATTTCACATCCACAAGATCATTATGGAAAAAGAGTGGGATAAAGGTGATAAAAATTGACCAAGTTATGATCATTTGAAGCTACACCTGAGAAATTGGGGTTTCATATGGAGGACTTGTAATCTTTCTTCATCATCAAGTTTCTTCCACATGAAAACTCCTTGAAACTTTTGAAGTTATTTGTTAATAACCCTTTAAAGAGAAGGATTTCTTTGGAATCACTCAAAAATACCAAAAGATGAGCAAGATATACGTCTTTGAAGTTCAAAACTCTAGCTCCTAGATTAAGAAAATGCTTTGAGGAACTTTGACAATTTTGACCAACCTTCTTGTACTAAATCTCTTGCTTTGTAAATGGAAGTTATTGAGGATGATAATCAGAACTTATAGCCATCAAAACCACTTCCATATCTTGAGAATTGAGAGAAATATGCACTTGTGACCAATGGGAACAAGACCTTATCCAACCGTGACAACTTCTTCAATCAAACCTTTGTACCTTTGAATCAATTTGATAACTTTGAAATGTGATGAACCAAAATAAACTTTTCCATGCAATTTCTTCCAAAACAACTTCAATGGTGAGGTTTGAGTTTCTCAAGCTTTATTGACTAGGGCATGGAAATAAACTCATGAACCCATGGATCAACTTGCTAAGCCATATTGCCTTTACCTACATTGTTAACAAGTAAGACCATCCAACATTGCATTTTATCAATTAGAAAGAAAATCAAGTCAAAATATCCATGATCATAAAAGAAAACAAGTCAAGATGCTTGGTGATTCCTTAAAGGGCAAGACTAAAGATAGGAGAAGGACCAAAAGCCCTAATGTGATTTTGTTGTGATTGAATCAATATGGTATGATGAAGGGATCTTAGGGGCAAAAATTGGGGTACAACAACCTGTGCTACTCTGATTATCTACCTTAAGCGTACAAAGCATTTTGAAAATATATTTGAAAGTGTTTGTGTGAAATATATTTGTTTTACAAAATTTGGGCAAGTGATTAACAATTCTACCCACTCAAGGTCATTCTTATACTTTTCCTCCTCCTTTAGAGACATTGTTATCCATACCATTAACTGGTAGGTAGCCCTATCTATCATATGTGAAGGGATATCGAGGGTTATTATACATTCATTGAAGGCAACTAGTAAAGATGCTTTAGCAATTTTGTAAGGGACTAGATCATTTATCGAAAGGCAGCGTCGAAGGGTCATCGAGGGACTATGATCTTTGATTTGAGGGACTATTCTAAAGCGTCCCTACATTCGAGGGACATGACCGTTATTCCGAATGGAAACAAGAGAGACTACCATAGAGGTGCAAATGTGTAAATGTGTTGTTGTCAATTATTTATCTTTGGATTTAAGGTTTTCTATCGTTTGGTTTTTATCTTTCCATACAACCCTAATTACTAAGCAGAAGTATAGAATGTTAGAACAAAGTTTGAATCTACTACCCTAAGTTTAAGTTTTGATGATAACAAAATGAAAGGATATATTAATTATGTGAATCATATAAGAACTATTTGCTACCTAAAATATTACTTTCTGTTTTGCAGAAACTCTGATAGGTATCAACAGGAGTACACTTAATCAGCATCAGAATATTGGTTATCAACGTCAGCATCAGAAGATGCTATATCAGAATACCAGAATCAGAAGAACAATTCACGCGTATGCTGAAGCTTGATGAACAAAACTGTGCTCAACACTCTGATAAAGACAACAACAGTTCATCAGCACTTAAGCAGAGTCAGAATGAGCCAAAGCCAGAACACGCTTTAAGTAGCAACGGTACTGTGCATTCAAAGCGAATTATTACCAACGGCATCATTCCAGACAAGATCTGCTCAATAAGGAAAGTTTGTTATTGGCATTGAATCAAGATTATTGCTCCAACGTTCAACAAATTCAGTGCTATATAAACAAGACAATGAAGATTGAATTGGCTAATGCTCTACATCATATTACACGCCTAAAAAGCTAATCATCATCTTCCTTCTATCAGTTTGCTAAACGCTTCATGTCTCCTTACTCAGTATTTTAGCAATCTAGTTTCATAAGCTTAAGTTGTGTAATATCACAGTTGTGATAAACTGTTTTTGTAGAAAACACTCACACACCTAGATTTCCATTCTGTGTAAGAAAGTGATTCCTTGACAAATCGGGCTGTGGTTTGCATCAAGAAGGCTTTAGCAGTTGTTAAAGCAGTTTGTAATATTCAGTTGAATATAGTGGATTAAGACCTCGTTAGAGAGAGGCGAAATCACCTTGACGGGTGGACTGGAGTAGTTTGAGATCAAACGAACCAGGATAAAAATATCGTGTTCATTGCAATTGATTTTCAGTTTTACAATTCAACCCCCCTTCTTGTGTTTTTCACTTCTTCAATTGGCATCAGAGCGCCTGGTTCTGAGCTAAAACACTTAACCGTGTCAGTACAAGATCCAACGTCAGAAAAACACAATGGCAAGAAATTATTCTCACACCAGCAATGACAACCATGAGGACAGAGACAGATTCAGCGGGAAACCTCCAGTCTTTGATGGAGAAAACTTTGATTACTGGAAAGACAGAATTGAAAGCTTCTTTCTGGCACATGATGCTGATCTATGGGATATGGTGACAGATGGATACATGCACCCTGTGAATGCAAGCGGTCAGAAGATTGATAGGAAAACAATGTCTGACCAACAAAAGCGTGACTTCAAGAATCACCACAAGGCCAGAACCATCCTTCTCAGCGCCATCTCGTATGCTGAATATGAAAAGATCTCCAACAGAGACACAGCAAAGAACATGTTTGACTCACTCAGAATGACGCATGAGGGCAACGTTCAGGTCAAAGAAACTAAAGCTCTGGCGCTCATTCAGAAGTATGAGGCGTTCAAAATGGAAGAAAGTGAATCCATTGAAACAATGTTCTCAAGATTCCAGATTCTGGTAGCTGGTCTCAAGGTTCTGGACAAAGGTTACTCTACTGCTGATCACGTCAAGAAAATCATTAGAAGCTTACCCAAGCAGTGGAGGCCAATGGTTACAGCTCTGAAGCTAGCAAAAGATCTCAACAAAATTTCTCTGGAGGAACTTATCAGCTCCCTCAGAAGTCATGAGATAGAGCTAGAAGTTGATGAACCCCAGAAGCAAGGTAAGCCTTTAGCATTAAAATCTAACAAAAATCTGAGTCTAAAGTTTTGCAGGCAGTTGAAGAAACATCTGATGGATCCTCATCAGAAGAAGACGAACTCTCCCTCCTCTCCAGAAGAGTGAATCAACTTTGGAAGCAGAGGCAAAGGAAGTTCAGGAATCCCAGAAGATCTGATCAGAACGAGTCTTCTTCCAGATACAGAAGGACAAATTCTTCCTCTAGATACAAAAGATCTGAAGGCTCCTCAGGAAGAAGAAAGCCAAACACCAAGGACATCATCTGCTATGAGTGCAATGAGCAAGGACACTACAAGAGTGACTGCCCAAAGCTTCAGAGGGAAAAGCCCAAAAATAAGTTTGGAAGAGAAAAGAAGAAAAGTCTCATGGCTACATGGGATGACTCTGACTCGTCTGAAGCTGACTCAGAATCAGATGATGAGAGAGCAAACATAGCTCTCATGGCCAACATTTCAGAAGATAGTGAAGCTTCTGAATCAGACTCAGAATCAGATACTGAAGAGGTATTTCCTGACTTTGCTGTTAATTTTACCAAGGCTGAACTTGCTGAAAGCCTTAATGAAATCCTGGAAAGGTATCATCAGATTAGAGTTAAATTCAGAGACCTGAAAAGGAATCTTGAATCTGACTCTAATAAGACTGAGAGTCTTAAATTGGAGAATTCTGAGCTGAGAATTAAAATTTCAAAATTAGAAAATACTTTACAAAACTCTCAGAAGGAACCAATTTATGAAACTCCCAGCAACGCTGATGAGATCATCAAGGAGTATGATCACAGTTTCCAGAAGTTCCTTGCTAAAAGCATAGATAGAAGCAAAATGGCTTCAATGATCTATGGAGTTAGCAGAAACGGCAGGAAGGGAATAGGATACCAAGGTAAGGATCCTACACCAAAGAATGTCATGGATTTAACCATTAAACACACTCCTCTGAATTCACATTTTGTGTATGGTCACACACATGATATTAAATACACTAGCAGTAAGTACTCTGTGAAACAAAAATTCAACCAGAGTTTTGGTAAATCTAACAAATCAGGACCCAAGAAAATCTGGGTACCTAAGGATAAAATAATACATGTTGCAGATATCTTTAGCAGCAAATCAGAAACACCAGTCATGGTACCTGGACTCTGGATGCTCGCGACACATGACGGGAAGAAGGCATATGTTCCAAAGCCTGGAACTTAAGCCTGGAGGCCACGTTGGCTTTGGAGGAAATCAGAGGGGAAAGATAATTGGCTCTGGAACTGTAGGTAATGGAAATCTTCCCTCTATTAATAATGTTCTGCTAGTAGATGGATTAATGCATAATCTGTTATCCATAAGTCAATTAAGTGATAACGGTTATGATATAATCTTTAATCAAAAATCATGTAAAGCTGTTAGTCAGAAAGATGGGACTATCCTGTTTAATGGAAAGAGGAAAAACAACATTTACAAAATCAAACTTTCTGAACTGAAAAGTCAGAATGTAAAGTGCCTTCTGTCTGTTAACAACGAGCAGTGGATCTGGCACAGAAGATTGGGGCATGTTAGTATGAGAAGAATATCTCAGATTAACAAACTCAATCTGGTCAGAGGACTTCCAAATTTGAAGTTCAATTCAGATGCTCTGTGTGCAGCATGTCAGAAAGGCAAGTTTGCAAAACCTTCTTTTAAATCTAAAAATGTTGTTTCTACCTCTAAGCCATTAGAACTTCTGCACATTGACTTATTTGGACCAGTTAAAACTGCTTCAGTCAGTGGCAAGAAGTATGGGTGAGTAATCGTAGATGACTATAGCAGATGGACATGGGTAAAGTTCTTAAGACACAAGGACGAGTCACACTCTGTGTTTGTTACCTTCTGTAACCAAGTTCAGAATGAAAAGGATCATAGAATCGTTAAAGTCAGAAGTGATCATGGTGGAGAGTTTGAAAACAAAGATTTTGAGTCATTCTTTAATGACAGAGGCATTCTGCATGATTTCTCTTGTCCTAGAACTCCCCAACAAAATGGAGATGTAGAACGAAAGAACAGAACATTGCAAGAAATGGCCAGAACCATGATCAATGAGACAAACGTTGCTAAGATCTTTTGGGCAGAGGCAATAAACACAGCGTGCTACATTCAGAATATAATCTCAATAAGACCTATTATGGAAAAGACTCCATATGAATTGTGGAAGAACAGAAAGCCCAACATTTCATATTTTCATCCATTTGGATGTACCTGTTTTATGTTAAATACAAAGAATTATTTGAACAAGTTTGACTCTAAAGCACAGAAGTGTATTATGTTAGGATACTCTGAACGCTCAAGAGGGTACAGAGTATACAATACAGAAACACAGATTGTGGAAGAATCAATCAGTGTTTGTTTTGATGATAAGCTTGACTCTGAAAAGTCAAAGCAGAATGAAGTTTTTGCAGGTATGGAAATTGAATTTACAAGTTCTGAAGACAAGTCATCAGAAGCTCTTAACACAGACACTCCTTCAACGTCTGAAAGGAGCACTGCTAGCAATCCTACAACAGCTGCTGATCAACCTCAGTAGAGAATTCCCAGATGCAGCTTGGATCACCCAGAAGAGACTATCTTAGGAAGAAAGGAAGATCCAATCAGAACAAGAGCAAGCTTCAGAAACTCTGAAGAAACCCTCATGGGACTTGTGTCTCTGATTGAACCTTCTTCTATTGATGAAGCACTTCTGGATAATGACTGGATTCTGGAAATGCAAGAAGAGCTGAATCAATTCACCAGAAATGACGTATGGGATCTCGTTCCCAGACCAAAAGGATTCAACGTCATTGGAACAAGATGGGTCTTCAGAAACAAGCTAAATGAACAAGGTTATAGTCAGCAAGAGGGGATAGACTATACAGAAACCTTTTCCCCAGTCGCCAGGTTAGAATCTATCAGACTTTTAATTTCATTTGCTGTTAATAGAGGCATCACTCTGTATCAGATGGATGTCAAAAGTGCATTCTTAAATTGTTATATAGAAGAAGAGGTTTATGTGCACCAACCCCCTGGTTTTGAAAATACAAAACATCCAGAACATGTTTTTAAACTAAAGAAGTCACTATATGGTCTGAAACAAGCTCCCAGAGCTTGGTATGAAAGACTAAGTAACTTTCTATTAGAAAATGAATTCACCAGAGGGAAGGTGGACACTACCTTATTCTGTAAATCCGTTAAGAATGATATCTTAGTCTGTCAAATTTATGTTGATGATATTATTTTTGGTTCTACTAATCCTTCTCTTGGAAGAAAATTTGCTAAGTGTGTGCAGGCAGAATTTGAGATGAGCCTCATGGGGGAACTGAAATTCTTTCTAGGAATTCAGATCAATCAAACCCAAGAGGGAACTTACATTCATCAGAGCAAATACATCAGAGATCTTCTGAAGAAATTTGACCTCTCAGAATGTAAGCCATCAAAGATTCCAATGCATCCCACGTGCATTCTGGAAAGAGAAGAGTTAAGCAAAAAGGTAGAACAGAAAGTCTACAGAGGTATGATTGGTTCTCTCCTTTATCTGACAGCTTCAAGACCTGATATATTATTCAGCGTATGTATTTGTGCTAGATTCTAATCAGATCCTAGAGAATCTCACTTAACAGCTGTTAAGCGAATTTTTAAGTATCTGAAAGGTACTACTAATCTGGGTTTATTTTATAGAAAATCTAGTGATTACAGTTTAGTAGGCTACTGCGATGCTGACTTTGCTGGAGACAGAGTAGAGCGTAAAAGTACTTCTAGAAGCTGCCAGTTTCTGGGAGAAAATCTGATCTCTTGGTCCAGCAAAAGGCAATCCACAATTGCGCTATCAACAACAGAAGCTGAGTACATAGCAGCAGCAGGATGTAGCACACAAATGCTCTGGATGAAAAGTCAGCTTGAAGACTTCCAGATTTTTGAGAGTAACATCCCTATACTCTGTGACAATACTTCTGCTATTTGCTTAAGTAAGAATCCTATTTTACATTCTAGAGCTAAGCATATAGAAATAAAACATCATTTCATTAGGGACTATATTCAGAAAGGAATTCTGAACTTAAAATTTATAGATACAGACCATCAATGGGCTGATATCTTCACTAAACCCCTTTCTGAAGATAGGTTCAATTTCATTCTGAAACATCTCAGCATGAAAATCTGCCCAGAGTGAAAATGTTTTAATTCCATATATTTATCTTCAGAATGTATTTGTTTTACTGTGAACTTCTGATCAATCTCTTTTTAGAAAGATAGAACACGCAGATTGTATCAGATGCTAGTCTTAAAGATTTGAGCGTTTCAGCTCAAGGATAGACGTGCTGATCACTAAATCAAACAAGTGTCATCCAATCATCAGCAAATCTCTGAAGCAGAACGCGTGCACGCTTCTGAGAAGGCAAAACGCTGATTGGGTGCATTGAGACACATGTCTGGTAACCGTTTCAAGTATGTTTCTCAAATCCCCCAAAATCAGCAAGCAGTAAATGAAAGTAATCATGTTTTTAAAACATAATCATGATTTTATTTCTCTTTCTTGAAAACGTTTACTCTTTCAAAATATTCTGAAATCTATTTAAGAACGTTAATTTCTCACATTAATCTTTTACAGTTTCAAGTTATCTCTCAAATATTTTTCTGCATTCTCTCTGTGTTCATCTCTTTCAATCTTAAACCCTTTTTTTCTCAGTTTTCTCAGAAAAACCCTAAGTGTGAACATGGAAACCTCCAGCAGTGCTTCTGCAGGTTCTCAGAAGAAAGCATCCTCTGAACAATACCAAGTTCTATTTAGAACACTCCTTACTCCAGTGAAGAATCTTGAAGTGTTATCTGAACTGATTATTGATTTTGGCAGTCTGAAAGAGAATGGCTTTGATTTAACAGAAGAAGTTAGGGCACATAAATGGGAAAGGTATTTTGACAGGTTGGTTGGACCAACATTCCCAATGTTAGTCAAGGAGTTCTGGATTCATGCAACTGCTTCAACGCATCAAGTCACCTCCTACATAATGGGAAAGAAGATTGTGATCACTGAGGATCACATAGCAAAGTTGATTGGTTACAGTGGTGGTGGCGTCCGCTGTATTGATATGGCTGAAAGATGCTCTGACGTGGGTGTCATAGCAGAAAGGATTTTCACCCATGGGGTGCCCAGCAGCAAGATCAGAGATCTGAAGGATCACCACAGAGTTTGGGCGAAGATAATTCTGGGGTGCTTTAATCATAGGAAGCCAACTAGTTCCCCTGATTACATAAATATAGATCAGCAGTTTCTGATCTATTTTATCAATCAGAAGGTAAAAATCAACTTGGCTCATCTTCTGTTTAATCACCTCAGAACAAGCGTGAAGGAGACCAGGGAAGAAGAAAGAACAAAGAGGGATTGGATACCCTTTGGAAGGTTAATATCAGATATTCTGACTGAGAATAGGCTGATAGAGCACCTGATAGAAGCTCAAGAGTTAAGCACCATTGAACCAACTGTTGGCAAGCCTCTGAACGCGAAGAATCTGAAGAAAATGAAGTTAATAGAGAATATCAGAAAGGAACCCAACATTACTCCCACTGCTGACATCACCAGCAGAAGAGTCCCACTGAGTGACTTTCCTTTATTTTCTGAGATAGAATCTAAACCAGTGGTGGTTCTCAGATATTTGGACACGTGCAAGGCTGATGGTACAGATCCCAATCTGAATATCAAAGATCTGCACCAACCTCAACCAAAAGTTACACTGAAGAAGACGAAGAAAATGAAGGCCCCTTCAGAAGGAACATCCCAGCAGACACCCCAGAAAAGAGGTAATTTATCTGCTGCTTCTGTTTTAAATTCTTCTGCTATTCCAACATCAATCCCAACTCCAGCTTCTCATAGAATCCCAATCCCCATCCCAACAATAGATGAAACCGAACCAGAAGATGACCCTTCTGAGGCACTATAACTCAGAAGACCCCGCACCAAACATCCCAAACCAACAATTTCAACAACATCAGCAATTGACAAAGTGTTGTCTGACATTGATCAACATGCCTATGATCACCCCTCCAATAATCCAAACTCTGAACCACAAATTGTCCATTCTCCTCAACCAGAACAACCTCTCTCACCCATTCCAGAAGAACCATATATTCCTGAACAACCAGAAATTCCTCCTCCTTCTCCACAACCAGCAATTCCTTCTCCATCTCCTCAACCGGAAATTCATCCACCATCACCTCAACCATCACCTCAACCTGAGTTTCATCATTCTGAAACTCCATCTCCTCCTCCTTCTGAACCTCATTCTCCTCAATCATCTGAACCACAACCTCTAGAAATCTAGCTGCCATGTGGAACAACAGTAACCATGGCCCAGCTGCCATCCTCGCCAGAATCTACCCCACCAAATACTCCCAAAACTCCCCCCAGTCCAATTATTATTTCTGATTCTCCCACTCCATCTCCCAAACAAACCACATAAGACCCCAGCAGGACCTTCATAGATTTAACAATCCTTGACCGTCTTACTGATCTGAAAAATAAAATAGCCATTCCAAAACCAAAACAGCCAGATGTTGGCTCTGGTATTATGAATTTTGAAACAGGTTTGCAGCAGTGGATTGCTTCTCTGAAGCAAGTCTGTCCTGGAATGATTGATCCAGCTGCCTCTGACCAGCTCTGGTCACAATTCAGAATTTGGGTACGTGCTGAAGCTCTAAAATTGCAAGACATCAACTATGAGCAAGCACAGCAGAATTTCAGCAAGCTTCTGAATGAAGTTGGAAGTCAGCAGCTGAAAGAAGACGTGCTCCTTCTGGATAGTGAGCCATGGTCTGAGAAGCGTCCAACTTCAAAGGTGCAGCCAGAAGAAGATCAGACTATTCAAGCTGAAGCCAGTCAAGCTGAAGATGTTGCAGAAAGCTCTCAGAAGCTCCCTGCTTCTGATGTTTCTCAAGCTGCCTTGGACAGGCAGACTCTGGAAGAGCTGAAGCTGAATGATATTCGTCTGCAGCAAAGGATTGATGAAAATGACCAGAAAATGAAGGAAAGGATGGATGTGCAGGATAGCAAGATAGATACAGTAGTCAGCATGGTGCACAAGCAAACTGAGACTGCTGATCAGATTAAAGCAATGCTGGAGACTCTGTTCACACGCCTTCCTCCCCAACCTTAGATTTTCATTCATGCCATTTTCATGTTTTCTTTGCATATCTCCTGTATTGTTTTGTTTGACTCTGAATATTTTAATATGACAAGTTTTTCTGCTCTAATTGTTTTAGCACTTCACTTACACTTTTTGATTGCTGACAAAAAGGGGGAGAACAAGAATGATATTTTTCAATAACGGATTACTAAGACAGAAAATCTCAAACATTCTAACTATGATATACTTGAATATGTTTTCTGTTTTTGCTTAAGTCTACAGGTACAAGAATGCTCTCTGATACTCTGAAGACCAAAGCTCTGATACTCTGACCCAAAGCAAAGCTCTGATAAAGCTCTGATATTCTGATCCGAAGCTCTGCTCTGATATTCGGATCTAAAAGCTTCTGATAGTCAAAGCTCTGATATTCTGATGATCAAAGAAAGGCAACAAAGATCTGACCCTGAAGAACTCTTGGAATTAAAAAGGGAAGTAATAAATTCAGGGGGAGTATCTCTCAACTCTGATATCTCTTTATCCCTTATCTTTGATAACTTCTTTCTCTGATACATCTTATCAGTTAGTTATCTCTGATACTTTTTCACGTTATTTTCAATTAAAAATATCTAGTTTTTGTCATCATCAAAAAGGGGGAGATTGTTAGAACAAAGTTTGAATCTACTACCCTAAGTTTAAGTTTTGATGATAACAAAATGAAAGGATATATTAATTATGTGAATCATATAAGAACTATTTGCTACCTAAAATATTACTTTCTGTTTTGCAGAAACTCTGATAGGTATCAACAGGAGTACACTTAATCAGCATCAGAATATTGGTTATCAACGTCAGCATCAGAAGATGCTATATCAGAATACCAGAATCAGAAGAACAAATCAAGCGTATGCTGAAGCTTGATGAACAGAACTGCGCTCAACACTCTGATAAAGACAACAACAGTTCATCAGTACTTAAGCAGAGTCAGAATGAGCCAAAGCCATAACACGCTTTAAGTAGCAACAGTACTGTGCATTCAAAGCGAATTATTACCAACGACATCATTCCAGACAAGATCTGCTCAATAAGGAAAGTTTGTTATTGGCATTGAATCAAGATTATTGCTCCAACGTTCAACAAATTCAGTGCTATATAAACAAGACAATGAAGATTGAATTGGCTAATGCTCTACATCATATTACACGCCTAAAAAGCTAATCATCATCTTCCTTCTCTCAGTTTGCTAAACGCTTCATATCTCCTTACTCAGTATTTTAGCAATCTAGTTTCATAAGCTTAAGTTGTGTAATATCACAGTTGTGATAAACTGTTTTTGTAGAAAACACTCACACACCTAGATTTCCATTCTGTGTAAGAAAGTGATTCCTTGACAAACCGGGCTGTGGTTTGCATCAAGAAGGCTTTAGCAGTTGTTAAAGCAGTTTGTAATATTCAGTTGAATATAGTGGATTAAGACCTCGGTTGAGAGAGGCGAAATCACCTTGACGGGTGGACTGGAGTAGTTTGAGATCAAACGAACCAGGATAAAAATATCGTGTTCATTGCAATTGATTTTCAGTTTTACAATTCAACCCCCCTTCTTGTGTTTTTCACTTCTTCAATTGGCATCAGAGCGCCTGGTTCTGAGCTAAAACACTTAACCGTGTCAGTACAAGATCCAGCGTCAGAAAAACACAATGGCGGGAAATTATTCTCACACCAGCAATGACAACCATGAGGACAGAGACAGATTCAGCGGGAAACCTCCAGTCTTTGATGGAGAAAACTATGATTACTGGAAAGACAGAATTAAAAGCTTCTTTCTGGCACATGATGCTGATCTGTGGGATATGGTGACAGATGGGTACACGCACCCTGTGAATGCAAGCAGTCAGAAGATTGATAGGAAAATAATGTCTGACCAACAAAAGCGTGACTTCAAGAATCACCACAAGGCCAGAACCATCCTTCTCAGCGCCATCTCGTATGCTGAATATGAAAAGATCTCCAACAGAGACACAACAAAGAACATGTTTGACTCACTCAGAATGACGCATGAGGGCAACGTTCAGGTCAAATAAACTAAAGCTCTGGCACTCATTCAGAAGTATGAGGCGTTCAAAATGGAAGAAAGTGAATCCATTGAAACAATGTTCTCAAGATTCCAGATTCTGGTAGCTGGTCTCAAGGTTCTGGACAAAGGTTACTCTACTGCTGATCACGTCAAGAAAATCATCAAAAGCTTACCCTTGCAGTGGAGGCCAATGGTTACAACTCTGAAGCTAGCAAAACATCTCAACAAAATTTCTCTGGAGGAACTTATCAGCTCCCTCAGAAGTCATGAGATAGAGCTAGAAGCTGATGAACCCCAGAAGCAAGGTAAGCCTTTAGCATGAAAATCTAACAAAAAATCTGAGTCTAAAGTTTTGCAGGCAGTTGAAGAAACATCTGATGGATCCTCATCAGAAGAAGACAAACTCTCCCTCCTCTCCAGAAGAGTGAATCAACTGGGGAAGCAGAGGCAAAGGAAGTTCAGGAATCCCAGAAGATCTGATCAGAACGAGTCTTCTTCCAGATACAGAAGGACATATTCTTCCTCTGGATACAGAAGATCTGAAGGCTCCTCAGGAAGCAGAAAGCCAAACACCAAGGACATCATCTGTTATGAGTGCAATGAGCAAGGACACTACAAGAGTGACTGCCCAAAGCTTCAGAGGGAAAAGCCCAAAAAGAAGTTTAGAAGAGAAAAGAAGAAAAGTCTCATGGCTACATGGGATGACTCTGACTCGTCTGAAGCTGACTCAGAATCAGATGATGAGAGAGCAAACATAGCTCTCATGGCCAACATTTCAGAAGATAGTGAAGCTTCTGAATCAGATTCAGAATCAGATACTAAAGAGGTATTTCCTGACTTTGCTGTTAATTTTACCAAGGCTGAACTTGCTGAAAGCCTTAATGAAATCCTGGAAAGGTATCAACAGGTTAGAGTTAAATTCAGAGACCTGAAAAGGAATCTTGAATCTGACTCTAATAAGACTGAGAGTCTTAAATTGGAGAATTCTGAGCTGAGAATTAAAATTTCAAAATTAGAAAATACTTTACAAAACTCTCAGAAGGAACCAATTTCTGAAACTCCCAGCAACGCTGATGAGATCATCAAGGAGTATGATCACAGTTTCCAGAAGTTCCTTGCTAAAAGCATAAATAGAAGCAAAATGGCTTCAATGATCTATGGAGTTAGCAGAAACGGCAGGAAGGGAATAGGATACCAAGGTAAGGATCCTACACCAAAGAATGTCATGGATTTAACCATTAAACACACTCCTCTGAATTCACATTTTCTGTATGGTCACACACATGATATTAAATACACTAGCAGTAAGTACTCTGTGAAACCAAAATTCAACCAGAGTTTTGGTAAATCTAACAAATCAGGACCCAAGAAAATCTGGGTACCTAAGGATAAAATAATACATGTTGCAGATATCTTTAGCAGCAAATCAGAAACACCAGTCATGGTACCTGGACTCTGGCTGCTCGCAACACATGACGGGAAGAAGGCATATGTTCCAAAGCCTGGAGCTTAAGCCTGGAGGCCACGTTGGCTTTGGAGGCAATCAGAGGGGAAAGATAATTGGCTCTTGAACTGTAGGTAATGGAAATCTTCCCTCTATTAATAATGTTCTGCTAGTAGATGGATTAATGTATAATCTGTTATCCATAAGTCAATTAAGTGATAACGGTTATGATATAATCTTTAATCAAAAATCATGTAAAGCTGTTAGTCAGAAAGATGGGACTATCCTGTTTCATGGAAAGAGGAAAAACAACATTTACAAAATCAAACTTTCTGAACTGAAAAGTCAGAATGTAAAGTGCCTTCTGTCTGTTAACAACGAGCAGTGGATCTGGCACAGAAGATTGGGGCATGTTAGTATGAGAAGAATATCTCAGATTAACAAACTCAATCTGGTCAGAGGACTTCCTAATTTGAAGTTCAATTCAGATGCTCTGTGTGCAGCATGTCAGAAAGGCAAGTTTGCAAAACCTTCTTTTAAATCTAAAAATGTTATTTCTACCTCTAAGCCATTAGAACTTCTGCACATTGACTTATTTGGACCAGTTAAAACTGCTTCAGTCAGCGTCAAGAAGTATGGGTTAGTAATCGTAGATGACTATAGCAGATGGACATGGGTAAAGTTCTTAAGACACAAGGACGAGTCACACTCTGTGTTTGTTACCTTCTGTAACCAAGTTCAGAATGAAAAGGATCTTAGAATCGTTAAAGTCATAAGTGATCATGGTGGAGAGTTTGAAAACAAAGATTTTGAGTCATTCTTTAATGACAGAGGCATTCTGCATGATTTCTCTTGTCCTAGAACTCCCCAATAAAATGGAGTTGTAGAACGAAAGAACAGAACATTGCAAGAAATGGCCAGAACCATGATCAATGAGACAAACGTTGCTAAGATCTTCTGGGCAGAGGCAATAAACACAGCGTGCTACATTCAGAATAGAATCTCAATAAGACCTATTCTGGAAAAGACTCCATATGAATTGTGGAAGAACAGAAAGCCCAACATTTCATATTTTCATCCATTTGGATATACCTGTTTTATGTTAAATACAAAGAATTATTTGAACAAGTTTGACTCTAAAGCACAGAAGTGTATTATGTTAGGATACTCTGAACGCTCAAGAGGGTACAAAGTATACAATACAGAAACACAGATTGTGGAAGAATCAATCAGTGTTCGTTTTGATGATAAGCTTGACTCTGAAAAGTCAAAGCAGAATGAAGTTTTTGCAGGTATGGAAATTGAATTTACAGGTTCTGAAGACAAGTCATCAGAAGCTCTCAACACAGACACTCCTTCAACGTCTGAAAGGAGCACTGCTAGCAATCCTACAACAGTTGTTGATCAACCTCAGAAGAGAATTCCCAGAAGCAGCTTGGATCACCCAGAAGAGACTATCTTAGGAAGAAAGGAAGATCCAATCAGAACAAGAGCAAGCTTCAGAAACTCTGAAGAAACCCTAATGGGACTTGTGTCTCTGATTGAACCTTCTTCTATTGATGAAGCACTTCTGGATAATGACTGGATTCTGGCAATGCAAGAAGATCTAAATCAATTCACCAGAAATGACGTATGGGATCTCGTTCCCAGACCAAAAGGATTCAACATCATTGTAACAAGACGGGTCTTCAGAAACAAGCTAAATGAACAAGGTGAAGTCATCAGAACCAAAGCAAGACTGGTTGCACAAGGTTATAGTCAGCAAGAGGGGATAGACTATACAGAAACCTTTGCCCCAGTCGCCAGGTTAGAATCTATCAGACTTTTAATTTCATTTGTTGTTAATAGAGGCATCACTCTGTATCAGATGGATGTCAAAAGTGCATTCTTAAATGGTTATATAGAAGAAGAGGTTTATGTGCACCAACCCCCTGGTTTTGAAAATACAAAACATCCAGAACATGTTTTTAAACTAAAGAAGTCACTATATGGTCTGAAACAAGCTCCCAGAGCTTGGTATGAAAGACTAAGTAACTTTCTGTTAGAAAATGAATTCACCAGAGGGAAGGTGGACACTACCTTATTCTATAAATCAGTTAAGAATGACATCTTAGTCTGTCAAATTTATGTTGATGATATTAATTTTGGTTCTACTAATCCTTCTCTTGGAAGAAAATTTGCTAAGTGTATGCAGGCAGAATTTGAGATGAGCCTCATGGGGGAGCTGAAATTCTTTCTAGGAATTCAGATCAATCAAACCCCAGAGGGAACTTACATTCATCAGAGCAAATACATCAGAGATCTTCTGAAGAAATTTGACCTCTCAGAATGTAAGCCATCAAAGATTCCAATGCATCCCACGTGCATTCTGGAAAGAGAAGAGGTAAGCAAAAAGGTAGAACAGAAAGTCTACAGAGGTATGATTGGTTCTCTCCTTTATCTGACAGCTTCAAGACCTGATATATTATTCAGCGTATGTATTTGTGCTAGATTCCAATCAGATCCTAGAGAATCTCACTTAACAACTGTTAAGCGAATTTTCAAGTATCTGAAAGGTACTACTAATCTGGGTTTATTTTATAGAAAATCTAGTGATTACAGTTTAGTAGGCTACTGCGATGCAGACTTTGCTGGAGACAGAGTAGAGCGTAAAAGTACTTCTAGAAGCTGCCAGTTTCTGGGAGAAAATCTGATCTCTTGGTCCAGCGAAAGGCAATCCATAATTGCGCTATCAACAGCAGAAGCTGAGTACATAGCAGCAGCAGGATGTAGCACACAAATGCTCTGGATGAAAAGTCAGCTTGAAGACTTCCAGATTTTTGAGAGTAACATCCCTATACTCTGTGACAATACTTCTGCTATTTGCTTAAGTAAGAATCCTATTTTACATTCTAGAGCTAAGCATATAGAAATAAAACATCATTTCATTAGGGACTATATTCAGAAAGGAATTCTGAACTTAAAATTTATAGATACAGACCATCAATGGGCTGATATCTTCACTAAACCCCTTTCTGAAGATAAGTTCAATTTCATTCTGAAACATCTCAGCATGAAAATCTGCCCAGAGTGAAAATGTTTTAATTCCATATATTTATCTTCAGAATGTATTTGTTTTACTGTGAACTTCTGATCAATCTCTTTTCAGAAAGATAGAACATGCAGATTGTATCAGATGCTAGTCTTAAAGATCTGAGCGTTTCAACTCAAGGATAGACGTGCTGATCACTAAATCAAACAAGTGTCATCCAATCATCAGCAAATCTCTGAAGCAGAACGCGTGCATGCTTCTGAGAAGGAAAAACGCTGATTGGGTGCATTGAGACACATGTCTGGTAACCGTTTCAAGTATCTTTCTCAAATCCCCCAAAATCAGCAAGCATTAAATGAAAGTAATCATGTTTTTAAAACGTAATCATGATTTTATTTCTCTTTCTTGAAAACGTTTACTCTTTAAAAATATTCTGAAATCTATTTAAGAACGTTAATTTCTCACATTAATCTTTTACAGTTTCAAGTTATCTCTCAAATATTTTTCTGCATTCTCTCTGTGTTCATCTCTTTCAATCTTAAACCCTTTTTTTCTCAATTTTCTCAGAAAAACCCTAAGTGTGAACATGGAAACCTCCAGCAGTGCTTCTGCAGGTTCTCAGAAGAAAGCATCCTCTGAACAGTACCAAGTTCCATTCAGAACACTCCTTACTCCAGTGAAGAATCTTGAAGTGTTATCTGAACTGATTATTGATTTTGGCAGTCTGAAAGAGAATGGCTTTGATTTAACAGAAGAAGTTAGGGCACATAAATGGGAAAGGTATTTTGACAGGTTGGTTGGACCAAAATTCCCAATGTTAGTCAAGGAGTTCTGGATTCATGCAACTGCTTCAGCGCATCAAGTCACCTCCTACATAATGGGAAAGAAGATTGTGATCACTGAGGATCACATAGCAAAGTTGATTGGTTACAGTGGTGGTGGCGTCCGCTGTATTGATATGGCTGAAAGATACTCTGACGTGGGTGTCATAGCAGAAAGGATTTTCACCCATGGGGTGCCCAGCAGCAAGATCAGAGATCTGAAGGATCACCACAGAGTTTGGGCGAAGATAATTCTGGGGTGCTTTAATCATAGGAAGCCAACTAGTTCCCCTGATTACATAAATATAGATCAGCAGTTTCTGATCTATTTTATCAATCAGAAGGTAAAAATCAACTTGGCTCATCTTCTGTTTAATCACCTCAGAACAAGCGTGAAGGAGACCAGGGAAGAAGAAAGAACAAAGAGGGATTGGATACCCTTTGGAAGGTTAATATCAGATATTCTGACTGAGAATAGGCTGATAGAGCACCTGATAGAAGCTCAAGAGTTAAGCACCATTGAACCAACTGTTGGCAAGCCTCTGAACGCGAAGAATCTGAAGAAAATAAAGTTAATAGAGAATATCAGAAATGAACCCAACATTACTCCCACTGCTGACATCACCAGCAGAAGAGTCCCACTGAGTGACTTTCCTTTATTTTCTGAGATAGAATCTAAACCAGTGGTGGTTCTCAGATATTTGGACGCGTGCAAGGCTGATGGTACATATCCCAATCTGAATATCAAAGATCTGCACCAAGGCTGATAGTTTATGATAATTAATTAAAACCTATTAAATCTAATTAATTTTAATAAAAAACTTTAATTAGTTAATTAAATCATTAAAAGATTAATTGAAAACTAAACCCTAATTAATTTTAATTAATAAATAAACCTAATTATGTTTGTATTTTAAATAAATAAATAAAAATGTAAGTAAAAGAGAAAAAAGAAAAATATAGAAAAGGGAATTTGGGCCTGAATTAGAAAAAAAGAGGGGTGTAGATTGCAAAGAGGTCTAGGCCCAAGGTTGGATCCGCCTGATCCTATGTGAGCAGCTCTAGGAGGTTCACCATGGGCTCACATATTCTTTGGCGTTGGATCAGATCTATGAAGATATGATGCTGAGAAGTGGTGAGGCGCACGGTAAGGTTGTTACAAAGTCGCACACTGGAAAACCTAAAAAATAGAAAACAAGAAAAATGACAAAAGGCAGGGATTGAACCCACACCTTTGTACACAAATGCCTTAATGCGCGTGCTTCTACCACCGGGGTGGCTATACATCCGTTCACTTAATCAAATCAACAGATATATATTATAAATTAGATCAAGTTGGTCGGAGAAGCGCCGAAGCCCTGGCTTCGGTCGTCTTCTTCGATAAATATATTTTCCAAACTCTGTAAAACAAAGCACATTAGAAAGAAAGAAGGGCCATGTCCCCCTAAATCTACCCCTTGAATCCATTGGTGGCCTTAGTTTGGGCTAAATCTGGCTGTATAGTGAGATACGAAGCAAATGAAACAAATCGGTTCAGGTATGGCAACCCTTCATTCGGGTGTTATGGGGGTCATGCTATGGTCTAATCCTGCACATTAACATCTCAGGAGTATATTGATAAGGTTAGCTTCAATCAAAACACAAAGGAAATAGCAATACAAATTTTATGAAATAATGGAAAACGATGATGCATGTTCATGCGTTTCAGACCCTTTGAATCATTACAACCGATCCAATCTTACCCTACAACACTTCAAAGATCGTTTGGAAAGGTTGGTTTGTTTTGAAAGTGGCTACAACTAGGGTTCTTGATTTTCCCTAGTTTTGTGAAATTTGGAGAGTTTGGAATGGTGTTTCTTGCAAGGGTTTCGTGGCTTGTTATGTCTGAACAATGAGAATATATAGAGTTTGAAATCAGGTCAAAAGGTTGGGCTTGGACCTTTGTAATAAAGCCTTTCCTTTATCTATTTAATTTTGACTTTAAATAAATAAATAAAAAATAATAAATAGAATAAAAACCCAAGGGGTGTATGAACAAGTTCTGAGGTTCATATTGAGACTAATCACATGCATGGACCTTGAAACATCAGCCCACTAGCCCAAAAATTCAAGTTTGATCACTTTTGGTTTCATGCATTTCTCAAAATTTCCCAACTAGCACCAATCATAACTCTCTCAATTTTTATCATTTCAAAGTGATCTCTGACTTTTTGGAAAGCTCAATATATCCTATACAAGCTCTGTGTTGATCATTTTTTCATTTGAAGAATTTATCTTGATGTAAATTGCTTTGACCAAAAGTGTCTTTTTGTTGACTTTTTTAAATGACCTGTAATATTTTGGCCCATATCTCTCAAATGAAGCATTTTTTGGACTTGAGCTTAGAGAGAAAAAGTTGTAGAGAGTTGGATTTCCATCCCAAAGAGCTTTGGTTAAGGGAAATCTGATGAAGCATGTGGACTTTAAGCTTGGTCAAAGTTCAATTGACTTCTCCTCAAGAAAACCCTAATTTAGCAACTTTAGACTTTTGATGAATTGAGAGTTTTCTTGATGAATTATGATAAAAAATTGATCAAATGATGAATGTGACTTCAAAATATTGATGTTGACCAAAAATCTTGAAGTTTGACTGTATGTTGACTTCTTGCCCAATATAGTTAATTTTCAGTCATCTGAGCAATTGACTGAGCAAACTTGTGATGCAAGGCTTGAAACTTGGCATAAGAATTCTTAGAGACATATGAGAAACCATGAACTCCACTTGAGGAATTATAATTCCAATCTTCCCTGAGAAAAGTGAAACCCTAGTTGTAGGTCCATTGCTTAGGAGGAGAATTTGTCTGATCAATTCTTGATCAACCTTGAGCATTTGAGAACCCTAGGAGAATGTCTTGGATAATGGGAGGGAAAATTTTAGGGTACAACAGCTGCCCCTGTTCAATCTTCTTAAACCTAAAGAGTTAGATTGACATGTATAATACGGTGAGAGAACTGACTTGGGTGTTTTGCGTTTTATCACAATTGTTGCGGATATCAAGAGTCGCCACCAACTTTTCTTTTATCCAATAAAGGAAAGGGTGAAAAGAACAGGAAAGACCTTTTGAGAATTTTCTTGAGTTTGGGGGGGGGGGGGGGGTAGGTTATGAAAAAGGAAGGTGTTAACACCCTTTTCATCTGTATTTATCTACAGGCTCTTAGTTGCTAGCTCACTTTGAAATGATTTTGTAAATATTTTTGTGTTTTATGTAAGTTTTAAAATATTTTGAAAACACCTTTGTTTCGAGAAACTTTGTAATGATTCTCGTTTCGGCGAGAATGTATACAAAGTGTTGGTGTTGAAAATAGTTCAAAGAGATGTTTGTTTTTGGAAAGATGTTTTGAAAATGTGAGTGTGAAGTTGGTTTTGTTTGAGAGAAAGCAACTATGAGCGTTCTACCTACTCAAAAAGTCTTTGTTCTTTTCCTCCTCCTTTAGATATTGCTATCTTACCATTGATTGAATATGAAGGGACAAATGTGGGTCATCATACAGTCATAGAAGGAAATATTATAGGATACCTTAGCAATTTGTCGTAAGGGTCTAAGATGGTTTACCAAAGGCAACATCGAAGGGTCATCGAGAGACTACAATCTTGTAATCGAGAGTCTTTGCTAAAATATCCCACGTTCGAGGGACATGACTGTTTTAAATCTGAGGCAACAAGTGTGGGTTGACCCTAGAGGTGTAAGTGTACAAAGTGTATTATTTTCATGCATTTCTCTTGAATTAATGTTATCTATTGTTTGATTTTAAGTCTTTCCATACAAATCCTAATTACTAGCAATAATATGGAAAGCGATAAATTGCAGAAAGTAAATGGCCTACGCTATTACAATACTTTAGGGGAGGGGGGGGGGGTACAAATTACAAATGGAAAATGATTAAAAAAAGTAATCCCTAACTATTACAAGGCTTTGATAATTACATTATAATATGAAGTAATAAAATGCGAAGAAATATAAAAATGAAAAGAAATTGAAAAGAGAATTGTTTTTATGATTTTTTTGTACGAAAAGGTTTAACATAATTAAATAAATAAATAAATAAAAGAAGTTAATTAGTTTAATTCCTATATTCTAAGTTAATTTAATTAGACAAAGAAAATTAAAATAAAACTAAGTCTAAATTAATTTAATTAATTTAAGAAAGAAAAATGTTTTTAGGTTTTTTTATTATTTATAAAATAAAGTGGAGATAAAGTAAAAATAAAGATTTTTGGTCTAATTATTTTAATAAAAATATTTTTTATTATTTTTGATTAAAATTAATAATAATATAATAAAATAAAGAAAAGAAAATAAAAAAAAAGAAATGTAAATTAAAGGGGGTCTGAAAATGAATCAGGTGGTTAGAAAGTAAAATAATTTTTTACTTTAGGCCCAAACTGTTTTTTTTTTGTTTGTATCAGAAAATAAAAACAAAATAAAAAAGTGATGATGGGCTGAGTGTTAGGAAGGAGCAAGGGGGTGATGCTGAAGTAAAATGATCGTGGCCCAATGGAAGGAGGCCCAAGTGTTACCAAACAAACAAAACAGAAACAAGAAAAAAATATGGAAAAGGCAAAAGGTCTCGCTGGGGCTCGAACCCAGGACCTCCTATAACAATTCCTTATGCGCGCGCTTCTTGCCACTGGGGTATTTGTTTCATCCGGTATAGAAACAAGTTGCAATAAACTTAAAATAAACCAAGTTCTTGATGTCAACTTCATCTTCTTCCTCGCGCCATCCATAACTCTGTAACTTTCTCAACTCTCAACCATTTCAGAAATTATAAACATTAAACTTGTTACAAATTTCACCACGATTTCAAATATGTAAATAACTTAAGCAATGGATCAAATATGAGCACAAATTTTAAATGGTACCAAATTTAACCTAATTTTTTCAAAAAGTTCAGGCTCAAAATTTTCACTACTCATGCAACATAATAGAATTCTAAGGACATGGTTAGTTTCAGGGCTATGATGTATACATTTTATCTTTTAAAATGGAAGCCAAATGATGCTTGTTTGAAGAGTTAGAATTTCAGAAAACTCACCTTGCAGATGGAGATCGTGTTTTAAGTTTGAGAAACTTTCAAGGTGTTGCAATGATCTGGTTAGCTTCCTTGTACCTCTAGGAAGCTAATGCAATGCTTAGCTTGAGCTGAGAGTGCCTGGAATATTCTAGAGAAGTCAAGTTGCAAAGAGCTATTTTTGAAAATGGAGTATGGTAAAGATGGAGTTACAGAAGTGGTTCATGTGTTTTAATCACTTCTCTATAGTGTATAGATGATGTTTGAAGGGTTAGAATGAAAAACGCACGAGGGAATTTGAAGCTTGGATTTCAAAAACCAGAAATGACAAGTTTTGAGGTATTTTTGGTGATTCTATGTTTGAGGAAGTTTGAGGGAGTTTTCAGGATAGCAAAATCGTTTCCTTGACTTGTAAAATGAAGGCTCAATTTATAGGAAAAGGTTTGGAAGCTTGGAGGGATAAAAAAACAAGAGTTCACATGTTATGGCCATTTGACTTGTTTTTGAAGCAAGCTTGACAAGCATTGTTCCATGGCAAGGTACATGGCTTGTAGGGGGCTAGAAAACTTTAAACATGTTTACCTGACTTTGTAGATGATGCTTGTGCAGAAAGAACAAGTGCAATGCTCAAGACAAGTTGACTTTGTGATTAAAGCAACTTTTCAAGAATGACAATGGTGCCTTTGTGCCATAAATGGAAATGCAACTTGGATAATGGTTCAAATGCTTGGACAATGGTTCTAACAGTTGTGTAATAAATTAATTATGGAGTGAAACACAAGTTATAAGCCTTCAAAGTGGATTTGTGCAACATAGGCTAGGTTTTTGATCAAGTGTTCATCACAAAAATGACTTGTAATTCAAGAATGGATGCCCAACTTCTTATCTTCAATTCTCTTAGCTCAAAAATGATATCTTCAAGTTCTTGGATATTTTGGAAATCTTGACACATGATCTACAACTTTCATGTTTTCCACTTCTGCTAAATCAAATTGGAGCTATGTGAAAAATATCCAAGAAGTTGGGACAAAAATCTATCTAAACCAGGTCAAAATTTCACTAAGTGTTTTACAAAAAGTGCATGACTTCATGGGCCTATAACTCAAAATCTAAGCATTTTTTGGACATGATCCCTCAAATACAAGGATGTAGATTTCATCAAGATCTACAACTTTCATATTGAAAGTTTTCTTTTGAACCATCTTGCATCTTGATGAAAAATTAGCATGAAGTAGTGAAATTATCATGTACAAAAACACTTAGAAAAATTTCTAAGTCTTGAAAAGTTTGACTTTTTAAATTGACTTTTGACTTTCTTGATTTCTTGATGATCAAGCTTCATATTTTTGAATGTATTAATGAATCTTGCCTTTTGAAACTCAAATTTGATCAAAAAGTCAAAGTTTGAGTTTTGGTGTATCAGTTGACTTTTCATCAGTTGACCAAATCTCATCTATCAATTGTTTGATCTTGAGAGATGAATTGAGTCATGAAATTAGGTCAAAATGATGTACTTTAATCCTTGAGATCATGTTTCAAACCAATAAGTTATGTATTAGCTCAAAAGTCAAAAATCAATCATTCTAGTCAAAAACCCTAATTTTGACCATTTTACCCTTTTGATGATTTACATACTTTTCTTGAGGAATTATGATCCAAATTTGATCAATTAATAAATATGACTTCAAAATGTTGATATTGGTCAAAAATATTGAAGTTTGACTGTAGGTTGACCACAATTGACTTTTTTTTACCAAATACAATTGATTTTTTGTCATTTGATCAATTGACTGAGCAAAATTGTGATCTAAGACTTGAAACTTGACATGAGTATTCTTGGAGGTCTATAATGAACCATGCAAATCATTTGGGACATTAAAATTTCAATTTTCCTTGTGAAAATAAAAACCCAAATTTGAGGCCTTAGTGTTTAGGAGATGATGTGACTTAGCCAACTCTTATGCAAGCTTGAGCTATTGAAGATCTTGTGAGAAATGTCTTGAGAAAAGAGAGGGAAAATTTTGGGGTACAATAGCTGCCCCTGTTCAATCTTCTTAAACCTGAAGAGTTAGATTGTCATGTCCGCCATTCGTGTCTTGAAGGTGGAAGATGATTGAACACTAGAGTGCCCAGAAATTTGCACTCGCTGATGCATGAGGTAATGCTGTTGGTTGATTGTATCGGGAATGGGCTTAAGGATGCCATTTGGAGAGGTAATAAAGAGTTAATGGATATGGGCGTTTAGATTCCTTCCAAAGTGACTGTTAATAGAGATTAGAAGAAGTACCAGAATAAACGTTTGGTCGATTTATACTGAAACAACAGATGTCTGAATTTATCTTTGATTGGGTATGAATCAGCATAAATCTTAGGGTCAATTTAACTGAACCAGAGAAAGCATCTCCAGAATGGAATCAGGATAAATCATTGGCCGATTTAAACTGAACCAACAAAGGTCTTGAATAATCTTTAACTGGATAGTGAATCAGCATAAATCTTAGGAACGATTTAACTGAACCAGAGAAAGCGTCTACTGGAACAGAATCAGGATAAATCACGGGTCGACTTAAACTGAACCAACATAGGTCTTTGAATAATCTTTAACTGGATAACGAATCATCATAAATTATAGGAGCGATTTAACTGAACTAGAGAAAGCGTCTACCGAAACGAAATCAGGATAAATCATTGGTTGATATAACTGAACCAGCAGAGGTCTTGAATAATCTTTAACTGGATAACGAATCAACACAAATCTTAGGAGCGATTTAATTGAACAAGAGAAAGTGTCTACTGGAACGGAATTAGGATAAATCATTGGTCGATTTAAACTGAACCAATAGAGGTCTTGAATAATCTTTAACTGGATAACGAATCAGCATAAATCTTAGGAGCGATTTAACTGAACCAGAGAAAGCGTCTACCAGAACGGAATCAAGATAAATCATTGGTCGATTTAAACTGAACCAATAGAGGTCTTGAATAATCTTTAACTGGATAACAAATCAACATAAATCTTAGGATTGATTTAACTGAACCAGAGAAAGCTTCTACCAGAACGGAGTTAGGATAAATCATTGGTCGATTTAAACTGAACCAACAGATATCTCGTGAAGGAAATGTTTGTTGTTGATGGTATTCATCCGTGGACTGATCTTTTCCTGAAAAGGTAAAACGTTAGTTTGTATGCAATGCTATGTGTGATAGGTGGGAATGAGAACTGACTGTTTTGGAATGCTGGTTCGCGTTTGCGTTTGTTTTCGCAAAATGTCGCTGTAAGCAAGAGTCGCCACCGTCTTTTATTTTATCCAACAAGGAAAGGACAAAAGCACAGAAAAATTCCTTTTTGAGATATTTCTCGGTTTCGGGAGGTAGATTATAGAAAGGGAAGGTGTTAGCACCCTTTCTATCCGTGGTTATCCACGGGCTCTTGGGTACTTGCTCATTGTGTTTTCAAAAGTTTGCTTTTCTTTGTGATTGTGGGTTTGAAAAGAGTTTTTTGTTTGAAAGGAGTGTAAGTGCGAAAAGTTTTGTTTTGTTTTAAAAGGAGCAAGTACTTAAGAACCATCTACCTACTCAAAAAGGAATTAAACTGTACAAATGTCCTTTAGACAGTGCTATCCCACTATTGAGGAGTAGGTAGCACCGTCGTTGGAGTTTTCAGGTCAATTCGATTAAGGGACGTGTGGTCACTAAAGCAATGTTATGATGTCTTAGCAGTAACCCTAATATCCTAGATCATTTTTCTGAGGCAACCGTTTCGAGGCAACTGTGATCTTTGGACAAGAGGGCGACCTTTAAAACATCCTATACTCAATGACCACGTTCGAGGCAACCTAAGTGAGGTGTACCCTAGGAGTGGCGTGTGCAAGTGTGTTATTTCGGTTAATTTTATCTGTACATGTTATGGGCGAGCTATGTTGATTTTAAGTTAAACATTGATCTTGTCATGCATTGCCTAGTTATCAAACATCTAACAGTTAATATTGTACGGAAATTAAATTGCGGGAAATTAAATCTAAACTATTACAAGGCGTCGGGTATTTACATCGCCAAAAACAAACCCTTTAATTTAAATTGCGGAAAATAAATAAAAGCGATAAATAATTAAAAGTCCTATTAAAACTATTACATACTGGAAGCAATTACATTATTGGATAAAAATAATACGCGTGCGAGAAAATTAAATCGGAGCATTTTTAGGGTTTTGACCCTTTTTAGGAAAGAAAGAGATTTTTTTGTTATTTTTTTGAATAAAATGAAATTAAACCTAAGTTAATTAATCAATTAAATAGAAAATATATTTTTGGGTTTTTTGTATTTGAGGAAATAAAAATAAGAATGATTAAAATTATTAAAAAAACCTAATTCTACATTGATTTTAATTTATTGCAAAAATATTAATGTTAAACCTATTTAAAACTAAATAAATTAATTAATGTTTATTTACAAAAATAAATAATGAAATTAATAATAAAAATAATATTTTTATGTTTTCTGATTTTTATTAAGAAAAATCTTAATTATTTGGTTAGTAATTAATTAAGAATAAAAATAAAACGAGTAAATAAATAAAATATTAAAAGAAAAGAAATAACCAAAAGGGGGGTGCTGGGCCCAATTTGAGTGTGAAAATAGCATTTCTGAGGCCCAATATGCCCAAGCCTTGTTTGACTTTTCCCATCCAATGCATGCGTGTTGACTTGAGTTCATGGTGAACCTTCAATCCTGGCCTTCAGATTTGGCTTGAAGGCCATCTGGCGCCTGGATCTATGAGGCATATGGTGGTCTCTATGCTTGAGGGTGCACTGGAATAGCTGAAAGAAAATAATAATAAGCGTTTTGGGGGACCTGGGATTCGAACCCAGGTCCCAAGGGACAATTCAATAGCGCGTAACCAACCCAACTGACATGCTTAGTTGTTAGAATAATACAAAACAAATATTATATTGAAAATCATTTAATATGCCTGAAAAATAAAAAAATTTGGCACGCTGTTTAAACCGGCCAATGGGAGAGAGACATCTGGTCGTCTTCTCCAACAGAACCCTGGTTTTCTTACCTGCGGATTTTTATCCACAGGAAGATTCGTGGGATGCTTCAAAAACTCGTTCTAGGCCATGTAAATGCAATCTAAGAACACCAACGTGTTCGTCTCTCCTCCTTGAGCATCCCTGTACCAATTATTTGTCTTGATTTGGCCTGTATCAAAAATGCCTAAAAAACAAGAACAAGAACCCTAACTTCGGATCTAAGGTTATAGGCCATGAAAACAAAATTGAATAATGCAGACATGTTGGAAATTTGATGTTAAGCACGATTGTACAAAAAAAATGGCAAAAAGATGCAAGAACATGGATTCACGATTCCATGTTCAGAGCCATGTTTGTGGGCACTTACAGCGAGTTTGGGGCTGCTTCAAGGCTTGATTTTGATCCCTTTGGCTTCAGTGAATGCCAGGCTAGAAGGCTATGTGGAGATTTTGGACTGAATCGTGCTCTAAGATCGTTTTCAGATTCCACTTTTTCCAAGCTTTTTTCAAAATTTGTTTTTCCGTTTTCTGCAATGCTTAGGTCGTGTTATTGATATGAGTGGCTTGTACATGTATATTGGAAGCAATTTAGGTTAAACTTTGGGCTTTAATCCATGAGTATTGAAGATTGGGGATTTGATTTGATCACCATTGATAAAGTTTCCAAAAATGCCTCAAATCAAATATTTTGTGTACAACAATGCTTGATACGAATTTGATTGAGTGTATCTTAACAATGAAGACCTGTAATGATAAAAAAATTTCATTCCATTAATTTTTAGATTTTATTTGAATTAATATTGATTTAAAATGAATTAAATCAATAAAAATTAAATAAAATAGAAAAATAAATGATTGGTCATGAAATTAAAGATGGGACACGTGTGTGGTGTGACAAGACCAAATCAAGTGGAAAAAAGTGGGCCCTTTTGTCAAAAATTGGAGTTTTGTGGATAGTTGACTTTTGGCACTTTTGGAAAAATACCCAACTTCAACAATGCACAACTTCTTCAATTTTGAACTTTTGGAAGTGTTCTTGGACTTTTTAGAAACCTTGTGATGTCCTCTAACCAACCATTTTGGTCTCATATCATTTTGATATTCCATGCTCAAGTTATAAGCTTTGTAAAAAAAGGTGTTTTTGTTGACTTTCAAAAATGACCTATAATGTCCAAATTTGTAACTTTTTGTGAGTGCATTTCTTGATCTTGGGGTGTGAAGATGGATTTTAGGAAATTTCATCCTCTTCAAAATGAGCTTTGGATGGGTCATTTCTCATAAAGTATGAGAAAGTTATGCCTGGTCAAAGTTGAGTTGACTTTTCCTACAAAACCCTAATTTAGCAACTTTTGAATCTTGATGAATCTTGAGCAATCCTTGACGAATCATGATCAAACCTTTATCAAATGATGAATTATCCTTAAAAATGATAATTTTGGCAAAACATGTTGAGGTTTGACTGTATTTAGGTCACACTTGACTTTTGCCCTATCAAAGTCGATTTTTGGACCTCTTGAGCAATTGACTGACCAAACTTCCTCTGCAAGGCTTGAAATTTGACATGGATGAACTTGAGGACATGTTAGGACATTTGGGAGCACTTGAGGTCATTTGGATGTAAGGACCTTGATGCAACACAAAACCCTAATTTTGAATTGACTACCTTAGGAGGTGATTTGACTGTCCAACTCTTGAGCCATCTTGAACACTTGGAGATTATTCTTGACATGTCTTGAGAAATATGGGAGGGAAAATTTTGGGGTACAACACTATGATATATGTATTTCTTAATGATATTCTCAAAATAAATGAAATTATGCTATATGTTTCGTATGCATATGTCATGATGCATGAATATGAAATGTTATTGAAGTGTATATTTGTCCGGGGAAAGTATTCTGGTGACCTTATTGGGGAAGTGAATTCTTCTGGGGAAGAACTTTTGCAAGGTTTCTTTCTCAACTTTGGAAGAACAAACTCAGCTGGGGAAAAGAATCTCCAGGAGATATGCTTATTGGAACTCTTGATGGAGAATGTATGAACTCACTTTGTGGGGATAATCTTATTGAAGTAACTCTGTGGGGATATCCCAAATCCTTAAGTAAATGCTTATTACTGTTCTTATGCGTACATTTGTTAACAGTTAATCATGTTCATATGCATATGTTCATTCAATTTTATTCATTGGACGTTTTTGCACTCAAAACAGAAAAAACAAAAAGTTTGCACTTCAAAGTATATTTGTATTGATGATTTGCCTAAAAACACGAGTTTTTGTACAGGGAGACATAAATCCTAGTAAGAGGAAGTCGTCGAAAAAATGAAAAGAATACAAAGTGAAAACCAAAATTGTATAGGCATGTGGAAGTGATCTCATTAGGTTCCAAATCTGCTATTGCCCATATGTCTTCGAACATCATCCCTTGTCGTCGAAAGAAGTTGATTGAATTGATCTTGTACCATTTGAATTTTGACCTTGGTAATAAAACTGGCTGCAATGATTCAACGAGACATAGTCGTATGCTTTAATCCTTAACTTTTTCCTGGACCTCCCTTTCGGGTTATTAGTCCACAAGGATACCCTTTTTTGCCCAAGCCGCCCTTTCAGGTTTTTGACTTACCGGGTGTACAATATTTTGTATATATCCCTAATTTTTGCTCAAACCTTTATGGTTTTCCGGGATGCCCTTATTTTTGCTTAGGTATGTCAACCTAGCGGGTCATTATTATGCGTAGTCTTTTTTGACTATGTCCGCATTCACAGGATGTGGGAAATCTTCACCGTCCATAGTGGTTAACATCATAGCACCACTAGAGAATACTTTCTTGACAACAAATGACCCTTCGTAAGTGGGAGTCCATTTGCCCCTAGGATCACCTTGTGCTAAAATGATGCACTTTATTACCAAGTCTACACCTGGTATACTTGAGGTTTGATCTTCTTGTTAAATGCCTTGATCATACGCTTCTGATACATTTGACCACGACAGACAGCAACCAGTCTCTTTTCATAAATCAAATTCAACTGATCCAATCTAGTATGAATCCATTCGTCTTCGCCTAAGTCTTCTCCTTTCATAATCCTTAAAGAAAGAATCTGAACTTCAACGGGAAGGACGACTTCCATGCCATGGACTAAAGAGAATGGGGTTTCCCCAGTTGATGTTCGTGTCGAGGTACGGTAGCCATGAAGAGCGGATTGTAGCATCTCATGCCAGTCTTTATAAGTCACCACCATATTTTGCACAATCTTCTTTATGTTATTATTAGCAGCTTCCACCGCGCCATTCATCCTAGGCCTGTATGGAGAAGAGTTGTGATGCTTGATTTTGAACTGCGTGTAGAGTTTAGTAATCACGAAATTGTTGAGGTTAGTTCCGTTGCCGGTGATAATCCTTTTAGGGATGCCATACCGGCAGATGAGGTTATGCTTGATGTTGTACCCCAAAATTTTCCCTCTCATTTATCAATATTTTCCTCACAAGACTTCTGGGACTCAAGACAAGATTAGGGTTTGGTCAGCTCAAGACATCACCTTGCACTGATAACCTGAAATTAGGGTTTGAGTTTGCACAAGGATTTTTGGACCATCAATGCTTCATGTGACTTTCATACACCATCTTGGACCCCTAATTTTGCTCATGTTAAGTTTCAAGCCTTGAATCACATTTTTGCCCAGTCAATTGGACAATTGACCTAAAAATCAACTGTATTGGGGAAAAAGTCAACCATGGCCAATTTACAGTCAAACTTCATAATTTTTGATCCACAACAATATTTTAGACTCATATGTACCATTTGATCAAGTTTGGATCATAACTCCTCAAGAAATTTGATCAGATTATCAAAAGGGCAAAATGGTCAAAATTAGGGTTTTGACTGAGAAAGGGCAATTTCTGATTTTTAACCTAGCCAATGACCAATTGAGTTCAAACATTATTTCAAGAGTTCAATGGCATCATCTTGACCTAATCACATGTTTCAAAATATCTCAAGTTCATTGGATTGACAAATGAATTTTCCAGTCAACTGATCAAAAGTCAACTATACACTGAAAAGTCAAACTTTGACTTTTTGGTCAAAATCAAGTGCCAAGGGTCATAATTCATCAAGATATGTCAAAACATGAAACTTGTTCACCAAGAAAACCAATTTTGAAAATTATGGTTTTGAATTTGAAAAATTTCATAACTTAGAATTTTTCTAAGTATGAAATTTTCTTTTTTTTCCCCAACTTTCCCCAACTTTTTCACCATGATGCAATTGGATTCAAAGAAAACTTCCAACATGAAAGTTTTAATCCTTCATGAAATCTACAACTTTTATTCACAAAGTTTTCTCAAAATATGCTTGGATCTCAAGTTATGAATTTTTGAATAGGGGTCCATGAACTTCTTAACTTAGTGAAAATTTGCCCTAATTTAGGCAGGTTTTTGACCCAACTTTATGGACATTTTTCACCTAGTTCTAAGAGGTATCTCAAAATGCATTTCAAATATGGATTTTAGAGAACATTGCAAGCTTTCTAAAATGTCTAAGAAATCTCCAAGATCATTTGTGGTTAGGGAGAATCGAAGAAGAGAAATTGGCATTTTATCACTTTTGTTCAAGCCATTTTCACAATGCATCAAGTTGCAAATCCGATCCATGATGCTTGTACCTTGCATTACAGGTCCTAAACTCATTCTACACTCCATAATTAAATGCAAACTCAGAGGATAAGGGCTTTATCTTTGCTTTTGGAGCATTGTACAAGGGATTTTTCCATTTTAGGCATAAATGGCACATTGCCATTTTCATAATGGCAAGCTTTTCCAACTTTATCAGCCTTGAGCCTTGGACTTGTTCCTTTGGTACAAACAATTTCAACAGATATCAAGCAAAGCATACCAACTCTCTGCAGCTAGCAAGCAAGCAAGGACATGCCTGTTGCACAAGTCACTTCAACTTTTCTTAAAATGCAAGAAAGTTGGCCAAAAGGGGAGAACTTGTACAAGCTGATAAAGGGTGGACTTTGTATCATTCTAGACACATTCACAAACTTATCACAAGCCAAGAAAACGAATTGATAGCATCCAAAACACCCCAAAACTCCAAAACTTCATTTTTCTGCCAAAAACATACAGTTCTGCAAAATCATAGCAAGCTCATTATTTGCTCGTGCGTTTTGTCTCTTAACACTTAAAACGTCTTCTCCACATCATATCCAAACTATCCAAGCCTTTACATTGTTGTTGTAACCCCTGTTTCAGCCATTGCCATTTTCACTTTGGAAGCTTGCAACTTGACTTCTACAAAGAGTTTCAGCCATCCACAAAGCCAGCTAAGCATTGGAATAGCTTGAAGGAACTTAAAGGAAGCTCACACGATCCTCAGGCCTCACTCAAAGTCCCTACATTGCCATATCCAAATCCAGCTGAAGGGGGTATTTTTCAAAACTCTATCTCTCTATTTAGGCATCCTCAAGCCACGATTTGTGAAGCAAAAATGTAGCCCTTATCTTGGTGAAGCTGTACATATGCATACTTGTCATTTATATTAACTGAGCAGTGAGAATTCAAAGCTTGAAGTTCATGAAATAATTAGGTCACGAATTAGGGGTGATTAAATTCTCTCTGATCTTTGAGAGTTAGGTTACATATTTTATGTTATTGGAATCGTGAGATTACAAGCTACATGTTTTATGTTATGGGTTTTTGTTTTTATGCAAGCTATAACAAGTTATAGATTTGAAGGCAAATACGCGCGCATATGGAAGCTGGAGGACAGAGATGAAATGCCTGGGCCTTGGGCGCCTTGGGCCTTCTGTTTTCAATTTCCACACCCCTGACTTGATATTTGCACCCCCCTTGCATATTTGTTTTATTTTTCATTTTTCTTTTTATACTTTTATATTTATTGTTTTTATTTATTTTTCTGAATCACAAAAATCATGAAAAATATTTTCTTTATTTATTGCAATTTTATTTTATTTTATTTATTATTTTTTTACATAGATAATAGTTTATTAGGATAATAGATTTTATTTTCTTAAATAAATTATAAATACATTTAATAAAAATACCATACATTTTTATTTTATTATTTTATACATAAAATATTATTTTCTACACATATTTAAATTTTTTTAATATGGACATATAATATTATTTATTATTTTCTTGTACAAAAAGAATAGACAAAATAATAATATAGAACATATTTTCTTTAATCAAAATTAGGGTTTCACCCCTTTCCAAAAATAACAATAATATTTTTTCCTTATTTTCTAGGGTTTACATAAATCATTTTCTCATACAAAAAATCAAATACAAAACATTTTGCATAAATACGTTTTTATTGCATATTTAAATATTTGTATATTTATTTATTTCGCACAATATTCAATTGGGTTGTAATAGTATTTTTAGGGTTTATTTTGTGCAATATCCCCATTCAAAAACTTGTATCCCCCTCCCATAATAATTGTTGTAATAACTTAGTTTACATTTACGCAATTTATCGCTTTAAATACTTGTGTAGTAAATTAGGGTTTTACATGATAAGACCAAAAACAAACAAATAGACAAGGTCTAATACAAGACAATTAAATGCATGTAAAATGACACACATTGCACACAAGCACCCTTAGGGTTTCACCCACTTGGTTGCCTAATTTAAAATTGCCATGTTACGCACGCGAAGTATCTTGTTAAAACAAAACAAAATAAGATCATAGTCCCTCGATGCCGCTATCAAAAGGTTTCCTAAACAAATGATATTGGTCCCTCAAGAATGCTAAAGATACTTGACAACATTGCTATCATGGTCATACGATGACCCACGCCCGTCCCGTTTAACATCCAAAGATAGGGTTGTTTACCAAATCAATAGTAAATCAACAATGTCAAAGGAATAAAAAATGCATAGGAAAGACATTTGAGTAGGGCAGATAGCTCCTAGTTACTTGCTCTCTTCAAAACAAATCCTTGCTATTTTCAAAAACAAACACACACACATTTTTAAAACATTTCCAAACACCTTTGAAAACATTAAAACATTTTTCAAAAGACAAACATCTTTGTATACATTCTTACGAACGAGAATCATTACAAAGATTGCCAAAAAGATGGCCTCTTTTCAAAATACTTTCAAAATCACACCAAACACAAAGCACCATTTTAAACAATTTCAAAAGCAAAGCAAGTGATCTAAGCAAGTAACTAAGAGCCCATGGAAAACCATGGATGAAAAGGGTGCTAGCACATTCCCTTTTCATAATCTACCCCCCGAACTCAAGAAAATATCTCAAAGGTATTTCCTGTGCTTTTTTACCTTTCCTTTTGGATAAAATAAAAGTCGGTGGCGACTCTTGCTAAACCGCGACATTTGCGATGAAACACAAAACCTCAAGTAAGTTCTCCCACCGTATCACACTTGATAAACCAGGCTACAACATTCTTGGTAACTGAGGCAAATGAAGCAACTTCGACCCATTTGGTGAAGTAGTCAATGGCGACGAGGATGAAACGATGTCCATTAGAGGCAGTGAGCTTGATTTCTCCAATCATGTCAATGCCCCACATTGCAAATGGCCACAGAGCGGTCATGACGTTTAAAGGTATTGGAGGTACATGAACCTTGTCGGCATAGATCTGACACTTATGGCAAGTCCTCGAGTGGTGGTGACAATCATTTTCCATAGTCGACCAATAGTAACCAGCCCTTAAAATCTTCTTGGCCATAGTGTGTCCACTAGAGTAAGTTCCTAAGATACCCTCATGCATGTCTTCCATGATCTCTCTGCCTCCTTCTTGTCCACATAGAGGAGCAGAGTTGAATCATGGTTGAATTTGTACAAAATCCCTTGCTTAGGAAGAACTTGGCTGAGAACCTCCCCAGGAATTTCTTGTTGTTGATTGAGGCTCCCTCAGGATACTCTTGTGCTTCAAGTTACCTTTTCACCTCATGGTGCCAAGGCTTCTCCTCATCAGTGTCGATCTCATAACAATGTGCAGGTTCGTTAAATCCTTCGATAGTAATTCTGGGAGCTTCGTTGTCCCAATTAACTTTAAACATAGACGACATAGTTTCTAAGGCATCTGCCAATTGATTTTCTTCCCCCGGGATATGCTCAAAAGTAAACTTCTCAAAGTATGGGATCAAGGTTAGCACAACATCTTTTAAGGGGATCAAATTTGGATGTTTGGTATCCCATTCTCCTTTAACTTGACTGATTACTAGGGCCGAATCTCCATACACATTTAAGAATTTGATTCTTAGGTCAATAGAAGCCTTTAGACCCAAGATGCACGCTTCATACTCGGCCATGTTATTTGTATAGTCGAAGCAATGTCTGGCAGTGAAAGGTGTATGGAAACCTTTGGAAGAAATGATCACACCACCAATTCCATTACCCAATGCATTGAAAGCTCCACCAAAAACCATAGTCCATCGGGATCCTTGTTCAGGTCCTTCAAACGGTCTAGGATTTTCAGAGTCGTTTATCAACATGATATTCTCGTCCAGGAATTCAAAGTTCATGGATTGGTAGTCATCAACATCTTGATGTGCCAAATGATCCGCCAGTACACTTCCTTTGATTGATTTTTGTGTAGTGTACTAGATGTCATATTGGGTCAAGATCATTTGCCATCTGGCTATTCGTCTGGAGAGAGATGGCTTCTCGAAGATGTACTTGATGGTATTCATCTTAGAAATCATTAGAGTAGTATGAGTCATGATACATATTCTTAGTCGGCGAGCAGCCCATGCCAAAGTGCAACAAGGTTTCTCGAGCAGTGAAGATCTTGTTTCACAGTCGGTAAAATTTTTGTTAAGGTAGTATATTGCATGCTCTTTTTGACCAGACTCGTCATGTTGCCTAGCACACACCCTATTGAATTCTCTAATAAAGTCAAGTACATAAATAGAGGTCTTCCTTCAACTGGAGGCATTAGGATTGGAGGTTCTTGCAAGTATTCCTTAATCTTGTCAAAAGATGCTTGGTAATCGTTATTCCATCTGACTACTTAATCTTTCTTCAACAGTTTGAAGATTGGCTCACAAGTAGTAGCTATGTGAGATATGAATCAAGCAATATAGTTGAGTCGGCCTAAGAAACCTCTGACCTCTTTCTTAGTACAGGGAGCTGGAATTTCTTGTATGGCTTTGAATTTTGTAGGATTAACTTCAATACCTTTACCATTGACGACAAACCCTAGGAGTTTTCCAGACCTCACCCCGAAGGTGCACTTGTTGGGATTCAACCTTAGCTTGTATTTCTTCAACCTTTCAAATAGCTTGTGTAAATGATCTAGGTGTTCCTCTTCTGTTTGCGACCTTGCAATCATATAATCAACATATACTTCTATCTCATGATGAATCATGTCATGAAATAGAACTACCATAGCCCGTTGATAGGATGCACCTGCATTCTTCAAACCAAAAGGCATGACCTTATAACAGAAGGTGCCCCACTGTGTGACAAAAGTGGTTTTCTCCATGTCTTTGGGTGCCATTTTGATTTGGTTGTAACCAGAGAAGCCATCCATGAAGGAGAAAACTTTGTGTTGAACAATATTATCAACCAAGACATCAATGTATGGTAGTGGTAAATCATCTTTAGGGCATGCCCTATTCAAATACCTGTAGCCTACACACATACGGACTTTACCGTCTTTCTTCGGCACTGGGACCACACTTGCAACCCATTGAGGATATGACATTATGTCCAGGAAACCTGCATTAAACTATTTCATTAACTCAACCTTTATTTTCTCAGACATATCTGGTCATATGCAACGAACCTTTTGCTTGACTGGAGGACAACCTTCCTTCATTGGTAGATGGTGAACTACAATATCAGTATCGAGTCCCGACATATCTTTGTATGACCAAGTGAACACTTCAACATAGTCATGTAACATCTGGAAAAAACTTCCCTTGACACCATCTTCCAAGTTGGCATCGATCTTAACTTCTTTCTTGTCTACTTCAGTACCTAAGTTGATCATTTCAACTGGTTCTTCGCATGATTGAATGGCCTTTTCCTATTGTATCTGGAGTCTGGCGAGTTACCTAGGTATTTCACAATCTTATTCACCTTTATCTTCGGCTTTATAGAATGGATTTTCAAAGTCATAGGTGGCAATAGCAGAATCGTTGTCAATGAGATCGAGAGTGGACGTGGATCTGTAAATGTGTGTGTATGCATGTAAGGTCACATGTCTATTTTGAAAATGCAGTAAAGCAAGAAAAAGATAGAGAGCGCAAAATTTGAATGCAAAATAGTCTAATGTTTTTCATTAAAATGAGCATATGGCATATGAAAATGACAAACCTTAACAAATGGGCTATTGTGCCACGGGCAAGGCACGTGGCTTAAATTTGTTGTTTTAATGGAAATTACAGACAAAGTCTTCAAAGTAAATAAAAACAGGAAATGGCAATTACTCCTAGCTGAAGGATATTGGGATGAAGTCCTTGGTCTGCCATTTGTTGAGTCCTCCACCAACAGTCGGGTAGATCCAATCATCAAAGTCACAATCAGCATCAAAGTATTCAAAAGCATTAACCTCATGGTTACTAATGCGGAGAGGTGGTTTCCCTATACGAGCATGTAAAACCTCCTTTTGAGCTTTGGCAGTGAAGCCCAACCCAAATTTGTCTGACTTGAAAGGGAAATCACGAAGTTATCCCCAAATGGTGCAACCTCCGTCTTCAACAATAGCATAGGCGTCTTTGAGAGACGCCATCCTTGGTGTATCTTTAGCATCTTTGGGAGTGTCAAGAGTGGCTTTGGCAACAACAACCATTGGAGAGACCACTTCAAAAGGTTGACAAGGAGTTTCAATGAACTCGCCATCCATTTCAACATATTTAAATGATTTCATATGACTGATCATGAACTCCTCCTCTCTGCATACAATGACAATTTTCCCTTTGACCGGATATTTCAACTTTTGATGTAGTGTGGAAGTCACCGCACCTGCCCCATGTATCCATGGGCGTCCAAGAAGGCAAGAATAAGAAGGACGGATATCCATCACATAGAATTTTGAGTTGAAGACTTGAGACCCAACTTTGATAGGGAGATCAACCTTTCCATGGACTATTCTCTTTGATCCGTCAAAATCTATCACCATAGTGCCATTGGGTTTCAGCACCAAATCTTCATAATCCAACCTATCTAGAGCACCTTTAGGTAAGACATTCAGAGAGGACCCAATATCCACCAACATTCAGAGAGGACCCAGTATCCACCAACACATGGGCTAAAGCGGTTCCTTTACACTCGATGGAAACATGCAGAGCTTTATTGTGATTCTTCTCCACCGGGGTCAAATCTGCATCTAAAAGTCCCAAACCATTGTCAGCCATCAGGCTTGCTACACATTTCTCAAATCGGTCGGCCGTAGTTTCTTGAGGGACATGTGCATTTTCAGGAATTTTATCAGTGCTTGAGCATGTTCCTCGAAGCATAGCAACAAAGACAACATACAAATCTTTGAGGGTGTTTCCCTAACTGTTCCACTATCTTGTAATCACTTTTTCGGATAATTTTTAGAATCTCCTCCATCTCTTGGGTAAATGGGTCCTCAATGGTAATATCTTTTGTGGGCGCCTCCGTCCTGGCAGGCTCAGTCATTTTTCCTTTCCTTGAGTATCAGCAACATGTTTAACAATAGTAATATGAATGGGTGTAGTTGTGGTTGTCGGAGGTGAAATCTCTAGAGAGAAGATCCTCCCGTCCTAGTAACTTTGCTTGATCCAGCAATATTTGTAACATCAACAATTTCATCTTCGGAAATCTAGGAGTCTTGTTTGATACCATGGTAATATACTTCCACCCCATGATTCCAGGGCACAGTCTTATCGGAAGAGTAGGGGACTGGCCCCGGTGTGGTGATAATCAGTGGAGCTATTCTTGGTTCAACGGGAATCCTATTATGACCTTTGGAGGTGATCCTAATATGTTTGTTTGATATAGTAATGATGGAAACATCTTCAAACTCTTGAGATACACTTTTGGTCAGACTTTTCACAAATGGAATTTTCTCAAATAGAATCTCATGGATATTCATCAGGTGTTGGACACCTTTCTTCAGACATTCATAACCGTTAATCTGTACAACACATCAGCAACAGTCTTCAAGGCAGCCAGGGAATACCCCGACTTTCAACAAATTCTCTTTAACAGTCTTCAAAGGAGTGGTCAAATCATTGATAGAAGAAACAAAAGAGGCATCTTCAATAGCATTGACACCCTTACCATGATTTGGCATGGGTGCGGTGATCATGTTGGGAGTTAGCGGAGGTTCGAGTTCAATCGTCTTGTTATCGATTAGGTCTTAGATTTTGTTCTTTAGTGCCCAACAATCATTGGTATCATGTCCGGCGCTATTCGAATGGTAAGCACATTTGGCATTGGGGTTGTATTTTGGGGAAACAGTGTTAGGGTTGGAAGGGGGATCTTGCAAGGTCACCAAATCAGCTTTCAATAGGTGTTGCAGAGCTTGAGATAATTGCATATTGATTATAGTAAATTGTCTTCTTTGGGCATCCGGTTTTTGTTGGTTATTATGTTGACGCGGTCGTTGAGTTGGAGTTGGATTGGAAATTAGTACAACCCCTACAGAATGATGACGGTCATTCTTAGTACGACTTCTTGACCCATACACAACATTAGTCTTTTTTTTAACCAATAAATGGCGTTTTCACAACATTTGAGGTGGAGGCCATAAGTATCTTCCCACTTTTGATCTAGCTTTCAACCCTCTCGCCAATTAAGATCAATTCAGTAAATCTGGATGATGAAATTCCAATCAGTAAGTTGAAAAATGGTCCAGTAAATGTTCCCATAAACATATCTACCAACTCTCGATCAGTCAAAGGTGGATGCACCCTGCCAGCCAGGTCTCTCCATTTTTGGGTGTATTCATTGAAGCCCTCGTTTGAACCCATGGTCATTCCTTACACTTGCACCCTAGCTAGTGCAAGATCAGCGTTATATTGATATTGGCGATAAAAGGCGATGGCCAAATCTTCCCAAGTATGGATGTTAGTCCTTCAAATTGGTAAAACCACACCAACTACGTCCCAGAAACACTTTCTTGAAAAAAGTGCACCCACAATTTCCTATCAGCGGTATGTGGTTGAATCTCACGAACGTAAGATCTTAGATGAAGCTTTGGGCATAAAACACCATCGTATTTGGAAAAAACACCATCGTATTTGGCAAAAACAGGGATCTTGAATTTGTGGGGAATGACTACCCCAGGAACCAAACCCAAGTCACCAAAGATCAAGCCAGGAACATCTTGGATTTCTACAACCTTCAATCTGTGTTCTAGTTGCTTATACTTGTCATCGGCCGGGGTGTAGTGCTCATCATAATAGCTCTCATCTTCAATGATTTGATTGTTTCCACCCCCAGCACGGGTGCTTCTAGCAACTTCATCTTGATTCTCGTCCTCTTCGGAGGAGTCCTCTTCAATTTGAACTTGTCGGATGGGGCCCTTGAACCTCTTCCCCATGTTGATTACAACTTTCTTTTTTGTCTTCTTCTTTGTGACAAGAAATATCATCTTTTCTTGCTAACCCTTTGCTAAGTTGAGTAGAGTCTCTTGAAACTGAGAGTTTTGTGTCTGCAAGTCCTTGACAGTTTATTCGAGATCCATCTTATACTAAAATAAATAGTAGAAATATGAGGAAACCTATGTCAGAAAACCTTCTTATGATAAGATGCATGTTATGCATATGTAATGTTTTCAAGGACCTTTAAGATTTAAATTTTCTTAAAGAAAGAGGAAACAAAACATTAATTGTATTAATAATTTCAAAGGTTACAGATTGTCCGATGGGCTTACAACGAAAGAAAAATAATACAAAGAACTTATAAAAAAAAGACTCGGGTCTCCCATGGACGCTTCCTCTTTAACTGATGTAGGAATTCATGTTTCGCTCCTTGTGAAGTCGCCTTGTAAGCTCTAACACTTTCTTCTCGCTTGTGTAGAATTGGGATTCAAAGGTTTCTCATTCTCCCTTAAGTTGAATCCATGATCTTTGAAACTCCTAGAGACTAGTAGGCATGTCAGGATAAAGAATGGTGTAGGGAATGTCTCCTTCGGTAATAGGCTCCATGATTATTGGTAAGATGGTTGGGTACGACATCATGAGGTTTTAAGCGTGAGCTCTCACCCACTTGAGATAAGGCTCTAAAGGAATATAGTTATTATGCCCCAAAGTTTTTCTATCGACCTTGTTTACCATGCCCCAAGCTCATACAAATCTTTGATTATAACCTTGAATATCGTTCTCATAGTCAAATACAATACCTTGGAGAAGTGCGTCATGAGGATCATCCCTACGAGCGTAACCAAACTATCATAGAGCCAAGAAAGGATTATAAGTGATACCTCCCCTAATTCCAAAGAGTGGGACATTAAGGAATTCCCCACAATGTTCAATGATGGTGACATCCTCCAAAGTTCGGGAACACCAATGGATATCTGAATGCGAAAGCGACATCATCTTTTGAGACCACCCCAAGCCTTGTTCGTTCTTCAAAACAGATCAAGGAAGGTTCAAAATAAACCACCTAGACAACAATGGTATGCAACACATAAGGATCCCTCTTCTCTTCATGGTACGAGCGTGAAGAGAGTGCAAAATGTCTCCGAGCAAGGTAGGCACGGGGTTACGAGAGAGAAAAACTTTGACTGTATTTACATCTATTAGTTGGTATGAATTAGGGAACAATACCAACCCATAGATTAGAAGAGCAAAAACTTCTTCAAAAGCTTACAAATCTAGAGCATCTCAAAACTATTAGACCTTCTCAAACAGAAACTTGGCTAGGAAACTCTTGACTTCTCTCCTTGTTTCCCAGTTGGCTACAATGTCAGGCTGTTGCAAATGTAAGGCTAATGCAATCTCCTTAGGTAGTGGCTCTTTCTCTAGACCGGTGAAAGGAATTTGATCAAGAATAGGCACTGCTAATAGTTGAGAAAACTCTTCCATCATCGACACCAATTGATAATTAGGAAATGTAAAACAATGATGTTTAGGGTCAAAGAATTGAAAGAGCACGACCATCATTTTCTCGTCAAAGCTTGAGGTGGCCAAGTTAAGAAATAGACCATATCTTCGGGTGAATGGAGAATTATCAGGAACCCTTGAAGCCAACTCTTTGAGTTGAGGAGGCACCTTTACGAAGCCGATTCAGATGGTTTTTCTGCGAGTGGAATCCATGTCCTACAAAACGGAACAAAAATAAATCCTAAGGTCCTTGAAATGGTTAGTGAAAATGATATGGTATGATGTCATGATGTTATGTACAAATAATCATATACAAGCAAAGAAAACAAGTCCTTAAGTTTAGGCTTGCATGAGGTTTATAGGTAAGTACCCCCTTGAAGTTTAGTTGGTTCAACCTGTCCTAGAAAGTAATCGAGTTCTAGGGAATCTCAATATCATTGCTCTTTCTTCATTAGGAATTATCTCATCATAATCAATCTTTTCTTGCGGCCGAAATATCCCAAAAGTCCGATCTCAATGAGTGTAGTATCGAGTATCAATCAATATCCAGCTTTCCACCGAAGTCGGCTATCTCACTACTTCCTAATGGCCAAGTTGTTCAACTAAAGTTTCTACGGTCAATTAGTGTTTCATGACACCACACAACAGCCCCATATTCTCCTTGATTAAACACAAAGGATATTGGTACCCACTAATGTGTCACACTAACATAGTTATTGTTTCCACCATATTGGTCTATATCGTACAGTCACCATAATCTATTTATATTTACCTAATAATGTTCCCAGATCCGGGTAGAGGATCTAATCAAAACCCAAACATGGGCCCAAAAATGTAAAGCAAACAAGTCAAACAAATTAAAGCATTTAAAGATGATCTAGTCTCTAAGGTAACCCCACTTTTAAGTTTAGTCCCCAGTAGAGTCGCCAGTTCTATAATACGGTGGGGGAACTGACTTGGGTGTTTTGCGTTTTATCGCAATTGTTGCAGATATCAAGAGTTGCCACTGACTTTTCTTTCTAATAAGGGATAGGGTGAAAAGAACAGGAATGACCTTTTGAGAATTTTCTTGAGTTCAGGGGGGGGGGGGGGGTAGGTTATGAAAAGGGAAGGTGTTAACACCCTTTTCATCCGTAGTTATCTACGGGATCTTAGTTGCTAGCTCACTTTGAAATGCTTTTGTAAATGTTTTTGTGTTTTGTGTAAGTTTGAAAATGCCTTTGTTTCGGCAATCTTTGTAATGATTCTCGTTTCAGCGAGAATGTATACAAAGTGTTGGTTTTGAAAATAGTTCAAAGAGATGTTTGTTTTTGGAAAGATGTTTTGAAAGTATGAGTGTGAAGTTGGTTTTGTTTTAGAGCAAGCAACTATGATCGTTCTACCTACTCAAAAAAGTCTTTGTTCTTTTCCTCCTCCTTTAGATATTGCTATCTTACCATTGATTGGTAAGAAGCCTTATCATTGGATATGAAGGGACAGGCGTGGATCATCGTACACTTATAGAAGGCAACATTGTAGGATATCTTAGCAATTTGTCGTAAGGGTCTAAGATCGTTTACTGAAGGCAACATTGAAGGGTCATTGAGAGACTACTATCTTGTAATCGAGGGTCTTTGCTAAAATATCCCAGGTTCGAGGGACATGACTGTTTTAAAACCGAGGCAACAAGTGTGGGTTGACTCTAGAGGTGCAAGTATGCAAATTGTATTGTTTTCATGTATTTGTCTTGAATTAGGGTTATCTATTGTTTGATTTTAAGTCTTGCCATACAAACCCTAATTACTAGCAATAATATGGAAAGCAATAAATTACGGAAAGTAAATGTCCTACGCTATTACAATATTTTAGGGGATGGGGGTACAAATCACAAATGGGGAATGATAAAAAGAAAAGAAATCCCTAACTATTACAAGGTTTTGACAATTACATTATAATATGAAGTAATAAAATGCAAAGAAATATAAAAATGAAAAGAAATTGAAAAGAGAATTGTTTTTATGATTTTTTGTATGAAAAGGTTTAACATAATTAATCAAATAAATAAATAAAAAGTTAATTAGTTAAATTCCTAAATTCTAAGTTAATTTAATTAGACAACGAAAATTAAAATAAAACTAAGTCTAAATTAATTTGAGAAAGAAAAATGCTTTTAGGTTTTTTTATTATGTATGAAATAAAGTGGAGATAAAGTAAAAATAAAGATTTTTGGTCTAATTATTTTAATAAAAATATTTTTTATTATTTTTGATTAAAAATAATAATAATATAATAAAATAAAGAAAATAAAGAAAATAAAAAAAAATGAAATGTAAATTAAAAGGGTTCTGAAAATGAATCAGGGGGTTAAAATGTACAGCAGTTTTTTACTTTAGGCCCAAACTATTTTTTTCTTCTTTGTATCAGAAAATAAAACAAAAAAAAGTGATGATGGGCTGCATGTTAGGAAGGAGCAAGGGGGTGATGTTGAAGTAAAATGATCGTGGCCCAATGGAAGGAGGCCCAAGCACTGCCAAACAAATAAAATAGAAATAAGAAAAAAAATGAAAAAGGCAAAAGGTCTCATTGGGGCTCAAACCCAAGACCTCCTATAACAATGCCTTACGCGCGCGCTTCTTGCCATTGGGGTGGCTATTTCATCCGGTATAGAAACAAGTTGCAATAACTTAAAATAAACTAAGTTCATGATTTCAACTTCATCTTCTTCCTCGCGTCAGCCATAACTCTGTAACTTTCTCAACTCTCAACCATTTCAGAAATTATAAACATCAAACTTGTTAAAAATTTCACCACGATTTCAAATATGTAAATAAGTTAAGATATGGATCAAAGATGAGCATGAATTTTAAATGGTACCAAATTTAACCTAATTTGTTTTAGAAAGTTCAGGCTCAAAATTCTCACTACTCAGGCAACATAAATGAATTGTAAGAACATGGTTAGTTTCAGAGCTATGATGTCTACATTTTATCTTTTAAAATGGAAGCCAAATGATGCTTGTATGAAGAGTTAGAATTTCAGAAAACTCACCTTGCAGATGGAGATTGTGTTTTGAGTTTGAGAAACATTCAAGGTGTTGTAACGACCTGGTTAGCTTCCTTGTACCTCTAAGAAACTAATGCAATGCTTAACTTGAGCTGAGAGTGCTTGGAATGTTCTGGAGAAGTCAAGTTGCAAAGATCTATTTTTGAAAATGGAGGATGGTGAAGATGGAGTTATAGAAGTGATTCATGTCTTTGAATCACTTATCTATAGTGTATAGATGATGTTTGAAGGGTTATAATGAAAAACGCACGAGGGAATTTGAAGCTTGGATTTCAAAAACCAGAAATGATAAGTTTTGAGGTGTTTTTGGTGATTATGTGTTTGAGGGAGTTTTCAGGCCAGAAAAATCGTGTCTTTAGATTGTAAATTAAGGCTTAATTTATAGGAAAAGGTTTGGAAGCTTGGAGGGATCAGAAACAAGAGTTCACATGTTATGGCCATTTGACTTGTTTTTGAAGCAAGCTTGACAAGCATTATTCCAAGGCAAGGTATATGGCATATAGGGGGGATAGAAAACTTTAAACATGTTTATCTGACTTTGTAGATGATGCTTGTGCAGAAAGAACAAGTGCAATGCTCAAGACAAGTTGACTTTGTGATTAAAGCAACTTTTCAAGAATGGCAATGGTGCCTTTGTGCCATAAATGGAAATGCAACTTGGATAATGGTTCAAATGCTTGGACAATGGTTCTAACAGTTGTGTAATCAATTAATTATGGAGTGAAACACAAGTTAGAAGCCTGCAAAGTGGAGTTATGCAACATAGGCTAGGGTTTTGATCAAGTGTTCATCACAAAAATGACTTGTAATTCAAGAATGGATGCCCAACTTCTTCTCTTCGATTCTCTTAGCTCAAAAATGATCTCTTCAAGTTCTTGGGCATTTTGGAAAGCATGACACATGCTCTGCAACTTTCATGTTTTCCACTCTTTGCTAAATCAAATTGGAGCTATGTGAAAAATAACCAAGAAGTTGGAACAAAAATCTATCTAAACTAGGTCAAAATTTCACTAAGTGTTTTAGAAAAAGTGCATGACATCATGGGCCTATAACTCAAAATCTAAGCAATTTTTATACATAAACCCTCAATTACAAATTTGTATATTTCATCAAGATCTACAACTTTCATATTAAAAGTTTTCTTTGAATCATCTTGCATCTTGGTGAAAAATTGGAATGAAGTAGTAACTTTCTTGAATTCTTGATGATCAAGCTTCATATTTTTGAATGTCTTGATGAATCTTGCCTTTTGAAATTCAATTTTGATCAAAAAGTCAAAGTTTGACTTTTGGTGTATCATTTGACTTTTCATCAGTTGACCAAGTATCATTTATCAATTGTTTGATCTTGAGAGATGAATTGAGTTATGAAATTAGGTCAAAATGATGTACTTGAATCCTTGATATCATGTTTCAAACCAATAATTCATGTATTAGCTCAAAAGTAAAAAATTAGTCATTCTAGTAATAAAAACCCCAATTTTGACCATTTTTCCTTTTTGATGATTTGCACACTCTTCTTGAGGAATTGTGGTCCAAATTTGATCAATTGATGAATATGAATTAAAAATGTTGATATTGGTAAAAAATCTTAAAGTTTGACTGTAGGTTGACCACATCTGACTTTTTACCCAATATAATTAATTTTTAGCCATTTGATCAATTGATTGAGCAAAATTGTGATCTAAGACTTGAAACTTGACATGATTATTCTTGGAGGTCTATAATGAACCATGAAAATCATTTGGGGCATTAAAAGTTCAATTGTCCCTATGAAAATCAAACCCTAATTTAAGGCCTCAATGTTTAGGAGGTGATTTGACTTAGCCAACTCTTGTGCAAGCTTGAGCTATTGAAGATCTTGTAAGAAATGTCTTGAGAAAAGAGAGGGAAAATTTTGGGGTACAACAACATGTCTTCCATTCTTGATCTAAAGGTAGAAGAGGATTGAACACTTAAGTGCCCAGAAATTTGCACTCACACATACACAAAGTAACACTGTTGGTTGATTGTACTGCTTGAACGGGCTTAAAGACACCATTCGGGGAGATGATAGAGTGTTGTCGGAGATGGGCTTATAGATGCCACCCAAAGTAACTGTCAATAGGAATACCAAAATGAGTCTACACTCGACTGTATCTGAAAAATGCTTTTCAGATTGAATCTATCTGATTCTATCTGAGGAAAATACTTTTCAGAATGGTGCTCTTAAGGAAATCATCTAGTCATGTCGATAGTCTCCCCGTGCTGTTTTGGGAATTGATTCACAATCTGTTTTTATTGGTAAACCCGCCCTTTTTTGGGAATTCATACCACCTGGTCATATAGATAAGTGCCCCGTCCTGTTTCTGGAATTAATCTTTTCCTGGTCATATAGATAGTTGCCCCGTCCTGTTTCGGGAATTAACCTAGGACCTGATTTTCGTTGGTAAACCCGTCCTGTTTAGGGAACACTACCACCTGGTGGCATAGATAGTTGCCCCGTCTTGTTTCGGGAATTAATTTGTTCCTGGTCATGTATATAGTTGTCCCGTCCTATTTTGGGAATTAATTCGGGACCTGATTTTCGTTGGTAAACCCATCCTGTTTTGGGAATTCATACCGCCTGGTCGCATAGATAGTTGCCCCGTCCTATTTTGAGAATTAATCTTTTCCTGGCCATATAGATAGTTGCCATGTCCTATTTCAGGAAATAATCTATGACGTACTTTGAAAATTGCTGATGATATTCGTTTGTTTGCAGACTAACCTGAAAGAAATAAAATTAGTTTTATGCAATGTCATGATGTACGTAATGCATTGTGTAATGATGTTCTCAAAATAAATGAGAGTTCCATATGTGTTTCGTATGCATATTGTGATACGGTGGGAGAACTAACTAGTGTTTTGCGTTCGTATTCGCACTTGTGCGGTTGAGCAAGAGTCGCCACCAACTTTTTATTTTTTCCTAAAGGAAAGGTTAAAAAAGCACAGCAAAAACCTTTTGAGATATTTCGTGGGTTCGGGGGGTAGATTATGAAAAGGGAAGGTATTAGCACCCTTTTCATCCATGGTTATCCATGGGCTCTTAGTTACTTGGTTTTTTAGATCACTTGCCTTGTTTTTCGATTGCTTGAAAATGGTGTGTGTGTGGGTGCTTTTGAAAATGTTTTGGAAGAAGATGCCTTGTCTTAGGCAACTAATGTATTTGACTCGTGATTGAGTGTTTTACAAAAGTGTGGATCTTTTCGAAAAGATGTTTCAAATGTTTTTGAGAGTTTGTTTGAAAGTGTTGTGGATTGTGGTTTTTGAAAAGAAGGCAAGCGTTTTTTGCAAATTGATCTCAAGTAACTAAGAGTTTTGTCTACCCTATTGTACTCAAAGGTTTTTGTTATGTTTTAACCCCTTTTAACAATTTTGTTCTACCATTGAAATTGGTGGACAATCTTGCGTTTAGGAAGTTTATTCGGGACGGGCGCGGGTCATCGTATGAACCATGAATGCAGTGATGCCAAGTGTCTTTGGCAATTTGCTTTGAAGGGACTATGATCATTCCATTTAGGCAACACTTTGAGACTTATGATCATTTGATTTTGTTTTGCCAAAGAAACTCGACGTGCAAGCATGGCCCATTTTGGAAGGCAACATGTGGGATTACCCTAGGGGGTGCAAGTGTGATTGTGTATTGATTTCATGTATTTGTCTTTGTATTAGGTTATCTAGCGTTTGATTTTATGTACATGCAAACCCTAGGTCTAACCATGGTATAATTGAAAGCGGTAAATTGCGAAAATGTAAAATCTACGCTATTACAAAATAGTATCCGGGAGTGGGGGTACATGTGTATGAATGGGGATGAGACTTATAGTATCCAATAAGTTACAACCAAATCGAATTTGCGATCAAATGTAAATATCGAATATACAAATATAAGATGAACAAATGTGTATAGGACAATGTGAACGTATTTGTGTAAGTGTACAAGTATATGCGTGTATGATTATTTACAGGTGCAATAATGTGAAATTGAAGTGTATTAGGGTATTTGACCTAGATATGTGTTTTAAGGAACCTTTGATTTGTATATTTTTAATATGTATGAAAGAAAAATCTTTTAAATTAAATGCTCTAGTTTTAATTAAATTATGAAAATGATGTTTCAAGAAAAGAAAATATTTCTAGGTTTTCATTATTATATACAAAAAGTATTTAAATGTCAAGAATTGAATTATGCATGTTCAAAAAAGGTATTTTTTATTGTTATGTACAAAAATATTTTAAGAAAAAGAATGGAAATGTATTTTCAATTTTAAATATATGATGTAAAAAAAAAATGTATTTTTATATGTTTAATATTTCAATATGTATTAAAATGTTTTCAAATTAATTAAGTATATAGAAAAGTATTTTAATTATATGCTTAAAGAAGAGATGCATTTTTTACTAAATGAATTATATTAATTAAGAGTGTATTTTTTACTAAAACTATATTAGGTTAGAAAATAAGTATATTGTTTATATAACAAAGGTTAATATTAATGTTCTTTGTTAAAGGAAGAGGAAGCATTTTAATGGGCTTAGGCGTGCAGAGTGGGCAAGGCCCAAGTTGATCCAAAAAATAAATTAGGGTTTCATGTATTGTTGGTCAGTTGGGACAAGGCGTTTAGGGTTGCACAGCGGCGCGTTCATGTGTTCGTTCATCGTTCTTCTTCATCTTCATCTTCCTGAGCGATTCCTCCATCCGGTCACCAGCGTCACCCCCCAAACCTCTCTTCCCTCCATGGCCTGAGCCCAGTGGACTTGTGATACGAGGTTTGGTTTCAATGTTTATGTTTCTTTTTTACGAATTGCATGCGTTTTTTTTATTTGAGTTATGATCCTTAAACCTGTACTATTATGGAGGTGGTGGAGAAGAAAGGGAGAGAAAAGTTGGCTACCATCGTTCTTTGGAGATGGAGGAGAGGTAGAGTAGGTGGAGGCGCTCAGGCGGCCGGAACAAGGGAGTTGAGGCGGAGATACGTGATGCTTGCTCCTTGGTAACTCTGTATCTGTATATTTCTTCTTCTTGTTTTGAATTTGCCTTAGATTTCTCTCTTTTCCTTCTGGCCTGTGTTACCTTGAGCTTGCCTCTCCTGTATGCTTGCTTGGAATGTTTGTTGCTGGCCCTCTGAGATTGATATGCTTTTAGTGCTTGACCTTCTACCCTGTGATGAATGTTCTGAGGGTTGTCGTGGGTTTGGAATATGGTATGCCTTGATGAATTTCTGATAGCTTTTATTGCCCTTCTGAATGTTTTGGTATCAATATATTTCTGGATGCTGGTTTCATGCCCGATGATGTGTCTACTGAGGGCTTTTATGCTTGAAATGCTATGGCTTTGAGCTGGTTTCTGTGTTGGCAGTAGGCTTGGTGTTTGACAGGTGAATGGTTGTTGGGTATAGACATATGTTGGTATGTTTAGGCTAGTGAGAACACAGGTTAGGCTGGTGATGGTTCAGGTTAATACCATGTTGGTTTCTGAGTTTTAGCAGGTTAATGGTTGTTTGACAAGGGTTCAACAGGTTTGTACCTTAGTATGGCTTTTGAGGTTATGGCAGCAGGCTGGATGCCTAGCAGGTTTTGTGTATGTTGAGGCAGGGTATGCTTCAGGTTTGAACTTGGTGTGCTTCTGGTAACAGGTTCTGTTTAGGCTTTGTTGGTTTTTGACAGTTCTTGCTGAGGCAGTTTTTTTTGAGTTTGAGGTGTTTGACAGGATGCAGGTTAAGCTTCAGCAGGTTATGCTTGGCCTCAGATTTGAACTTGGTTTATCAGGTTTTTTTTTGGTTGGTTTGCTTCAGGCCAGGACCTTGTAGTTTGTATCTCTCTCTTTGTTTTTATGCAGTGGGGAGTCTTTGTATATTTTCTTTCTATCTCCTGAACTGTGTTTTGTTCTTTGTGTTATATCTTTTTCTTCCTATCTCCCCTGCCTATCCTGCCTAAGCCTGAAAAAAACCTGCTTCTATCTCTTCTTCTTCTCTCTCTATAGTACAGTAGGATATTATAATATGATTTATTCTGTACTATTTTTCTGAAAGGGCTATTGATGGGAAATGATGATAAAGAGTTAGCTTGCATAAAAGATTTTTCTGCATATATATCTCTTCTTGACAGTTTGTGTGCTTTTTGATATCTTCCATATCTTTGCCAAATCTTCTTTTGACAGCTTGAGTGGACTTTGTTCTTTGACAGTAAATTGCACTTTTTGATCTTTGATAGAAAGTTGGAATTGGATTTTCAGTTTGGTTTGAACTTACTTTTAAAAATATGCAATTTGACATTTTGCATTTATGATAAACTTCTTCCCTCTTTGTGAACCGGGAGAAATCCCGTGATTTGCAGAGAGGGTCAACTGATCCCAGTCAGTGGCCCTTAATGATGATTGCAAATTGTATCTGTCTTTTTCAATTTAACTACTTTTGACTTTTCCTTTTCTTTTTGCAGATGAATAATGGAGCACCGGAGCGAAGTGAAGAATGAAGAATTAGAAATAGGATAGTTTTCTTTTTATTTAAATTTAAATCAATGTAAGACCAATGTTTGTAATTTAAATTCCAAACATCAATTGTACATTTAATTTAAAGATAAATAAAAGTTTCCATTATCCAATTTAATTCTATTTTCTCTTTACTGCTTATTTATTTATTTAAAACTCTTGGAATTAAAACAATTGAAAAATAAATTTCAATCACTCAATTTAGAATAATAAATAACTTAAATAAAACAATGTCTTAGTAATATTGATCAATTAAACCTGTCTTTTCCAATATCCAAAACAAAGCAGCAGTTAACCAAAATAAACTGATCAAGCGCATTCCTTTTTTTCACTGATTCTTTGCCAAGCACTGTAATTCCAAACTGCACATCTTCTTTGACTGGCTCAAACAAAACAACATGAATTCAACCCAACTGCCTCTTTTACTGATTAAGTCAAAACAATGCGAATCCAACCCGAATCTTGGAAAATCTTGCAAAGTGTTGTGGAATTTTAATCTTTCTGAGAATATGCCCATAAAACCTTAATTCATGATTAAATGCCAAATAACGTTCGCCTGATCAAAATGCGCCAGAATCAACCAAAACCCTAAGCCAATTGCTTGAACTGTTCTAGGGCCATGAAAACCAGTAAAACCCTAATTTTGCTTTACTGACAAGAAAAGTCCGTTTGTCCGATTCTTGAGCCAGTTCAAAAAATCAGGAAATGCTTGAAGCTGAGATTTCTTGGGGAAAAATGCGAGGGCAAATTTTGGGGTACAACAGTTGCCCCTGTTCAATCTTCTTGGACCTGAAGAGTTAGATTGGCAAGTTTGCCTTTCGCGACTTGAAGGTAAAAGAAGATTGGACACTAAAGTGCCCAGAAAATTTGCACTCGGCGATATGATGATGGAGGTGAATGGGCTTAAAGATGCCATTTGGTGATGGGCTTAAAGATGCCATCTGGTGCGATAGAATTTTGTCGGGGGATGGGCTTAGAGATGCCATCCGATGACTGCTGGTAGGAGGATGGGCTTATAGATGCCATCTGGACATGTTGAACTGTATGTCACAAGTGAGTGGACAAGTGTCAGAAGGGCATCCATGTTTCGGTACCTCTCTGAATTAGGGGTCCGGACAAGCAACAGATTGACGTCCATGTCTGGAGAATCTGTGAGCTAATTTCAGGAGTTGAGAAGAGTCTGAACAGATTGACATCCGTTGTAGGGAAGAATCCGTAAACTGTTTTCATAAGTCTTGAAGTTGAAAAGGAAACGGTGTAGGGTTTCCTGACGATGAGCTGCATGAATCTGGAATAAGTATCAGAATGTCGCCGTGCCTGGGTCACATCTGAACTATTTCTGGATGAATCTTGGGAGATGATCTGCGTCTGTCGACTGCTCTTACCTGAAAAGTAAATGGTTAGTTGTATGCAATGTTATGATGCACGATGCAACGTATGCGACATCAATGCTTATGATATGAATGTGATGAATGCGCAGGTAAGCTGATGAGCTAATCTTGCTGAGGATAAATGAATCTGAGATGGCTGAAGATAAAAGCAACTTGACTGCTGCCGGGGAAAATAAATCCTTGGCTGTTGCTGGGGAAGAGAATTCCTGATGACCTTTACTGGGGAGTTCCAAACTAGTAGACTCATGCTGGGGAGGTCAGATTGAGAATCTTCAGCTTAATGGGAAGTAACTCTGGCGACTTCACTGGGGAAATCAAGATTTGCCCTCTCCGAAACCCTGTGGGGAGAAGGTTCAATGGTCTGGCTATGCTGGGGATAATGAAGCTTGACCCTGAGTGGAGCTAGCTTGAGAAGAATCTGAACAAGCGATAGGTTAACCTCCGTTACTTGGAGAACCCGTGAACATTTTTCAGAAATCTTGAGATTGAATAGGCAAAAGAGCCGCATCCGTTGTTGGGAAGCGTCCGTAAACCAATTTCAAAGGTTGCATCTGAACAAGCTGATAGATTAACGTCCGTTGTTGGGAAGAATCCATAAACTGTTTTCAGAAGTCTTGAAGAAGAATCCGAACAAGTGATAGGTTAACATCCGTTTACTTGGAGAACCCGTGAACTGTTTTCAGAAGTCTTGAAGTTGAATCAGCAATAGAGCCGCATCCGTTGTTGGGAAGCGTCCGTAAACTGATTTCAAAGGTTGAGAAGAGTCTGAACAAGTTGGTAGATTAACATCCGTTGTTGGGAAGAATCCGTAAACTTGTTTCAGAAGTCTTGAAGAGGAACCGGTGTAGGGCTTCCTGATGATGAGCTTGTGTAAAACTGCATCGGTTTTTGAACACTTTTGACATTCGAATTCCCCAAGTGGTGATGTAGATAAATTCCTGGCTTATTACAGGTGTTGGTCTATAATCGGTCGTTCACAGATGTTTTCCTGGGTTGTTACAGGTGTTGATCTGGAATTCTTCAGACATGCCCTGGCTGGATGCAGGAATCGAATCTGGAAAGGTGATAGTTGACAGATATGCCCTGGCTGGATACAGGAATCGAATCTGGAAAGGTGATAGTTGATAGATATGCCCTGGCTGGATACAGGAATCGAATCTTCAAACTCTTCAGACGTGCCTTGGCTAGATACAGGAATCGAGTCTGGAAAGGTGATAGTTGATAGATATGCCCTGGCTGGATACAGGAATCGAATCTTCAAACTCTTCAGACGTGCCCTAGCTAGATACAGGAATCGAGTCTGGAAATGTAGTCAACAGATATGCCCTGGCTGGATACAGGAGTCGAATCTGGAATTGTGATGGTTGATAGATATGCCCTGGCTGGATACAGGAATCGAATCTTCAAACTCTTCAGACGTGCTCTGGCTAGATACAGGAATCGAGTCTGGAAATGTGATAGTTGATTTGTTGAACACTTTTGACATTCGAATGCCCCAAGTGGTGAAGAAGGAGTCTTGAATCAGATTACTCTGCATACTGAGAGATTTCTTGAAATCTTGACTGGACTGCCCCAGGTTAACTGGATTTTGAAAGACCTGTTGGACCTTGACTGGACTGCCCCAGGTTAATTGAATTTTGAAAGATCATGCACCTTGTTGATAGGATATTTGATGGAAGTGTCATCCTCTTGAACTGATTTTGACTTACTGAGAGAGTTTTCGTTCCTCTGAACATTCGCTGTATGAATTTCTTCGCTGTCAAACAAAAGGGTCAAATGCAGACAGTGATATTCGAATAATGCAAAGTCTATGTTTGTCTCGAAGTTTTGAAAAATGCGTTTTTAGTAGAAATTTTTTTATCAACACAAGATTTAGAGCAAAGCCCTACAGGAGTCAGGATACCTTTTGTAACAGTATGCTTTCGAACTAACCCATGCTTCAATTAGGACTTTTGAAGGGTTGTAACGTGGCCTGGTTCACGGTTTAAGAAACAAAGGATAAAGGCTCAAAGTATATTTGTTCCCACCCGCTCTTCGTGATGTTCTTCATACCTAGGCTCAGTTAATTGTGCGTCACTCTGTTTTGAGTTTGGAACGACTTTTGGGCGATGGTTCACTAATTGAATTTTTGGGAGACAGTCATCATCTCCTTTTTCTTTTTCAACACTTTTCATGTTGTTGAGGATTTTGTAATGACCTCACTATTTTGATTTTGATTTGTTATCCCTAACTTTTGCCTGACTGTTACCGTTTTCCGGGATTACTGTCAGCGGGATGCCCCAGCTTTCTTAAGCCTCCTTTATAGGTTTTGGCTCGGCGGGCTTTTCTCTTTTGAGAGATTGACTGTCTACGTGATAGGGAACCACCCTTGTTTTTTGATTCCGAAGGAATGCTTTCTTTTTTGACGTCGTTCGTTGTATTACGAACTGAGAGTTTGCGACTTCAATGCACATTTTCTTTTGAATTAACTGAGAGACTACCCTGCCCCAGGTTTATATCAAGGGTTTTGATCGTTTTAAAACAGAAAACTCCTACTTCTTTGGCTCGAAGGGGTTGACTAGGGATTAACTTCCTTATAACTCCAGTGTTTGGGAATTGAAAGAAATGCCTGTACATCATCAGCAAGGTCTGTTCAAAAGCATACTGTATAAGATCACGGTATTGTTTCGTCATCCTCCCTCTAAAGGCTTACCGCTTTTTATCAAGAGTCAAATGTCATAAAGAAAAAGCATAAGAGTAGTGAAACGAATGGATGAATTCAAGACAAACACATGCAATGCATTAATGAAAACAGAGTTTAACATCAACAGATAATTGTTTGACAGCAAAAGAAATTACAACTTTGAAAATTCAAAAAAGAAGCGAAATTCTTTCAGCTCGAGCTTCGTCACTTCAAGTGGAGAACCCTTTAACGGAAGATTTTCATCTCGCCGTCTGGCATGAATTCCAGCACCCCAATGTCGATCAGATCTTGAATCTTGTTCTTCAAGGCCCAACAGTCGTTGGTGTCGTGTCCCAGGCTGTAGGAGTGGTAAACACAGAATGCGTCGGGATTATAGTGAGGAGAGGAGATATTGAGCTTCTGAGGAGGGTCCTTTACAGTAAGTAAGTTGACCTCCAACAGGCGCTTCAGTATGAAGAATGATGGTATTTCAGTCTCCGTGAACTGTCTTCCCGACTTTTCTTGCTTACACCGATTACCCCGTTGACGCTGGCGAGGTTGTTGATGGGTTTGTGACCCTGAAGCGAGCAAAGGAGCCTTCCCCTTGTCTTCTTGAGTTGATGGAGGCTGAGCGGTGACTTGCCCTTCGAACTCAGATGTTTGCCCCAATTGGTTGTTTGGAAGCAGTTGGCGGACAAGAACTCTGAGTTCCTCTTGTCTTTGAGATAGGTCTTGGATGAGAGCCATCTGGCCCACCAACTGTCCCATCTCTTGAGTCCTCAAGGTGGTTAGATCAAACTGCAGCTCCACAAGCTGGTCACTCCTGGCATTGTTGGAGTTCTCCAAACCCTTGGTGAGGAGAGCTTTCATCTCTTCTTGCCCCAGAGACAAGTTCAGGAACATCTCTTGCAGCTGAGCAGTCTGGTCTTGGATGTCTTTGACAGACCTTTCTAGAGCCATCTCTTGCTGAAATAAACAGCAGGAGAGTAAGGAAACCTGAAAAAGGAAAGATTGTCAAAATGCAATGCATGATATGTGGATGCATGCTTTCAAGGATCTCTTGGGGTAAACACAAAAAATGTTAGAGGTTGAACTCTGCTCTTGGATTGGAGATCTCTGCACCGGTGGACGTCCTCCCCCGAGAATCAAGCTCACCATGTCGAGTGGGTCATAGCCACTGATTCAAGTTGTTGTATTTGATCTTTGATTGGAGAGCTTTGTATCGGTGGATGCCTTTCCACGAGAATCAAGCTCACCATGTCGAGTGGGTCATAGCCACTGATTCAAGTTGTTGCACTTGAACTTTGACTGGATTGGTTAGAGGAGAAAACCTCTTGCCCCTTGGTAGATGTCTAGTTCAACGTAACCCTGCATCAAAAGAATCCTCGAGATCCTTGAAATGGTTATTGAAAATGCTATGGTATGATGTCATGATGTTATGTACATGTATGCCAAAAGCAAGTGAGTGTATATACAGACAAACATATTCACACAAAGCACACAAGGCCTTAGGTTTAGGCTTGCATGAGGTTCAGGTACTACTCTCTTTCAGTTTGTTGGTTAAAACTTGTCCTATCAAAAGTAACCGGGTTCTAGAGAATCTCATATCATTGGCTACCCTCAATCGGTCATAACTCCAGCATCGCAACCTTTTCTCGCGGCCGGAACCATCTCGAGAGTTTAGCCTCAATGAGCGTAGCATACTGCTATTATTCTAATGGCCAAGTTGGGTCAATTAGGGTTCTAAGGTCGGTTGGTGCTTAATGACTCCTTGGAAGACCCATATTCTCCCTGTTTCAACACGAGGGATATCGGTACAGACCAAGGCGCCACACCAACGTAGCCACTGCTTCACCCATGTCGGTATACGCCGGACAGGTCCCTCACAGATTATGCCACCTAAAAGGGTTTCCCCAGATCCGGGTTAGGATCTATAAAACTCCGATACAAAGCCCACAAATGTAAAAGCAAACAAAGCAATCAATTGAAAACAAAGGTGATCTAAACCCTAAGGTAACCCCACTTTGAGTAGTTATCCCCAGCAGAGTCGCCAGTTCTGTGATACGGTGGGAGAACTGACTAGTGTTTTGCGTTCGTATTCGCACTTGTGCGGTTGAGCAAGAGTCGCCACCGACTTTTTATTTTATCCTAAAGGAAAGGTTAAAAAAGCACAGCAAAAACCTTTTGAGATATTTCGTGGGTTCGGGGGGTAGATTATGAAAAGGGAAGGTATTAGCACCCTTTTCATCCATGGTTATCCATGGGCTCTTAGTTACTTGGTTTTTTAGATCACTTGCCTTGTTTTTCGATTGCTTGAAAATGGTGTGTGTGTGGGTGCTTTTGAAAATGTTTTGGAAGAAGATGCCTTGTCTTAGGCAACTAATGTATTTGACTCGTGATTGAGTGTTTTACAAAAGTGTGGATCTTTTCGAAAAGATGTTTCAAATGTTTTTGAGAGTTTGTTTGAAAGTGTTGTGGATTGTGGTTTTTGAAAAGAAGGCAAGCGTTTTTTGCAAATTGATCTCAAGTAACTAAGAGTTTTGTCTACCCTATTATACTCAAAGGTTTTTGTTATGTTTTAACCCCTTTTAACAATTTTGTTCTACCATTGAAATTGGTGGACAATCTTGCGTTTAGGAAGTTTATTCGGGACGGGCGCGGGTCATCGTATGAACCATGAATGCAGTGATGCCAAGTGTCTTTGGCAATTTGCTTTGAAGGGACTATGATCATTCCATTTAGGCAACACTTTGAGACTTATGATCATTTGATTTTGTTTTGCCAAAGAAACTCGACGTGCAAGCATGGCCCATTTTGGAAGGCAACATGTGGGATTACCCTAGGGGGTGCAAGTGTGATTGTGTATTGATTTCATGTATTTGTATTTGTATTAGGTTATCTAGCGTTTGATTTTATGTACATGCAAACCCTAGGTCTAACCATGGTATAATTGAAAGCGGTAAATTGCGAAAATGTAAAATCTACGCTATTACAAAATAGTATCCGGGAGTGGGGGTACATGTGTATGAATGGGGATGAGACTTATAGTATCTAATAAGTTACAACCAAATCGAATTTGCGATCAAATGTAAATATCGAATATACAAATATAAGATGAACAAATGTGTATAGGACAATGTGAACGTATTTGTGTAAGTGTACAAGTATATGTGTGTATGATTATTTACAGGTGCGATAATGTGAAATTGAAGTGTATTAGGGTATTTGACCTAGATATGTGTTTTAAGGAACCTTTGATTTGTATATTTTTAATATGTATGAAAGAAAAATGTTTTAAATTAAATGCTCTAGTTTTAATTAAATTATGAAAATGATGTTTCAAGAAAAGAAAATATTTCTAGGTTTTCATTATTATATACAAAAAGTATTTAAATGTCAAGAATTGAATTATGCATGTTCAAAAAAGGTATTTTTTATTGTTATGTACAAAAATATTTTAAGAAAAAGAATGGAAATGTATTTTCAATTTTAAATATATGATGTAAAAAAAAAAGTATTTTTATATGTTTAATATTTCAATATGTATTAAAATGTTTTCAAATTAATTAAGTATATAGAAAAGTATTTTAATTATATGCTTAAAGAAGAGATGTATTTTTTACTAAATGAATTATATTAATTAAGAGTGTATTTTTTACTAAAACTATATTAGGTTAGAAAATAAGTATATTGTTTATATAACAAAGGTTAATATTAATGTTCTTTGTTAAAGGAAGAGGAAGCATTTTAATGGGCTTAGGCGTGCAGAGTGGGCAAGGCCCAAGTTGATCCAAAAAACAAATTAGGGTTTCATGTTTTGTTGGTCAGTTGGGACAAGGCGTTTAGGGTTGCACAGCGGCGCGTTCATGTGTTCGTTCATCGTTCTTCTTCATCTTCATCTTCCTGAGCGATTCCTCCATCCGGCCACCAGCGTCACCCCCCAAACCTCTCTTCCCTCCATGGCCTGAGCCCAGTGGACTTGTGATACGAGGTTTGGTTTCAATGTTTATGTTTCTTTTTTACGAATTGCATGCGTTTTTATTTATTTGAGTTATGATCCTTAAACCTGTACTATTATGGAGGTGGTGGAGAAGAAAGGGAGAGAAAAGCTGGCTACCTTCGTTCTTTGGAGATGGAGGAGAGGTAGAGTAGGTGGAGGCGCTCAGGCGGCCGGAACAAGGGAGTTGAGGCGGAGATACGTGATGCTTGCTCCTTGGTAACTCTGTATCTGTATCTTTCTTCTTCTTGTTTTGAATTTGCCTTAGATTTCTCTCTTTTCCTTCTGGCCTGTGTTATCTTGAGCTTGCCTCTCCTTTATGCTTGGTTGGAATGTTTGTTGCTGGCCCTCTGAGATTGATATGCTTTTAGTGCTTGACCTTCTACCCTGTGATGAATGTTCTGAGGGTTGTCGTGGGTTTGGAATATGGTATGCCTTGATGAATTTCTGATAGCTTTTATTGCCCTTCTGAATGTTTTGGTATCAGTATATTTCTGGATGCTGGTTTCATGCCCGATGATGTGTCTACTGAGGGCTTTTATGCTTGAAATGCTATGGCTTTGAGCTAGATTCTGTGTTGGCAGTAGGCTTGGTGTTTGACAGGTGAATGGTTGTTGGGTATAGACATATGTTGGTATGTTTAGGCTAGTGAGAACACAGGTTAGGCTGGTGATGGTTCAGGTTAATACCATGTTGGTTTCTGAGTTTTAGCAGGTTAATGGTTGTTTGACAGGGGTTCAACAGGTTTGTACCTTAGTATGGCTTTTGAGGTTGTGGCAGTAGGCTGGATGCCTAGCAGGTTTTGTGTATGTTGAGGCAGGGTATGCTTCAGGTTTGAACTTGGTGTGCTTCTGGTAGCAGGTTCTGTTTAGGCTTTGTTGGTTTTTGACAGTTCTTGCTGAGGCAGTTTTTTTGAGTTTGAGGTGTTTGAAAGGATGCAGGTTAAGCTTCAGCAGGTTATGCTTGGCCTCAGATTTGAACTTGGTTTATCAGGTTTTTTTTTGGTTGGTTTGCTTCAGGCCAGGACCTTGTAGTTTGTATCTCTCTCTTTGTTTTTATGCAGTGGGGAGTCTTTGTATATTTTCTTTCTATCTCCTGAACTGTGTTTTGTTCTTTGTGTTATATCTTTTTCTTCCTATCTCCCCTGCCTATCCTGCCTAAGCCTGAAAAAAACCTGCTTCTATCTCTTCTTCTTCTCTCTCTATAGTACAGTAGGATATTATAATATGATTTATTCTGTACTATTTTTCTGAAAGGGCTATTGATGGGAAATGATGATAAAGAGTTAGCTTGCATAAAAGATTTTTCTGCATATATATCTCTTCTTGACAGTTTGTGTGCTTTTTGATATCTTCCATATCTTTGCCAAATCTTCTTTTGACAGCTTGAGTGGACTTTGTTCTTTGACAGTAAATTGCACTTTTTGATCTTTGATAGAAAGTTGGAATTGGATTTTCAGTTTGGTTTGAACTTACTTTTAAAAATATGCAATTTGACATTTTGCATTTATGATAAACTTCTTCCCTCTTTGTGAATCGGGAGAAATCCCGTGATTTGCAGAGAGGGTCAATTGATCCCAGTCAGTGGCCCTTAATGATGATTGCAAATTTTATCTGTCTTTTTCAATTTAACTACTTTTGACTTTTCCTTTTCTTTTTGCAGATGAATAATGGAGCACTGGAGCGAAGTGAAGAATGAAGAATTAGAAATAGGATAGTTTTCTTTTTATTTAAATTTAAATCAATGTAAGACCAATGTTTGTAATTTAAATTCCAAACATCAATTGTACATTTAATTTAAAGATAAATAAAAGTTTCCATTATCCAATTTAATTCTATTTTCTCTTTACTGCTTATTTATTTATTTAAAACTCTTGGAATTAAAACAATTGAAAAATAAATTTCAATCACTCAATTTAGAATAATAAATAACTTAAATAAAACAATGTCTTAGTAATATTGATCAATTAAACCTGTCTTTTCCAATATCCAAAACAAAGCAGCAGTTAACCAAAATAAACTGATCAAGCGCATTCCTTTTTTTCACTGATTCTTTGCCAAGCACTGTAATTCCAAACTGCACATCTTCTTTGACTGGCTCAAACAAAACAACATGAATTCAACCCAACTGCCTCTTTTACTGATTAAGTCAAAACAATGCGAATCCAACCCGAATCTTGGAAAATCTTGCAAAGTGTTGTGGAATTTTAATCTTTCTGAGAATATGCCCATAAAACCTTAATTCCTGATTAAATGCCAAATAACGTTCGCCTGATCAAAATGCGCCAGAATCAACCAAAACCCTAAGCCAATTGCTTGAACTGTTCTAGGGCCATGAAAACCAGTAAAACCCTAATTTTGCTTTACTGACAAGAAAAGTCCGTTTGTCCGATTCTTGAGCCAGTTTAAAAAATCAGGAAATGCTTGAAGCTGAGATTTCTTGGGGAAAAATGTGAGGGCAAATTTTGGGGTACAACACATATGATAAGAGGTTTTGTAAATGATGTATGGATATGATATGTTGCTGACGACGGCGGTAGCTTCATATAACATCTGTGACTGGGAAAAATGAATTCCTGATTGTTGATGGGGGTTCTTGTTTTCTGATTGAGAATATTCCTCTGAGGACGTTCGACTTCTGCTTGGGGATGGAAGAGATGGATACTCCTCTGATGTGTGGATATCAAATTTTCCGGGGAGGACAAAGTTGAATGACATCTGACCTGGGAAGAGAATCGTGTCAGGAAACTGCAAGAATCAGAGAAATAACCTCGGTTTGGGAAATAAACCCTATTGGGGAAATAAATCCTACTGGGGGAATAAACCCTGCTGGGGAAATAAAACTCTGTTGGAGAAGAGAATTCTTCCAGGGATCTTACAGTGTTGGCGAGATAAACTCCGCTGGGGAATTAAATTCCTATAAACTATGTTGAGGACATAACCTATGATGGAGATTGGAATTTCATAGGCTTTGTCGAGGAAGTTTCCACTATATGCTGGGGAAATGATCAGACTTTCTTATCCACTAGGGAACTTACTGGGATGGATGATCATGTGAACTGCTGGAAGATGCTCCAATTTCTGTCTGAGGGCATATTAGACTCGCTAGGGAATGTATCTTTGTTGGTGATGAGCTTGTGAAGGTAGCTCTACGAGAATTTTTATGTGGGGATTTATGGATGATTTGAATGTTATCCAAACTCATAGAGTCTTTAGTAAATGCTAATCCAGTTTTTATGCACATATTTGTTAACAGTAATCATATTCAAATGTGTATGTTCATTCAATTTAGTCATTGGACGTTTTTGCAAACAAAGCGGAGAAAATAAAAAGAAAACGAAAAAAATTTGAATTTAAATTTGACTTGTATTGATAATTTGCCTATAAACAGAAAGTTTTGTACAAAGAGACGGAGATCCTAGTGAGCGGAAATCGTCGTAAAAAGAAAAATGTGTACAAAGAGAAATAAAGAAAAATAGTTGTGTAGAAATGATCCCATCGAGTTTCAATTATGCTATTGCCTCTAGTTTTCGAACATCTCATCCCTTGCTGGCGGAAGAAGTTGACTAGTTATGCTGGCTGTTAGTAAACAGGTGATCAAACTGGACGTAGTCGTACGCTTTAATCCCTAATTTTTTCTTGGACCGCCCTTTCGGGTTTTCGGTCCACCAGGATACTCTTTTTTGCCCAAGCCGCCTTTTCAGGTTTTCAACTTACCGGGTGTACAATTATATATATATATATATATATATATATATATATATATATATATATATATATATATATATATATATATATATATATATATATATATATATATATATATATATATATATATATATATATATATATATATATATATATATATATATATATATATATATATATATATATATATATATATATATATATATATATATATATATATATATATATATATATATATATATATATATATATATATATATATATATAACTTTTGTCCGAACCCTTTTGGTTCTCCGGGATGCCCTTAGTTTTTCCTAGGCCAATCAACCTAGCGAGTCTCTTTTAGGCGTAGCATTTTTTTACTATGTTCGCATTCACAGGATGTGGAAGATCTTCATCGTCCATATTGGTAAGTATCATATCACCGCCAGAAAATATCTTCTTGATCACAAATGGCCCTTCACATGTGGGAGTCCATTTTCCCCTGGGATCACATTGTGGTAGAATGATGCGCTTTATTACCAAATCACCAGCCTGATATGCTCGATGTTTGACTTACTTGTTAAAGGCCTTAATCATGTGCTTCTGATACATATGACCATGAAAAACAACCACAAGACTTTTCTCGTCAATCAAATTTAACTGGTCAGCCTAGTCTGAATCCACTCGTCTTCGTCTAAACTTGTGTCTTTCATAATCCTTTGGGAAGGAATCTAGACTTCGATAGGTAAGACAACCTCCATACTGTAGACAAGAGAGAATGGGGTTTCCCAGTTAATGTACGTACTGAAGTGCGATAACCATGAGAAGAAAATGGTAGGATCTCGTGCCAGTCTTTGTACGTCACTGTCATCTTCTGCAAGATCTTCTTAATGTTCTTATTGGCGGCTTCCACTATGCCATTCATCTTCGGTCGATATGGAGAAGAATTATGGTGCTTAATCTTGAACTGCGCATAGAGTTCCATGATCATGGTATTGTTGATATTGGTACCGTTATCCGTGATGATCCTTTCAGGGATGCCATACCGACAGATAAGATTATGCTTAATGAGCCATGCCATAACATTCTTGGTAACGAAGGCAAATGAGGCTGCTTCAATCCACTTTGTAAAATAATCAATAGAGACCAGGATAAAATGATGCCCATTAGAAGCAGTCGGTTTAATCTGTCCAATCATATCAATGCCCAAAATTTCAAATGGCCAAGGAGCAGTCAAGAAATTCAAAGGAACCGGAGGCACATGTACCCTGTCAGCATAAATCTGGAATTTGTGACAAGTTATTGAGTGGTGATGGCAATCAGTTTCCATGGTCCACCAATATTATCCTGATCTCAGAATCTTCTTAGCCATTGTATGCCCACTGGAATGAGTACCAAATATCCCTTCGTGCATATCTTCCATAATCTTCTTAGCTTCCTTATTGTCTACATAACAAAGCTGAGTCGAATCATGATTGTGCTTGTACAGGATTCCGTTACTCAGAAAGAACTTAGCAGAGAACCTCCGTAGAAATTTCTTGTCGTTGATAGATGATCCCTCAGGGTACTCTTGAGCCTTGAGGTATCACTTTACTTCATGAAACCAAGGCATTTCCTCTACCTCATCAGTGTCGACTTCATTTAAATGTGCTAGTTTGTCTAGCCTCTCAATAGTAATTAAAGGAGCTTCATTGTCCCATATGACTTTGAACATATATTACATGGTAGCTAATGCGTCTGGTAGTTGATTTTCTTCTCATGGGATGTGTTCAAAAGTGATTTCCTCGAAGTACAAAATTAATGTCAACACATGCTCTCGATAAGGAATGAGATTTAGATGCTTCGTATCCCATTCTCCCTTGATTTGACTGATTACTAAGGCTGAGTCCCCGTATACATTCAAGAACTTAATTCTCATATCACTAGAAACTTTGATACCCATGATGCACACTTCATATTCGGCCATATTGTTGGTACAGTCAAAGCATAATCTGGTAGTGAAATGCGTATGGCAACCCTTGGGAGAGATGATCACAACACTAATTCCATTACCAAGTGCGTTGGAAGCTCCATCAAAGACCATAGTCCATCAGGATCCTGGCACAGGTCCTTCATATGGTCCAGGTTCTTCATAATCTGTAACTAGCATGATATTCTCATCCGAGAACTTGAAATTCATAGATTGATAGTCATCTACGGCTTGATGAGCCAAATAATATATCGGTACACTTCCCTTGATTGCCTTCTGAGTAGTATAATGAATGTCGTATTCTGTCAAGACCATTTGCCATCTTTTTGTTCTTCCGAAGAGAGCGGGTTTCTCGAATATGTATTTTATGGGATCCATTTTAGAGATCAATAAAGTGGTATGAGTCAACATATACTGTCTTAGTTGGCGAGCAGCCATTGCCAAAGCGCAACAAGTTTTCTTAAGCAGTAAGTATCTTGTTTCACAGTCGGTAAATTTTTTTCCTAAGGTAGTATATTGCATGCTCTTTTTAACCAGACTCGTCATGCTTCCCCAGTACGCACCCCATTGAGTTTTCTAACACTGTTAGTTATATGATCAGAGGTCTTCCTTTTATTGGTGACATCAGAATCAAGGTTCTTGAAGGTACTCCTTGATTTAGTCAAAGGCTATCTAGAAATCCTTGTTCCACTTCACTACCTGATCTTTCTTCAGCAACTTGAAAATCGGCTCATAAGTAGCGGTCAAATGGGAAATAAATCTGGCAATGTAGTTCAACCATCCCAAGAAACCTCTGACTTCTTTCTCAGTACGGCGAGCTGGCATTTCTTGAATGGCTTTAACCTTGGCCGGATCAACTTCAATACCTTTACCACTGAAGACGAGACCTAGGAGTTTACCGGATCTTACTCCAAAGGTGAAGTTGTTTGGATTCAGTCTCAACTTGTACTTCTTCAATCTCTCAAATAGTTTGTGTAGGTGGTCGAGATGTTCTTCTTCAGTCTGAGATCTGGATATCATATCGTCGACGTAAACCTCTATCTCGTGATGTATCATGTTATGGAACAAATCTATCATATCATGTTGATATGTTGCACCAGTGTTCTTTAACCCAAAAGGCATAACCTTGTAGCATAAAATGAACTATTGTGTGACAAAAGTAGTCTTCTCCATGTCTTTAGGTCCCATCTTGATTTGCTTATGTAATACGGTGGAAGAATTGACTTGGTTGTTTTGCATTTGATTGCAATTGTTGTGGATAGCAAGAGTCACCACCGACTTTTCTTTTATCTAATAAGGAACGGGTGAAAAGAATAGGAAAGACCTTTGAGATATTTTTCATGAGTTCGGGGGGTAAGTTATGAAAAGGGAAGGTGTTAGCACCTTTTTCATCCGTAAATATCTATGGGCTCTTAGTTGCTTGCTAGATCACTTTTGAAATTGCTTTGTTTGAAATGTGTTTGTGGTGGTTTTTGAAAGTATTTTGAAAAGCTCATTCGTTTAGGCAAACTTTGTAATGACCCTCGTCTCTATAAGAATGTATACAAAGTGTTGGACTTTTTTAGAAAATATTTCATGTTTTGAAAGTGTTTGGTGTGTTTTGAAAAGATGTTTATTTTTTTAAGATGGATTGTGTGCAAGCAACTAAGAACGTTCTACCTACTCAAAAGTATTTTGTTCATTTCTCTCTTTCCTTTGACATTGCTTTGTTACCATTGATTGGTAAGAAGCCTTATCTTTGGATGTAAAGGGACGGGCGTGGATCATTGTATAGTCATAGATAGCAATTTTTTGAGATACCTAAGCATTTTTCTTAAGGGACTAAGATCATTCTGAAGGCAACATTCGTAGTGTCATCGAGGGAATATGTTCTTGTATTTTTTATTGTTTTCGCTAAGATGTATCACATGCATAACATGACCATTTTTAAGGCAACAAAGTGGAGTAAACCCTAGAGGTGTAAAGTGTGCAAGTGTACGATTTCATGCATTTTTGTCTTTGAATTAGGGTTTTCTACTTGTTGATTTTATGTCTTTCCATACAAACCATAATTGCTATCATTTATATTTGAACGGATAAATTGCGGAAATATAAAGTCCTACGCCATTACATCATTTTTGGGGGATGGGGGATACAAATGTACAAATGAGGACTGCAAGAAATTAAACCTAATTATCTATTACAACCATATTGAACTTGAATAATATACAAGAATTGAAATGTATATAATGTACAAGACATGAATGAAAGAAAATGAATTTGTTTTGATTTTCTTAAATAAAATATTTTAACCTAATTTTCTTAAAGAAGATAAATAGTTAGAAGTAAGAAAATTAAACTAAGTTAATTTTAATTAAACAGAGAAAGTGAACTAAAATCTAAGTTTAATATTAGTTAAATAAAAGAAATTAAATAGGAAAATGTTTTTGGGTCTTTTATTTTAAAAAGTTAAATAAAAATAAACTAAATAATTTAAATATTTAATATAATATTTTTGGTGTTTCTGATTAATAAAAATAAAAATAATACTAAAAACAATTAAAAAAGGCTAGAAAATAACATATAAAATTAAAGTAAGGGGGGTGTTATTGGAAGCAAAATGAGAAAGCCCAGAAGTTCTGGCCCCGACACGCCACTAACAAGTATATGGAGGGGGGGACGCTAGAAGCGAAAGTGAGACAGCCTAGAAGTTCTGGCCCAGGCATGCTGTTAAAAAGTAAATGGGGGCGGGGGGGAGGGGGGATGCTGGAAGCAATTATGAGAAGGCCTAGAAGTTCTGGCCCAAGCATGTTGTTAACAGGTAAAAATGGGGGGGGGGGGGTGATGCTGGAAGCAAAAGTGAGAAAGCCCAGAAGTTCTGGCCCAGGCGTGCTGTTAACAAGCAAGTGAAGAGTGATGCTACTGGAAGCAAAAAAAAAGAGAAAGCCTAGAAGTTATGGCCCAGGCGTGCTGTTAACAAGCAAGTGAAGGGTGATGCTGCAGGAAGCAAAAAAAATTATAAAGCCTAGAAGTTCTGGCCCAGGTGTACTGTTTGACAAGTGAATGGGGGAAAATGTTAAGAAATGAAAATAAAAGGTGCTCATGGGGCTAGAACCCAGGACCCTTAATACTAATGACTTACGTGCGTGCTCTCTACCACTGGGGTAGCTATACACCCTGTATTATAAACAAAACCACAAATATATATTACAAAATCAGTTCTGGTGATGAACTTCATCTTCTTCCTCGTGCCAGTCAGACCATCTGCAACTCATTCATTTCTCAACCAAAATGGAAAATTTAAACATGAAAGTTATGGAAAATTTCATCATGGTTCCAGAACTATAAAGCATTAAAAGTATAAATCAGAAACAAACATGAATTTTTCTAGCCCTAATCTGAACCCTAATTTTTCCAAGAAGTTATGATCCTAAATTCTCTCTACTCAGGCCATACAAATAAAATCTATGGATATGTACAATTTCAGAGCAATGGTAACTACATTTTGTATTTGAAAATGCAAGCCTAACAATACCTAAATAATGAGATGAAAATCAGAAGAACTTACCTTTACAGCTGGAGATCATGTTTTGAATTAGATCTTGATTCAAGTTGCTGTGATAATCTGGTTAGCTTCCTCAAATTCCCAGGAAGCTAATGCAATGGTTTGCTTGAACTATGGATGGCTGGAATGTTCTGGAGAAGTCAAGATGTAATGCTCTGTTTTTAAAAATAAAGGTTGGTTAAGATGATGTTTTAGTCTGAAAACCGAGGTTGGGATAACTTCTATATGTGTATCATAAACCTTGTGGATGGTTTGGCCAAGAAACGCACGAGGGATTTTGGAGATTAGATTCAAAAATCAGAAATCACAAGTTTTTGTGCTTGTGTTGCAATTTCTGGTTCTAGGGAGTTTTAGTGAGTTTAGGGCTTGTCTAATCCTCTTTCAGTTTGAAAATGAAGGTTTAATTTATAGGAAAAGGGCTTAGAAGCTTGAAGAAGTCAGAAGTACAAAATCACATGCTGTGGATTTTTTACTTGTTTTTGAAGCAAGCTTAGACAAACATGGTTTCAAGGAAAGGTATGGTGGCTAGAAAATTTAAACATGCCCATTCTAAATTTGTAGGGGATTCTTGTGTAGAAAGAACAAACACAAATCTCAAGGAGAGTGGACTTTGTGATTAAAGTCACTTTTTTAGAATGGAAGTGTGAACTTTCTACCTTAAATGGCAAGGTGTATTGGACAAACTTAAATCAAGTGGTTCATAGCACAAAAGCTCGTGTAATCTTCTGATTAAGGATAGATAAACAAGTTAGAGGGCCTGAAAAGTGATATTATGCAGCATTTTTTGGAATTGGATCAAATGTTCATCAAGAAAATAACTTATCATTTAAGAATGAATGTCCAACTTCTGATCTTCGATTCTCCCTGCTCCAGTATGATCTGAAAGAGTTCTTAGACTTTTTAGAAAGCTTGTAACATGCTCTACAATCCCTCTTTGAATCACTTTTGAAAACTCCCATTGTAACTGTGTGAAATTTGGCCCAGAAGTTCTGTCAAAGTTCTAACTTAAAATGCTCAGAATTTTACTAAGTGTTTTAGTTTCATGGACACATCTTCATGAATTTATTACTTGAGGTCCAAGCATTTCTAGAAGAAGTTCTGCCCTACAATGTGTATGATCTCATTGAGATCTACAACTTCCATGTTGGAAGTTATTCTTGAATCATCTTTCATCATGGTGAAAATCTGGCACAAAGTTATGAAATAAGTGTTTAGAATTTTGACTTTTTTCAAAGTAATCTTGACTTTTGATTTCTTGATGAACAATCTTCATACTTTGACATGTCTTGATGAAATATGATTTTTGAAACTTGATTTTTGATCCAAAAGTCAAAGTTTGACTTTTCAGTGTACAATTGACTTTTTCATTAGTTAACCAAATTTCAATTATCAATCAATTGATCTTGAGAAATGTTTTGAACCATGCCATTAGGTCAAAATGACGCATTTGGATTATTGATATCATGTCTCAAACCAACAAGTCATGTATTTGGGTAAAAAGACAAAAATCAAGCCTTCAAAGTCAAAACCCTAATTTTGACCATTTTGCGCTTTTTGTGATTTGATCAAATTTCTTGAGGAATTTTGATCCAAACTTGACCAATTGACATATATAAGTTTAACATGTTCATATGAATCAAAATTTATGAATTTTAACTGTGAATTGGCCACAGTTGACCTTTTGTCTAATACAGTTGATTTTAAGTCAATTGAGCAAAAATGTGATCTAAAGCCTGAAACTTGATATGAGCAATCTTGGGATCATTAAAGGTCCAATTGTCCTTATACAAAATCAACCACTAATTTTGAGTTATCAGTGTTTGGGGAGGTATCTTGAGCTGATCAATCCTTGTGCAGTCTTGAATCAATGGAGATCTTGTGAGAGAATCTTTGAGAAATTGAGAAGGCTAATTTTGGGGTACAACAGCTGCCCCTGTTCAATCTTCTATAACCTGAAGAGTGAGATTGGCAGATCCGCCTTTCTTGACTTGAAGGTGAAAGATTATTGAACACTAAAGTGCCCGGAAATTTGCACTCGATGATGTATTGATTTGGGAATGGGCTTATAAATTCCATTTAGAGAGATGATGGTAGAAGCTGGGAGAAACATCAGTGTAAATCTTTGGTCGACTCATGCTGAAAACTAGGTGTGTTATCTGTTCTTTACTGGAAGAAATAATTCTAATCCAGAAGAGGTCTTTGGATCAGTGATTTTTTCTTCTGCAAGGAAACAAAGGGGTTAGCTGTATGTGAATGTATGCATGGTGTAATGATGTTCTCAAAACAAATGAGATTATGCCATATGCATTTGTGATCTGACGCATGAGCGTGAAATGTTTTAATGAAATGCATCTTTGTCTGGAAAATAAATCCTTGACAAATGTTGGGGAGCCTTGGAAAGTTTAAATCCTAGATGGTTGTTGAGGATGAAGAATATGTGCATCTTCAAGTTTGCTTAGAATGCTTCCGCTGGGGATTCCTGTTTTTTTAGGAGAACACCGCTGGGGAATATTGACTTTGTTTGATAATACTCTGTTGGAGAGTGTTGATTTCTACTTGGGGAAAGAGTTCAGGATTTCTAGTCGTCTATTGCTCTAATGGGGAATTACCTCTTGAAAGTTAGTTGTTATCCGGTCGGATTCCAGGTTTCACACCAGCTTGCTGGGCATAAGAAAGTTAACTGTTATCTGGTCGAATTCTAGGCTTTACAACAACTCACTGGGGATAGTGGAAAACTTTACTAGGGAAGAGGAGTTTTGCTAATGATTTTGTAGGAATTGAACTGCTATTTGTTCAGGTCCAGGCTTCAACAATTCAAACTGTTATCTGGTCGGGTCCAGGTTTCAGCAATTGATAAAGTCAAACTATTATCTGGTCGGGTACAGGCTTTAGCAACTTAAAATTGAGATTAACTGTTATCTGGTCGGGTCCAGGTTTGAGTAATGATTTAAGGAAGTTAAACTGCTATTTGGTCGGGTCCATGCTTTAGTAACTTAAAATTGAGATTAATTGTTATCTGGTCGGGTCCAGGTTTCAGAAATTCAAACTATTATCTGGTCGGGTCCAAGTTTCAGAAATTGAAGAAGTCAAACTATTATCTGGCCAGGTCCAGGCTTTAGTAACTTAAAACTGAGATTAACTGTTATCTGGTCGGGTCTAAGTTTCAGTAACTTGAGCTATTTACTGGTCGGGTCTAGGTTTAAGCAATTTGAAGTTGGGTCAAATAGTATCTGGTAGGGTCCAGGCTTTAGTGACTTGAGTTGTTTACTGGTCGGGTCCAATTTTAAGCAATTTTAAGTTGAGGTTAACTGGTATCTAGTCGGGTCCAGGCTTTAGTAACTTGAGTTGTTTACTGGTCGGGTCCAAGTTTAAGCAATTTGAAGTTGAGGTTAACTGGTATCTGGTCTGATCCAAGCTTCAGCAATATTTGGAGAAGTTAAACTATTATTTGGTCGGGTCCAGGCTTCATAGTAACTTTCGAGGATAGTAACGACTCCGTCGGTGACTTCACTAAGGATTAGGGGCTAGGGTCCCTTAATTTGTAATAGTCTGAGAGGCAAACTTAAGTTGGGGAATTTTGGCGTTTGTTGATGAAATAAACCCTATTGAATAGAATTTTTGACAAACGGATAGGGAGGTGTATCTTTAGGAAGAAATCCCAAAAGACTTCCTTTTAAAACCAACTCAGCTGGGGAGAGGATCTTCCGGAGGCTGAAACTCTGCCTGGGTATTTTATGAATCGAAATCTATGGAGATAATGTTATTGAAATAACTCTGTGGGGGCATCTCAAATGCATTTAAGGAGATGCTTGTCACTATCTTTTAAGCGTACGCTTGCTAAAAGTTTAATCATGTTCATATGCATATGTTCATTCAATTTTAGTCATTGGACACTTTTTCACTCAAAACAGAAAAAATAGAAAGTTTGCACTTCAAAGTACATTTGTATTGATGTTTTGCCCATGAATAGGCATTTTTGTACAAAGAGATAGAGATCCTAGTAAGAGGAAATCGTCAAAATAATGGAAAGAATACAAAGTGAAAACAAAATAATAGCCATGTGAAAGTGATCTCATTGTGTTCCAACCCTACTATTTCCCCTTATGTCTTCTAAAATTGTCCCTTGTCGTTGAATAGAAGTTGGTTGGACTGATCTTGGAACATTTGAATATGGGCCTTGGTAATAAAGATGGTTGTAATGATTCCACGGGACATAGTCATACACTTCTAATCCTTAATTTTTGCCTGGACCGCCCTTTCGGGTTTTCAGCCCACCAGGATACCCGTTTTTGCCCAAGTCTCCCTTTCGGGTTTTCGACTCGCCAGGTGTACAATCTTTTGCATATATCCCTAATTTTTGCCCGACCCTCTTTGGTTCACCGGGATGCCCTTATTTTTTCCTAGGTATGTGAACCTAGCGGGTCATTTTATGCGCATTATTTTTTAACTATGTTCGCATTCACAGAATGTGGGAAATCTTCACCATCCATAGTAGTCAGCATCATGGCACCACTAGGGAAAACTTTCTTTACAACAAATGGTCCTTCTTAAGTGGGAGTCCATTTTCCTCTGGGATCGCCTTGTGGAAGAATGATGCGCTTTATTATCAAATCGCTAGTCTGATACACTCGAGGCTTGATATTTTTGTTGAAAGCCTTGATCATAAGTTTTTTGTACATATGGCCATGACAAATAGCAGACATTCGCTTCTCGTCAATTAGGTTCAACTGATCCAACCTAGTCTGAATCCATTCGTCTTCACCTAAATCTGCTTCCTTCGTTATCCTTAGAGAGGGAATTTGAAATTCTATAGGCAAGATGGCTTCCACGCCATATACCAAGGAGAAAGGAGTTTCCCCAGTTGATGTACGAGCTGAAGTACGGTAGCCATGGAGAGCAAACGGTAACATCTCATGCCAGTCTTTGTAGGTTACCACCATCTTTTGCACAATCTTCTTGATATTTTTATTGGCAGCTTCTGCTGCGCCATTCATCTTGGGCTTGTACGGAGAAGAATTACGATGCTTGATTTTGAACTGAGTGCAAAGTTTCATAATCATAGAATTGTTGAGGTTAGTTCCATTATCAGTGATAATCCTTTCGGGGATACCGTAGCGGTAGATGAGGTTATGCTTGATAAACCTGGCTACAACGTTCTTGGTGACTGAGGCATAAGAGGAAGCTTCGACGCATTTGGTGAAGTAATCGATAGTGACAAGAATGAAGTGATGTCCATTGGAAGAAGTGGGTTTGATCTCTCCAATCATGTCAATGCCCCACATTACAAATGGCCACGGAGCAGTCATGACATTTAGAGGGATAGGAGTTACATGGACCTTGTCAGCATAGATTTGACACTTGTGGCAAGTCCTTGAGTGATGATGACAATCAATTTCCATTGTGGACCAATAGTAACCAGCCCTCATGATTTTCTTGGCCATAGTGTGTCCACTAGAATGGGTACCAAAGAGGCCATCATGCATATCTTCCATAATTTTCTCCACCTCTTTCTTGTCCACACATCGGAGTAGAGTAGAATCATGGTTGCGCTTGTATAGGATTTCGTTGCTTAGAAAGAACTTGGCTGAAATCTTCGCAGAAATTTCTTATCATTGATGGAAGCTCCTTCAGGATATTCTTGTGCCTCAAGATATCTCCTCACCTCATGGTACCTTGGTTTCTCTTCGTCAGTTTCAAGCTCATAGCAGTGTGCAGGTTCGTCGAATCTTTCGATTATGATCATAGGAGCTTCATTATCCCATTTGACCTTGAACATGGAAGACATTGTTGCCAAGGCGTCAGCCAACTGATTTTCTTCTCTAGGAAAATGTTCAAAGGTGATCGCCTTGAAGTATGGTATTAGGGTTAACATAAGCTCCTTGTAAGGAATTAGGTTATGATGCTTAGTGTCCCATTCTCCCTTTACTTGGCTAATCACTAGAGGAGAGTCTTCGAATACATCAAAGTGCTTGATCCTTAAGTCAATGGCATCCTTTAAACCCAAAATGCATGCTTCGTATTCAACCATGTTATTCGTACAATCAAAGCACAGTCTAGAAGGGAAAGGAGTGTGACAACCTTCAGGAGAAATTATCACAGCTCCAATTTTAATACCCAGAGCGTTGGAAGCTCCATCAAAAACCATAGTCCATCGGGATCCTTATTCAAGTTTTTCATACGGTCCAGGTTTTGCACAGTATATCACTAACATGATATTCTCATCTGGGAAGTCAAAGTTCATAGATTGATAGTCATCAACAGCTTGATGAGCCAAATGATCTGATAATACACTTCCTTTGATGGCCTTTTGTGTTGTATATTGAATATCGTATTCAGTCAGAATCATTTGCCATCTAGCTATCCGTCCAGAGAGAGCGGGCTTCTCGAAGATGTACTTGATAGGGTCCATCTTATAAATCAATAAAGTGGTGTGAGTCAACATATACTGTCTTAGCCGGCGAGCAGCCCATGCCAGAGCGCAACAAGTTTTCTCGAGCAGTGAATATCTGGTTTCACAGTCAGTAAACTTTTTACCTAGGTAGTAAATTGCATGCTCTTTTCGACTAGACTCTTCATGTTGGTCCAATACACACCCCATAAAATTCTCTAGCATAGTCAAGTACATGATCAATGGTCTTCCTTCCACTGGAGGCATAAGAATAGGAGGTTCTTGCAAATATTCTTTGATCTTGTCAAAGGCAGCTTGGCAATCGTTGTTCCATCTGACTACTTGATTTTTCTTCAAGAGTTTGAAGATTCGCTTACAAGTAGCAGTTAAGTGAGAGATGAAACGAGCAATGTAGTTAAGACAACCTAAGAATCCTACAACCTCTTATTCATAGTGGGGAACCAGCATTTCTTGAATGGCTTTTACCTTTGCAGGATCAACTTCGATGCCTTTACCACTGACGACAAAACCTAGAAGCTTTCCAGACCTTACTCCGAATATGCACTTATTAGGGTTCAACCTCAACTTGTACTTCTTCAGCCTCTCAAACAGCTTGTGTAGGTGATCGAGATGCTCCTCTTCAGTTTGCGAGATTGCAATCATAACATCCACATACACCTCTATTTCATGATGGATCATATCATGAAATAAAGACACCATAGCTCTTTGATATGTTTCCCCTGCATTCTTTAGTCCAAACGGAATGACTTTATAGCAAAAGGTACCCCATTGCGTAACAAAAGTAGTCTTCTCCATGTCTTCGGGAGCCATCTTGATTTGGTTGTAGCCAGAAAATCCATCCATGAAGGAGAAGACTTTATGTTGAGCGGTGTTGTCAACCAAGACGTCAATATGTGGTAGAGGGAAATCATCTTTGGGGCTTACCCTATTCAGATCTCTCTAATCTACACACATGAGAACCTTTCCATCTTTCTTTGGGACGGGGACCACGTACGCAACCAATTGAGGATAAGATGTCACAACCAGAAAACCTGCATCAAACTGCTTCATTACCTCAACCTTTATCTTTTCAGACATATCTGGTCGGATACGACGAACTTTTTGTTTGACAGGAGGGAAATCTTCCTTTGTCGGTAGACGATGAACAACAATATCAATATCTAACCCTGACATTTTTTCATACGACCAAGCAAATACTTCAACGTAGTCATGTAACATCTGAACCAACTTGCTCTTGATACCGTCTTCTAAATTGGTGCCGATCTTGATCTCTTTCTTGTCTGTCTCAGTATCTAAGTTGATAACTTTGACTGGCTCTTCATGAGGTTGAATAACTTTGTCCTCTTGTATTAGAAGTCATGCTAGCTCCCCTGGTATTTCATAATCTTCCTCGCCTTCGTCTTCGGCTTGGTTAATTGAATGTTTGAAGTCATAACTATCAATAGTAGAGTCGTTGGTAATGAAATATGGAGTGGGTGAAGATCTGCAAGTGTGTGTGTGTGCATGTAAGATACATGGCTATTCAAAAAATGTAATAAAGGAAAAGAAAGACAATGAACACAAAAGTTTGAATGCAAAAGGTCCAATGGGTTATATTAAATAATCACATGATAAATGAACATGAACAAAACCCTTAACAAATGGACCATAGTGCCCCGGGCAAGGCACATGGCTTAAAAGTCATTGTTTGAAATTTAAGATTATAGAAAAAGTTCTTGAATTGATAGAAAATAGTAAACAATAATTAATCCACAATGAAGGAGATGGGAGTGAAATCCTTTGCATGCCAGTTGTTGAGCTTTCTTTCGGTAGTAGGGTAGATCCATTCTCTAAAAGCGCATTCATCATCAGAGTCTTCCATAGCGTTCACTTCATGATTTCTGACACGGGGAGGTAACTTTCCCATGCAAGCGCTCCTGACTTCTTTATGAGCTTTGATGGTAAAACCCAATCCGGATTTGTCTGCTTTACATGAGACGTCGGAGAGTTATCCATAGATAGTACAGTTTCCATCTTCGACCACGGCACGGGCGTCTTTGATTGAAACCATTCTTGGTATAACTTCATCAATTTTTTATATGTTGGAGGAGATTTTAGTGGCGGCAACCATAGGAGGAACAATTTTGAAAGTCTGGCATGGAGTCTCTATGAATTCACCATCCATTTCCACATACTTTAAGGAATTGAGATGGCTTACCATCAATTCTTCTTCGCTGCAAATAGTAACGATCTTCCCTTTGACTGAATACTTTAATTTTTGATGAAGGTTGGATGTTACTGCCCCTGCCTCATGGATCCAAGGGCGTCCAAGCAAAAAAGAATAGGCGGGATGTATGTCCATTATATAAAAGGTAAATTTTAAGATCTGTGAACCAACTTTAATGAGAGATCCACCTCTCCATGAACCACCCTTTTAGACCCATCGAAAGCCCTTACAACAATATCGCTTGGCTTCAATACCAGTCCTTCATAATCTAGCCGGTCCAAAGCACCTTTGGATAACACATTTAGAGATGAGCTAGTATCAACTAAGACATGTGCCAAGGTGGTTCTCTTGCATTCAATAGAGACATGTAAGGATTTGTTGTGTTTCCTTCCCATAGGAGTCAAATCAGCATCGGAGAACCCTAATCCATTGTCAGCCGTTAAACTTGCTACACGGTTCTCGAACTGGTCAGCTGTGGTTTCTTGGGGCACATGGGCTTTCTTCAAGAACTTTATTAGAGCCTGGGCATGAGCGTCTGAACAGAGTAACAATGACAACATGGAGATTTTGTAGGGGGTTTTCCCCAGTTGCTCAACTACTTTGAAGTCACTCTTCTTTATGACTTTCAGAATTTCCTCCATCTCTCTAGTGGAGGGTTCTTCAACATCAATATCTTTGATAGGTGCCTCTATCCTAGAAGGCTCACCTTCTTTCTATTTTCCTCTAGTGTTGGAACTAGACTTGTCATTGTTTATGCGGACGAGAGTTGTTGTAGTAGTGGGCGGTGAAATATCAGGGGAAAAGATCCTCCCTGTTCTTGTTACTTTACTATAACCTGCAACATTAGTAACATCAGCTTCATTTTAGTAGATCCAAGAATCTTGTTTTATCCCATGATAATAAACCTCGGCACCATAGTTCCATGGAACTGCTTTGTCAGAGGAGTAGGGAATAGGCCCGACGGTAGTGATTATTAAAGGAGCAATGGTTGGCTCATTGAAATTCTGATAGGTCCCTTTGGGGGGATCCTAAGCGGCTTGTTGGAGATGGTTATCATGGACATGTCTTCAGTTTTATTGGTTAAACTTTTGATGGTAGGAATCTTCTCAAACAGAATATCGCGGCTATTTATCAGGCGTTGCACACCTTCCTTCAGCCACTTGCACCCATTTACTTGTTAACCACAACAAATACAATCTTTAAAATAACCATGGAACACTTCGACTCTCAGAAAATTATCCTTCACGTTAGTTAGTGGAGTTGTTAAATCTTCAATGGAGGAAACAAAAGTAGCATCATCAATTGCATTAACAACTTTTCCATGGTTCAGCATTGGTGCAGTTATGACATTTGGAGTAGCAGGTGGATCAAATTCAATTATTTTATTGTCTATTAAATATTGGATCTTATTCTTCAGAGCCCAACATTAATCAGTTTCATGTCTAGGGCTGTTGGAATGATATGCGCACTTGGCATTTGGATTATACTTAGGTGATATGGTGTTTGGATTTGATGATGGATCACACAATGTCACTAGTTTGGCCTTCAATAGATGTTGCAAAGTTTGGGACAATGACATGCGAATCCTTGTGAACTGTCTTTGAGGAACTTTGGATCGCTGATTATTGGATGATTGCCTTTGAGAAGATGGAAGGTTGGAGATTAACACAACATTAACAGAAGGTCGATGATCCTTCTTGGTATGGGCCCTTGCCCCATACACATCATTTGTTTCCTTATTTTCAGTGAAAGGCTTCTTTACATCATTGGATGCGGAAGAAAATGTCATGGGATTTTTTCTGCTCTTAATGCCACTTTCGACCCTTTCACCAGTTAGGATCAACTCGGTGAAACCAGACCAAGAACTGCCAATCAATAGGTTGAAAAATGGGTCAGTTAATGTACCTATGAACATGTCAACTAGTTCTCTGTCATTTAATGGTGGTTTGACCCTACCAGCAAGATCCCTCCATTTTTGTGCGTACTCCTTAAACCCCTCATTAGTACCCATTGTCATACCTTAAAGTTGGACTCTAGTAGGTGCCAGATCGGCATTATATTAATACAGATGATAAAAAGTAGTGGCTAGATCTTCCCATGTATGGATGCAGGAACCCTTCAATTGATAGAACCATTCTAGTTGAGTCCCATCCAAACTCTCTTGGAAGAAATGGATCCATAGCTTTTTGTCGGTAGTGTGTGGCTGCATCTTGCGCTCGTAAGACCTTAGATGAAGTTTCGAGCAGGAAACCCCGTCACACTTAGAGAAGACCGGTATTTTGAACTTATGGGGGATGACAACCCCAGGTACTAAGCCCAACTCACTAAAATCCAAGCCAGACACGACTTGAATTTCAACTTCCTTTAGTCTATCCTCCAACTTCTTGTATTTATCCTCAGCCAGAGGATATTACTCATCAAAGTAATCTTCTTCTTTGGAAGCTTGATTATTGGCATACCCAGAACGGGTGCTCCTTGCCTCTTCGTCCTGATTTTCGTCCTCCTCAAATGACTCTTTGACTATCTGTAACTGACGAACTGGACCTTTGAACCTTTTACCCATGTTGATGAAGGCCTTCTTTTTGGTTTTCTTCTTGGCTACTAGTATAGTCATCAGTTCTTGTTGCCCATTGGCCAGGGTCAGCAAGGTCTCTTGGAACTGGGAATTCTGTGCTTGCAAGTCCTTCACTGTTTGTTCAATATCTATCTTGCTGAAATAAACAGTAGAAAAATAAGGAAACCTGTTGTGGAAAACTTGTTTATGCTATGATGCATGAAAATGGGTATGCAAATGATTTCAAGGATTTAGAAGATTTAAATTCTTTTAGACAAAAGGAACAAACGTCAATTGCATTAATAAGTTAAAACTGATTACAAACATGCCTCTTGGGCTTACAATGGAGGAAATAAACACAAAATAAACTCCTAATACAAAAAGGCCGAGAGCATCCTCTTCGGCGCAATTAGGGGTTCAAACTTCGCTCTTCATGAAGTTGTCTCGTAAGCTCCAAAACCTTCTTCTCACTTGAGTAGAATTGGGTTTCAAAGGTGTCTCGCTCTTCCTTTAGCTAAATCCAAGTTCTTTGAAAATCTTCAAGAGAAGTAGGCATGTTAGGATAAGGGACAGCATACGGAACATCTCCTTCGATAACAAGTTCCATGATGATAGGTAGGATGGCTTCATAAGTCATCATGTGGTTTTAGGCGCGAGTTCACACCCACTTGAGATAAGGCTCCAAAGGAATGGAGTTCTTATGGCCCAACGTCTTTCTATCAACCTTTTTAACCATTCCCTAAGCTCGTATGAATCTCCGACGATAACTTTGGACATCACTCTCATAGTCAAATGTAATTCCTTGGACAAGTGCATCATGAGGGCCATCCCTCCTAGCATACCCAAACAGTCGCAAAGCAAAACAGGGATTGTAGGTGATACCTCCCCTAATGCCAAGTAGAGGGACATTAGGGAATTCCCCACATCGGTTAATAATAGTAATGTCCTCCACATATCGAGCACACCAATAAATATCAGAATATGTGAGTGACATCAACCTACTAGACCATCTTAAGCCTTGCTCATTCTTCATAACAGATTAGGGCAGGTGAAAAATAAACCACCTAGCCAACAGAGGAGTGCAACACATAAGAAGTCTTCTTCTCTTCATGGTGCGAGAGTGAAGAGAATGCAAGATATCCCTAAGTAAAGTAGGCACCAGATTGTGAGATAGAAAAATCTTTATTGTGTTCACATCTATAAGTCGGTCCGGATTGGGAAATAGTACCATCACATAGATGAGAAGACCCAATACTTCTTCAAAGGCTTATAGGTCCAGAGCATCCCAAAAACCTTGAGCCTTCTCCAATAAAAACTTGGCTAGGAACCCTTTGACACCACTTCTCGTTTCCCAGTTGGCCACAACGTCAGATCGTTGCAAATGTAGTGCTCGATAAATATCCTCAGGTCTTGGGTCTCTTTCAATACCTTTGAAGGGTAGTTGATCAAGGATAGGGATTCCTAAGAGTTGAGAAAATTCTTGCATAGTGGGCACAAGTTGGTAATCTGGAAAAGTAAAGCAATGGTGCAAAGGGTCGAAGAATTGGAATAGCACTTTCACCATATCCTCTTCAAAGCTTGTTGTAACCAAGTTGACGAGACGACTATATTTCTTGATTAAGGGAGAATCATTGGGGACCCTTGATGCTAATTCCTTTATTTGAGGAGGTGTTTTGACGAGATTGATTTGGACAATATTTCTGCGAGTGAAAGTCATGTCCTACAAAACAAAACAAAAATAAATCTCTAGGTCCTTGAAATGGTTAGTGCAAAATTCCATGGTATGATGTCATGATGTTATGTACAAGTATATACAAAATCAAAACAAACACGTCCTTAGGTTTAGGATTGCATTAGGTTTCATTGGTAAAAACCCTCTTGAAGTTTAGTTGGCTCAACCTGTCTTAGAAAGTAATCGGGTTCTAGGGAATCTCAATATCACTAATCTTTCTTCATCGGGCATTGTTTCACCACAAGCCTCTTTATTGGAGACCGAAATATCCCGAAAGTATGATCTCAATGAGCATAGTATCGAGTATCAACAAACTTCAGACTGTACCAAAGTCGTCTACCTCACTACTTCCTAATGGCTAAGTTGTTTAATTAAAGGTTCTAAGGTCAGTTAGTGCTTCATGACACCACACAACGGCCCCGTATTCTCCTTGACTAGACTCAAGGGCTACCTATACCAACAAATATCTCACACTAACATAGCCATCACTTTAACCATGTCGGTATACCCCACAAAGTCCCCATGATTTATTTCTACTTACCTAATGGTGTTCCCAGATCGGATAGAGGATCAATACAAACCCAAACAAATACCCATAAATGTAAAGAAAAAAAAAATTAAATAATAAAAACAATTAAATATGATCTAACTCTAAGGTAACACTACTTATAAATCCTACTCCCCAACAGAGTCGCCAGTTCTGTAATATGGTGGGAGAACTGACTTGGTTGTTCTGCGTTTGATTGTAATTATTGTGGATAGCAAGAGTCGCCACCGACTTTTCTTTTATCCAATAAAGAAAGGGTGAAAAGAATAGGAAATACCTTTAAGATATTTTTCTTGAGTTCAGGGGGTAAGTTATGAAAAGGGAAGGTGTTAGCACCCTTTTCATCCATAGTTATCTATGGGATCTTAGTTGCTTGCTAGATCACTTTTGAAATTTCTTTGTTTGAAATGTGTTTGTGGTGGTTTTTGAAAGTATTTTGAAAAGTGTCTTCGCTTAGGCAAACTTTGTAATGATTCTCGTCTCTATAAGAATGTATACAAAGTGTTAGACTTTTTTTTGAAAATATTTCATGTTTTGAAAGTGTTTGGTGTGTTTTGAAAAGATGTTTGTTTTTTGAAGATGGATTATGAGAAAGTAACTAAGAACGTTCTACCTACTCAAAAGTATTTTGTTCATTTCTCTCTTTCCTTTGACATTGCTTTCTTACCATTGATTGGTAAAAAGCCTTATCTTTGGATGTAAAGGGACGGGCGTGGATCATCGTATAGTCATAGATAGCAATGTTATGAGATACCTAAGCATTTTTCTTAAGGGACTAAGATCATTTTTCTTAAGCAGTTTTCGCTAAGATGTCTCACATGCAAAACATAACCATTTTTAAGGCAACAAAGTGGAGTAAACCCTAGAGGTGTAAAGCGTGCGAGTGTATGATTTCATGCATTTTTGTCTTTGAATTAGGGTTTTCTACTTGTTGATTTTATGTCTTTCCATACAAACCCTAATTACTAGCATTTATATTTGAAAGTGATAAATTGCGGAAATGTAAAGTCCTACGCCATTACATCATTTTTGGGGGATGAGGGATACAAATGTACAAATGGGGACTGCAAGAAATTAAACCTAATTATCTATTACAACCATATTTAACTTGAATAATATACAAGAATTGGGATGTATATAATGTACAAGACATTAATGAAAGAAACTGAATTTGTTTTGATTATGTTAAAGAAAATATTTTAACCTAATTTTCTAAAAGAAGATAAATAGTTGGAAGTATGAAAATTAAACTAAGTTAATTTTAATTAAACACGAAAAACTAAAATATAATTTTAACATTAATTTAAAGAAAAGAAATTAAATAGGAAAATGTTTTTGGGTCTTTTATTTTAAGAAGTTAAATAAAATAAACTAAATAATTTAAATATTTAATATAATATTTTTGGTGTTTTTGATTAATAAAAGTAATAATAATACTAAAAACAATAAAAAATAGGAAATAAAATAACATATAAAATTAAAGTTAGGGGGGTGTTACTGGAAGCAAAATGAGAAAGCCCATAAGTTTTGTCTCAGGCGGGCCGCTAACAAGTACATGGAGGGGGTGATGCTAGAAGCAAAAGTGAGACATCCTAGAATTTCTGGCCCAGGCGTGTTGTTAACAAGTAAATGGGGGGGGGGGGGGGGGGGATGTTGGAAGCAAGAATGAGATGTCCTAGAAGTTCTGGCCCAAGCATGTTGTTAACAGGTAAAAAAGGGGGGTGATGCTGAAAGCAAAAGTGAGACATCCTAGAAGTTCTAGCCCATGCATGTTGTTAACAAGTAAATGGGGGGGGGTGCTTGAAGCAAGAATGAGAAGGCCTATAAGTTTTGGCCTAGGCATGCTGTTAACAGGTAAAAAAGGGGGGGTGATGCTGGAAGCAAAAGTGAGAAAGCCCGGAAGTTTTGGCCTTGGCGTGCTGTTAACAACCAAGTGAAGGGTGATGCTGCTGGAAGCAAAAAAATGAGAAATCCTGGAAGTTATGGCCCAGGCGTGCTGTTAACAAGCAAGTGAAGGGTGATGCTGCTGGAAGCAAAAAAATGAGAAATCATAGAAGTTCTGGCTCAGGCGTATTGTTTGACAAGTGAATGGGGGAAAATGTTAAGAAACGAAAACAAAAGTTGCTTCTGGGGCTAGAACCCAGGACCCTTAATATTAATGCCTTACGCACGCGCTCTCTACTACTGGGGAGGATATACATCCGGTATTATAAACAAAACCACAAATATATATTACAAAATCAGTTTTAATGATGAACTTCATCTTCTTCCTCGCGCCAGCCAGAGCATCTACAACTCATTCATTTCTCAACCAAAATGGAAAATGTAAACATGAAAGTTATGGAAAATTTCATCATGGTTCCAGAACTATAAAGCATTAAAACTATAAATCAGAAACAAACATGAATTTTGGTAGTCCTAATCTGAACCCTAATTTTTCCGAGAAGATCTGATCCTAAATTCTCTCTACTCAGGCCATATTAATAAAATCTATGGATATATACAGTTTCAGAGCAATGATATCTACATTTTGTCTTTGAAAACGCAAGCCTAACAATGCCTAAATAATGAGATGAAAATCATAAGAACTTACCTTTGCAGCTTGAGATCGTGTTTTAAATTAGAGCTTGATTCAAGTTGTTGTGATGATCTGGTTAGCTTCCTCAAATTCCCAAGAAGCTAATGCAATGGTTTGCTTGAGCTATGGATGGCTGGAATGTTCTGGAGAAGTCAAGATGTAATGCTCTGTTTTTGAAAATGAAGGTTGGTGAAGATGATGTTACAGTCTGAAAACAGAGGTTGTGATAACTTCTATATGTGTATATGAAACTTTATGGATGGTTTGGCCAAGAAACGAACGAGGGATTTTGGAGATTGGATTCAAAAATAAAAAATGACAAGTTTTTGTGCTTGTGTTGCAATTTCTGGTTCTAGGGAGTTTTAGTGAGTTTCAGGGCTTGTCTAATTCTCTTTCAGTTTGCAAATGAAGGTTTAATTTATATGCAAAAGGTTTAGAAGCTTGAAGAAGTCAGAAGTACAAAATCACATGTTATGGATTTTTTACTTGTTTTTGAAGCAAGCTTAGACAAACATGGTTTCAAGGCAAGGTAGGGTGGCTAGCAACTTTAAACATGCTTGTTCTGAATTTATAGGGGATGCTTGTGCAGAAAGAACAAACATAAAGCTCAAGGAGAATGGACTTTGTGATTAAAGTCACTTTTCTAGAATAAAATGTGAACTTTCTTCCTTAAATGGCAAGGTGTATTGGACAAAGCTTAAATCAAGTGGTTCATAGCTCAAAAGCTCGTGTAATCTTATGATTAAGGATAGATACAAAAGTTAGAGGGCCTGGAAAGTGGGACTATACATCATTTCTTGGAATTGGATCAGATGTTCATCATGAATCTGACTTATCATTTAAGAATGAATGTCCAACTTCTGATCTTCGATTCTCCCTGCTCTAGCATGATCTGAAAGAGTTCTTAGACTTTTTAGAAAGATTTTAACATGCTCTGCAATCCCTATTTGAATCACTTTTGCAAAGTCCCATTGTAACTGTGAAATTTGGCCCAGAAGTTTTGTCAAAATTCTGACTTAAAATGCTCAGAATTTTACTAAGTGTTTTAGTTTCATGGACACGTCTTCATGAATTTATAACTAGAGATCCAAGCATTTCTAGAAGAAGTTATGCCCTACAATGTTTCTGATCTCATTGAGATTTATAACTTCCATGTTGGAAGTTTTTCTTGAATCATCTTTCATCATGGTGAAAATCTGGCACAAAGTTATGAAACTATTATATTTTCTTAACACTTAGAAAAATTTCTAAGTGTTTAGAATTTTGACTTTTTTCAAAGTAATCTTGACTTTTGATTTCTTGATGAACAATCTTCATACTTTGACATATCTTGATGAAATATGATTTTTGAAACTTGATTTTTGATCCAAAAGTCAAAGTTTGACTTTTCAGTGTACAATTGACTTTTTCATAGTTGACCAAATTTCAATTATCAATCAATTGATGTTGAGAAATGTTTTAAACCATGCCATTAGGTAAAAATGACGCATTTTGATTCTTGATATCATGTCTCAAACCAACAAGTCATGTATTTGGGTCGAAAGTCAAAAATCGAGCCTTCTTAGTCAAAATCATAATTTTGACCATTTGTCCTTTTTGTGATTTGATCAAATTTATTGAGGAATTGTGATCCAAACTTGACCAATTGACATATATAAGTTCAACATGTTAATATGAATAAAAAGTTATGAAATTTAACTGTAAATTGACCACAGTTGACCTTTTACCCAATACAGTTGATTTTAAGTCAACTGAGCAAAAATGTGATCCAAAGCCTAAAACTTGATATGAGCAATCTTGGGAGCATTAAATGTCCAATTGTCCTTATACAAACTCCAACCCTAATTTTGAGTTATTAGTGTTTGGGGAGGTATCTCGAGCTGATCAATCCTTGTGCAGTCTTGAATCAATGGAGATCTTGTGAGAGAATCTTTGAGAAATTGAGAGGGCAAATTTTGGGGTACAACAACTTATAACCGGAGAAACCGTCCATGAAGGAAAACACTTTATGCTGAGTGATGTTGTCAACTAGAACATCAATATGTGGAAGTGGGAAGTCATCTTTGGGGCTTTCCCTATTCAGATCCCTGTAGTCTACACACATACACACTTTACCGTCTTTCTTAGGTACTGGCACCACATTTGCAACCCACTCAGGATAGGACGTAACGACTAAGAATCCTACATTGAATTGCTTCATAATCTCAGCCTTGGTCTTCTCCGACATATCGGGAAACATGCGACAAAACTTCTTTTTTATTGGAGAATAACCTTCTTTCATCGGTAAATGGTGAACCACAATATAAGTATCAAGCCCTGGCATGTCTTCGAACGAACAAGGAAAGATCTCAACATAATCGTGCAACATCTAAATTAATCTGTTTTTTACACTGCCTTCTAGGTTAGCACCTATTTTGAATTATTTCTTGTCCTCTTCAGTACCCAAATTCACAACCTTGACTGGCTCTTCATGCGGTTGTATAGCTCTTTCTTCTTGCTCTAACAGTTTAGCAAGTTCTCTAGGTACTTCACAATATTCCTCACCTCCGTCCTCGGCTCGGTAGATCAGATTTTCAAAGGTATAATTGGCAATAGCAGAATTGTTATCAATGAGATCCAGGGTAGATATGTATTCACAATTTGTTGTGTAGGTGTGTGTAAGAACACATAGCTATTTTGAAAGTAATAAAGTAAAAGAAAGACATAGAGAGCAAAATTTGAATGAAAACATCCAATGTTTTATTGAATGAAAATATGAAAATGAAATGATAACCCTAACAAATGGACCGTTGTTCCTCGGGTAAGGCACAAGGCTTAAAGTTATTGTTTAAAATTACATAGCCAAAACTGTAAAGCAAGAAAACAAAAAAAGGCATTTACTCCTGACTAAAGGAGACCGGTATAACGTCTTCAATCTTACAATTTATGAGTCCATTATCGGTGGTGGGAAAAATATAGTTATCTAGGTCGTAGTCACTATCATGTTGACTCCATTGTTGCTGACGCAGAATAGTGGTCTTCCAGCACGAGCACAATGAACAGCCCTCTGAGCCTCTACACTGAAACACAAACAAAATTTTTCAAACTTGTATGGAATGTCAAGAAGCTAACCCCAAGTAGTACAACCACCTTCTTCTATTACAACTTTGGAATCTTTCAGAGAAGCCATTATGGGTGGAGACTTGGTAATCTTAGGAATAGAAGAAATGTCCCCAGTAACAGTAGTTGTCTGAGGAATAACTTCAAAAGTCTGACAGGGAGTTTCGATGAATTTGCTGTCCATCTCAACATACTTGAATGAGTCCAACTGACTTACCATGTACTCTTCTTCACAACAAACCGTAACAACCTTTCCTTTCACGGGATATTTCAGCTTTTGATGTAGAGTGGAGGTAACAGCGCCTGCCTCATGAATCTAAGGGCGTCCAAGTAAATAGGAATAGTTCGGTTGAATATCCATTACATAGAAGTTAGATTCGAATACCTACAAACCTACACTGATTGAAAGATCCACCTCTCCGTGCACCATCCTTTTTGAACCATCAAAGGCTCTCACCACAATATCACTGGGTTTCAGCATAATTCACTCACAGTTAAGTCTGTTTAAAGTACCCTTCGGTAGAACATTTAATGAGGAACCCCGTATCAACTAGAACATGGGCTAAGGTAGTGCCCATGCATTCAATAGAGACATACAAGGCCTTGTTATGGTTTCTTCCTTCGGGAGTTAGATCAGCATCAGAAAAACCTAGCCCATTATCAATCATCAGGCTAGCAACATAATATTCAAATTGAACAGCAGAAATTTCTTGTGGCACATGCGTAGATTTTAAGAACTTCACTAAAGCTTGCGCATGGGCTTTAGAGCACAACAAAAGGATTAACATGGCTATTTTAGAGGGATTCTGCCTCAGCTGTTCAACAATCTTGTAATCACTTTTTCAGATGATTTTTAATACCTCCTCTAACTCTTTTCTGGAGGTATCTTCAGCGATAGCTTCTTTAGGTGCCTCCTTCTAGGCAGGCTCTGTCATTTGTTCTTTTCCCCGAGTCTCAGCAGTTGACTCGTTAGCATTAACACAAACTGGTGTGTCGACAGTCTTCAGAGAGATTTCTGGAGAGAAAACCCTTCCACTTCTAGTAACTTTACTGGTCCCAACAATATTTTGAATATTGGGATCATCAACTTCAATATCTTCACTTTCAATAGTCGATGGCTCTAGATTGACACCATGGTAGTAGACATCGGCCCCATAATTCAAAGGGATAACTTTGTCCGAGGAAAATGGGATAGGTCCGAGTGTGGTGATTATTAGAGGAGCAACTCTAGGTTCAACTTTAATCTTCACAAGGCCTTTGGCAGTGACCTTGATAGGAGTGCCATAAATTATAGATACCTCTTCAAGCTCTAAGTCTCGAAACAAATTCTCAATAGAAAGAGTCTTCTCAACTAGAATTATGTGGTTATCCATCAGACGTTGGATACCTTCTTTCAGCAGTTTGGAGCCATTGGGTTGGGCTGCACAGCAGTAGCATCTTTCAATGCAACCCAGAAATAAACTGGCTTATAACTAGTTCTTCTTAATAATCAGGAGTGGAGTAGTCAATTCACTTATAGCAGAAACATATGAAACATCATCAATAACACTTATGCCTTTGTTGTGCTTAAGCATAGGTGTAGTAATCACATTGGGGGTCTCGGGAGGATCAAAATCAATCTCTTTGTTGTCAATCATATCTTGAATTTTATTTTTCAATGCCTAGCAGCTATTTGTGTCGTGTCCGGGACTATTGGAATGATAGATGCATCTTACATTAGGATTGTACTTAAGGGAGGAAGTGTTGGGATTCTGAGGCGGATCTCTTAATGTTATCAACTCTGCCTTCAATAGATGTTGTAATGCCTGAGACAATGTCATGTTGATCTTAGTAAATTATCTCTTGGGTGCGTCTGAATTACGCTGATTTCCTTATTGATGTTGTTGCACGGGCGCATGATTAGAAATTAGCACAACTCCCACTAACTGGTTGCGGTCATTTCTAGCACGACCCTTATGGCCATACACAACATTAGTTTCCTTCTTTCCATTAAACATATTCTTCACAGTACTTGAAGACGCAACCACTTGAATTTTTCCACTCCTGATTCTACCTTTAACCCGTTCCCCTGTTAATATCAGCTCGATGAATCCGGCTTAAGAGCTTCCGATCATATGATTAAAGAAAGGACCTGTCATAGTTCCCATAAACATATCAACCAGCTCCCTATCAGATAAAGAAGGTTGAACTCTCCCAGCTAGATCCCTCCATTTATGGGCATACTCTTTGAAGCCTTCATTCGAGCCCATAGTCATACTTTGTAATTGCATGTGATTTGGTGTAAGATCAGCATTGTATTGGTATTGTTAGTAGAATGAAGCAGCTAAATCTTCGCAAGTATAGATATTGGTCCCTTCCAGCTGATAGAACCACTCTAATTGTGTTCCTGATAAGCTTTCTTGAAAGAAATGCACCCATAACTTCCTGTTTGCAGTATGGGGTTAAATTTTCCGAACATACGACCTTAAATGAAGCTTTGGACAGGAAACACCATCATACTTCACAAAGGTAGGGACCTTGAATTTGTGAGGAATTACAACTCCCGAGATTAAACCCAGATCTCCAAAATCCAACCCAGGAACTCTCTGGATCTCCATATCATTGAGACGATCTTCCAATTGTTTGTATTTATCATCAGCAGGAGGATATTGTTCATCTAAATAGTGTGCTTCTTCTTCATCAGAAACCTTGTTATCATTATCCTCAGCTTTCACACTCTTATCATCTTCCTCTTGCTTATCATCTTCATTTGATGGGACCTCAAAATCTAGAGCCCTTCTGACCAGACCTTTGAACCTTCTACCCATATTAAGAACGACATCTGGTTTTTTTAGTCTTTTTCTTCCTATCTTTGGTGATGAGGGTCTTCAGCTCGTCCTGTCCCTTGGCTAAGTCCAGGAACATTTGTTGGAATTGAGCATTTTGAGCTTGAAGTTCTTTGACAGTTTGTTCGAGAGTCATCTTTTACTTAAATAAACAGCGAGAAGATGAGAAAACATGTCTTAGGAAATACCTGTTATGATGATATGTATGGTATGCATATGCAGTATTTTCAAGGATCTCACAGGATAAACAAAAATGAAATGTTAGAAGTTGAGTCTAGCTGTAACTTTGCCTGAAGAACTTTACGTCTTTGTTTTTTAACGTCCTTGTATAAGAATCAAGCTCACCATGTCAAGTGGGTCCTAGCCTTTGACTTAAAGGAACTTACTTCAGTATTTGACGACATTTGGTTAGAGGAAAATAAATGCTCTTGCCCCTTGCTAGAAGTCTTGTTCATGATAAACCTGCATCACAGGTCCCTAAGATCCTTGAAAAGGGTTAGTGAAAATGCCATGGTATGATGTTATGATGTCATGTTTAAACAAGATAGAAAACACAAACGAATCACACAAAAGGCCTTAGGTTTTAAGTCTTGCATGAGGTCTGTAAGCAAGTACCCTTTTCTATTGAAGTTCAGTTAGCTCAACCTATCCTAAAATAGTAACCGGATTCTAGGAATATCATATCACAGATATTTCTTGAAGGTTTTATTTTAGTATAGCAACTGATTTACCACCAAAACATTCTACGATTCGAATCTCAATGAGTGTAACATTGAGTATCAACCAACTCTGGACTGCACCAAAGTCGGCTATCTCACTATCTTCAAATGGTCAAGATGGGTCAATTAAGGTTCTAAAAGTCAGTTAGTGCTTATGACACCATGCGGCAGCCTAATGTTATACTCGATTGACTCAAGGAACATTGGTGCAAACCAAAGTGTCACACTAACGTAGCCATCACTTCAACCATATCGGTCTACGCTGACAGTTTCCATGATCTATTGCTACTTACCTAAGGTATCCCTAGATCTGGGTGTAGGATCTTTGCAATAAATTAAACCCAAGAAAACCTTAAAATAAAGAAAGCAATGTGTTGTACCCCAAAATTTTCCCTATCTATTCTCAATACATTTCTCACAAAAGATCTCAAATGCTCAAGGGTTCTCAAGGGTTTGATCAAACAAGCTCACCTCCTAAGCATTGAGCCTCCAAATTAGGGTTTTGGTTTTCTCAAGGACAATTGGACTTTTGATGCCTCAAATGAATTTCATGGTTCATTATAGGTCTCCAAGATTTCCCATACCAAGTTTCGATTCTTGCATCACAAATTTGCCCAGTCAATTGCTCAGGTGATTGAAAATCAGCTATATTGGGTAAAAAGTCAACTATGGTCAATATAAAGTCAAACTTCATTATTTTTGGCCAAACGTCAAGATTTTTAAGTCCTATTCATCAATTGATCAAGTTTTGATCATAATTCCTCAAGGAAAGCACTCAAATCATCAAAGGGGCAAAATTGTCAAAATTAGGATTTTGACTGAGAATGACTGATCATTGACTTTTGACCTAGTACATGACCTAATGACTTAAAGCATGATCTAGAGGACTAAAATACAACATGTTGACCTAATTTCATGGCTCAAATCATTTCTCAAGATCAATGGATTGATAGTTGAATTTTGGATCAACTGATGAAAAGTTAATTGATACACAAAAAGTCAAACTTTGACTTTTTGATCAACATTGAATTTCAAAGATCAAGATTCAACAAGATACTCAAAAATATCAAAATTGATCATCAAGAATCAAGAAAGTCAAGAAAGTACACAAAAAGTCAAAGTTTTCATTACTTAGAAAACTTCTAAGTATTTTTTAACCTTGATAAATTCAATACTATATGACAATTTTTCATCAAGATGCCAGATGATTCAAGGAAAACTTTCAACATGAACGTTCTAGATATTGATGAACTCTACAACTTTGTATTAGAGGGTTGCTGTCCAAAAAATGCTTCGATTTTAAGATATAAGCTCACAAAGTCATGATATTTTTAATAAAAAACTTAGTGAAAATTTTAGCAAGTTTAGGCAGATTTTTGACTTAACTTCTTGGCCAATTTTCACCAAGCTCCATGTTTATTTAGACAAAGTGGTTTACATCAAGTTTGTAGATAATGTTTCAAGGTTTCCAAAATTTCAAGGAACTTGAAGAGATCATTTTTGAGCTAGGATAATCGAAGAGAAGAAGTTGGGTCTCCATTCTTGATTTATAGGTCATCTTTCATGAAGAACACTTGATCCAATCTTCAAGCATACTGCATAATATTGCTTTGCAGGTCTTCAAACATGCAAATTTATCCATAATCAGATGTTTACTCAACTTATTGATCCATTATACAATTGATTGAGCCATTTCCAAACCATTTTCCATTAATGGAACAAAGTTCACACTTCCATTCTTGAAAAGTTGCTTTATAAATAATGTCAACTCTCCTTGAGCCCATACATTGTTGCTTCTGACTCCAAAACATTTCAAAGCAAGAAGCAACATATCTACAACCTATTAACCACCCTACAAGCTCTTGTACTTCACATTGAAACCATAAATTTCAACTTTACTTCAAAAACAAGTTTCAATACCATAACATGTGATTTCTTGTTTCTTATTATTTCAAACCCTCAAACCTTTCCTATATAAATAGAGAGGTCATTTTCAATCTAAAGGACAAATTCACAAGCCTTGAAACACCCTGAAACTCCCTAAAACTCATAACTGCATCCAAACCTCCATAACTTATCATTTCTAGCCAAAAAATCCAATCTCACGATCCACTCGTGTGTTTTCCCTATAAATAATTCTCAAAGCTTCCATACATCAAATATAACTCATTCCCATCCCTGTTTCACAAATTTAACTCCATCTTCATCATCTTCCAAACTAAAAAACTCAACTCTGCATATTGACTTCTCCAGCACGATTCAACCACTTTCAACACAAAGTAAAAGTTGTATTAGCTTCCTTGGAGTCCAGTGAATCTATTCAGATCACCACCATGCCTTCAGAAGTGCTCAAACTCCATACACGATTTCCAATTTTGAGGTAAGTTTTCTCAACTTTGAACTCTCTCTACAAGCATCATCAATGGTTACTTTGTGAATAAAAAATGTAGACATCATAGCCCTGAAGCTAACCATGCCCTTAGATTTCATTTATGTTGCCTGAGTGATTCGAATTTTGAAGATGAACTTTCTAAAAAAATTAGGTTTTTATTAGGTACCAGTAAAATTCTCATTCATCTTTCATGAAATCTATATGGTTGAATTCGTATTGAAAAATGGAGCAAGTTTCATGTTCATACTTTTGCAAATGGTTGAGAAATGAGGGAGTTCAGGAATTCAAAAATCTTGTAAATGGAAGCTGGCACAAGGTTAAGGATGAAGTTACATTTAGAAATGAGTTTGTAATATATTTGTTAGTTGTTATTCTGTAAACGGATGAAACAGCCACCCCAATGGAAGAGAGAGTGCGCGTAAGGCATTGAACTATAGGGACCTGGGTTCGAGCCCCAGTGGTACCCTTTTGCTTTTTTTCATATCTTCTTATTTCAGGTTGCATGCTTACAAGCTATGCGCGTGTACCATACACCCTCATTCCATCACCAAGGATCATCATAGGGTCTCATCCAACACACCACAAGGCAAGCCCATGGTGCACCCAAAGAAGCCATACATTTTGAATCACAAGATATGCGTTGAACCTGTTTGTTTTGGGGCCTAACTTATTTCTGATTCTCAACCCCCCCCCCCCCCCCCCCCCCCCCCCATTTTACTTTTTAAAATGCAAACCCATTCACATTTTTTATTTCATTTATTCTGATTACAAAAACATATTGGGCTTTTTCTTTGTGCTTATTTCTAACCCCATTTTACCTTTTAACACCCAACCCATTTATCTTTATATTTTTATTTTTATTTATCTATTTATTTATTTTATTAAAACCAAAAACACAAAAATATATATTTTCATTAATTAATTCAATTTAAGTATTTTATTTTATTGTTATTAAATTAAATTCTATTATTTTCTTTTACATTGTAGAATATTTTTTTAATTAATACTAACATTCAAATTATTTTCCAAAAAAAATTATTTAGACCTAGGTTTTATTTTCTTCTTAATTTCAATTAAACTTAGATTTTAGGTTTTGCTAAATAACTTCTCTATAATTAAAATTAATTTGTTCAATTAGGTTAATCTCTAAACCTTTTCATCAAAAAACCTAAAAGCAATTTCTTCATCTTTACATTTTGTGCATAATTATTGTTGTAATTCATATTCAATGGTTTGTAATAGTAATTAGGGCTTTATTTCTTTCATCCCACCATTCACAAAATTGTACCCCCCATTCCCAAAGTGTTGTAATAGCGTAGAACATTTAAATTCTGATATTTATCGCTTTCCTTATTATTGCTAGTAATTAAGATTTGCATGACAAGACTTAAAATCAAATATTATACAATCCTAATTCAAAGATAAATACTTGAAATCAAACACTTTGCATATATGCACCTCTTGGGTAACCCACACGCTAGATATATCAAGTTGGAGATCTAGTGATCAAACACATTATTTTACCACAAAGTGATCCCAGGGGCAAATAGACTCCTACCTATGAAGGACCATTTGTAATCAAGAACATCTTCTCCGGTGGGGCAATGATCTTAACCACCATGGAGGGCGACGACCTGTCGCATCCTGTGAACGCGGACATAGTCAAAAGATACTACGCATAAGAGACCCGCTAGGTTGACACACCTAGGCAAAAAATGGGCATCCCAGCAAACCAAAAAGTTTGGGCAAAAATTAGGGATAATATATAATAAATAAAAATTTGTACACCCGGCAAGTTGAAAACCCGAAAGGGCGACTTGGGCAAAAAAGGGTTTCCTAGTGGACTGAAAACCCAAAAGGGCGGTCCAGGAAAAAGTTAGGGAATTAAAGCGTATGACTATGTCCCGTTGGATCACTTTGTGGACAACCTCTTGAATTCCATTGACAAACTCGGAGTTTCTGATCAATTCAATCATCTTCGGACGAAGCAACAAATAGACAGGATATTCGGAGACACAAAGACTATAGCAGAATGGGAACCCCATGGGATTATCACACATAGTTATCTTTCTTTGTATAAACTTTTCTTATTTTATGGCACCATCCTCTTACTAGGATGTCTGTCTCCTTTATACAAAATACTTATTCAAAGTAAATACAAAGATATCTCTTTAGAGTACAAAAAAAAACTATTTGTCCCTTTCTTTACACTTGTGTTCTATGTGCAAAAACGTCCAATGATTCATTAATGAATATATGCATTTGAACATAATTACTATTTACAAATAAACAAAATGAAAGAAGACAATTACTAACAGATTGAAAGAATAGGAAAGCGTCTTTAGGCTATTCCATGAGCAATCCCCATAGTACGTCATTTAGATCCCCAACGGAACTAAAACTTCAAAATCCCCGATGGAAACCATCCAGTTTCTCCAAATTCCCTGGCATGTTGTTTTGAAGCCTGAAATCCAACCGGATAACAGCTGACTTCCGACACTCCCCAACCGAACAAAGACTCCCATTATTAATCCCCAGTAGAAGTCATCCAAATTCTCTGGATTCCCCAAGCAGATTCCCCAAGCAGATTCCTCAAGCAGTATACGGCATTGCTCTCACAATAGGATTTTGTCAATACTTCAATTTCAAGACATGAAGAATCCACATATCCTCAGCAGCAGTCAAGGATTTATTTTCCTCAATCATAAAGCAATACAGCAAATCAGCTTACATGTGCATGCATTACATTCACATATCATAAACATTGATAAAACACATATATTGCATCATACATTTCATGCAACATAATTTTATGTTCCAAGCTAACATTTTACCCTTTGCAGGATAAGATCAATAGCTACCGTTAACAATGTGCAATCATGATACAGTTCAGATACGTTCCAGACACGGATGCCATTCTGTTACTCATTCAGATTCAACTATCGGATACAGTTCAGATACGCTCCAAATACAGATGCCATTCTGATACTCATTCAGATTTCAAGTTCAAATACGCTCCAGATACGGATGCCATTCTGTTACTCATTCAAAGACAGATTTTGATACAGTTTAGATATGCACCAGATACGGATGTCATTCTGTTACTCATTCAGATTAAACCTTTTGATACAGTTCAGATACGTACCAGATACGGATGCCATTCTGTTACTCATTCAGATTCACCTTTTGATACAGTTCAGATATGCACCAGATATGGATGCCATCCTGATACTCATTCAAAGATAGCTTTTAGATACAATTTAGATACGCACCAGATATGGATGCCATCCTGATACTCATTCAAAGACAAATTTCAGATACAGTTTAGATACGCTCCAGATACGGATGCCATCCTATTACTCATTCAGATTTAGACTTCAGATACAGTTCAGATACGCTCCAGACACGGACGCCATTCTAACACTCAAACACTCTTGGATGGCATCTACAAGCCCATCCGCAAAAAGATTCTATCACCTCTCTAAATGCCATCTTTAAGCCCATTCCTTCAACCGCGCGTCATCGAGTGCAAATTTCTGGGCACTCTAGTGTCCAATCATTTTCTCATCTTCGAGTCGCGAATGGAAAAACTCGTCACTCTAACTCTCCAGGTTTAAGAAGATTGAACAGGGGCAGCTGTTGTACCCCAAAATTTGCCCTCTCATTTCTCAAGGATTTTCTCACAAGATCTTCTATGACATCAAGTTTGCAGCACTGATACATCAATTTAGGCTTGGAATTGGCAAAAGGGCAAAATGGTCAATTGCATACTAGAAAGTCAAACTTTGACTTTTTGGTCAACATTACATTCACATGATCAAATTTCATCAAGAAACTCAAAAATATGAAACTTGATCATCAAGGAATCAAGAAAGTCAAAAGTCAATGTTAAAGTTCAAACCCTTCAAGACTTAGAAATTTTTCTAAGTGTTTTTATACATGATAATCTCATTTCTTCATGCCAACTTTTCACCTTGATGCATGATGATTCAAGAGAAGCTTCCAACATGAAAGTTGTAGATCTCCATGATAACTACAACATTTCTTTACACAACTTCTCCTAAACAGGCTTGGATTTCAGGTTATAAATTCATGAAGTCATGACATTTTCATTTAAACATTTAGAGAAATTTTCAGCAGTTTTGGTCAGGTTTTTATCCCAACTTCTTGCCCATTTTTCATCAAGTTCTAGTTTGATTTAACAAAAGTGGCCAGCATGAAAGTTATAGAGGGTGTTTTAAGCTTTCCAAAACATCCAAGAACATGAATTTATCTTATTTGAGTTAGGAGATACAAGGATCTGAAGTTGGACATTCATTCTTGATTTACAAGGCAGATTTGTGATGAACAAGGAACAAGAATCTTAACCATGCTGAATAATCTCCAATTTGCAGGCCTTGTGACTTGCAACTCTTACCATAATTTAATGCTTACACAAAGTTTTGAGTTATGGTCCATTGGGTTTAAGAATTATTCAAGTGATCTTTCTATTTTTGGCACAAAGGCACCATTGCCATTCTTGCAAAGTTCACTTTATTCATAAAGTCAATTTCTTGAGCCTCTAACTTGTTGTTCTAATCATACACAAATCAGAAGGGCATGCTTAAAGTGTCCAACATCTCTATGCAACAAAGTACAAAGCATTGGAACTACAATCTTTAAGCTTGCTTCATGTACAATCTAACCTAGCCATAACATGTGATTAAAAATCTGAGTTTCAAATCTCAAACCTTCTCTATAAATAGAGAGGCCAGTTGCAAGAGAAAGGGGTTGGAAAAATAGGTTGGAAAAGAGTTAGAAAAAATAGAGAGAACAGCCAGAAGTTTTATTGATAAACCCTTAAAATCTCATATTCACAAAAAAGCCATAACAGTCCATAAAACCTCCACTCTTGAGTTTTGAAGTCTAAACCTTTAAACCTCTCACACTTTTCATATTCCATCTAAAAACCATCCAAACATTTCATACCACACAGAGGTCGTTCAAGTAACCTTCAACAAAAAAAGAAAGTCTAGCAGCCTGTTGGAGCTTCTTTAAGGTTCATACAACATCTTGAAGGGTATTTGGATTCAAAACCTAAAGTGCAGTTTTAAGGTAAGTCATCTTTACCTTGCCTTTTCCGTACATCAACTTTTCTGTTTATAGGATGTAGCAATCACTATTTTTGAAGTTAATCATTTATTTGTTGTTCATGTTATTCGTTCATATGTTAAAAACAAACTGATGTATGCAAAGAATGGTGTTTAAGGCAGAAAAATGCAGTATGTATCGACACATATCCACATGTGTCGACCCATCTTAGTGAAAATACAGGGTATGAGTCGACACATGACCCTCATGCGTTGACCCATACTGAGTTCAGGTCACTAAACAGAAGCTGGAAAGGCCTATGAGTCGATACATACGCGTTTCACGTCAATTCAAAAGGCATATGAGTCGATACATCCCATTATGGGTCGACTCATACTGAACATATTTCACTTTACAGGAGCAAGGAGATGCCATGTGTCGATGCATAGCAGCATGGGTCGACACATAGCAGGCCAAAATGCAGTTTTCCTTTTATTTTACACTGTTTTCACATTCTTTTCATTATCATTCGATGTGGTTGTAATATTTTAGTTCCTACTTCACCCCCATTGTTAAATTGTACCCCATCCCCATAAAGTGATGTAATAGCTTAGATTTCACTTTCCGCTTTTTACTTGCTTTTCATATATTGCTAGTAAATAAGATGTATGGAAAGATGAAATCAACAAATAGATGACTTTCAAATATAAGACAAAATGCATGCAAAATAACACACTTGCACACAAACATCTTTAGGGTTTCTCCACTTGATTGCCTTATACAAAAATGGCCATATTACGCATGCGAGGTATCTTGGCAAAACAAACAAATATAAAGATCATAGTCCCTCGATGACGCTATTCAAAAGGTTGCCTTATAAAATGATCTTGGTCCCTCAAAATGCTAAGATACTTTGCAAACATTGCTAATCATGGCTATACGATGACCCACGCCCATCCCGTTCACATCCAAAGATAGGGTTGCTTACCAAATCAATGGTAAGACAACAGTGTCAATGGAATAAAAAAAAGCACAAGAAAGACATTTGAGTAGGTAGATAGCTTCTAGTTACTTGCTCCATTTCAAACTACTATCCTTGCTATTTTCAAAACACACACATTTCCAAACATTTTACAAACATTGAAAACATTTTCAAAAAGACAAACATCTTTGTATACATTCTTACGAACGAGAATCATTACAAAGATTGCCTAAACGAATGGCCTCTTTTACAAAATACTTTCAAAACCACACCAAACACAATTTCAAACAACAAAATCAAGTGATCTAAGCAAGTAACTAAGAGCCCATGGAAACCATGGACGAAAAGGGTGCTAATACCTTCCCTTTTCATAATCTACCCCCCGAACTCAAGAAAACATCTCAAAGGTATTTCCTGTGCTTTTTCACCTTTCCTTTTGGATAAAAGAAAAGTCGGCGGCGACTCTTGCTAACTGCAACATTTGCGATCAAACGCAAAACACTCAAGTCAGTTCTCTCACCGTATCACAGAACTGGCGACTCTGCTAGGGAGTATATTATAAAAGTGGGGTTACCTTAGGGTTTAGATCACATTTATTTGCTTACATTATTTGACTTGTTTGCTTTACATTATGGTTCTTTGTTTGAGTTTGAATCCTCTACTCGGATTTAGGAAACATTATAGGTAAATAGCAATACGTTGTGGAAACTGTGGGGGGTATACCGACATGGTCTAAGAAATAGCTATGTTAGTGTGACATATTTGTGGGTACCGGTAGCCTTCGAGTTAATCAAAGAGAATACGGGGCTGCTAAGTGATGTCATGAAGCACTAATGAACTTCTAGAACCCTTTACTTGACCAACTTGGCCTTTAGGATGGAGTGAGATGGCCGGCTTTGGTACAGTCCGAAGTTGGTAGATACTCGATACTACACTCATTGAGGTTTGGTTTCTTGGGATATTTTGGTCTCCATTAAAGAGGCTTGAGCTAAAACAATGACTGAGGAAACAATCCAGTGATATTGAGCTCCTTAGAACCCGGTTACTATTACTAGGACAGGTTGAGCCAACTAAACTTCAAGAGGGTACTTACCTATAAAACCCCATGCAAGCCTAAACTAAGAACTTGTTTGATTTGCTTGTATATGCATACTTGTACATAACATCATGGACATCGTGATTATCATATGCATCCACTAACTATTTCAAGGATTTTGGAGATTCATCTTTGTTCTTGTTTTGTAGGATATGGATTCACTTCGCAGGAAAACTATCCAGATCAACCTTGTAAGAATTACTTACAACTCAAGGAGCTAGCTTCAAGGATCCCGGAAAACTCTCCATTCACCGAGAGGCATGGTCGTCTACTCAACTTGGTCACCTCCAACACAGAGGAGGATATGATGAAAGTGCTCTTCCAGTTCTTTGATCCTTTACATCATTGCTTTACTTTTCCTGACTATCAACTTGTGCCCACTTTGGAAGAATTCTATCAACTCTTGAGGATTCCTATTCTCAATCAACTACCTTTCAACGGTACGGAAAGAGATCCAAAGCCAAAAGAGATTGCTCAAACCCTGCACTTGCACTCATCTGATGTCGCAACTCATTGGGAAACTAGAAGTGGTGTCAAAGGTTTCTTGGCAAAGTTTCTGTTTGAGAAAACCCAAAGCTATTGGAATTCCATAGACTTGCAAGCATTTGAGGAAATTGTGGCTCTTCTTATCTATTGGATGGTCTTGTTCCCCAATCCTGACCAACTCATAGATGTGAGTACTGTCAAAATCTTCATGTCACGCAATCCGGTGCCTACATTACTAGGGGATATCCTACACTCTTTTCACACTTGTACAATGAGGAAAAGAGGTGTCCTTATGTGTTGCACTCCTCTCCTGGCAAGATGGTTTATTTCTCATCTTCCCCAACCAGTCTTAAGGAATGAGCAAGGTTTAAGGTGGTCACAAAGGTTAATGACGCTCAAACATTCAGATATTCATTGGTGCTCTCGATCCAAAGAGAATGTTATCATTGTTGACCGTTGTGGGGAATTCCCTAATGTCCCTCTACTTGGAATTAGGAGAGGAATCACCTACAACCCATGCTTAGCTCTAAGACAATTTGGGTATGCCCGAAGGGATGGCCCACATGATATGCTGATTCAAGGCTTGGTTTTCGACTACGACAACGACAATCAAGGTCTTCGCCAGAGATTCATCCGAGCTTGGAGGATGCTAAACAAGGTGGATAGCAAGACTTTGGGACACAAGAATTCCATCCCTCTTGAGCCTTACCTCAATTGGGTACGAACCCGCGCTCAAAGTCTTATGATGCCTTATCCTTCCATTCTCCCAGTGATTTTTGAGCCTGTTAAGGAAGGAGAAGTTCCATACACTATCCTACATCCTGACATGCCCATATCTCTTGAAGATCTACAAAGGGATTGGATACAACTCAAAGGAGAGCGAGATACATTCGAAGCCCAATTCTAAGTAGGTGAGAAGATGGTTTTGGAACTCACTAGGCTACTTCATGAGGAGCAGGCCCTAAATGCCTACATAGCACCAAAGAGGATGCACACTACTTTTTTATCTTAGAGCTTTGTATTATTTTGCCCAAGGGGCATTGTGTACTCAAACTCTATTTTATTAATATAACGGGTGTTTCTTTTTGTTTAAAACAAATTTGAATTTTTAAATCCTTGAAAACATTGCATGTATACATATCATTCATCATAACACAAACAGGTCTTTTGCAACAAGTTTCCTCATCTCTCTAACTATTTATTTCAGTAAGATGGATCTCGAACAGACGGTCAAAGATCTTCAAACTCAAAACATGAAGTTTCAACAGTTACTCACAACCCTGGCCAAAGGACAAGAGGAGATGAAGACTCTGTTGGCAAAAGAGAAAAAGAAGAAAGAGAAGAAACCAACTGGCATTGTAATCATGGGGAGAAGGTTTCAAGGACAAACTAGAAGAACCTTGAATTTCGCAGCAACATCTGATGAAGGGGAAGGGAAAGGAAAAGAAACAGCAGTTTCGTCAGACTCTGAAGATGAGGAAGAAGAGGAAGACTACTCTGAGGAACAGTACCCTCCGGCTGATGATAAGTACAGACACCTTGAAGAGCGTTTGAGCGCTATGGAAATACAAAGGGTACCAGGTCTAGACTTTGAGGAATTGGGGCTAGTATCGGGAATTGTGATCCCACCAAAGTTCAAAGTGCCGTTGTTTGCACAATATGATGGGGTGTCATGTCCTAAAATGCACCTCCGATCATACGTGAGAAAGATTCAGCCGCACTCTACCGATAAAGACCTGTGGGTGCATTTTTTCTAAGATAGTTTATCCGGAACACAACTCGATTGGTTTTACCAATTAGAAAGGGCCAACGTCCACAACTGGGAAGACCTTGCCACAGCTTTCTATAAACAATACCAGTATATGCAGATTTGGCGCCTACTCGTACTCAACTTCAGAGTATGGCTATGGCTTCAAATGAGGGTTTCAAAGATTACGCACAGGAATGGAGAGATCTAGCTGGAAGAGTGCAACCCCCTCTGTCTGAAAGGGAGTTGGTGGATATGTTCTTAGGCACTCTATCGGGTCCTTTCTTCAACCATTTGATTGGAAGTTCATCTGCTGGATTTACTAAGTTAATATTAACCGGAGAAAGGGTGGAAGTTGGCATTAAAAGTAGAAAGATTCAGAAAGATTCATCTGCCTCTACAGCTGTAAGAAAGCCTTTCACCAGGAAAAAGGATGTATCTGCTGTTTATCCACAAAGAAACCAAGGGAGAGCTGAACGCCGACCAATGGTAGGGGCCGTTATGATCCCAAAATCTATATTTGATCAACCAAGAAGTAACCAACCAAGGGTGGAAAGGCCAGTACGACAGATCACCAGAATTAATATGACCCTAGCCCAGGTCTTACCACATCTTCTGAAATCTAATTTGGCAACTTTGAAGGAAGCTCCAAAGAATCTCAACACGGCGTCCCCTCATTATCACCCGAATTCCAGATGTGCATACCATTCTGAAAGTCCGGGCCACGACACCAACAACTGTTGGGCTTTGAAAAACAAAATTCAAGACATGGTCACAAAAAACCAAATGTCATTTCTGCTCCTATGCCTAGACATGGTCACAACGCCAATGCTATCGAGGAATATTTGTTTGTTGCTATAGTGAATGAACTCTTGACTCCGCTCCCAATCATTAAGATGAACTTGTTGAAAGTTGGTATATTCCTAGGTTGTAATAAAGACTGCCATCTTTGCTTATCCTTACCGACTGATTTCCCTCTGTTGAAGACAGTCATTCAACGCCTGATAGACAACCAAGAAATTCTGTTTGAAAATGCTCCTGTTTCACCCATTCCTATTGAAGATGTTTCAATCATAACCATCTCCGCCAATCCTTCTAGGGTTCCCAAAAGACCTGTAGGATTACATCAGTTCCAAAGACTACTCCTCTCATAATTACAATGCCTGGGCCGGTCCCGTATGAATTAGATAAAACAGTACCGTGGAATTACGGTGGAGAAATCTACTACCATGGTATCAAATAAGATGGGCTAACCGCCGAAGAAGTGAGCTCCGAAGAAGATGATTCCGACATTAGCAATATTTTTGGAACTAGTAAGATTACCCGTAGCGGTAGAATCTTCTCTCTAGAGATTTCCCCTCCAAAGGCAGTTTTTAGACCCGTGGTCGTTTCGAAGATTACCTCTGTACCAATAATCATACCTGCAAGTACGCCTACCAACAAAGACGACACGATCCCTGTTGTTATCCCTACCAACACTTCTACTACTGAAAATCGAGGAAAAAGCATTCAAGAAGAGCCTGTCCGGATGAAGGCTCAATCACTAGCTATCCCCGAAACATCCAAGAAGGAAATGGAAGAGATCCTGAGGATAATAAAGAAGAGTGACTATGACGTGGTTAAACAGTTGGGGCAAACTCCCTCCAAGATCTCCATGCTAGCATTGCTGCTGTGCTCTGAGGCACATGCCAAAGCTCTGGTAAATTTTTTGAAGACAACCCATGTGCCACAAGAGACGTCTGCTGACCAATTCCAAGACTATGTGGCCAGTTTGACAACTGATAACGGCCTAGGCTTCTCTGATGCTGATTTGACGCCTAGAGGGAGAAATCACAATGAGGCATTGAATGTCTCTATGGAGTGTAGAGGAACAACTCTGGCCCATGTCTTGGTGGACACGGGATCATCTTTGAACGTCTTACCAAAGAAAGCTCTTGACATATTGGATTGCAGAGGGCTGACATTGAAACCCAGTAACATAGTTGTGAGAGCATTTGATGGATCAAAGAGGATGGTCCACGGGGAGGTGGACATCCCCATAAAGGTGGGAACTCAGACTTTCAACTCAACCTTCTATGTAATGGACATCCGCCCCTCTTACTCCTGTCTGTTAGGATGGCCCTGGATCCATAATGTTGGTGCTGTCACCTCTACGCTACACCAGATGCTGAAGTACCCGGTACATGGAAATATCATCACTGTCCACGGAGAGGAGGAGTACATGATTAGTCATCTAAATTCTTTTCGATATATGGAGTTGGATGGCAAGTTCATTGAAACTCCTTTTCAACATTTCAAAGAGGTCTCTCAAGAAATAGCAGTAACCAAGGCGGTATCCCTGATTCCCAAAATCACAAGACCTTTGCTTCGGATGTCATCTCTAAAGGACGCCAAGGCAGTAGTAGAAGAGGGTGGATGCACCATCTGGGGGAAGCTTCCGGACATCCCGTATAAATCAGACAAGTTTGGCCTGGGGTTGCCCGTGCTAGAGGGCCACCTTTGAAGATTAGTAATCGAGAGGTCAACGCAGTGGAAGATGGTGAAAAAGATGGAAGCTTGGGAGATTGGATATTTCCTACTATCAACGGAGGACTTCGCAATTGGGAAGCCATAGACTTTGTCCCAATAACTTTCATATCTCATTAATTTATCTTTTACATTTCTGTTGTACTTGTAATATTCACAAATAATTCGCACTTTAAAAACCTTGTGTCTTACCCGAGGTACAATGGTCCATTTGTAAGGGTTTTTATTTCATCTTCATATGACATTCAATGAATCATTGACGTTTTTTTTTTCATATGCAAACCTTTTGTGCTCATTGTCTTTCTTTTACATTTTATTTTTTAAAGATGGCTATACCCTTACACACACCCACACTCACAAATGCAGGTGCCCCTCCATTTCGGATCCCATGGGTAACAATACTGCTATGGCCTTTAGTGACTCTGAAGACCTAAGCTACCAAGCCGAAGACGAAGGTGAGGAATATTGTGAAGTACCAGGAGAATTGGCCAGACTACTACAACAAGAGGAAAGAGCTATTTAGCCTCATGAGGAACCGTTGGATACAATTAATTTGGGTACCGAGGAAGATAAAAAGGAAATCAAGGTGGGTGCCAATCTAGAGCCGAGTGTCAAGGAACGTCTAATCCAGCTATTGCATGATTATGTTGAGATCTTTGCCTGGTCATACAAAGACATGCCAGGGCTTGATACAGACATCGTGGTACATCGTCTGCCCACAAGAGAAGACTGTCCACCAGTGAAACAAAAAGTCCGCCGCATGAGACCTGACATGTCAGAGAAGATCAAAGCGGAAGTCATGAAACAGTTCAATGCTGGATTTTTGGCTGTCACTTCCTATCCTCAATGGGTTGCCAACATTGTTTCCGTGCCTAAAAGAGATGGCAAAGCACGAATGTGCATGGATTATAGAGATTTAAATAGGGCCAGCCCTAAAGATGATTTTCCACTTCCCCACATTGACATCCTAGTTGACAATACGGCCCAGCACAAAGTGTTTTCCTTCATGGACGGATTCTCAGGTTATAACCAAATCAAAATGGCACCTGAGGACATGGAGAAAAATACATGTGTCACACACTGAGGGACGTTCTGCTATAAAGTGATGCCATTCGGACTGAAGAATGTTAGGGCAACCTATCAACGCGCCATGGTAGCTTTGTTTCATGATATGATACATCATGAGATAGAAGTCTATATAGATGACATGATATCCCGGTCACAAACTGAAGAGGAGCATCTTGACCACTTGCAAAAGTTGTTTGTGAGATTGAAGGAGTACAAGTTAAGATTGAATCCAAACAAGTGTACATTCGGAGTCCGGTCCGGTAAACTCTTAGGTTTCGTTATCAGCAACAAAGGCATCGAGGTTGATCCTGCCAAGGTTAAAGCGATACAAGAAATGCCTGCTCCTCGTACTGAGAAGGAAATCAGAGGATTCTTGGGATGCCCGAACTATATTTCCAGATTCATTTCTCACCTGACAGCTACTTGTGAGCCAATCTTCAAACTACTGAAGAAAGATCAAGTAGTCAGATGGAATGATGAATGCCAGTTTTCTTTTGACAATATCAAAGAGTACTTACAAGAGCCTCCTATTTTGATGCCACCGGTCGAGGGAAGACAACTAATCATGTATCTGACTGTTTTAGAGAACTCAATGGGGTGTGTATTGGGGAAGCATGACGAGTCTGGCTGAAAAGAGCATGCTATTTATTACCTGAGCAAAACGTTTACCGACTGTGAAACCAGATATTCACTACTCGAGAAAACTTGATGCGCTCTAGTATGGGCTGGTCGCTGGCTAAGACAATATATGTTGACTCATACTACTTTGTTGATATCTAAGATGGATCCGATAAAATACATCTTTGAAAAGCCTGCTCTGTCTGGGAGAATAGCTAGATGACAGATGATCCTAACAGAATATGATATACAGTACACTACCCAGAAAGCTATAAAGGGCAGTGTGCTAGCTGATCATCTTGCTCATCAAGCTGTAGAAGATTATCAGTCCATGAAGTTTGAATTCCCGGATGAGGACATCATGACATTAGACAACTGTGAAGAAATCGGGCCATATGACGGACCTGAACAAGGATCCCGATGGACCCCGTTCTTTAATGGGGCATCCAATGCACTTGGTAATGGTATCGGCGCTATACTCATATCTCTGGAAGGTTGTCATACTCCCTTTACTGCCAGACTTTGCTTCAACTGTACGAACAACATGGCGGAATACGAAGCATGCATCTTTAGTCTCAAGGCTGCCATAGACTTGGGAATCAAATACTTAGATGTATTCGGAGATTCAGCTTTAGTCATCAGTCAGATCAAAGGAGAATGGGATACTAAGCACCCAAACCTTATCCCTTACAAAGAACATGTTTTGACATTGCTACCATATTTTGAGAAGATTACCTTCGAGCATTTCCCACGAGAATAAAATCAGCTAGCAGATGCTCTAGCCACAATGTCATCTATGTTTAAACTTAATTGGGATAACGAGGCTCCCCAGATCACCGTCGAACGAATGGATGAACCAGCACACTGTCACGAGATTAATACTAAAGAAGTAATGGACCAACCTTGGTTTCATGAAATCAAGAGGTATCTTGGGGCTCAAGAATATCCAAAAGGAGCTTCAATCAATGATAAAAAGTACTTAAGGAGATTCTCTGCTAAGTTCTTCTTGAGTAATGGCATCGTGTACAAACACAATCATGACTCTATTCTGCTCCGTTGTATGGATAAGATTGAGGCTGAAAAGATCATGGCTGAATTACATGAAGGTACCTTTGGCACTCACTCCAGTGGGCATACGATGGCAAAGAAAATACTACAGGCAGGCTATTATTAGTCTACCATGGAAGCAGATTGCTATCAACACTCTCGGACCTGTCATAAGTGTCAAATTTATATGGACAAGGTGCACGTACCTCCGGTTCCTCTAAATGTCTTGACAGCTCCTTGGCCCTTGGCTATGTGGGGAATCGATATGATTAGGGAGATCAAGCCTATAACGTCCAATGGACACCGCTTCATTCTAGTGGCCATTGACTATTATAAAAAGTGGGTCGAAGCAGCTTCCTTTGCATCCGTCACTAAGAATGTTGTTGCCCGTTTCATCAAGAAGAATCTCATTTGCCGGTACGGTATCCCAAAAAGGATCATTACTAATAATGGTACAAACCTTAACAATAATATGATCACCGCCTTGTGCAAGCAGTTCAAGATTCAACATCACAATTCATCCCCCTATCAGCCAAAGAGGAATGGTGTCGTTGAAGCTGCAAATAAAAACATTAAAAAGATCATACAGAAAATGACAGTCACCTACAAGGACTGGCATGAGATGTTGCCATTTTCTCTCCACGGGTATCGTACCACGGCTCGCAGGTCAACTGGGGCAACACCTTATTCTTTGGTTTATGGCATGGAGGTTGTCTTGCCTATTGAGGTTCAGATCCCCTCTCTGAGAATTATGAAGGATGCAGGTTTGAATGAGGACGATTGGATCCAGACTCGGCTTGATCAACTAAACTTAATTGATGAAAAAAGACTTACTGCTGTTTGCCATGGTCAGATATATCAAAAATGGATGATCAAGGCTTTCAACAAGAAAGTCAGACGCCAGGTATATCAAGTTGGAGATCTAGTGATCAAACGCAATATTTTACCACAAAGTGATCCCAGGGGCAAATGGACTCCTACCTATGAAGGACCATTTGTAATCAAGAAAATCTTCTCCGGTGGGGCAATGATCTTAACCACCATGGACGGCGACGACCTGCCGCATCCTGCGAACGTGGACATAGTCAAAAGATACTACGCATAAGAGACCCGCTAGGTTGACACACCTAGGCAAAAAAAGGGCATCTCGGAAAACCAAAAAGTTTGGGCAAAAATTAGGGATAATATATAAAAAAAAATTTATACACCCGGCAAGTTGAAAACCCGAAAGGGCGACTTGGGCAAAAAAGGGTTTCCCAGTGGACTGAAAACCCGAAAGCGCGGTCCAGGAAAAAGTTAGGGAATTAAAGCGTATGACTATGTCCTGTTGGATCACTTTGTGGAAAACCTCTTGACTTCCATTGACAAACTCAGAGTTTCTGATCAATTCAATCATCTTCGGACGAAGCAAAAAATAGACAAGATATTCAGAGACACGAAGACTATAGCAGAATGGGAACCCCATGGGATTATCACACATAGATATCTTTCTTTGTATAAACGTTTCTTATTTTTATGGCACCATCCTCTTACTAGGATGTCTGTCTCCTTTGTACAAAATACTTATTCAAAGTAAATACAAAGATATCTCTTTAGAGTACAAAAAAAAACTATTTGTCCCTTTCTTTACACTTGTGTTCTATGTGCAAAAATGTCCAATGATTCATTAATGAACATATGCATTTGAACATAATTACTATTTACAAATAAACAAAATGAAAGAAGACAATTACTAACAGATTGAAAGAATAGGAAAACTTCTTTAGGCTATTCCATGAGCAATCCCCACAGTACTTCATTTAGATCCCCAATGGAACTAAAACTTCAAAATCCCCGGTGGAAACCATCCAGTTTCTCCAAATTCTCCAGCAAGTTATTTTGAAGCCTGAAATCCAACCGGATAACAGCTGACTTCCGATACTCCCCAACGGAACAAAGACTCCCATTATTAATCCCCAGTAGAAGTCATCCAAATTCTCTGGATTCCCCAAGCAGATTCCCCAAGCAGATTCGTCAAGCAGTATACGGCATTGCTCTCACAATAGGATTTTGTCAATACTTCAATTTCAAGACATGAAGAATCCACATATCCTCAGCAACAGTCAAGGATTTATTTTCCTCAATCATACAGCAATGCAGCAAATCAGCTTACATGCGCATGCATTACATTCACATATCATAAACATTGATAAAGCACATATATTGCATCATACATTTCATGCAACATATAATTTTATGTTCCAAGCTAACTTTTACCCTTTGCAGGATAAGATCACCAACTACCGTTAACAATGTGCAATCATGATACCATTCAGATACGCTCCAGACACGGATGCCATTCTGTTACTCATTCAGATTCAACCTTTTGATATAGTTCAGATACGCTCTAGATACGAATGCCATTTTGTTACTCATTCAGATTCAACTATCAGATACAGTTCAGATACGCTCCAGACACGGATGCCATTCTGTTACTCATTCAGATTCAAATATCAGATACAGTTCAGATACACTCCAAATATGGATGCCATTATGATACTCATTCAGATTTCAAGTCCAGATACGCTCCAGACACGGATGCCATTCTGTTACTCATTCAGGTTCACCTTTTGATACAGTTCAAATATGCACCAGATACGGATGCCATCCTGATACTCATTCAAAGACAATTTTTGATACAGTTCAGATACGCACCAGATATGGATGCCATTCTGTTACTCATTCAGAGACAGCTTTTGATACAGTTCAGATATGCACCAGATACAGATGCCATTCTATTACTCATTCAGATTCACCTTTTGATACAGTTCAGATACGCACCAGATACGAATGTCATTCTGTTACTCATTCAGATTCAACCTTTTGATACAGTTCAGATACGTACCAGATACGGATGCCATTCTGTTACTCATTCAGATTCACCTTTTGATACAGTTTAGATATGCACCAGATATGGATGCCATCCTGATACTCATTCAAAGATAGCTTTCAGATACAATTTAGATACGCACCAGATACGTATGCCATCCTGATACTCATTCAAAGACAAATTTCAGATACAGTTCAAATACGCTCCAGATACGGATGCCATCCTGTTACTCATTCAGATTTAGACTTCAGATACAGTTCAGATACGCTTCAGACACGGACGCCATTCTGACACTCAAACACTCTTGGATGGCATCTACAAGCCCATCCCCAACAAGATTCTATCACCTCTCCAAATGGCATCTTTAAGCCCATTCCTTCAACCGGGCGTCATCGAGTGCAAATTTCAGCTATGCCTAGACATGGTCACAACGCCAATGCTATCGAGGAATATTTGTTTGTTGCTATAGTGAATGAACTCTTGACTCCGCTCCCGATCATTAAGATGAACTTGTTGAAAGTTGGTATATTCCCAGGTTGTAATAAAGACTGTCATCTTTGCTTATCCTTACCGACTGATTTCCCTCTGTTGAAGACAGTCATTCAACGCCTGATAGACAACCAAGAAATTCTGTTTGAAAATGCTCCTGTTTCACCCATTCCTATTGAAGATGTTTCAATCATAACCATCTCCGCCAATCCTTCTAGGGTTCCCAAAAGACCTGTAGGATTACATCAGTTCCAAAGACTACTCCTCTCATAATTACAATGCCTGGGCCGGTCCCGTATGAATTAGATAAAACAGTACCGTGGAATTACGGTGGAGAAATCTACTACCATGGTATCAAATAAGATGGGCTAACCGCCGAAGAAGTGAGCTCCGAAGAAGATGATTCCGACATTAGCAATATTTTTGGAACTAGTAAGATTACCCGTAGCGGTAGAATCTTCTCTCTAGAGATTTCCCCTCCAAAGGCAGTTTTTAGACCCGTGGTCGTTTCGAAGATTACCTCTGTACCAATAATCATACCTGCAAGTACGCCTACCAACAAAGACGACACGATCCCTGTTGTTATCCCTACCAACACTTCTACTACTGAAAATCGAGGAAAAAGCATTCAAGAAGAGCCTGTCCGGACGAAGGCTCAATCACTAGCTATCCCCGAAACATCCAAGAAGGAAATGGAAGAGATCCTGAGGATAATAAAGAAGAGTGACTATGACGTGGTTAAACAGTTTGGGCAAACTCCCTCCAAGATCTCCATGCTAGCATTGCTGCTGTGCTCTGAGGCACATGCCAAAGCTCTGGTAAATTTTTTGAAGACAACCCATGTGCCACAAGAGACGTCTGCTGACCAATTCCAAGACTATGTGGCCAGTTTGACAGCTGATAACGGCCTAGGCTTCTCTGATGCTGATTTGACGCCTAGAGGGAGAAATCACAATGAGGCATTGAATGTCTCTATGGAGTGTAGAGGAACAACTCTGGCCCATGTCTTGGTGGACACGGGATCATCTTTGAACGTCTTACCAAAGAAAGCTCTTGACATATTGGATTGTAGAGGGCTGACATTGAAACCCAGTAACATAGTTGTGAGAGCATTTGATGGATCAAAGAGGATGGTCCACGGGGAGGTGGACATCCCCATAAAGGTGGGAACTCAGACTTTCAACTCAACCTTCTATGTAATGGACATCCGCCCCTCTTACTCCTGTCTGTTAGGATGGCCCTGGATCCATAATGTTGGTGTTGTCACCTCTACGCTACACTAGATGCTGAAGTACCCGGTACATGGAAATATCATCACTGTCCACGGAGAGGAGGAGTACATGATTAGTCATCTAAATTCTTTTCGATATATGGAGTTGGATGGCAAGTTCATTGAAACTCCTTTTCAACATTTCAAAGAGGTCTCTCAAGAAATAGCAGTAACCAAGGCGGTATCCCTGATTCCCAAAATCACAAGACCTTTGCTTCGGATGTCATCTCTAAAGGACGCCAAGGCAGTAGTAGAAGAGGGTGGATGCACCATCTGGGGGAAGCTTCTGGACATCCCGTATAAATCAGACAAGTTTGGCCTGGGGTTGCCCGTGCTAGAGGGCCACCTTTGAAGATTAGTAATCGAGAGGTCAACGCAGTGGAAGATGGTGAAGAAGATGGAAGCTTGGGAGATTAGATATTTCCTACTATCAACGGAGGACTTCGCAATTGGGAAGCCATAGACTTTGTCCCAATAACTTTCATATCTCATTAATTTATCTTTTACATTTCTGTTGTACTTGTAATATTCACAAATAATTCGCACTTTAAAAACCTTGTGTCTTACCCGAGGCACAATGGTCCATTTGTAAGGGTTTTTATTTCATCTTCATATGACATTCAATGAATCATTGACGTTTTTTTTTCATATGCAAACCTTTTGTGCTTATTGTCTTTCTTTTACATTTTATTTTTTAAAGATGGCTATACCCTTACACACACCCACACTCACAAATGCAGGTGCCCCTCCATTTCGGATCCCATGGGTAACAATACTGCTATGGCCTTTAGTGACTCTGAAGACCTAATCTACCAAGCCGAAGACGAAGGTGAGGAATATTGTGAAGTACCAGGAGAATTGGCCAGACTACTACAACAAGAGGAAAGAGCTATTCAGCCTCATGAGGAACCGTTGGATACAATTAATTTGGGTACCGAGGAAGATAAAAAGGAAATCAAGGTGGGTGCCAATCTAGAGCCGAGTGTCAAGGAACGTCTAATCCAGCTATTGCATGATTATGTTGAGATCTTTGCCTGGTCATACAAAGACATGCCAGGGCTTGATACAGACATCGTGGTACATCGTCTGCCCACAAGAGAAGACTGTCCATCGTGGTACATTCCAGTTTTCTTTTGTTGCCAGGAAATCAGAGGATTCTTGGGATGCCTGAACTATATTGCTAGATTCATTTCTCACCTGACAGCTACTTGTGAGCCAATCTTCAAACTACTGAAGAAAGATCAAGTAGCCAGATGGAATGATGAATGACCTTGGCAGGATCAACCTCGATGCCTTTGTTGCTGATAACGAAACCTAAGAGTTTACCGGACCGGACTCCGAATGTACACTTGTTTGGATTCAATCTTAACTTGTACTCCTTCAATCTCACAAACAACTTTTGCAAGTGGTCAAGATGCTCCTCTTCTGTTTGTGACCGGGATATCATGTCATCTACATAGACTTCTATCTCATGATGTATCATATCATGAAACAAAGCTACCATGGCGCGTTGATAGGTTTCCCCAACATTCTTCAGTCCGAATGGCATCACTTTATAGCAGAACGTCCCCCAGTGTGTGACACATGTATTTTTCTCCATGTCCTCAGGTGCCATTTTGATTTGGTTATAACCTGAAAATATGTCCATGAAGGAAAACACTTTGTGTTGGGCCGTATTGTCAACTAGGATGTCAATGTGGGGAAGTGGAAAATCATCTTTAGGGCTGGCCCTATTTAAATCTCTATAATCCATGCACATTCGTGCTTTGCCATCTCTTTTAGGCACAGAAACAATGTTGGCAACCCATTGAGGATAGGAAGTGACAGCCAAAAATCCAGCATTGAACTGTTTTATGACTTCCGCTTTGATCTTCTCTGACATGTCAGGTCTCATGCGGCGGACTTTTTGTTTCACTGGTGGACAGTCTTCTCTTGTGGGCAGACGATGTACCACGATGTCTATATCAAGCCCTGGCATGTCTTTGTATGACCAGGCAAAGATCTCAACATAATCATGCAATAGCTGGATTAGACGTTCCTTGACACTCGGCTCTAGATTGGCACCCACCTTGATTTCCTTTTTATCTTCCTCGGTACCCAAATTAATTGTATCCAACGGTTCCTCATGAGGCTGAATAGCTCTTTCCTCTTGTTGTAGTAGTCTGGACAATTCTCCTGGTACTTCACAATATTCCTCACCTTCGTCTTTGGCTTGGTAGATTAGGTCTTCAGAGTCACTAAAGGCCATAGCAGTATTGTTACCCATGGGATCCGAAATGGAGGGGCACCTGCATTTGTGAGTGTGGGTGTGTGTAAGGGTATAGCCATCTTTAAAAAATAAAATGTAAAAGAAAGACAATAAGCACAAAAGGTTTGCATATGAAAAAAAAAACGTCAATGATTCATTGAATGTCATATGAAGATGAAATAAAAACCCTTACAAATGGACCATTGTGCCTCGGGTAAGACACAAGGTTTTTAAAGTGCGAATTATTTGTGAATATTACAAGTACAACAGAAATGTAAAAGATAAATTAATGAGATATGAAAGTTATTGGGACAAAGTCTATGGCTTCCCAATTGCGAAGTCCTCCGTTGATAGTAGGAAATATCTAATCTCCCAAGCTTCCATCTTCTTCACCATCTTCCACTGCGTTGACCTCTCGATTACTAATCTTCAAAGGTGGCCCTCTAGCACGGGCAACCCCAGGCCAAACTTGTCTGATTTATACGGGATGTCCAGAAGCTTCCCCCAGATGGTGCATCCACCCTCTTCTACTACTGCCTTGGCGTCCTTTAGAGATGACATCCGAAGCAAAGGTCTTGTGATTTTGGGAATCAGGGATACCGCCTTGGTTACTGCTATTTCTTGAGAGACCTCTTCGAAATGTTGAAAAGGAGTTTCAATGAACTTGCCATCCAACTCCATATATCGAAAAGAATTTAGATGACTAATCATGTACTCCTCCTCTCCGTGGACAGTGATGATATTTCCATGTACCGGGTACTTCAGCATCTAGTGTAGCGTAGAGGTGACAGCACCAACATTATGGATCCAGGGCCATCCTAACAGACAGGAGTAAGAGGGGCGGATGTCCATTACATAGAAGGTTGAGTTGAAAGTCTGAGTTCCCACCTTTATGGGGATGTCCACCTCCCCGTGGACCATCCTCTTTGATCCATAAAATGCTCTCACAACTATGTTACTGGGTTTCAATGTCAGCCCTCTGCAATCCAATATGTCAAGAGCTTTCTTTGGTAAGACGTTCAAAGATGATCCCGTGTCCACCAAGACATGGGCCAGAGTTGTTCCTCTACACTCCATAGAGACATTCAATGCCTCATTGTGATTTCTCCCTCTAGGCGTCAAATCAGCATCAGAGAAGCCTAGGCCGTTATCAGCTGTCAAACTGGCCACATAGTCTTGGAATTGGTCAGCAGACGTCTCTTGTGGCACATGGGTTGTCTTCAAAAAATTTACCAGAGCTTTGGCATGTGCCTCAGAGCACAGCAGCAATGCTAGCATGGAGATCTTGGAGGGAGTTTGCCCCAACTGTTTAACCACGTCATAGTCACTCTTCTTTATTATCCTCAGGATCTCTTCCATTTCCTTCTTGGATGTTTCGGGGATAGCTAGTGATTGAGCCTTCGTCCAGACAGGCTCTTCTTGAATGCTTTTTCCTCGATTTTCAGTAGTAGAAGTGTTGGTAGGGATAACAACAGGGATTGTGTCGTCTTTGTTGGTAGGCGTACTTGCAGGTATGATTATTGGTACAGAGGTAATCTTCGAAACGACCACGGGTCTAAAAACTGCCTTTGGAGGGGAAATCTCTAGAGAGAAGATTCTACCGCTACGGGTAATCTTACTAGTTCCAGCAATATTGCTAATGTCGGAATCATCTTCTTCGGAGCTCACTTCTTCGGCGGTTAGCCCATCTTATTTGATACCATGGTAGTAGATTTCTCCACCGTAATTCCACGGTACTGTTTTATCTAATTCATACGGGACCGGCCCAGGCATTGTAATTATGAGAGGAGTAGTCTTTGGAACTGATGTAATCCTACAGGTCTTTTAGGAACCCTAGAAGGATTGGAGGAGATGGTTATGATTGAAACATCTTCAATAGGAATGGGTGAAACAGGAGCATTTTCAAACAGAATTGTCTATCAGGCGTTGAATGACTGTCTTCAATAGAGGGAAATCAGTCGGTAAGGATAAGCAAAGATGACAGTCTTTATTACAACCTGGGAATATACCAACTTTCAACAAGTTCATCTTAATGATCGGGAGCGGAGTCAAGAGTTCATTCACTATAGCAACAAACAAATATTCCTCGATAGCATTGGCGTTGTGACCATGTCTAGGCATAGGAGCAGAAATGACATTTGGTTTTTTGTGACTCTTACCATAATTTAATGCTTACACAAACATTTGAGCTATGGTCCATTGGGTTTAAGCATTATTCAAGTGATCTTTCTATTTTTGGAAGAAAGGCACCATTGCCATTCTTGCAAAGTTCACTTTATTCATAAAGTCAATTTCTTGAGCCTCTAACTTGTTGTTCTAATCACACACTAATCAGAAGGGCATGCTTAAAGTGTCCAACATCTCTATGCAACAAAGTACAAAGCATTGGAACTACAATCTTCAAGCTTGCTTCATGTACAATCTAACTTAGCCATAACATGTGATTAAAAATCTGAGTTTCAAATCTCAAACCTTCTCTATAAATAGAGAGGACAGTTACAAGAGAAAGGGGTTGGAAAAACAGGTTGGAAGAGAGTTAGAAAAAATATAGAGAACAGCCAGAAGTTTTATTGATAAACCCTTAAAATCTCATATGCACAAAAAGCCATAACAGTCCATAAAACCTCCACTCTTAAGTTTTGAAGTCTAAACCTTTAAACCTCTCACACTTTGCATATTCCATCTAAAAACCATCCAAACATTTCATACCACACAGAGGTCGTTCAAGTAACCTTCAACAAAAAAAGAAAGTCTAGCAGCCTGTTGGAGCTTCTTTAAGGTTCATACAACATCTTGAAGGGTATTTGGATTAAAAACCTAAAGTGCAGTTTTAAGGTAAGTCATATTTAACTTGCCTTTTCCATACATCAACTTTTCTGTTTATAGGATGTAGCAATCACTATTTTTGAAGTTAATCATTTATTTGTTGTTCATGTTATTCATTCATATGTTAAAAACTAACTGATGTATGCAAAGAATGGTGTTTAAGGAAGAAAAATGCAGTATGTATCGACACATATCCACATGTGTCGACCCATCTTAGTGAAAATACAGGGTATGAGTTGACACATGACCCTCATGCATCGACCCATACTGTGATCAAGTCACTAAACAGAAGCTGGAAAGGCCTATGAGTCGATACATACGCGTTTCGCGTCGATGCAAAAGGCGTATGAGTCGATACATCCCATTATGGGTCGACTCATACTGAACATATTTCACTTTACAGGAGCAAGGAGATGCCATGTGTCGATGCATAGCAGCATAGGTCAACACATAGTAGTCCAAAATGCAGTTTTCCTTTTATTTTACACTGTTTTCACATTATTTTAATTATCATTCGATGTGGTTGTAATATTTTAGTTCCTACTTCACCCCATTGTTAAATTGTACCCCCATCCCCATAAAGTGATGTAATAGCTTAGATTTCACTTTCCGCTTTTTACTTGCTTTTCATATATTGCTAGTAAATAAGATGTATGGCAAGATGAAATCAACAAATAGATGACTTTCAAATATAAGACAAAATGCATGCAAAATAACACACTTGCACACAAGCATCTTTAGGGTTTCTCCACTTGATTGCCTTATACAAAAATGGCCATATTACGCATGCGAAGTATCTTGGCAAAACAAACAAATATAAAGATCATAGTCCCTCGATGACGCTATTCAAAAGGTTGCCTTATAAAATGATCTTGGTCCCTCAAAATGCTAAGATACTTTGCAAACATTGCTAATCATGGCTATACAATGACCCACGCCCGTCCCGTTCACATCCAAAGATAGGGTTGCTTACCAAATCAATGGTAAGACAACAATGTCAAAGGAATAAAAAAATGCACAAGAAAGACATTTGAGTAGGTAGATAGCTTATAGTTACTTGCTCCATTTCAAACAACTATCCTTGCTATTTTCAAAACACACACATTTCCAAACATTTTACAAACATTAAAAACATTTTCAAAAATACAAACATCTTTGTATACATTCTTACGAACGAGAATCATTACAAAGATTGCCTAAACGAATGGCCTCTTTTACAAAATACTTTCAAAACCACACCAAACACAATTTCAAACAACAAAAGCAAGTGATCTAAGCAAGTAACTAAGAGCCCATGGAAAACCATGGATGAAAAGGGTGTTAATACCTTCCCTTTTCATAATCTACCCCCGAACTCAAGAAAACATCTCAAAGGTCTTTCCTGTGCTTTTTCACCTTTCCTTTTGGATAAAAGAAAAGTCGGTGGCGACTCTTGCTAACCGCAACATTTGCAATCAAACACAAAACACTCAAGTCAGTTCTCCCACCATATCACAGCATCCTACAAGTTGTCTTTTATGATTGTACGACGACTCACGCCCGTCCCTCACATCCAATGATATGGCTCTCTACCAATCAATGGTAGAGTAGCACTATCTAAAGGAGGGGGAAAAAGAACAAATACTTTTTGAGTAGGTAGATTTCTCGTAATTGCTTGCTCACAAACAAAATCATTTACACCCCACACTTTCAAAACACTTTTCAAACAAACATTTTGTATACATTCTCAACGATACGAGAATAATTACAAAATTGCCTTACATTGGCATTTTCAAACATCTTTCCAAACATTTTCTTTCAATAAATATTTTCAAAACCAACACTTTGTATACATTCTCAACAATACGAGAGTCATTGCAAAGTTTTCCAAACTTAGGCGTATTCAAAATATTTTCAAACTTACACAAACACAAAGCATTTCAAAGTAAGCTAGCAATTAAGATCCCGTAGATAATTACAGATCAAAAGGGTGCTAACACCTTCCCTTTTCATAACCTACCCCCTGAACTCAAGAAAATTCTCAAAAGGGTCTTTCCTGTTCTTTTCACCCTTTTCTTTATTGGATAAAAGAAAAATCGGTGGCGACTCTTGCTATCCACAACATTTGAAATAAAATGCAAAACACCCAAGTCAGTTTTCCCACCATATCACAGAACTGGAGACTCTGCTGGGGAAAGCTATACTAAAAGTGGGGTTACCTTAAGATCTAGATCACCTTTATTTTCTTTACAAGTTTCCTTTGTTTTCTTTACATTTTGGGTCTATGCTTGGGTTTATTACTTGTAAAGATCCTATACTTGGATCTGGGGCATATTAGGTAAGTAGCAATAGATCGTGGAGATTGTATGGAATAGACCGATATGGTTGAAGCGATAGCTATGTTGGTGCGACACATTTGTGGGTACTGGTGTCCCTTTAGTTAATTCAATGAGAATACAGGGCCGTTGAGTGGTGTCATAAAGCACTAACTGATTGTAGAACTTTAGTTGAACAACTTGGCCATTAGAAAGTAGTGAGATAGCTGGCTTTGGTGCAAGGTTGAAGTTGGTTGATACTCGATACTACATTCATTGAGATTAGACTTTCAAGATATTTCGGTCGTGAAAAAAGATTGCTTGTGCTAAAATAATGCCCGATGAAGAAAGATCAATGATATTGAGATTCCTTAGAACCCGGTTACTTTCTTTTAGGACAGGTTGAACCAACTAAAACTTCAAGAGGGTACTTACCTATAAACCTCATGCAAGCCTAAACCTGAAGCCTTGTGTGCTTTATGTGTATATGATTATTTGTTCATAACATCACAACATCATGCCATAGCATTTTCACTAACCATTTCAAGGACCTAGGGATTTATCTTTGTCCTATTTTATAGGTTATGGCTTTCACTCGCAGAAATACCATCCGAATCAGCTTTGTAAAAGTGCCTCCTCAACTCCAAGAGTTAGCATCGAGGGTTCCTTATAATTCTCCGTTCACCAAAAGACATGGTCGACTTCTCAATCCGGTTACCTCAAGCTTTAAAGAAGAAATGATGTGTGTGCTCTTTCAATTCTTTGATCCTAAACATAATTGATTCACCTTTCCCAATTATCAATTGGTTCCCACAATGAAAGAGTTATCTCAACTATTATTAGTACCTATTCTTTATCAAGTGCCCTTCACCGATTTAGAGAAATATCCATAACCCGAGGAGATTGCATCAGCCTTACATTTGAAAAAGTCTGACATTGTAGCAAATTGGGAAACAAGGAGCGGAGTCAAGGGTTTTCTAGCTAAATTTATGTTAGAGAAGGCTCGAATGTTTTGGGAGGATATGGATTTGAAAGCCTTTGAAGAAGTCTTGTATCTTCTAATCTATGGGTTAGTACTGTTCCCTAATCCAGACCAACTCGTAGATGTGAATGCTGTCAAGATCTTCATTTCTTGTAACCCTGTGCCTACTTTGCTCAGAGACGTTTTGCACACTCTTTACACTCATACCACAAGGAAGAAAGGGGCTCTTATGTGTTGCATATCGTTGCTATCTAGGTGGTTTATTTCACACCTTCCCCGGTTAGTATTGAATAATGAACAAGTTCTGAATTGGTCACAAAGAATAATGTCGCTTTCTCATACGGATATCCTTTGGTGCTCCCGATCTCTAGAGGAAATTTATATCATTGACCATTGTGGGGAGTTCCCTAATGTTCCAATATTGGGCATTAGGGGAGGTATTACTTATAATCCTTCACTGGCTCTATGACAACTTGGCTATGCTCGAAGAGATAATCCTCGTGATGCGCTTATCCATGGTATTATATTCGACTACGTGAATGATGTCCAAGGTTATCGTCAAAGATTTGTACGAGCTTGGGGCATGGTAAACAAGGTTGATAGAAATACTTTGGGGCATAATAATTCCATCCCTCTCTAGCCTTATCTAAATGGGTACGAGCTCGTGCTTAAAATCTCATGATGCCATATCCTGCTATCCTACAAATAGTTGTAGAGCTTGTTACTGAGGGAGACATTCCTTATACTATTCTCCATCCTGACTACCTACCAACCTCGAAGAATTGCAGAGATCGTGGATTCAACTCAAGAGGGAACGAGACACTTTTGAAGCTCGATTCTACGCAAGCGAGAAGAAAGTGTTAGAGCTCACAAGGCAACTTCATGAGGAGCAAAGCCTGAATGCATACATTGCACCAATGAGGAAGCGTCTGTGGGATACTTGAGTCTTTTGTTTTAGAAGTCTATTTCATTGTCTTTTGACATCCTTTTTGCTTTTTCATTGTAAGCCCAAGAGGCAGTTGTAATCTTGAATTTATTAATACAATTGTTGTGTTTGCTTCCCTTTGGGCTAGCAAATTTAAATTCCTTAAAGTCCTTGAAAACATTTTATCCACATAGCATGCATCATATCATAAGCAGGTTTTCCGATACAGGTTTCCTCATCTTTTTACTGTTTATTTCAGTATAAGATGGCTCTAGAGTAAAGCGCCAAAGATCCGCATACTCAACACTCACAATTCCAAGAGACTCTCCTCAACTTATCCAAAGGAAAACAAGAGGTGATGGAACTCCTTGCCTCCAAAAAGAAGACTAAGAAACAGACTGTTACTCAACATGGGAAGAAGGTTCAAAGGTCCTGCCCGACTAGCTCAAATAGAATAGGTTTCTTCCGAGGAAGAAGACAATCGAGAAGAGGAAGTTAGGAGCACAAGAGCTGGGGGTGTTAACAACTAGATTTATTAGGACGAAGACTACTCCAGTAAGCACTATCCACCGGCGAATGATAAATACAAACAACTGGAAGACCTACTTAAAGCTGTGGAAATCAAAACAGTGTCTAGTTTGGACTTTGGAGACTTAGGTTTGGTCCTTGGGGTGGTCATTCCCCATAAATTCAAAGTCCCTGTCTTTGTTAAGTATGATGAGGTCTCCTGTCCAAAGATGCATCTGAGGTCTTATGTTCGCAAGATTCAACCACACACCGCCGGTAGGAAGTTATGGGTGCAATTTTTCCAAGAAAGCTTATCTGGAACACAGTTGGAGTGGTTCTATAAACTTGAGGGGACTAATATCCACACATGGGAGGATCTAGCTGCTGCCTTTTACAGACAATACCAATACAATTATGATCTTGCACCAACTCGCATGCAATTACAAAATATGACCATGTGTTCAAATTAAGGCTTTAAGGAGTATGCTCAAAAGTGGAGGGACCTGGATGGAAGAGTGCAACCCCCTTTGACTAACAGAGAATTAGTGGACATGTTCATGGGCACCTTGACTTATCCATTCTTTAATTTGATGATAGGGAGTTCTTTGTCAGGGTTTATTGAGTTAATTATAACTAGTGAACATGTTGAAAGTGGAATCAAAAGTGGAAAGATACCAATGGCATCAACCTCTACTGCTGTAAAGAAACCATTTATTGGTAAGAAAGAAACTAATGATGTTTATGGACAAAGGAGCCATATCAAGAATGATAGTCATCAGTCAGTAGGAGATGTATGATTTCAAACCCGACCCCGATTCAACGACCACAACAATCAAACAATCAATAAAGACCAGATACCCTGAGGAGGCAATTCACTAGAATCAACATGCCACTGTTTCAAGCTTTACAACATCTGTTGAAGGCCGATTTCATAACGCTGCGAGATCCTCCTCCAAATCCCAATACTGGCTCTCCCAAATATAACCCGAATGTGAAATGCGCCTATCATTCAAATAGTCCCGGACATGACACCAACAATTGTTGGTCGTTGAAGAACAAAATCCAAGATTTGATTGACAACAAAGTGATCGAGTTTGAACCTCCATAAACCCCTAATGTCATTACTGCTCCCATTCCCAGTCATGATAATGGTGTCAATTCTATTGATGATGCCTCATTTGTCTTCACCATTGATGATTTGACTACTCCATTATCGACTGTTAAGAAGAATCTGCTGAGAGCCAGTTTATTTCCTGGCAGCCTTGAAAATTGTTATCATTGTGCTTCCCAGACCAATGGATGTATGTGGCTGAAGAAAGGTATCTAACACCTGATTGATAGCCATGAAATTTTGTTCGAGAAAACTTCATCTGTGAAAAGTATACCTCAAGATGTTTCCATAATCACCATTTCAAATGATCCTATTAGGATCACCTCTAAAGGCCCTATAAGGATTCCTGCTGAGCCAAGAGTGGCTCCCCTGATTATCACTACACCAGGGTCAGTCCTCTATTCATCTGACAAAGTTTTGCCTTGGAACTATGGGGTAGAAGTTTATTATCATGGTGTCAAGCAAGAGCCATGGATTACTGAAAACAAAGAGCCAGAAATTACAAACATTGCCGGAACTAGTAAGGTTACTAGGACAGGAAGGATCTTCTCTTTGAAAATCTCTCCTCCAACAACTACAACAACACCTATTCGCATCCCTGCTGCTGGTCCAACTGCCAATGCCCGAGGTAAAGAGAAAGTTACTGAGCCTTCCCTGGCGGAGGCACCCCTAAAAAAAGTGAAAATTGAAGACCCATCTAGACAAGAGATGGAGAAAATTCTGAAGATCATCCGAAAAAATGACTAGAAAATAGTTGAGCAACTGGGGAAGACACCCTCAAATATATCCATGTTGTCCTTGATATTATGCTCCGAAGCACATACCCAAGCTTTGTTGAAATTCCTGAAGAATGCCCATGTACCACAAGAAACCACTACTGATCAATTTGAGAATTATGTTGCAAGCCTAACTGTTGATAATGGTTTGGGATTTTCTGATGCAGATTTAACTCTAGCGGGGAAGAATCATAACAAAGCTCTTCACATCTCTATTGAATGCAAAGGCACCACTCTGGCACATGTGTTGATAGATAATTGGTCCTCCCTCAATGTTTTACTTAAAGGTGCTTTGGATAGATTGGACTGTGAAGGGCTGGTGTTGAAACCCATCGATATTGTGGTAAGAACCTTCAATGGTTCAAGAAGGATGTTCCATGGAGAGGTTGATCTTCCGATCAAGGTGGGATCTCAAGTTTTCAATTCGAAATTTTATGTAATGGATATCTGCCCGACCTATTCTTGCTTACTGTGACGCCTATGGATTCATGGGGAAGGTGCGATTAACTCTACATTACATCAGGAGCTGAAGTACCCAGTGAAGGGGAAGATTGTCATAGTCTGTGGAGAGGAAGAATATATGGTCAATCATTTGAATTCTTTCAAATATGTTGAAATAGATGGTGAATTCATTGAAACTCCTTGCCAAACATTTGAGGTAATCCCTCTAATGATTTTTGTTGCTACACCTGCTATTCCTGAGATCTCTAAGGGCACACCAAGAATGGCCTCTCTGAAGGATGCTAGGGCTGTTATAGAGGATGAAGGCTGCACTATTTGGGAACAACTCCCTGACATCCCCTACAAATATGACAAATTCAGGTCGAGTTTTACTTCAAAGGCTCAGAAAGAGGTTCAATGTGCTCGTGCTGGTGGACCACCTCTCTGTATTAGCAACAATGAAGTCAACACTCTGGGAGACACTGACAGTAATGGTGGCTTGGACAACTGGATACTCCCAACTACTGACGGGCGACTTAACAACTGGAAGGCCAAAGACTTCATCTCAATCTCCTTCAGCTAGGAGTAATTGTTATTTCCTGTTTTTTTATTGCTTTAAGAAATTTGTCTGTAATCTCTTTTAAAAACAATGACTTTAAAACATGTGCCTTGCCCGGGGCACAATGGTCCATTTGTTAAGGGTTTGTCATTTCATATATCATATGCTCATTTAATGAAAACATTGGACGATTTTGCATTTAAATTTTGCACTCCTTGTCTTTCTTTTACTTTACTGCATTTTCAAAAATAGCCATGTGACCTTACATGCACACGCACACATTTGCAGATCCACATCCATCCTGGATATCATTGACAACAATTCTTCTATTGTCGTTTATGACTTCGAAAATCTAATCTATCAAGCCGAAGACGAAGGTGAAGAAGATTGTGAGATACCTGGAGAACTCGCCAGACCCCTAATACAAGAGGAAAAGGCTATCCAACCTCACGAAGAACCGTTCGAAGTGATAAACTTGGGTACTGAGGCAGATAAGAAAGAAGTCAAGATAGGCACCAACTTGGAAGACAGTGTCAAGAGTAGATTGGTTCAGATGTTGCATGACTATGTTGAGGTATTTTCTTGGTCATACGAGGACATGCCAGGACTCGATACTTATATCGTGGTTCATCATCTGCCAATGAAAGAGGGTTGTTCTCTGATCAAACAAAAGGTTCGTCGCATGCGTCCTGATATGTCTGAGAAGATCAAGGCTGAGGTAATGAAACAGTTCAATGCAGGTTTCTTGGCCATGATGTCGTATCCCCAATGGGTTGCAAATGTTGTTCCATTGCCGAAGAAAAATGGTAAGGTCCGTATATGCGTATACTACGGGGATTTAAATAGGGCAAGCCCCAAAGACGACTTCCCACTACCGCATATTGATGTGTTGGTTGAAAACACTGCTCAACACAAGGTATTCTCCTTCATGAATGGCTTCTCGGGTTACAACCAAAATAAAATGGCACCTGAAGACATTGAGAAGACCACCTTTGTAACACAGTGGGGCACCTTTTGTTATAAGGTCATGCCTTTTAGGCTGAAGAACACAGGCGCAACTTATCAACGGGCTATGGTAGCTCTATTTCATGACATGATTCATCATGAGATAGAGGTCTATGTTGATGACATGATAGCTAGATCCCAAACTGAGGAAGAGCACCTTGATCATATGCACAAGCTATTTGAAAGGCTAAAGAAATACAAGTTGAGATTGAATCCCAACAAATGCACCTTCGGGGTAAGGTCTAGTAAGCTCCTAGGATTTGTCGTCAGTGGAAAAGGTGTTGAAGTCAATCCTGCTAAAGTCAAAGCTATCCATGAAATGCTAGCTCCCTGTACTGAGAAGGAGGTTAGAGGTTTCTTGGGACGTCTAAACAACATAGCCTGATTCATCTCTCACTTGACTGCTACTTGTGAGCCACTCTTCAAGCCGTTGAAGAAAGATCAAGTAGTCAGATGGAATGACGACTGCCAAATAACTTTTGACAAAATCAAGGAATACTTATAAGAACTACTAATTCTGATTCCACCAGTTGCAGGAAGACCTCTGATCATGTACTTAACTGTTTTAGAGAATTCAATGGGGGTATGTATTGGGGCAGCATGATGAGTCTGGTCAAAAAGAGCATGCAATATACTACCTTAGCAAAAAGTTTAGCAATTATGAAACAAGATATTCACTGCTCGAGAAAACTTGTTGCGCTTTGGCATGGGCTGCTCCCCGACTAAGACAGTACATGTTGACTCATACCACTTTACTGATCTCTAAAATGGACCCCATCAAGTACATCTTTGAGAAACCAGCTCTCTCCGGAAGGATAGCCCGATGACAAATGATCTTAAATGAATATCATATCCAGTACACTACTCAAAAGGCAATCAAAGGAAGTGTACTGGCAGATCATTTAGCACATCAAGCTGTGGATGATTACCAATCTATGAACTTTGAATTCTCGGACGAGAATATCATGCTGATTATGGATTATGAAAAGCCAGGACTGTATGGAGGACCTGAGTAAGGATCCCAATGGACTATGGTTTTTGATGGAGCTTCCAACGCATTGGGTAATGGAATTGGTGTTGTGATCATTTCCCCCAAAGGTTTCCTTACGTCTTTTACTGCCAGACTTTGCTTCGACTGTACCAACAATATGGCCGAGTATGAAGCATGTATCCTAGGTCTTAAAGCTGCGATTGACTTAAGAATTAAATTCTTAAGTGTATATAGAGACTCATCTTTTATCATCAGTCAAGTTAAAGGAGAGTGGGATACAAAACATCCAAATTTTATCCCTTACAAAGAACTTGTGCTCACCTTGATCCCGTACTTTGAAGAGGTTACCTTTGAACATATTCCGAGGGAAGAAAATCAGTTGGCAGATGCTTTAGCTACTATGTCTTCTATGTTCAATATCTGATTGGACAATGAAGCTCCCCGAATTACTATCAAAAGATTTGACGAACCAGCACACTGCTTTGAGATTGACACTGATGGTGTAGAGGATAAGCCTTGGTTTCATGAGGTGAAAAGATATCTCGAAGCTCAAGAGTATCCTGAAGGGGCGTCAGTCAACGATAATAAATTCATGCGAAGGTTCTCATCCAAGTTCTTCCTGAGCAATGGGATCTTATACTAGTGCAACCATGATTCAATTTTGCTCTGTTGTATGGACAAGAAGGAAGCAGAGAAGATCATGAAGGATATGCATGAACGTATCTTTGGAACTAACTCAAGTAGACACACTATGGCTAAGAATATTCTGAGAGTTGGCTACTTTTAGTCGACTATGGAAACTGATTGTCACCACCACTCGAGGACTTGCCATAAGTGCCAAATTTATATTGACAAAGTTCATGTGCCTCCAATAGCTTTGAATGTCATGACCGCGCCTTGGCCATTTGCAATGTGGGGCATCGACATGATTGGAGAGATCAAACCTACTGCCTCTACTCGACTCTGTTTCATACTTGTCGCCATTGACTACTTTACCAAGTGGGTTGAAGAGCTTCATTTGCCTTAGTTACCAAGAACGTCATGGCCCAGTTCATCAAGCACAACCTCATCTTCCATTATGGTTTCCTTGAGAGGATCATCATTGACAATGGCACCAACCTTAACAATGCCATGATCACTGAACTCTGCATGTAGTTCAAGATCAAGCATCACAATTCTTCTCCATACAGACCTAAGATGAATGGCGCGGTGGAAGCTGCTAACAAGAATATAAATAAGATTGTGAAAAATATGGTGGTGACCTACAAAGACTGACATGAGATGTTACCGTTTGCTCTTCATGGCTACGTACCTCGGCGCGAACATCAACTGGGGCAACCCTTTTCTCTTTGGTATATGGCATGGAAGCTATCCTGCCTGTTGAGGTCCAGATTCCTTCTCTAAGGATTATGAAAGAACCAAACTTAGACAAAGACGAATGGATTTAGACTAGGTTGGATCAGTTAAATTTGATTGACGAGAAAAGGCTGGTTGCTGTTTGTCATGGTCAAATGTATCAAAAACGTATGATCAAGGCATTCAACAAGAAGATCAAACATCGGGTATATCAAGCTGGTGACTTGGTAATAAAGTGCATCATTCTAGCACAAGGTGATCCCAGTAGAAAATGGACTCCCACATATGAAGGGCCATTTGTAGTCAAGAAAGTATTCTCGGACGGTGCTATGATGTTAACCACCATGGATGGTGAAGATTTTCGGCAACCTGTGAACGCGGACATAGTTAGAAAATACTACGCATAAAAGAGATCTGCTAGGTTGACATACCTAGGAAAAAATAAGGGCATCCTGGAGAGCCAAAAGGGTTCGGGAAAAAGTTAAGGATATATACAAAAGATTGTACACCCAACAAGTCAAAAACCTGAAAGCGAGGCTTGGGCAAAAAAGGTATCCTGGTGGACTGAAAACCCGAAAGGGCGGTCCAGGAAAAAATTAGGGATTAAAAGCGTATGACTATGTCTCGTAGGATCCCGTACATGCAAGTTTAATTAACAAGGTCAAAAGTTCAAATGGTACAAGACCAATTCAATCAACATCTTTCGACAGTAAGGGATGGGATGTTCAAAGGCGTAAGCAATAGCAGAGTTAGAACCCAGTGAGATCACTTCCACATGGCTATATATTTGTTTTCACTTTGTGCTCTTTTCATTTCACGACGACTTCCTCTTAGTAGGATTTCCGTCTCTTTGCATAAAATCACCTGTTTATAGGCAAATTATCAATACAAATATACCTTAAAGTTCAAACTTTTTGTTTTTTCTAATTTGCTTGCAAAAACGTCCAATGACTAAAATTAAATAAGCATATGCATATGAACATGATTAACTGTTAACAAATATATGCATAAGGACAGGATTAAAACATTTACTCAAAACTTTAGGAGCTGGGATGACACTCAAGCTGTCCATAAATCCCCGCAGAATCCCTTTCATAAAGTTATCCCTAGTGAAGTCTTCAGATCCACTTCTATGAAATTATCTCCCGCGGAGTTAATCTTCACAAATAAGGATACATTCCCCACAATCTCCCCGACAGATCACTCCAACAGATAAAAGATTATAATCTTTTTCCCGACAATATCACCAACCTATGGAGTTTCCAATCAATACATTGCATGGAATTTCTCTTCCCCAGCTGAGTTTATTCCTCCAAAACTGAAAAAGAAACCTTGCAGATTCCTTCTCTTTAGCAAATTCAAATCCCCCAAGAGAGTTAGTTTCCTCAGCAGAGCACTTATCCATCAATAAGGCTTTTATTTTCCCAACAAGGTTTATTTCCCCAACAAACTACATAATTTCCCAACTCGAGTATATTCCTTATATCATTACAAATCACTGACAAACTCTTCTCCCTAATAAAATTACCATTATCCCCAGGAAGTTGCTGCAAAGCTTGGAATTCGGCCAAATACCAGTTAACTTTATCCTCCCCAAACAAGTCGGGAGATTATCCATCTCTTTTTTCCCCAGTCAGGGTATATAAGAAATAAATTCCCCAATAGAGCAACGGACGGACAATGTTCCTAAACTCTACACCCCAAACAGAAATCAATACTTCTCCTGCAGATTTTCCTCAAAAAAGTGACCAGGAATCCCCAGTGGAAGAATTCTAGACAAGTTTGGAGATACACATACTCTTCATCCCCAACAATAGTCAGGGATTTATTTTCCAAGACAAATACACTTCATGAATGTTGCACATTCATTCATCATAACATATGCATATGAAACGCATATAGCACAATCTCATTTATTTTGAGAACATCATTACACAATGCATTTCATACATCATGACATTGCATACAGCTAACTTTTTACCTTTTCATGAAAAGATCAATCAATAAACAAACGTGACCAACTACTTATATAACCGTACAGTCTTCTTAGAGGCTACGTCTGACAAAGGGCTATTTAAGCGATTTCCTCAGAGAGTCATTCCAACAAGACTTCTGTTGGTTCAGTTTAAATCACCCAAAGATTTATTCTGATTCTTTTCCGGTAGACGCTTTTCTGGTTTAGTTTAAGTCTCCCCGGGATTTATTCTGATTCTTATCCAGTCAAAGACAAAAATAAGACTTCTGCTGGTTCAGTTTAAATCGACCAAAGATTTATTCTGATTCTTTTCCGGTAGACACTTTTCCTGGTTCAGTTTAAATCAACTCAAGATTTATTATGATTTTTATGCAGTCAAAGATAAAAACAAGATTTCTGTTGGTTCAGTTTAAATCGCCCAAAGATTTATTCTGATTCTTTTCCGGTAGACGCTTTTTCTGGTTTAGTTTAAGTCGCCCCAAGATTTATTCTGATTCTTTTCCTGTTAAAGACAACACAAGACATCTTCTTGTTCAGTTTAAATCTACCAAAGATTTATTCTGATACTTTTTCTAGTAGGAACTTCTGCTGGTTTAGTTTAAATCGACCAAAGATTTATTCTGATTCTTTTCCAGTAGACACTTTTTCTGGTTCAGTTTAAATCAACTCAAGATTTATTATGATTCTTATCCAGTCAAAGACAAAAACAAGACTTCTGCTGGTTCAGTTTAAATTGACCAAATATTTATTCTGATTCTTTTTCGATAGACACTTTTCCTGGTTCAGTTTAAATCAACTCAAGATTTATTCTGATTCTTATCCAGTCAAAGATAAAAACAAGATTTCTGCTGGTTCAATTTAAATCGCCCAAATATTTATTCTGATTCTTTTCTGGTAGACACTTTTTCTAGTTTAGTTTAAGTCGTCCCAAGACTTATTTTGATTCTTTTCCAATTAAAGACAACACAAGACATCTACTGGTTCAGTTTAAATTGACCAAAGATTTATTCTGATACTTTTCTAGTAGGCACTTCTTCTAGTTCAATTTAAATTGACTACAGATTTATTCTGATTCTTTTCTAGTTAAAGACAACATAGACATCTGCTGATTCAGTTTAAATCGACCAAAGGTTTAGTATGATACTTATTTTGGTAAACACTTCTTCTGGCTCGGATTAAATTAAGTGTATATTTGTTTTGATACTTCTTCTAGTTAAAGTCAAACTTAGACTTAGTCTAATTTCAATCAACAGTTATCCTGGATGGCATCTGTAAGCCCATCTCTGCCAATATTCGATCACTCTCTAAATGGCCTATCTAAGCCCATTCCCGGTATAATCAACCAACAACATTACTTCGTGCACAAGCGAGTGTAAATTTTTGGGCACTTAAGTGTTCAATCATCTTCTGCTTTCAAGTCACGGATGGCGAACAAGCCAATCTAACTCTTCAAGTTTAAGAAGATTGAACAGGGGCAGCTGTTGTACCCCAAAATTTTCCCTCTCCATTCTCAAGACATTTCTCACCAAAGATCTCAAATGCTCAAGGGTTCTCAAGGGTTTGATCAGACAAGCTCACCTCCTAAGCACTGAGCCTCCAAATTAGAGTTTTGGTTTTCTCAAGGACAATTGGACTTTTGATGCCTCAAATTACTTTCATGGTTAATTATAGGTCTCCAAGATTTCCCGTACCAAGTTTTAATTCTTGCATCATAAATTTGCTCAGTCAATTACCCAGATGACTGAAAATCAGATGTATTAGGTAAAAAAGTCAATTGTGGTCAATATACAGTCAAACTTCATGATTTTTGGCCAAACATCAACATTTTGAAGTCCTATTCATCAATTGATCAAGTGTTGATCACAATTCCTCAAGAAAAGCACTCAAATCATCAAAGGGGCAAAATTGTTAAAATTAGGGTTTTGATTGAGAATGACTGATCATTGACTTTTGACCTAGTACATGATCTAATGACTTAAAGCATGATCTCAAGGACTCAAATACAACATTTTGACATAATTTCATGGCTCAAATCATTTCTCAAGATCAATGGATTGATAGTTGAATTTTGGATCAACTGATGAAAATTCAACTAATACACAAAAAGTCAAACTTTGACTTTCTTATCAACATTGAATTTCAAAGATAGAGTTTCAATAAGATACTTAAAAATATCAAACTTGATCATCAAGAATAAAGAAAGTCCACAAAAAGTCAAAGTTTTCGATACTTAGAAAATTTCTATGTATTTCATGATAATTTTTCACCAAGATGCAAGATGATTCAAGGAAAACTTTCAACATGAAAGTTGTAGATATTGATAAACTATAAAAATTTGTATAGAGGTTTGATGTACAAAAAATTCTTAGTTTTGAAGATATAAGCTCACAAAGTCATGACATTTTTCATAAAACACTTAGTGAAAATTTTAGCAAGTTTAGGCAGATTTTTCACCTAACGTCTTGGCCAATTTTCACCAAGCTCCATGTTGATTTATCCAAAATGGTAATCATTAAGGTTGTAGATAATATTTCAAGCTTTCCGAAATGTCACAAAACTTGAAGAGATCATTATTGAGCTAGGAGATTTACTTCAAACAAGTTTCAATACCATAACATGTGTTTTCTTATTTCAGATTATTTCAAACCCTCAAACATTTCCTCTATAAATAGAGAGGTCATTTGCAACCTAAAGGACGAATTCACAAGCCTTGAAACACCCTGAAACTCCCTAAAATTCGGAACTGCATCCAAACCTCCATAACTTGTCATTTTTGGCCAAAAACTTCAATCTCACAATCCACTGGTGCGTTTTCCCTATAAATTATTCTCAAAGCTTCCATACATCAAATATTACTCATTCATATCTCTGTTTCACAACTGTAACTCCATCTTCATCATCTTCCAAACTCAAAAACTCAACTCTGCATATTGACTTCTCCAACACGATTCAGCCACTTTCAGTATAAAGTAAGAGTTGCATTAGCTTCCTTAGAGTCCAGTGAAGTTATTCAGATCATCACCATACCTCCAGAAGTGCTCAAACTCCATACACAATTTCCAGTTTTGAGGTAATTTTTCTTAACTTTGAACTCTCTCTACAAGCATCATCAATGGTTACTTTGTGAATAAAAAATGTAGACATCATAGTCCTGAAGCTAACCATGCCCTTAGATTTTATATATGTTTCCTGAGTGATGCGAATTTTGAAGATGAACTTTCTAAAAATTTAGGTTTTTATTTGGTACCAGTAAAATTCTCATTCATCTTTGATTTATAGCTCATTAAATTTATATGGATGAATTCTTATTGAAAAATGGAGCAAGTTTCATGTTCATACTTTTGCAAATGATTGAGAAATGAGTGAGTTAAGGAATTCAAAAATATTGTCAATGGAAGTTGGAACGAGGTTAGGGGTGAAGTTACATTTATAAATGAGTTTGTAATATATTTGTTAGTTGTTGTTCTATAAACGGGTGAAACAGCCACCTTAGTGGCAGAGAGAGAGCGCGTAAGGCATTGAACTATAGGGACCTGTGCTCGAGCCCCAGTGGTACTCTTTTTATTTTTTCATGTTTTCTTATTTCCGGTTTCATGCTTATAAGCTATGCGCGTGTACCATACATCCTCGTTCCATCACTACAGGATCATCATAGGGTCTCATCCAACACACCACAAGGCAAGCCCATGGTGCACCCAAATAAGCCATCCATACTGAATCACAAGACAGGTGTTGGACCTATTTGTTTTGGGGCCTAAATTATTTCTGATTCTCACCGCCCATTTTACTTTTTAAAGCGCAGGCCCATTCACATTTTTTATTTCATTTATTTTTGTGATTACAAAAATATATTGGGCTTTTTCTTTTTGCTTATTTCTAACCCCATTTTACCTTTTAACATCCAGCCCATATATCTTTATATTTTTATTTTTATTTATCTATTTATTTATTTTATTAAAACCAAAAATACAAAAACATATATTTTCATTAAATAATTCAATTTAAGTATTTTATTTTATTGTTATTAAATTAAATTCTATTATTTTCTTTTATATTGTAGAATATTTTTTTAATTAATACGAACATTCAAATTATTTTCCAAAACAAATTATTTAGACCTTGGTTTTATTTTCTTCTTAATTTCAATTAAACTTAGATTTTAAGTTTTGTTAATTAACTTCTCTATAATTAAAATTAATTAGTTCAATTAGGTTAACCTCTAAACCTTTTAATCAAAAACCCTAAAAGTAATTTCTTCATCTTTAAATTTTGTGCATAATTATTGTTGTAATTCATATTAAATGGTTTGTAATAGTAATTAGGTATTTATTGCTTTCATCCCCCCATTCACAAAATTGTACCCCCATTCTCAAAACGTTGTAATAGCATAGGACATTTAAATTTCGTAACTTATCGATTTCCTTATTATTGCTATTAATTAGGTTTTGCATGACAAGACTTTAATTAAAATATTAAACAACCCTAATTCAAAGATAAATACTTGAAATCAAACACTTTACACATATGTACCTCTAGAGTAACCCACACTTGTTGCCTTTGATTAAAACAGTCATGCTCCTCGAACGTGAGACGTTTTAGCAAAAGATCCTCTATTAAAAGATCATAGTCCCTCGATAACCCTTCAATGTTGCCTTCGGTAAATGATCTTAGTCCCTTATGAAAATTGCTAAAGCATCCTACAAGTTTCCTTCTATGAATGTACAACGACCCACGCCCGTCCCTCACATCCAATGATATGGATCTCTACCAATCAATGGTAGAGTAGCACTATCTAAAGGAGGAGGAAAATAACAAAGACTTTTTGAGTAGGTAGATTGCTCGTAATTGCTTGCTCACAAACAAAATCATTTACACCTCACATTTTCAAAACACTTTTCAAACAAACATTTTGTATACATTCTCAACGATACAAGAATCATTACAAAATTACCTTACATTGGCATTTTCAAACATCTTTCCAAACATTTTCTTTCAACAAATATTTTAAAAACCAACACTTTGTATACATTTTCAACGATACGAGAATCATTGCAAAGTTTTCCAAACTTAGGCGTCTTCAAAATATTTTCAAACTTACACAAACATAAAGCATTTTAAAGTAAGCTAGAAATTAAGATCCTGTAGATAACTACGGATGAAAAGGGTGATAACACCTTCCCTTTTCATAACCTACCCTCTGGACTCAAAAAAAATTCTCAAAAGGGTCTTTCCTGTTCTTTTCACCCTTTCCTTTATTGGATAAAAGAAAAGTCGGTGGAGACTCTTGCTATCTGCAACATTTACGATAAAACGCAAAACACCCAATTCATTTCTCCCACCGTATCACACAATGAAAAAAAAATAAAGCAAATAAAGTGATCTAAGACTCTAAGGTAACCCCTCTTTTTAAGTCTCCCCAGCAGAGTCGCCAATTCTGTAATACGGTGGGAGAACTGACTTGTTTTGCATTTTATTGCAAATGTCGCAGATAGCAAGAGTAGCCACCGACTTTTCTTTTATCCAATTAGGAAAGGGTGAAAAGAACGGGAAACACCTTTAAGATTTTGTGTTTGTGGGTAGGTTAAGAAAAGGGAAGGTGTTAGCACCTTTTTCATCTTTAGTTATCTACGGCTCTTAATCGCTTAGCTCACTTTTAAAATTTTGCTTTATGTGTGTGTGTTTGAAAAATATTTTGAAATTTTCTAATGTAAGGTGAAACTTTATAATGATTCTTATATCGGTCCTCGAGAATTCATACAAAGCGTTTTCAAAATATCTTTAAAAGTGTTTGTGTGAAATGTATTTGTTTTGAAAAATTTGAGCAAGCGATTAACAGTTCTACCCACTCAAGGTCATTATTGTACTTTTCCTGCTCCTTTAGAGACAATGTTATCCGTTCCATTAATTGGTAGGTAGCCATATCTATCGGATGTTAAGGGACATCGGGGGTCATCGTACAGTCAATGAAGGCAACTAGTAAAGACGATTTAGCAATTTTGTAAGGGACTTGATCATTTATCAAAAGGCAACGTCGAAAGGTCATTTATATTCTCTAGTAAATATATTTTCCAGGCCTTCAAAACAAAGCACATTAGAAAGAAAGAAGGGCCATTTCCCCCTAAATCGACCCACCTGAATCCATTGGTGGCCTTAGTTTGGGCTAAATCTGGCTGTATAGTTAGATACGAAGCAAATGAAACAAATCGGTTCAAGTATAGAAACCCTTCATCCGGATGTTATGGGGGCCATGCTATGGTCCAATCCTGCACATTAACATCTCATGAGCATATTAATAAGGTTAGCTTCGATCAAAACACAAATAAAACAGCAATACGAATTTTATGAAATAATGGAAAACTATTATGCATGTTCATGCATTTCAGACCCTTTGAATCATTACAACCAATCTAGTATTACCCTATGTGATACGGTGGGAGAACTGACTTGAGGTTTTGCGTTTGTGTTCGCAAATGTTTCGGTTTAGCAAGAGTCGCCACCGAATTTTTATTTTATCCAAAGGAAAGGTCAAAAAGCACAGGAAAGACCTTTGAGATGTTTTCTTGGGTTCGAGGGGTAGATTATGAAAAGGGAAGGTGCTAGCACCCTTTTCATCTATGGTTTTCCATGGGCTCTTAGTTACTTGTTTAGATCACTTGCTTTGCTTTTTCAATTGTTTGAAATGGTGCTTTGTGTGGTTTTGAAAGTATTTTGAAAAGAGGCCATCGTTTTGGCAATCTTTGTAATGATTCTTGTTTGAAGAATGTATACAAAGATGTTTGTCTTTTTAAAAAATGTTTGAAAGTTTGTTTTGGGAAATGCTTTGAAATTGTGTATGTGTTTTTGAAAATAGCAAGGATGTTTGCAATTTGATCAAGTAACTAGGAGTTGTCTACCCTACTCAAATATCTTTCTTGTGCATTTTTAACCCTTTGGTAATGTTGTTTTACCATTGTATTTGGTAACAACCTTATCTTTGGATGTTAAACGGGACGGGTGTGGGTCATCGTATGACCATGATAACAATATTGCCAAGTATCTTTAGCAAGTTTTTGAGGGACTAGATCATTTTTGTTTAGGCAACCAAGATAGCGTCATTGAGGGACTATGATCTTTTTATTTTGTTTTTGTTTTGCCAAGATACCTAGCATGCATACCATGGCCATTTTAAGGCAACAAAGTGGATGAAATCCTAGGGGTGCTTGTGCGCATTGTGTTGTCATTTTTCATGCATTTTTGTCTTGTGTTAGATCATGCTATTTGTTTTGATTTTTTGGTTATCATACAAACCCTAATTTACTAGGCATGCATATAAAAGCAATAAATGCGCAAAGTAAATCTAAGACTATTACACAATATTATGGGGAGGGGGATACAAGCTTGAATATGGGGTATTGCTCAAAATAAACCCTAAAACTATTACAACCATATTGAATTTATTTGTACAAATAAATGAATAAGCAAATATTTAAATGGACAAATTAAATATAAATATGCAAAATGTTTTTTGTATTAATTTTTATGTATGTAAAATAAATTTATTTAATGTCTTAAAAAAAGAAAATAAAAGATGATTATTTTTGAAAGGGTGAAAACCCTAATTTTTTATTTAAAAGAAAATATATTCTATATTATTTATTTATTTCATTTATGTACAAGAAAATAAATAAAAAATATATATAAAAATGTTAAAAAATAAAATATGTGAGAAAATATTATTTTAAGTGTACAAATGATAAAAATAAAAATATCTAATATTTTTGTATTATTTACAAATTTTATTTAGAAAAATAAAAGTATTTAACCTAATAAACCATTTTTTGTCATAAAAAATAATAAAAATAACAAAATAAAAATGTAAAAATTAAGAAAATATTTTTGGTGATTTTTAATATTTTAGAAAAAAATAATAAAGTCAAAAATCACAAAAGAAATGAAAAATAATACAAAATATAATAAATGGGCCAAGGGGGTGCAAAAAGTAAGTAGGGGGTGTCAAAAGTCAAGCAAGCCAGGCCCAACCCATGTCTCACTTCGTCCCTAACCTTCAGACAGAAAAAACGCGTGCGTCATGTACAAACTTGTAACTCCTGCATACGTGCTTAAAAACAAAATCTTGCAACATGAAAGTTATAGTTCATCATCACACGATTCTAATGATATAAAAAACTTGATCTAACTCTCAAAGACCAGAGAGAATTTCATTGGCCCTAAATTCTGACCTAGTTTTTTCAGCATGTTCATCATCCAAATTCTCCTAGCTCAGTTAATATAAATACAAGCTATGCATATGTACAGTTCAAGGAACTTAAGGACTACATTTTTCCTTCACAAACCTAAGCCTAATGATGCCTAAATAAGGAGATAGAAGTTTGAAAATTACCTGGTTCAGTCAAGTTCAAATATGGCAATGTAGCAACTTGGAATGAGGCCTGAAGGTCTTTTGAGCTTGCTTGATGTTCCCTTGACCTTTCCCAATGCTTAGCTTGCTTTGAAATGGCCTGAATCTCTCTATAGAACTCAACCTGCAAACTCATAAATTGAAAATGGTGAAGCTTGAAAATGAAGTTACAGTTGCTTGAGAAAGGTTTGGATAGTTCATATGTTATGTTTAGAATGTGTTTTAAATTATTCCAAGTAAAACACACGAGGGAATATGGATTTGGCCAAGCTTGCAAAACATGAAGAAGAAGAGATGATGCTGATGGTCACGACAAAAGATGAAGATAGATTCAAGGACCAATGGTACTTGGACTCAGGATGCTCATCATAAGTGTCTGGAAGGAAATACTGGTTTGTCAATATAAAGCCCTAAATGAAAAATATGGTAAAATTTACAAATGACAATACCCTAGCAGCTGAAGGTATTGGTGATGTTATGATTATGAGGAAGTATGGAAAAAAGTCAGTAATCTCCAATGTGTTATACATACCAGGCATGAAGAGCAATTTGCTCAGTATAGGGCAGTTGGTTGAAAAGAATTATAAAGTTTCAATCAAAGATAAGATGATGAGAGCCGTTGATGCAAATAGGAGATTAATCTTGAAGGCTCATATGTCTCAGAATTGAACCTTCAAGATTGAATTAAATGTGATGGAGCACAAGTGTCTTTTGATTGCAGCTAGTAGAGATCAATGGATATGGCATTATAGACTAGGCCATCTAAACTTCAGAGACATCAAAGATTTGAAGAGAAAAAATATGGTTTCAGGATTGCCTGAAATTGACATTCCAAACGAAGTATGTGAGGAATGTGTGCAGGAGAAGAAACACAAGAATAGCTTCAGCAAGGATGCAGGAAGCAGATCGAAGGCTATTCTTGAAGTCATATACTCTGATGTATGTGGAACAATCCAGGTAGATTCAATGAGAGGTAACAAATACTTTGTTACATTCATAGATGATTTTATTCGAAAGCTATGGACTTACCTGATCAAGAAGAAAAGTGAAGTGATCGAAGTATTTACCAAGTCTAAGTCTATTGTCGAAAGACAAAGTGGTCGAAAGCTCAAAGTTTTGAGAACTGATGGCGGTGGAGAATATTTGTTGAAAGACTTTGACAGGCTATGTGAAAAGGAATGGATTATGCATGAGGTGGTGCCACCCTATACTCCACAACAAAATGGAATTGCAGAAATGAAGAATCGAACCATTATGAATATGGTGAGAAGTATGTTGAAAGACAAGAATTTACCTAAAGAGTTTTAGGGTGAAGTTGTTTCGACTGCAACATACATTTTGAACAGATGTCCTACAAAGAAGCTAGAAAGAATTACTCCAGAAGAATGTTGGTCAGGTGTGAAGCCTAGCTTGAGTCATATGAAGGTATTTGGATCTATTGCACATAGACATGTGCTAGGTCAGTTGAGAAGAAAACTTGATGACAAGTCAAGTCAAATGATTCTAGTTGGATATCATTCAATAGGAGGCTACAAGTTGTTTGATCCAGTGAAAAAGTAGATTGTGATCAGCAGGGACGTGATCATAGATGAGGTTAAAGAATGGGATTGGACTGATAATGTCAAGAAAGATTAAGTGGGAATCCTACTTGAAGATCCAGAAACTCAAGTCTAAAGAGAAGTTCGACAAGAGAAACCAACAGGTATACAAAGTACAAGCAGGCCTCAAAGAATAAGACGCATGCCTGCAAGATTGCAAGATTGTGTGATTACATCAGATGATGTAATAGATAATGAAGGTGAGCTGGTACATTATGCTTTCTATGCAAATGTCGAACCTGTTAATGCAGCTAAAGCATTGAAGGATTCGAAGTGGGTGAAAGCAATGAACGAAGAAGTGAAGTCTATCAAAGACAACAACACTTTGTCACTTGTCAAATTGCCTCAAGGCAAGAAGGAAATTGATGTCAAGTGGGTATACAAAGTGAAAACAAATTCGAAAGGGGAAGTAACTCGACACAAAGCAAGGATTGTGGCGAAAGGATTTCTACAGAAAGAATGAATAGACTTCAATGAAGTTTTTGCACCTGTTGCTAGGATCGAAACAATCAGGTTGGTTGTTGGTCTAGCAGAAATAAACAGTTGGCACATATGTCAGATGGACGTGAAGTGTGAATTCCTAAATAGACCCTTAGAAGAAGAAGTTTATGTTAAACAACCAGTTGGATTTGTGAAACATGACGAAGAAAGAAAGGTGTACAGGCTGCATAAAGCTCTGTATGGATTGAAACAAGCTCCAAGGGCTTGGAATAAGAAAATTGATAGTTTCCTAAGGGAGAAGGAATTTGTGAAGTGCACAACTGAACATGGAGTATATGTAAGAAGAAGCAAGAGTAAATTTCTTATACTATGTCTTTATGTAGATGATTTGTTGATAACAGATAGCTGCAAGAGTAAGATTGAAGACTTCAAAGGTGATATCAACAAGGAATTCCAAATGTCTGATTTAGGTGAGATTTCATATTTCCTTGGTATCAAATTCTACAAGACCAGTAGAGGTTTGATGATGCATCAAAGAAGATATGCAGGAGAAATTCTCAATAGGTTTGAGATGGAAGAATGCAACTCAATTTCGACACCTTCAGAACCAAGACTGCAACTATTGAAAGATGCAGATGAAGATGATGTTGATCCAACCCAATACAGAAGACTTATTGGATCATTGAGATACCTTTGTCATACAAGGTATGACTTAGTATACAGTGTAGGTATGGTAAGTAGATTCATGCAAAAGCCAAAGGTATCACATCTAGAAGCAGTGAAGAGGATACTAAGGTATCTCAAAGGAACTTTCGATTATGGCATTTTGTTTCCTGCAACTAATAAAGGAAAAGAATGCAAGTTAGTGGAATACACTGATTCGAGTTGGTGTAGTGATGCTGAAGATCGAAAATCAATAGCAGGCTATGTGTTTATGCTAGGTGGTGCACCAATTGCTTGGAGTTCGAGAAAGGAACCAGTAGTGAAAGTATCATCATGCGAAGTAGAATACATAGCTTCTTCTCTTTGTGCATGTCAAGCAACTTGAATGGTGAACTTGGTCGAAGAGATAACAGGGAAAGATCATTGACCAATTACCATGAAGATCGACAACATTTCAGCTATCAATTTGACGAAGAACCCAATAGCACATGATCGAAGTAAGCACATCGAAATGAGGTTCCATTATCTTCGAGAGAAGGTAGCAGATGGGAAGATGAATTTGGAACACTGTAGAACTGGGAATCAGATTGCAGACATCATGACGAAGGGAGTGCAAGTCGAAGTATTCAGAAGACTAAGAGCCATGATGAATATAGATAGTTTAGACACAATGAATTAGGTGGTGTGTTAAATTGTAATTCAGTGTGTCGAAACTATGTGTCAAAAAGATTTTATTTGTTTTAGATTTAAATAGATTTAATTTAAATCTAGAATAGATTAGATTAGATTTAGTAACAAAATAGATATTTTGGGCTTTGGGCTTAGGGTGCAAACTCAGTTATAAATAGAGAGAGTAACCCCTATTTTTGTAAGCAATTCAAGCAATTCATTGACAATATTTTGCAGTTGCAAAGTGAATAAGAAAGTTTTCACAGTTTGTGAGTAGAGAGAAACTTTGCAGAAATTATTTGTCTTGTCTTCTTTTCTTTATTTGTCTCATAATTAAATTGTCATTGTGGGAGAAATTCATTATAGATATTTGGTGAATTTCCAACAACAAATATATGTATATTCATATATTGATTAATAACAAAAATATTTAATTAACGGGTTCAAGTATTAAGGCCTTTATTCGATTCTTTGATATGGTATCAGGAGCTCCATGCCCATCTCCATATTGATACGTGCAATGAGAAATTCTAGCAAGGTTGGTTAATGTTTCTAGAAAATGTTTTGGAAAAGTTGAATATGTAACTCGATCTTTGTTCATCTTCTTCCAAGTTTCATTAAGAAAATTATGGATGTATTTGTGAGCAACCATCTGACTAACACCATTTTCTTTCATGTAACACGTAATTGAATTAACAGTTTCACCTCTTTGTAACTCCGCCTACAAAATTATATGACAAATTAAAAAATAAATAATAAACTTTCAAAAAAATATTAAATTTTTATTTTTAAATAATAGGGATTCAAAATTATATTTAAAATAATACGGGATCACAAAGCTAAACATAACAAATATAACTTCACATTATTAAAAAAATGATATGTCACAAACATAAACCACAATTTTTTCCATATAAAACCTATGATCATTTGGAATTAAAACTCCAAATATAGAAATAAAAGATAATTCATATCAATTAAAATATAATTTTTTTTCTTGCTTATGGATGAAGGGTTAATTGATTTGATTAGTAGGGCTATTGAGTTAGGTCTTCGTATATGATTTATGATAGGAGTCTCAGATTTGATGGCGTCTCATCTTCAGTATGTAAATGATACTCTTATCTTAATAATTTTATCTGTAGAGATTTTTGGACCCAATTTTTCTAATAGCAGATGATGTTTATTCCTAAAAGCATATCTTAGGGGGAATGGTGTTGCTCAATTTCATGCTTAAAGGTTTTGAGGAAAATAGTTATCATTCAAAGAAATTTTATGTGGGGTTGGCATTAAGGGTGCGTCTAACTTCTCATGGATTAGTTGGCTTGATGTGTGTAAGCCAAAGAGTAAAGGTGGCTTTGGGGCTAGATATCTTTGTCTGGTCAACTTAGATCTTTTGGATAAGAGGAGGTGGTGTCTTATCTCAAGTGCCTCAGGTATTTGAAGACATATCATTGCTTCCCTATGTGGTGCTTATATTGTCTCTTCTTTAAGGGGAGATAGATAATTGGGCTTCTAGAAATTCTTCTCACTGGGGGAAAGGAGTTTCCCTTCTTGGTGCTAAGTAGGAAGACTGCTCTATCTGATTTAGGGATGATATCTCTAGGAAGGTTAAATTAGGGCTTCATACATCTTTTTGATCTGACCACTGGTTTGGGAGTGTATCCCTTAAATAAAGGTTCCCTAGGTTGTTTACAATTGTTGAATATATTGAGAAATGCATGGAAGAGATTGGTGGGTGGATAGATGAGACTCTCATTTGGTACTTTCGGTGGATGAAGCCCTTTTTCATTCAAGAGGAACTAATTCTTGTTGATTTCCTCTCAGTCATTCAAGGGAATATTTTTTTCTTGGACAAAGATAAGTGGATTTGGAATATTTCTATGGATGATACTTTATAGGTTTCCTATTGTTATCATTCTCTTATGGGTTCTTCTAATTTTTAAGTCATTCCTCCTCCACATGTAATTTGTCTCTTCTCCATTTTTTGGGGTAGTTTGAGCACATTCTAAGGTTATTATTTTCTCTTGGAAGCTTCTCTTTGATAAGCTCTTATCTAGAGAGAATTTATTCAAGAGAAAGGTGATTGTTGACTCTGGTCTTACCATGTTTCTTATTTGCGTTGTTTTTGTCAATTAAGCTTCTCACTTGTTTATCCCTTGTAACTTCGTTAACACTATATGGTATAAGATTTTTATCTTGTTCGGATGGCAAATAGTTCTTCCCAAGAAACCTAGTCTTATCTTTGAGATTTTCCTTTCTTTCATTGGTAGGGAGAGGTCTATGGGGTTTTTTTCCGATGATTTAGCATGATTTGGCATGTACCATATGAAAGGTTTGAATTGAGATTGTGTTTTCTAGTTCTACAACAAATATGAAAGAAGAGGATGAGATAAGTATTTCTTTTGCTTGGAAATGATTTTTTTGGTAGATCGGGAGGACTCTTGCACCTTCACATATTTACTTGAAAATCATATCCTTTGGATTAATCAACAGAAAATCGATATTTCGGCCATATTGAGAGTGTTTGTGTTTCTTTGCTCTTTCTTTAGTAGCATTTGATCCGGTGTTCGTGGTCCAACTGACTTGAGCTTTAGCATGATCCTCTTTTGATATGCAGTTTTTATAGGGTAGTTTTCTTGGAGATGACTTGTTGTGGCATGGTTGATTTTTTAGCATTGTAGCTTTCTCGTAATATATTTGTATTTGTTTGGTTTCTATATTGTATGTCAATCGGCTGCTCATATATACTTTGTTTAATCGGTTTACCCCATATTATTATTAATATTATTTTTCATTTGTTATTTTAAATGTTAATATGCATGCATGGTTAAGGTAAAGAAAAAAGTACCGATGAAGTAGCCAAATCATTGCAAAGTCGAAAAATAATGGAGGGTCTCTCCAATAACAAACGACAATTTTCCAAGTTTTCAAGCCCTTCCTTCGTTGTGGTATGATTTAGTATAAAATAGGCATGTGTGAGTAAAACAACACCAGACACAGACACCCATGCGTTGTTGAGGTACTCATCAAACTTTGGCATGTGTTTCTCATCACACCACCTTGCTTCTTGTAGAAATGCTTTCAACATATTAGACCACTGTAATTAATTTAATTTACCAATAAACACCAAATCAAATTTTTATTAGTATAATTAATTTTGTAATTTATGTTATTTGATATTACCGCTTTGACGAGGTAGGGAAGGATGTCATGTCCATTTTCTTTAAGTGCATTGTATGCTAATTCATTGACAGTGTTGTAGAGTGCTAAAAAGAATATCTTCATGTACTCCGGAAGAATTTTAACTGCATCAATATCCCAACTGAAACAAACATCATCTTTTATTAGTTTTTTCATTAATATTTATATTTATTTGGATCTCGGATCTTTTTGTCCAACTATGATCAATTTTTCTTTTATAGTTATTTAAAAAAAATACCTTTCTACTGCCGTTGTGAAAAGCTCTAATTCATCCAAAGTGCCATAAATATCATATATGTCATCGATTAAAGTTATTAAACAACCTACTTTAGTTAAAGCTTTGCGGATATCACTGTATTTGGGCTCCAATGGCGCCATTCCAACAGCCCAAAAAAAGCATTCCATTAGTCTATCACGACCAAAGCTTAACCTTGGAACTAGTCCCATTCCCTTCCACCACCTTCATAAAATTTGCATTAATATATAAAAATGATATTGAACAAACACTACGCCAAAAACAAGTTTTAGCAGCGCCTCTACTAAAGCGCTTATTGAAAAAGCGCTGCCATAGCCTTCACAAAAAACAAAATTAAAAAAAAGGGAAACCTACGAAGGCGCTTTTTTAAAAGCGCTGGCATAGGGTTCCCTACGAAAGCGCTTTTCAGAAAGCGCTTTCATAGGTATTTGAAATATCTAACCTACGAAAGCGCTTTTGAAAAGCGCTCTTATAGGGAACCCTATGCCAGCGCTTTTGAAAAGCGCTTTGATAGGGGGACCTACGAAAGCGCTTTTTACCTCATAAGCGCTCTTATAGGGTACCCTATGCCAGCGCTTTTTAAAAGCGCTTTCGTAGGTTGTTTTTATAATAAAATTAAAAATCCCTAAATCTGTTCTTTAGTCTTGTTCATTTCTTTCGTTCAGAGTTTCCTCATTTCTGCCGTCGCCGCCGTTCGTCTTAAGCTTTTCAGCCTCCGTTGGTCACCCCCACCGTCTACACCCTTTCCAACCACAATTCCGCTCCATCAACTCCTTCCAGTACACCTACAACGAGCTTCCCCTGTCTTCCTCTAGCTATGCCACCATTTCCGGTATCTTAGAAGTGAAACGCTTTGCATCAATCTCAGTTATCATCATCAGGTATCATCAATTCTTCACTACCCAGATGCTAATTCCTCTTTACTTGTTGAATGCTGAATATTGACTATTGAAGTTGATAAGTTTTTTTGGTGTTTTTTTTTGTTACTAGCTTTGAATTGGGTCAAGATACTGTGAAAAAATCATACATTCTATGCAAAAAAATGGATGTTAGTGTTGCTAATGGTTGAAGTTTATCCCATTTTGGAGGAAATTTAAGGACTAAAGTCTTGTGCAAGTCACTTGTTTGACAGTTTGCTTGAAAAGAGACAAAAAAGACTATTCTCGCCGGCACGAAGCTATTCTCGTTTTTGTTCTGATTCCTCATCCTCGCCGGCACGAAGCTTTTTTCGTCTAGAGTCGTATCAAAAGGTATGTTTCAAAATCCTTGCCATTCATACATTGCTTTTGTTCGATTTGTCTGTGTTGCCGGGAATCTTGTTTTGTATCTTGCACGCAAACTGTTCGATAAAATGAGGAATATTGTTTTGTGTTGTGGAAGTAATGTCTGACTCAAAGCAACTAGCTAGGAACTAGTAATATTTTTGCTATTTGATTTTCCATTTTTGAACTTGGTATAGAGATATAGAATGATGTTTAGGATTTGATTTTCAACTGATAGTGCATGAATTGCAAAGAAGCTTGTGGTTTGAATAAAATGATGTTCACTATGGTGGTGACACATTTCTTGATGTAGCTTCTACAGCACCTTCAATCTTATTAATGCAAGATTTATAGAGAAATCCTAGATAATCCACTAAGTTGTTCTCTGATACATCTTCAAGAGGATTAATCTCAAAAGACCATTGAATAAGAGTTGATTCATCTCCATAATCAACTAGTTTTAGTGAATTTACAGAACCATCCAAACCAACATTACTTGCTTCCATTCTATAACTGTATAACAGAATGTACTAATAATAATGAATCATATCAGGACACATTTACATACCATGTGTATGTTCTGATTATAGTAACTCAGGCCTAATATAGCTTTTTATAGTAAAATCCTTATTTTACATAATATGAATGCGGGATATTCGAGGCAAAATTTTGTCATGTTCATTGGATAAAAGACAACAAGTTTCTGGTGCTTTCATTTCAAGACTGATAACTCCAAAGACAGACTTAGATTTTTCCACCATTTCTTAGGTATTAAACATTTACATGTTATTGTGAGGCTTAAGAATTTGTTCCATAGTGAATTAATGCATACATCACTAGGTCATATTCTGGATTTAAAGTTTAAAGATATGACCGAGGTCTTACCATTATTGTATAGGTTATATGATTGAGCACTAGTGATAGGATTTATTCAGTGATTGGATTGAGCAGGTTTTAAATAATGGTGGATGTCAGCACAAAGATTTTCGCAATTTTGATCAATACAGATATTCCAATACTAATTTCAGTTGTGGCGGTATGAATTAAGCACAATTAGTTTTTTAACATCAAACCAGTAAATAACTATATCAGTATTGACAGCTTCTTCCAATACTGTATCGTCCCGCTCATGACCGTTTTTAAAACATTGTGTAGCTTCTTCTAATCTGTTAACTTAATCTGCTGTGTTTTTTTCCTGTCTTGATTAAAGTTGAAGGAATAGTCCAATGGTGACTTTGTGAGCTTAGTTTTTAGTTTTTGTATATAACCAAAATGGTGTGTGTAGTCAGATTAAATCAGTGGACTTCTTGATGCCTTTGTTACATTTTATTTGAACATTATGAGAACTTAAACTATTGCAGTATTATTTTTCTGTCATGATTAAGTTTGGGGGTGTAATCAAAATGAAAAGCTTGGCCATGTTAGTTTTTTCCAGATGGGACTCTGCTGTGCCCCTTTAAGATTCAGTCATGATCATTACTCTGTGATCTGTTTTCAGCACTCAATAAATGGATTGAGTAGTAATAGGTTAGTTTAATTGTTTTGAATCAACTATTTAATCTTTTCTTGTCAAAGAGTACTTGCTAGTAATTTTGAAATGGAAGTATTAAACATAAAATAATGAAAATTCAGAGTACCTGATATGTTGAATTTCTTTACAGGTAATTAATTATTATTTTGCTATAGTTGCGTGACTAATTAGTTGCTATAGTCAAACCATGGATAAAAAATGGATGACTGCCAATCGATTATCGAAAGAGTATGAGGATGGGGTATCAGAATTCGTTAAGTTTGCCGTTGCGCACGCCAGAGAACCCAATGGAATGATATGTCCTTGCTTGAGATGCTGTTATGGGAGACGGGTTGACGCGGTTCAGTTGGAATCGCATTTACTGATGCATGGAATTGATAGAAGTTATGCATGTTGGAATTTGCATGGTGAGAAAAGTAGCGGGAATGTTGAATCGAGTTATAATACGACGTATGCTTCAAATGAGGATTTCGCAGATGCATACGATTATGATCGAGTCGAAGAGATTGCAGAAGCGCTTGAAGAAGATCTTGAGGATTGTCCCAAAATGTTCGAGAGGTTGGTAAGCGATGCAGAGAAACCGTTGTATGATGGTTGTACAAAATTCACAAGATTGTCTGCGGTGTTAAAGTTGTACAACTTAAAGGCGGACAACGGATGGTCAGATAAAAGTTTCACACAGTTATTAGCCCTCGTGAAAGAAATGCTACCAGAGGATAATGTTCTTCCCAATCGAACGTATGAGGCCAAAAAGATGTTGTCCTCTATTGGCATGAGCTATGAAAAGATACATGCATGTCCAAAAGATTGCGTTTTATTTCGAAACGAGTACGCAGTGTTAAATGAGTGTCCTAAATGCGGTGCCCCTCGATATAAGGAAAAGTTGTCTCCGGAAAAGGTGTTATGGTATTTTCCTATAATTCCGAGATTTAGGCGCATGTATCGTAGTGAGACCGATTCAAGACACTTGACTTGGCATGCAGATGAAAGAATTATTGATGGGAAGTTGCGACATCCGGCAGACTCACCACAGTGGACGAAAGTTGATATTGATTATCCTGAATTTGGAAAAGAAGCAAGAAATCTTCGCTTGTCGTTGTCTACTGATGGAATGAACCCGCATGGTATTCAAAGTATCTCGCATAGCACCTGGCCTGTGATTCTTATGATATATAACCTACCTCCGTGGCTATGTATGAAGCGTAAGTACATGATGCTATCTATGTTAATTTCTGGGCCCAAACAACCAGGGAATGACATAGACGTGTACTTAGCACCCTTAGTTGAAGATTTGAAGTTTTTGTGGGAGACCGGTGTGGAGGTTTACGATGGGTATAGGAAAGAAAGTTTCAACTTGAGGGCGATGTTGTTTGGAACAATTAATGATTTTCCGGCGTACGGAAATCTATCAGGGTACAGCATTAAGGGTCAAAAAGCGTGTCCTGTTTGTGAAGATGAAACCGATACGATGCGATTGAACTTTTGTCAGAAGAATGTTTTTCTCGGTCATCGTAGATTCTTAAATTCTAATCATCACTATCGTGGGTGGAGAAAGGCATTCAATGGAGAGGCAGAACACGGTAGAGCTCCACATATGTTGACAGGTGATCAGATTTTTGAAAAGGTGAAAGATGTGAGTACTGAGTTTGGCAAGCCTTTTGCACATAGACTTGTCACGAGTGGGTGGAAGAAGAGGTCGATTTTTTTTTAACTTCCATATTGGAAGTCGTTGTACGTAAGACATTTCCTCGATGTTATGCATATTGAAAAAAATGTATTTGATAGTGTTATTGGTACGTTACTCAATATACAAGGAAAGTCTAAGGATGGCATTAACATAAGGAAGGACATGTTAAACATGGGAATTAGAACTGAATTGGCACCCGTGACGAAAGGAAGACGCACATATCTACCACCTGTTGTTTACACTCTATCTAGAAAGGAGAAGAAAATATTGTGTAAGTTCCTCAGTGAAGTTAAAGTTCCAGAAGGCTACTCATCAGATATTAGAAGACTTGTGTCAATGAAAGACCTAAAGTTAAAGAGTTTAAAGACTCATGATTGCCATGTTATAATGAAACATTTTCTACCAATAGGTATACGTTCTATTCTGCCAGAAAAAGTAAGGAGCGCAATAACTAAGTTGTGTTTTTTCTTCAAGTCAATTTGCAGCAAGGTGATCGATCCTGCGATCTTACCAACATTGCAAAAAGAGGTGGTTGTTACTTTATGTGAGCTTGAAATGTATTTTCCTCCCTCGTTTTTTGACATAATGGTTCATCTAGTCGTTCATCTTGTCAAAGAGACACAGTTGTGCGGACCAGCTTATATGAGATGGATGTACCCTGCTGAACGTTATATGAAAATTTTAAAAGGGTACGTGAAAAACCGAAGTCGACCGGAGGGTTGTATTGCGGAACGATACATTGTTGAAGAAGCGGTTGAGTTTTGCACTGAATATCTGTCAAATGTTCAATCAATTGGACTCCCCAAATCTCATATTGTCGAGAAAAAAGAAGGAAAAAGACTAATTGGAAATAAAGTTGTGACAGTGTCAATGGTCGAACGGGATCAGGTGCATTTGTATGTTCTGCACAATGAGATTGAGGTTGAGCCGTATGCTGAAATGCACAAGGGTGTTCTTCGAGGTTTAAATCTGAATAGAAATGAGAATTGGATAGTACGAGAGCACAATCGAAGTTTCATACCGTGGTTTAAGGAACAAATTTATTCAAAGTATCGTTCGGATCCTACTTCAGTAACAAAAAGGTTGAGATGTTTAGCATATGGTCCAAGTATGATTGTGTTTTCTTATAGCGCATACGCAATTAATGGATACACATTTTATACCAAAGAACAGGATGATAAAAGTACTATGCAGAATAGTGGTGTTACCTTGGTAGCTGAAGCGATGCACATATCAAGTGCGAATGACTTAAACCCGAAATTTGCAAATCTGTCATATTTTGGGGTTATCGAGCGCATTTTGTTGTTTGATTACGGGAAGTTTCAGATTCCTGTATTTGATTGCAAGTGGGTTGAAAATAATAATGGCGTACGAATGGATAAGTCAGGATTTTTGCAAGTGGATCTCAATAGGGTGGGGTACAAAGATGAACCTTTTATTCTAGCCTCTCAGGCTAAACAAGTGTTCTATGTCAATGATCCGACAAGTACGAAATGGTCTATAGTGCTTTTGTCTAACAAAGTAATTGATGAAAACATTGGAGATCAAGGTGATATTGGCGTTGGCATTGAATCTTGTACAAGAAACGATCAAAATGAGAATGAACCTTGTACTAGAGATGATCATAATGAGGGTATTTGGATCAATCCAACCATCCGAGTTGTTAACAGAAGCGTAAAATATATTGCTACCAAGAAAAGAAAGAGACGTTAGTGAAAAAGGTATTATTATAATTATAGCCTAATATTGTAAGTAATATGTGAATAATGTTTTGAATTTTTGGCATATCTTTTGAACCGTTTTGAATTTTTAAGAATGTGCTTGTGCTTAATTAGTAGAACAATGTTTCCGGAGCTGATGGTGAGGTTTATTTCTTGCAAGTTTGGTTTTTTAGCATTTTATTCAATTTTGAGTTCCTTTAGTGCTATTCATATCTTTTTCGACTATCCATTTTCATGTAGTGTACTAATGTGCTTGTTTGACTTTTGTTACAGGTCTAATGGCTAGCAATGAAGAAAACCCGCAAGGAAACCAACAAGAAAACCCACCAGGAAACCAACAAGATCATGAAAACTCACAAGAAACAAATCATGCAGCGGATGATACTTCAGCAAATGATGTTGCACGAGGCATCACCATAATGCGCGAAATCATTCGTGCTAGAGATAAGGGAGTGAAATATAATGTAGATTGGAATCATTCAAATCAAGTAGTTGGGGTTAATGCTTCAAAATTCACAAGCTACGTTGGTACACTTGTTCGTATGCATGTGCCAATCTCCATATCTAGATGGAATGCGAAACAATGTGAAGCATTGAAGCAAGGAAAAGAAATGTTTTGGGAAGATGTTAAGGTATGTATGTTATATGGTTTATATGGTTATATGTTTATAAGTTTATAAGTTTATATGGTGTATATGGTTTTTAAACTACTTATATGTTTATATGGTTTATATGGTTTTTAAATTACTTATATGTTTATATGGTTTATACGCAGCGGTCTTTTAACGTTCCAGATGAGCGTAAAGGCTTCGTACTTGGGTTGGCTGGGAAAAGATTTAGAGGGTGGAAAAATCTGTTGACGAACACCTATCTTAAGGATGACAAAGGAAAGTGGCTGGAAGAGTTCCCGGCCGGAAGGCCAGAAAAGTATAATCTTTTCATTAAACAAGAAGATTGGACTGAGTTTATTAGACAAAGAGATGACGAATTCCGGCAAAAGAGTGCCAAAAATAGTGAGAGAGCATCAAAGCCCGCGTACCCATACAAAAAAGGGCGTTTGGGATATGCGCGCTTAGAGGAAAAAATTGTAAGTAATAAATAGAAATGATATGTTCTTATTAATTGTCTAAATGTGTTGTATTTGATGATCTAACCGTTTGTTTCTATGCATAGTTAGAGGAGACGAAAAGTGATGAAACCTCACTTCCAGCACATTTGCTGTGGAAGGAAGCCCGTGTGGGCAAGAATCAAGCTGTTGATCCAAGTGTTCTAAGAATTTATGATGAATGCGTAAGTATAACATTGTGTCTTTAATTAAATCAAATTTTTATGACTATTTAATTGATTTTTTTATCTCCATTATTTTCAGGAGACATTGTCACAAACGGAGTCCACCGGTGACGACCAGGATACGAGGAGCGTACTTAGTAAAGCACTGAATGTTCCTGAGTATTCCGGTCGGGTTAGGGGTAAAGGTCACGGTGTGACTCCAACCTCTTTCTACCAGCATAATCGGAAAAGAAATCCTACCAATGCAGAAGTGATGAATGTACTTATGGAATTACAAGCAAAAGTCAATGCATTGGAAAGAGATAAAGAGGTATTAATGAGGGAAAAGGGCAATGCGGCAATGGCGAAAGAAACTAGTGACAACGCTAGTATCAACCGTCAGAATAAATTTCCTGAGGTAATTATAAATATATTGATAAATCTCTATTGTTCAAGTTTCTCATTTTTATTCCACCTCTTTCTATTATTGAATTAAAAGTAATATGTATGCATATTGGTTTAGGGCATTTCATCTTGCCAACTATACGTAATGGCATCAGATTATCACCTTGTTGGCAAGGGAAAAGTGTACAACACTTTGGGAGATTTAATTCATAATACACCGATCCCGGCTGGACACCTGAGAGTATCAGTAGATTATCCTATTGATCCCGATGCGTTGGTACCGGTACCTGACGTGGCCTTGGATATAAGATCGGTGCGAGACGCAGTAGGGTCGTTTGTTGCATGGCCCTTGGACCTCATTTTCATTGATGATGAGGTATGTTTAAAACCGTTAATATGAATCATTTAGATTTCAAATGTCAATTCTGAACCGTTAAGTTAATTATTTTTTAATATTAGCCTCCTACAAAACCCGCTAATAAGGGTAAGGAGATTTTGCAGCAAGGCGGCGAGTCTATGGCATCAATTCCAGAGGTACACTTAAATTGTTTATTATATGATATGAATTTAAAACTGAACGATTTTATAATTTACCTAAGTTATATGATTGTTAGGTATCTGCGAAAGTGTCACAACAAGTGACCCAGCCTGTTCGTAGCAGACCACCCCCGAAAAAGTCAATGCATAAGGGGGGAAGAGGCGGGGGAAGAGGCGTTTTTGTACCTCGATATCGGAATACACTTGGAGTACTTTTGGAAACCTCAGATTTGAAGTCAGGTGGTATTCGTACAATCCTTATGGATGCAGATATCTTTGGTCTTGACTGCCAAGAAACGATAGGAATGGACGAAATGACTGAGATTATGACGCATGGTGAATTAGGCATCGGCAATGTTCACGCATACATCCGGTATTCCGATAAATATATCATTTAATTAGTTGAACAATTTATTTACACATTTCAATGAAAATAGTCTAATGTTTATATGTTTTTATTTAAGGTTGTTGTACGATAAAAAAATGCGCGAGACTGTATTGGCAAGACGCTTCCATTTCTTGTCTGCCCATATTGTCAGCGGAGCGACAATTGTCAGGGAACCGGGTTCAGTTAGGGAGTACTTAGTGAATCGATACACGGCCTACGTCGGCAACCCAGATAGCTTGTTTATTTTGCCGTATAACACTGTTCCAGTGGAGTGAGTTTTTCATTTATTCTAATATATCTTTGTTTATTTTGCGTAGAAACTTTTCTTCTAAACTGTTGCTTAAATTTTTAGAAAACACTGGTTGTTGTTGGCTATCGATCCGATTAAAGAAGTTGTGTACTTTCTGAATTCGGTAGACGGGGAATGGACTAACTATCCCGCTATGAAGGAAACTGTTGATCAGTAAGTGAGATCGTTCTAACTATTCGTGTATATTTATATATTTAATTATTTCTGTGAGATTGATCTAAATATATGTTTTTATTTTCTTAGATCAATACAAATATTTCGTAGTCAAAGGGACGCACAGGTACCCCGGAGTAAATCATCAAATATTACTTGGATCAAAGTGCAGGTACAAAATTAGTTGCTTATAATAATAATGTTACTTGATAAAATTACACGACAACTATAAAATATATTCTGTTTTTCTATGCAGTGTCCGTTACAGAATAACGATGTAGATTGCGGATACTTTTGCTTGAGGTTTATGAAAGAAATCCTTCATAAAAATCAAGTAGAGATTCCAAGCACGGTATGGATTTATAACTTAGAATAATTTTGTATGATTTCTACATTTAATAACATCATGCATATACTGAAGTAATAATTTCTTATGTAGTACTTTGATGACCTCTATACTATGTCGTACACGAAAGTTCAAGTGGAAGAAGTCAAAGAGGAAATATGTCAATTTTATGTTGAAAACAGATTATTCTGATGGGTATGAATAAAATATTATTGTACGTGTTAGTTTGATTGTGTTGGAGCCTTTAATATTGTTTGTTTAATTTACCGTGTTGTTCATATTCATACTTTGCAGGATGACGACCGTGTCGGTGGAGCATTATTTTCGATGTAATTATATATGATTTAGTTACATATGTATATATATATGGTTACAAATTAACACGATACTTTGTATGTGATTTAGTTATGGTTACAAATGTATATATGGTTACAAATTTAGTTATATATGATTTAGTTACATATATATAGATAAGGAGTGAATATTATATGGTATACCGGTTTCTGTTAATATAATACCGGTTTCTGTGAATATTATAAGGATTGAATAACAGGTTAAATTATTGGACCAAAAAAAAATTACAGGCCGCACAGGGAACCTCAAATTATAGGTTTAACTTTAAAAAATTTGTATGAGCTACGAAAGCGCTTTCTTAGGCAGGATAAATAAAAAAAAAATTAAATAGAAACCCCCTATCAAAGCGCTTTTTATGGAAAAAGCGCTGTGAAAGACCCCCCTATCAAAGCGCTTTTTCCATAAAGCGCTGTAAAAGCCATGATAAATAAAATAAAAATTTTAATAGAAACCCCCTATCAAAGCGCTTTTTATGGAAAAAGCGCTGGGAAAGACCCCCCTATCAAAGCGTTTTTTCCATAAAAAGCGCTGTAAAAGGCCTGATAAATAAAAAAAAAAATTTAAATAGCACACCTATCAAAGCGCTTTTCAAAAAGCGCTGGGAAAGACCCCCCTATCAAAGCGCTTTTTAAGGAAAAAGCGCTGGGATAGGTCCACCTACGACAGCGCTTTTGGCCAGAAAAAAGCGCTTTCGTAGCCTACGCCAGCGCTGGCTACGGCAGCGCTTTTAAGCGCTTTTAAAGGGCAAAAAAAAGCGCTGTAAAAGCCCATTTTCGTAGTAGTGAAAAGCTTTATAAAATTTGTATAATGTTTGAGTTTTTGATGATCAATATGGATGAAACACTTAAAACAAATAAAAAATGCAAATAAGACATTTTTATACAAATAGGATACTTGTTTTCATATACTTACCTTGACATTTCTATAAGATCTTGTTGTAGATTTGATTGCACAATGTTGAAATCCAATTTGGCAGCTTCAAGCAACACCTTATTTGCATCCTTTCTTTTTCCATATAACTCAATATACCATCTAGCTTCAAGTCTTTGAAATCTACGATGTAGTGGAAGCTCTAATGAATGATTCACTTGTTCAAAAAGAAAATTGTTTATATCATCATGAACTCCTTTAAGGTGGAAGTTTGTGAAGGAATTTGCCTCATCCAAAATGTTTTCTCCCTCATAAGACATAAACGACGCCTCATACAAACTTAGCATCCCTTTTACCTCTTCCACAAGACATGCCTTAAAATTTCCATTTCCAGTGTGGTCTTTAAACCTCTCAAAAACATCTGTCATTAAAATATTAAAATTTAAAATTTTCAATTTAACTGCTAATAGTGATCCAACAAAGCTAATTATTTCAATTTTATAATTATAAAAATATTTTTAAAAAAAATATATTCATATCCAAATAATGCAAGCATATGTACCTGCAGAAATATCATATCCAAATTCTCGAAGAAGCTTAAATTTCAAGGCAGTTTCATGAAGACTTTCTTTAATAACTTTATCACCATATTTTTCCAAAGACAAAAATCTATCAAGTGCATCTCTTATCTCCTTTTCAAAGTGGTAGCTGACGCCTAAGTGTTTCACATTTTCTATTAACTCTAAGATTTCTTCATTTTCATCGTTAATCATTCTTCTTACTTCCTCTTGCAATCTCTTGCTCCTATTCACGTACTGGACATCCTAAAAAAATACAAAATATAAATTAAAAAAATATTAAGATTGTTATGCATTACTAAATAAATATTTTAGCAAGAGAATAATAAATATGAAAAATGAGAAGTTTCCCTCTAAATATATCACTAATTATTACCGCATAATCGTGTTTTAACGATAATAAACTATCGTAATTCCAAATATTGAGTTGGTAATTGACTGACTTTCTTTGAGAAATATTTGAACTAGTAGCATAACATGAAAGGAGAGAAGCATTTAAACTAGGAAATTTAGTTTTTGGTAGTTGTTGAGGTTTCAAGAAACTAGGAAGTGAAACAAAAGATGAATTTAGCAACATTGTATTGATTTATGGCCAATGTTTAGTTGTATTACCTTATGTCGGTTGACTGCTCACATTTATATAGGCATACTTGTGTCTCTAATTTGTATAGAAGACGTGTGTTTTTGTGTGGAGCTGCTACGTTTAATTTGTAGTTAAAATCATTTATTTTTTTCGTTTTTTTCTTTTCATTTCTTGTAGTTAGAAACAATGTTTTTTTTAATTTTCTTTTTCATTTCATAACGCCTAAAAATGTATGTGGAGGACAAGTTTGTTAATATTCTTGTTTATAGATAGAATCAGTTCTCATATATTCTATTGTTTTTTGCCTATTAGAGGATGCCACGTATACTGTTTTTATATTTTTGGATATCCACTCATTTCTATCATTTATCCTTTTGTATATATAATGCTTACTGTACTCTGTATTGGTTAATGAATAAAATGAATAAGTTCTGGTGCAGCATTGTAACTGATTTCTGTTACATTTTTCATCTGTTTTTTGCATTCTTCTTCTCTCTTCCAGCTTCTCACCGAAGAATGTATTATTTCTTATTTATATGTTTAATTCTCACATTTACTTTAAACACATTCAAATTCAAACTCATAAATGCGAGAAATTATCGAACGAAAATTCAGTAGCATTAATCTCTATGGAGACGATATGATAAAACTAAATAAATACTTACTTTTTATTGTCGCTTTATCACATCAAAACACACAAACAAAACTATTTCTACTATTTTAAGATTTATTTTTTAATTTTGAAATAGCAATTGGATCGGAACGCATAACAATCGTGTGTGCGCTTGATCAGAAAAATAAAACGAACGCACCATTATACGTGGAGGACAAGTTCTTAAATAATTATAGGATTTTATGCGCATTTAAAACGAAATACTAGAAATAATTTTAGTACGGGTTTTTGGTAAAATCCAAATATGGGGTTGTTACACACATTTTTTGGTGGATAAATTCAATTATGCTGATGTTACAAAGACTTACACTTAATTTGAAAGTTTAGGAATGAGGGTAAAAGAAGATTTTAGAGAAGGAAAAGAGATTAGAAAAAAATAAAAAATTTCTTTTCTATTAGATAGGGTGATTTTATGAATAATATATTTTTAATTTCATTGATATTGTAAAGAGATGAAAAAAAATGTAAAAGAGATATGAGAAAATAGATGATTATTGATAGTGTAAATTAGTTTTATATTGTCAATCAATTACAATCATATATTATGATATATTACTTTTTTATTTTAATTTTTTTTAATAATATGATAAACTGTTGATTTACTATTGAATGATAATGTAAAATTATTTTATTGCAAATAAACTCAAAAAATATTATTGCAAATAATATTTTAGAATAAAGTCACATTCATATTGAATTTATTAGATAACTAATAAACATAATAAATTTATTATAAGATTTTTTTTAAATAAAGACAATTTATTTAAGAAAAAAAAGGTTTGGGGATAATAACTAAACCCAACAAAAATGAAATTTTGCTAAACAATATCTAGAGAATTTAACTTGTCACTCTCTAGTTATATCTGACACCCTCCAAATTTATTAAAAAGCCTATAATATCCTTGGTTGAACCATATATTTGTTTTGTTTTTCAAATTTGTTGATTTATGATTCTTTGGTTGAACATTTTTGTTCTTTAAGTTTGTTTGACTAATGTTTGAAGACAAACAATGATGTAAGTTGGGGAGAGTTTGATAAATACAAATTATAGTTATTTTAGTGTATAAGTTTTGTTGCACTTATCGATACTTTTTGTTAATATCGTTTGAATAATCTCAGCTTTGTTTGTAAATACGTTTAGTTTGTGTACATAATAGAATAATTGAGTTTTTGTGTAAATATTATATCATTTGATAGTTTTTCATCTCGTTTGTAGGTATTCATTCATAATTAGAGCATTGAGTAATAAAGGCCAAAGGCTAAGCTTCGAGAATACATTTTTAGCAATTCATCAAAGAATAAGGCTCAAAACAAAGATGAGAAAAATCATCAATTTGGTTGATATTTAGTCATTATTATATAGGTATTGAATAAGCTTTTCAACGCTTCAAATCTTGCGTAAATAAGAGTTACAATTCTCAAGTTATGGCGAAAACAAAAGCTGATTTTTTTGAGACAATGGGTTTGGCGCTAAGCACCCTTTGTGCACTATGCACGACCTGCAATTTCAAAACTCATTTAATAGGTGAAAAACATATTTTTAGGTCCCACCATCAAACCCATTTTTTGGTAGAGAGAGCTTAGAAAACATTAATTGGGGTTGCATCTTGTCGAATCGGAGGTGGATTCTCACCAATCGTCTTGATAACTCGAGAAGTGTTGGTTTATCTCTTTTTCCTCTTTTTGTAAACTATATTTTATTGGGTTTTGTTTGTAGATTTACTTTGAACATATGTATATGTATTGGTCATGGTGTTGTATAAAGGTTGCTTTATAAATCATTGTTGATGTCTTCTTTGATCTTTTTGCATTTATGTTAGGGTTTGGGTTGTTATAAGCATATACCTCATAAATATTGGTTAAGGATGAATATCAATTAGTTTCTAGATTCTAGAGATAGATTTATAGCTAAAAATCACCGTGGGTATCGAAGTTTAATGCATCTGTGTTATTTGTGTTGTGCTGAGAGATTGTCAATGCGAGTAATACGGTTGTCTCCAACTTTGTGTTAGACATAACCTCTATTGTGGAACATTTAGAGAGATATTTAATGGTTTTGACAAGTATTATAGGTTGAGTGTGATTGATCGATAGATTTAAGTTTGTTTTGAGTAGTGTAAATTCATGATTGATAACATGAAAGGAGAGAACCATTTAAACTAGGAAGTTTAGTTTTTGGTAGTTGTTGAGGTTTCAAGAAACTAGGAAGTGAAACAAAAGATGAATTTAGCAACATTGTATTGATTTATGGCCAATGTTTAGTTGTATTACCTTATGTCGTTTGACTTCTCACATTTATATAGGCATACTTGTGTCTCTAATTTGTATAGAAGACGTGTGTGTTTTTGTATGGAGCTGCTACGTTTAATTTGTAGTTAGAATCATGTTTTTGTTTTTCCGTTTTTTTCTTTTCATTTCTTGTAGTTAGAAACATGTTTTTTTTTATTTTCTTTTTCATTTCATAACGCCTAAAAATGTATGTGGAGGACAAGTTTGTTAATATCCTTGTTTATAGATAGAATCAGTTCTCATATATTCTATTGTTTTTAGCCTATCAGAGGATGCCACGTATACTGTTTTTAAATCTTTGGATATCCATTCATTTCTATCCTTTATCCTTTTGTATATATAATGCTTACTGTACCCTGTATTGATTAATGAATAAAATGAATAAGTTCTGGTGCAGCATTGTAACTGATTTCTGTTACATTTTCCATCTGCTTTTTGCATTCTTCTTCTCTCTTCCAGCATCTCACCGAAGAATGTATTATTTCTTGTTCATATGTTTAATTCTCACATTTACTTTAAACACATTCAAATCCAAACTCATAAATGCGAGAAATTGTCGAACGAAAATTCAGTAGCATTAATCTCTATGGAGACGATATGATAAAACTAAATAAATACTTACTTTTTATTGTCACTTTATCACATCAAAACACACAAACAAAACTATTTCTACTATTTTAAGATTTACTTTTTAATTTTGAAATAGCAATTGGATCGGAACGCATAACAATCGTGTGTGCGCTTGATCAGAAAAATAAAATGAATGCACCATTATGATCTATGCACGATGAAGTTTAATAAAAATGACTGCAGATGATCAAAATCACAAATAAAAAATTCCAGTTAAACAAGCTCTGACAAGTAAAAATGTGATCGTAAACAGCGTTGAAAAAATAAAGTGTGCACGCCAATACGATCTATGCGCGACGTAGATGCATAAAACAACCAGTTAAATATCAACACTTAAAATATTTTTCCCACTAATTTTACGCACTGTGTCGAATCACTTTTACTGGTCTTCCTGTAGAATCAAAATATGACTATTATTGAAATATGATCAACTTGGCGCAACGCATGAAGCAGATAAAGAGATAAAAATGCATGAAATGAAATAATGAGTACTTTTCAACTCTAAAAGATGCAAATTTTGATTTAAACTGACTTTTGGTCAACTTAAATGCGACTAATGATACAAATGCAATGAATGAAATTTTTTATCGAAGATTGTGATCAGGTAAAATGAAATATGTCATGCTAATGCGACTAAATATTTAGGGGCGAAATTTGGAGTGTGACACCAGGGGGAAATAATCTGGCAGCCATGGTAAAAAAAAGGCTCAAAATGGGGTAAATATAGGCCTTCGAAGGCCAAATTACACATCCCCTTTGTCTGAATATGTTCTACACACTGAGTTACCCAGGGGTTGGAAGGTCCTAAAGTTCACAAAATTCTCTGGTGACACCAGTGAATCTACTGTCGAACATATAGCCAGGTATTTTATCGAGTCTGGGGACATAGCGAATAATGTAAATTTAAGGATAAAATACTTCCCTAGTTTTCTAACCAAAAATTATTTCACATGGTTCACCACCCTTTCAACAAATTCTATCCATGTTTTGACTCGCTTAGAGAGGTTATTCCATGAGAAGTTCTATATGGGACAATCAAAGATTGGTCTCAAAGAATTGGTCAGTATCAAGAGAAAGGTTACTGAGCCTATTGATGATTACTTAAATAGGTTCCATTTGTTGAAGGCAAGGTGTTTTACACAAGTGCCTGAACATGAGTTGGTCGAAATAGCCATAAGTGGTTTGGATTACTCCATTCGAAAGAAATTAGACACCCAATACTTAAGAGACATGGCCCAATTAGCAGACCAAAAACATGAAAGAGTCTATTGGATTTTCTTGTTTCCTGTCAAAAGAAGCACTTTAAGGCTCTGATGTGCCCCAGATGTTGTGCAGTATATAATAGAAAAGCCACGGAGAACTAAGAAAGGGTTCAAATTTCTCGAAAGAGGGGAAATTGGAGAGATTCCAAGAGTTGGTTTGTGTTTGACAAACGGGGAGTCCCTCGAAGGCCAGACAGTCCTTATCCTGAAGTGAATCAAAGGGTAACTTTCAAGCCACCTTCCAATGCTCCAACTCACAGATGGGTAAGGTCAGCTGAGAATAGGGGCCAGGGAAAGATAAATGGAGAAGTTTCGAATTTGGAAGAGGATCATCTATAGCCTACAAAGGAGAATTTCAAGTGTCGAAGCAAAAAGCCTATAAGTCTGAGAACTATAAGGGAAAGAACTCAATGTCGAGATCTCAATGGAGGAGACATCAGAGAATCAAGAAGGCATATAGGGAAATGGTTGAGAAGGATGTGGGGGAATCTAGAACCAACCAACTCCCTCCTCAAAACAAAACGGAGGAGAAAAATCCAGTAGGGAGGAAACTTTTTCCCCAAGAAATGAGAAAGCCAATGAAAGAAGACAAGAAAAAGTCAATAGAAGATGAATACATGTTAACTGACAACTTCGACTCAGAGGAAGAATTATCTCTAGGTTTGAATTGTAATGTGGTTTATGTACTACTTCATGAGTACAACCAAATGACTGAGGCTGAAGAAAATGAAGAGGCCGATGACATCGAAATGGCCAGGCACAGGTCATTATATTATTACTTCATGAACAACGGTGCAATAGAGGAAAAAAATGTGTTATTCGAACACCCACAAGGTATAAAGAATCACCTAAAGCCCTTATTCATAAGGGGTAAAGTGGAGAATATTGGGATCAATAAGATCCTAGTAGACTGAGGGGTAATAGTTAACCTGATGCCACAGTTCATGCTCAAAAGGATTAAAATGTTCAATACAGATCTCAAGCCACACAATATGGTCTTGTCAAATTATGAAGGCAAAGTGGGCCACACTCTAGGACTAATCAAGTAGATCTTATTGTGGGATCTATTACCATACCCACCATGTTCACGGTGATTTCCTCAAGAGCAAACTACATCTTGCTGCTTGGTCGTGATTGGATTTATGGCGTGGGGGTAGTTATATCCTCACTTCACCAAAGGATTGCAATTTGGAGAGAAGATGCAATCGTTGAAAACATAGAAGTTGATCAAAGCTATTATATGGATGAGATTAGTCATGTGTACAAAAGAAATTTTGATATAAATCTTACCAACATAGAACCATACAATCCTGCAGGTGACGCTTTCTCACCAACAAAGAATACCCTCTATTTTCTCACTTTGCACCCAACCCATGGATTTTAGTGGGATAGGAAAATCATGGGGGAAGAAAATGACATGGATGGAGTACCAGGACTTCGGCCAACTGGCTTGAGGGACGAAGACGATGTTTATAACTAAGTCCATTTTTTTTTAAAAAGATTCCGGCTTATTTAGCCGAAAACAAATTAAAAACGGCGTTGGGGGATGAGGTGAAGTACATGGCCGTCGAAGCCAATAATGAAGGAATTCATGCAAAGAGACCTGGGGTTAACTTCAAGCCAGAACCCCCTGACAAAGTAACACCCTTTGACGAAAAAGACCAAAGGCTGGATGTAATATATGACGAATAGCCTTTGGGATTTGAGAAAGATCCAACAACGCCAACTGCAAAAATGATGGTGCAAGATCCTCTCGAAGAAATTGATTTGGGCGATGGGTCCAAAAAAAGACCCACTTACATTACCATAAAACTTAACCCATAAAAGAAGGTCAAGGTGATCCAACTGCTGAAGGAATACAAGGATTTCTTTTCTTAGGATTATGACGAAATGTCTGTGTTGAGTAGAGATCTCGTTGAATTGAAGCTGCCTATAAAGGATGGCAAAAATTCCATCAAGCAGACTCTAAAAAGATTCGCGCCAGAGATTATCTCAAAAATTAAAGAATAAATTGAAAGACTCCTTAGATGTAAGTTCATCAAGACTTCAAGGTATGTCGAATAGATCATAAATATAGTACCTATTATTAAAAAAGAATGGATCCTTAAGGGTGTGCATTGATTTTCGAGATTTGAACTCTATAACCCCAAAGGATGAATACCCAATGCATGTGGTAGATATGTTGATTGATTTAGCTGCAGGCTTCGAGTATCTTAGCATGTTGAATGAATACTCTGGGTACAATTAGATATTCATTATTGAAGAAGATGTGCCCAAAACAGAATTTCAATGCCCATGGGCATTAGGCACCTAAGAGTGGGTGGTGATGCCTTTTGGATTAAAAAATGATGGGGCAACTTACCAAAGGGAAACGAATTCTATATTTTATAATTTCATTGAAACTTTCATGCAGGTTTATATTGATGACACAATTGTAAAGTATGGGTCAGATGAGAGTCATTTGGATCACCTTCGCCAATCATTCGAAAGAATGAGGAAACATGGATTGAAGATGAATTCTCATAAGTGTTCCTTTTTTATGCCGACATGTTATTTTTTGGGCTTTGTGTTATATAAGAAGGGAATAGAGATTAATCAGAATAAGACGAAGGAAATCATGGAAGAAAAAGCGCCATCAATGAAGAAAGAGTTGCAAACTCTACTGGGAAAATAAATTTCTTAAGAATATTTTTTTCAAACTTAAGTGGACGCACTCTGTAACACCCTTATAAACCCACATATTTTCACATGTATTTTTATGAAAATAAAACAAATTAAAACCATGAAAGGGCGACATATCTTCATGTAAACGTCATACCAAACATAGTCTGGCTCCATAACACGAGTTTCAAAATTATTTAGGACAAAAGCCTTCATGGATAATAATCAATAGAAATATTTTTACTTCTCGCAACAAAATTCATAGTTCAAAACATCTTATTATAAATACTTCATAAAATCTCATCATACTTCATGATTCCTAAATAGAATTTCAAAATAACTCGAGTACCATGAAAGGTAACCCAACATCTTATAAACAAATCAAAGAACATAATTCATAATTCGAACAGTCCCATCCCTGATGTTACATATCAAAGCAAGACCCACTCTACTCAACGGAAAGAAAAAAAGATACACATTCCAAATTCATCAGGCTGATCCTGATCACCTGCAAGTTACCCACGAATTGAGGCAATATTTCCAAACATAAAGGGTAAAATCATAATCATTATAAAAGACATAAGGAATAAATATAGTAGATATGCACATAGGTAAGGTATCACACATCATCATAGCCTCATGATATACTCTCACCTTAACAACTTCATCAAAGTACAATAACATATCCTTACACGCCAATTATCACCAAGTATCATCAAATCAAATTATTATGCAATGTCACATAGAATGTAACGCAACTTTATTGACTCATGCATGTGGTACCAAAACTTTACTGATGACTCGATCATCATTATCTCCAAAGATCCCCACCAATAGTATCTATTCTCGCTTGGAACCAGAGCATTTCCCAATTTTACACTTAATCCACACTATGGGATTGATGCCTTCAATGGACGATTGTCCTACCATCATCACTGGACCAAAGTCCTAATCACCATCACTGAACCAAAGTCCTAAATTATACCATAAATGCATGATGTTCACCACATAATAAATACGACCACGACTAGTCAAAACGCATCATCATTCATAATTTCATGACGACATCTTTATATCATCATAATAAACCACACATCATCATGTAAACAAAATATCATCATAACATTGTCATAAATAAAGCATCATAATAATCCGACATGGGGAACCTAACTTTACTCTAACTTGAGTATAGGAATATACTCCTTATTTCTCATTTTATTCCATCAAACTAAATTTCATTGCGTCCACTATCCAATGCTTCAAACGGAACCTCAAACCGAGTTCTAAAACTCAAGTTATGGCACATTGAAGAAAATCCAAGACAACCAATCAATTATGTCATCCGTCGCCCAACGACTCACCTCCATCGCCTGGTGACACACCCTTCCCGTCTTACCTTGCTCGGTGATGCTTGGAGAAACGCACTCTAATAACTTCCATATTTTTACCATCCTATCGCTTCTTAGATCTCCTGACAGCGGCCTCACGATACACCTTCGCCCGGCGACACATCCTTATCGTCCAACGACACTGCACGAACATGGTTTTCCTGTTGCGATTTCCTACATAAACCAGCCCCAAATTCTTGCAATTTCACCATATTACAGGTCTTCAAATATCAATACTTTACATATTTTCATCATATAACAACATCCATAAAAACAATACTTCATATGCATCAATTGTTTGCAATTAAACATCACAATTCCATCAATTCATCATCAAACACCACAGAATCATCATCAACCAAAACCTAATAAAATTCGACAATTGTCTAAACCTTAGATCGATTATAATAACAATGATAAACATCCCTTACCTCATATTCCTAGCAGTAATTTTCTCTCTTTGCATTCTACCGTAAAATCTCCTTGCCTCCCTGTACCCTAACTCACTTTCTCTATAGTGTCTGTTCTTTTCACAATGGTTCCAAAAAGAAATATTTTCTCTATTCCATGTTTTATCCTTTAGACCTCTAATAATTGACTTCCCATCACGCCCTCACTTACTCTTTCCAAATGACTACCTTGCCCTTATTTCCTCCACACTAATATTACTCTATTTTACTAATTAAAATAATTCCACTTAATTATTATAATAATTCTAAATTATCAAAAGTCCTTTTAATTCCCAATAATCTCCATGACATATATTAACATCACCATTGTGTTAAGCATCATATTAATCTCAATTCATCATGACATACCTCATACTCATCAAAACATCTAAGAACCTCACAATTACTCATATAAAACACCAAAACATCACATATATCAAATACTTCACAAAGACTCCTATATTCACGCTAATTAATTAAATAAATAATTAATAAAGAATTCATGGCGTTACAACTATCCCCCACTTAAAAGAATTTTCACCCTCGGAAATTACCTGACGAAAATAACATCGAATAAGACTCTTGTATCTGATTCTCACATTCCTAAGTCCAACTTTCACCAACTGGTCTACCCCACAATACCTTCACTAAGGTAATATATTTACCCCACAATTATTCTACTTCCCGACCTTCTATTTGCAATGGTAATGCTTCAGCAGTCATATTATCTCTCACTTGTACATCATCCATTTGAATCACATGCAAAGGATCCAAAATATATTTTATCAACTGAGACACATGAAACACGTCATGCAGATTTATAAGTGACCTTAGCAAAGTAACTCGATAAGCCACCTCACCTATCTTCTCTGGTATCTGATATGGACCAACAAAATGTAGCATAAGTTTTCTCGACTTCAAAGCTCTACCAACACCGGTTATCGGAGTAACTCTAAAAAATAGATGATCATATTTTTGAAATTCGAGATCTTTCCTCCTCTTATCATGGTAACTCTTCTGATGACTCTGAGGAGCCTTTATCTTCTCTTGGATCATCTTTATATTTTCATTTGTCTCTTGTACAACCTCAAGTTCGAGTACAACACTCTCGCTCGACTGATACCAAAATAATAGAGTTCTATACCTCCTTCCATATAACACTTCATACAGTTCCATCCCAATACTAGAACTGAAACTATTATTATAAGTAAAATCAATCAATGGCAAGTGACTATCCTAAGATCCCCCTTGTTCTAGCACACAAGCCCTCAGCAAATCCTCCACAAATTGAATAGTCCTCTCTGTCTGACCGTCTGTCTACGGACGATATGCAGAACTCAACTTCAACTTAGTACCAAAGGCATTCTGCAAACCTGTCCAAAATTTCTATGTAAACCTCAGATCTATATCTGACACGATAATTGAAGGTATTCCATGTAGCTTCACAATCTCATTAATATACATCTTGGCTAGCTTCTCCATAGGATGATTAATCTTCATCGGTAGGAAATGAGCTGACTTAGTCAACCTATCCACAATCACCTAAACCGAGTTATTGCCCTTAGCATTCTTCGACAAACCTGACACAAAATCCATGGAAACACTGTCCCATTTCCACTTTGGAATACTCAAAGGTTGCATAAGACCCATAGACTTCTGATGTTCAATATTCAACTTCTGACAAGTCAAACAAGCATAAACAAACTTAGCGATTTCCTTCTTCATACCAAGCCACCAAAATAACTTCTTCAAGTATTGATACATCTTCGTAGCACTGAGATGAATACTTAACCCACTTCTATGTCCTTCTTCAAGGATACTCTTCTTAAGCTCTGGAACATCTAGAGCACATACTCTATTTCCAAACCTCATTACACCACACTCGTCAATTCAAAACTCATATCCTTTACCTTGGTTAATCAAAGTCAATTGGTTGACTAACCTTAAATCAAACTTATAACCTTCATGGATTTCTTCTATAATACCACTAGTCAGCTTTAACATTCCTAACATTAAACTATTAGGAGTCTCTTCACACACCAAGCTCATATATCTGAATTGTTCGATCATCTCTAACTCTCGAACCATAAACATTCACATATGCAACGACTTCCTACTCAGTGCATCAGCAACTACATTTGCTTTACAAGGATGGTAATTCAAATCAAAGTCATAATCCTTCAACAACTCAAGCCATCTTCTCTGCCTTATATTCAACTTTTTATGGTCGAACAAGTATTTCACACTCTTATGATCACTAAACACTTCGAATTTAGAACCAGAAAGATAATGTCTCCAAATCTTCGATACAAACACCACCGCTGCTAACTCTAAGCCGTGCGTAGTATTATTCATTTCATGAACTCTGAGTTGCCTAGAAGCATAAGCAACAACTTACCCATTTTGCATTAGTACACCACCAAGACCCATCTTAGACGCATCACAATACACCACAAAAGACTCACTCAAGTTAGGCAAAATAAATACCAGAGCGATCGTCAACCTCTTCTTTAATTCTACAAAGCTTTCTTCGCACACAACATCCCACACATAAGCTTGACCTTTTTGAGTCAACTGAGTTAACAATAATGCTAACTTAGAAAATCCTTCAATGAACCTTCAATAGTAACCTGCCAAACCAAGAAAACTTTGAATATCAGTTGTAGACTTCAGAGTATCCCATTGCAACACTGCATCCACTATAGAAGGATCCACAGTTATCCCTCCACTAGAAATAACATTCCCAAGAAAACAAACTTCCTTTAGCCAAATTTCACACTTCAACAACTTTACATATAATTTATTTTCCTTTAACACTTGCAACACCATTTACAATTCTCAACATGCTCTTCTTTTGATTTAGAATAGATCATAATATCATCAATGAACACCACGACAAACTTATCCAAATATGAATGAAAAGTATGATTTATATACTCCATGAAAACACTTGGCGCATTAGATACACCAAACGGAATCACAGCGATTCATAATAACCATACCTTGTTCGGAAAGCCGTCTTCGGAATATCATCTGGTTTAACTCAAATTTGATGATAACCTGACCTCAAGTCAATCATGCTGAAAACATAAGCACCCACCAATTGATCCATCAAATCATCAATCCTTGGTAGTGGATACTTATTCTTAATCGTCACCTTATTCAACTATTTGTAATCTACACACAGTCTTATACTTCCATCTTTCTTCTTAACTAGCAACACAGGCGCACCCCATGACAACACACTCGATTGAACAAACTTCTTCTCGAGCATCTCTTCTAGTTGTTTCTTCAACTCGCTCAACTCAAAAACTGACATCCTGTAAAGAGCCATCGATAATGGACTCGTACTTGGTACCAAATCTATAGAAAACTTTATTTCATGTTCAGGAGGTAATTTACTGATGTCATCTAAAAACACCTATAGAAATTCACACACAACCGGTAATTCCATATTCGCATTTTTACCATCAACTTGCAATTATGCAAACATTGCAAACATCAAGGCTTCATCTTCTAAAAGTGCATTCACTTTCTTATCCGTCAACAATATAAATTCTACATTATCACCAAACTTAGGGAACCTCAAAGTCTTATTATAACAATTGATATGAATATAGTTAAACTCCAACCAGTTCATCCCAAGGATAACATTGATTTGGTGTAAGGGTAGACACACCAGATCCATCAAAAAACTCTTGTCATAGATTGTCAAGGGACATTTCAAACAAACATAAGTAGTAGTAACAGAACCACTAGCAGGAGTATCTATTATCATATTATTGTTTATATCAGACAATTTTAATTCCAACTTAGTAGCATATTCAAGCGAAACAAATGAATGAGTAGCACCGGTATCAATAATAGCAACCAATTCAACATCGTTAATAAATCAAGTACCTCGAATCAAGTTGTCCGTTATATTTCTCTGATCCACTCAGTGCAAACACTCTACCATTGGTCTAGGCAGTAGCATCTATAACGCCCGTAATTTAATTAATTATTTAATTAAAATATTTTTGGATTATTTGTGAAGTTGTGTTATGATGATAGTTGATGTGTTGTTGTTATTAGATTTATTTATTCTATTAAGTTATGGAATAATATTAGAATAATATTATTATTTGATGTGGGATTATTTTAAGGACTAGAAGTAGTAGAAAGGGGGTGTAGGAGTTTTAAGCCCATTAAGACATAATGAGAATTATAGGGTTATTATATTAGTCATTTATAATTAATATGGAAAATAGGTAGCAGTAAGAAGAGAAATAAAATAAGGGTTGGAAGAAAAGAAAGAGAACGTGGAAGTTGCAGAAAAGAAGGAAAAGAGAAAAACAGAATTCAATCGGAAAAGTTGTAGAGCAACCTTCAATCTAAGGTAAGGGTGGGATTCTAACTCTATAATAGGGTTTATGATGAGTAGTATGTGGGATTAGATGTGAAAAGTTGTTTTGTTTATGATTGAAGTATATATATTATTGTTTGATGAGGATCAACTATTTAGAGATGAATAATGATGCCCTAATGTTGTATAAATGATGTAGAAACATATGACTATTATAATTGATTATTACCTATGATTAGAGGATGTTTTTAGGACCTAGGGTAGGGAAATCACAGTGAAATCGCATAATATATTCAACACAGGTCAGTATGAGTTGACCTCAAAGGCCATGTGTCGACACATGCAGGATTTAAGACTCAGGATGAGTCGATACATAGGATCATGCGTCAATACATGCAGTGTTTCAAACTCAGTATGAGTTGACACAACAGGATTACACGTCGACTCATGCAGGATTTCAACCCAGTATGCGTCGACTCAAAGAGACATGCGTCGACTCATGTAGTCTGATTTTTGACAGATTCTTCCAAAGGTTGTAACTTGAGTTTCCAGACTCCGTTTGAGGTGCCGTTTGAAGCGTTGGATAGATAAGAAATTCATTCTTAAGGATTAAAATGAAGGATAAGAAGAATAATCCTAGTACCCAAATTAGGATTAGAGTTATCTTCCCATGTTAATCGCTATGATGCTTTTGTGAAGTATGATGAGGATAAGACGATCTTAGATTATCGCTTGGTTCATGACAATAACATTTATAATGATAATGATGTAGTATTACAGAATAATAATATGTAGAGGTTTGGAAATTAGAGAAAAGCCTTAGATGATTAATTAATTATAGGCATTATCTTGTTGTAGGCCTATGGCCAACATTGAGGGATTATCGGTCTGTCGTTGTATTGTTGTTATGGATGAGTTGTTGATGAATTACATTGACGAATTACATTGATAAATTATGTTGGTGAATTATGCTATGAGTTATGTTGATGAATTATGTTGATGAATTATGTTGATGAATTATATTGATGAATGATGTTGATGTGCCTCTAATAGTTGGCAGCTATTAAGATGTAGGCTTCTGGCCAACGATGATGTTGTGTTGAGATGTTGTTAATTATGGTTGTTATTACTACACTCATGATTGTGTCGCATACATTGCATATCAAGATGGAGCTGATGCTCGTTAAGATGGCATGTACTGGCGAATGTTAAGATGAAGGCTTATGCCTTGTTGATGCCTCTATTTATTGGAAATTATTTTGAGATGGGAGTTCTGCTCCAATGGTACCACATGCATTTGCATAGTATTGAGTCTCATTTTATGATTGCATAAAGAAGTTGTGTATTGATGCGGTAAATGTGTATATTATTGGTATTCTGGTGCGATTATTGTTGTTTATGAGATGTGAAGTGGTGTTATTATATGAGCCGATCTAACATATTATTTATCATGCGTTTTATTATAATGTTAGATATCTCACCCCTTCTATTTGAATGTTACCCTTATGTTGGTAATGTGCAAGTAATCCAGAGTGAAGGTGATCTACCTTCAATAGTTCGAGTCGGTGGCATTGCTCTGATACGTAACACTCGGGGGGATGAACGCTTGTTGCTTTTAATTATTGATTATTTCAGTTGTTGAACTTTAATTTTATTATTGCTAAGTATGTGTTATCTTGAAGTTATTGTGATGTTGGACAAAGATGTTATTATGATTCTGCTGCGTAGATGTTCAAGTTGTTGAATTAAGAGATTAAATTATGTTGTTGATGGTTCATCCGAAGTTTTAAAGTGTTATGTATCCGCGTTGAATGCAATGTGATTTTAAGTTGAATGTGTGGAACCCTGATTCAGTTGTATGAATTTTATAACTCTGATTTACATTTATAATTGCCGGGTAGAATTGGGGTGTTACAAAGTTGGTATCAGAGCAAAGTTTGTCCATTCGACCGAGTTGTCAAGTCGTAGGTTGTCTAACAATTGAGTATTGTTAATTTGAGTTCTAACCATTGTTTATGTTGTAGAGTGATAAGTTGAGATGACTGGAAGGAATGATGATGCACTTGATACTTCTTTAGAAGAAATGATGCATGCAATGGAGAATCAGCCGAATGTTGACGGGAATACTGGATCTCGTAGTTTAGAGACTTTCCAGAGAGAGAATCCACCTACCTTCAAGGGAAAGTATGATCCCGATGGAGCATTGGATTGGTTGAAAGATATTGAGAGAATCTTCCTTGTGATGGACTGCACTCCAGCACAGAAGGTTCGGTATGGTACTCATATGCTAGCAGTCGAGGTTGATGACTGGTGGATAGAGACTTGTCAGAGATTAGAAGCTGCGGGTGAAAATGTCACTTGGGCTGTGTTCCGTAGGGAATTTCTCAGGAATTACTTTCCTGAAGACGTTCGTGGTAAGAAGGAAATTGAGTTCCTTGAGCTGAAGCAAGGGAGTATGTCGGTTGTTGAGTATGTTGCAAAGTTTGCCGAGTTGGCTAAGTTTTATCAGCACTACAGTGAGGCAGATGCTGAGTTTTCGAAGTGCATCAAGTTTGCGAACGGGTTGCGCCTAGAGATCAAGAAGGAAGTTGGATACCAGAAGATCCGTGTCTTTGCTGATTTGATTGACAGTTGCAGAATCTATGAAGAGGATAATAATGCTCATTACAAGATTATCAGTGAGAAGAGGGGTAAGCATCAATAAAATTGTGGTAAGCCTTATGATACCCCGACTGGTAAAGGTAAACAGAAAGCTGCTCAGGGTTAGAAGACTAATGGGGGAGATGCTCCTGCTAGTGTGGTTTGTTTCAAATGTGGAAAACCTGGGAATAAGAGTAATGTGTGTACTGTTGAGGTAAATAGGTGTTTTAGTTGTGGTAATAATGGACATGTTGTATCTGAGTGCAAGCATAATGAGGTGATTTTTTTCAATTGCCGTGAAGAAGGACACATTGGTAGTCAGAGTCAGAAACCAAAGAGGGCGCAGACAAGTGGTAAAGTGTTCACTTTTGTTGAGGATCAGGCAACTGCTGAGGACAAACTTATTTGAGGTACATGTTTCATTAATAGTACTCCTTTAATTACTATTATTGATATTGGTACTACTCATTGCTTTATTGTTGCTGATTGTGTTGAAAGATTGGGTCTCATGTTGTCTTATTTGAATGGTGAAATGGTTGTCGACACTCAAGCCAAGGGGTCGACAACTACTTCCTTGGTGTGTTTAAAGTATCCTTTGTCGATTTTCGATAGATACTTTATTATTGATTTGGTTTGTTTGCCTTTAAGAGGGTTGGATGTGATTTTGGGTATGAACTGGTTAGAGCATAACTATGTTCATATTATATGTTATGACAAGTCTGTGAGGTTTTCTACTCATGAGGAAGAGGAAGATAGTCTGTTGTCTATTAGACAGTTGAGGAAGTTGATGCAAGAATAAGTATAAATGTTCTCGTTGATGGCGTCGCTATCTGTTGATGGCATCTCAGGAGCATCAAAATCAATCTCATTTGCTTCAATCAGATCCTGTATCTTATTCCTCAGAGCCCAACAATCGTTTGTATCGTGGCCTGGACTCTCAAAATGGTAAGCACACCGGGAGTTTGGATTGTAATGAGGAGATGTGGTGTTGGGGTTCTTGGGAGCCTCCTTTAAGGTTGCCAAGTTAGATTTTAGAACATGGGGTAAAACCTCAGACAACGTCATATTGATCCAGGTGAACTGCCTTTGAGGTCTTTCTACCCTTGGCTGATTGTTTCGTTGTTGAGTAGCCACAGACCTAGGTATCATCACAGCCCCTACCGTTGGACAGCGCTCGGTTCTGCTCTGACATCTTGGGTTTTAAATAGCATTGACCTCCTTCTTACTCGTGAATGGATTTTTCACTGTACTTGAAGAGGCATCTTTCTGGATCTTGCCACTTCGGATCCCAACTTCTACCTTTTCCCCAGTCAATATCAACTCGGTAAAACAAGCTGAGGAGCTACCAATCAAGTGATTAAAGAACGGACCAGACAGCGTACCAAGAAACATGTCCACCAACTCCCTATCAGACAAAGGGGGTTGGACTCTCCCTGCCAAATATCTCCACTTCTGCGTGTAGTCTTTAAAACCTTCGCTTGCACTCATAGACATACTCTGGAGTTGAGCACGGGTAGGATCAAGGTCAGTGTTATGTTGATACTGATTATAAAAAGCAGCGGCCAGATCTTCCCAGTTACGGACATTGATTCCCTCTAGCTGATAAAACCACTCAAGTTGAGTCTCAGACAGACTGTCTTGAAAGAAATTGACCCACAAGTTCCTATCAGCAGTGTGAGGATGAATCTTCCTCACATAAGAACGAAGATGAAGCTTGGGATAAGAAACCCCATCATACTTTGCAAATACCAGTGCCTTGAACTTTAGTTGAATGACAACCCCGGATACCAAACCAAGCTCTTCAAAATCCAGCCCCGGTACTCTTTGGATCTCCATTGCATTCAGACGATCCTCTAACTGCTTGTACCTATCCTCAGTGGGAGGATACTGTTCATTGTTGTAATTAGATTCATCCTCATAAACCCTTGGACTAGGGTCTTCCTCCCTTGTTTCACCCTCTTGGTTCTCCCCTTCTTTGGATGAAGAGGTCACATCAACTGGTTGTTTCAACGGTCCCCTAAATCTTCTACCCAGATTCAGGACACCAGCGGTCTTCTTTGTCTTCTTCTTTATATCTTTCAGAATAAGGGCCTTCAGATCTTCCTTCCCCTTAGCAAAAGCTACAAACATTTGCTGAAATTGGGAATTTTGTGCCTGGAAATCCTTGATACTTTATTCAGAAGTCATTATTGCTGAAATAAACAACGAAGAAGATGAGACACATGTTATGAAACCTGTTTATGCAATGTCGTGGATGATATGCGTATGCAATGATTTCAAGGATTCTTAAAGGCTCAAATTTGCTTAACCAAAAGAAACGAACATTAATTGTATTAATAAGTTTGAATTGTTACAAAGAGTGCCTTTTAGGCTTACAATCAAACAAAATAAAACTTAAAGCAAAAAGAAAATTAAGTTTTCCATGAGCGCATCCTCTTTGGTGAAATGTAGGCGTTTATATTCCTCTCTTCATGAAGTAACCTAGTGAATTCCAGGACTTTCTTCTTGCTGGTATATAATTGAGCTTAAAACGTATCCCGCTCCTCCTTAAGTTGAACCCAGTATTTTTGTAACTCCTCATGATCAGTTGGCATGTCAGGATGAAGAACAAGATAAGAAGTGTCTCCTTTAGCAATCGGTTCCATAATCGTAGGCAGGATGGCGGGGTAAGTCATCATAAGACTTTGAGCACAGGCTCGTACCTATTTGAGATAAGGCTCAAGAGGGATTGAATTCTCGTGCCCCCACGTCTTGCTATCAACTCTATGTACCATGCCCCGAGCTCGCATGAACCTTTTACAATAATCCTAAGCATCATTATCATAGTCGAAGACGACTCCTTGGGTAAGTGTATCATGAGGACCATCCCTTCTCGCATACCCAAACTGTCGCAGTTCCAAACAAGGATTATAAGTGATTCCTCTTCTAATTCCTAAGATAGGGACATTAGGTAATTCTCTGTATCGATCAATGATGGTGACATTCTGAGAGGATCGAGGACACCAATGAATACCTGAATGTGTAAGGGTCATTAGCCTATGAGACCATCTCAAACCCTGTTCATTCTTCAAGACGAATTGGGGTAGGTGCAAAATAAACCACCTAGCCAAAAGAGGAGTGGAACATAGAAGGGTCCCTCTTCTCTTTATAGTATGAGTATGCAGAGAGGGTAGGATATCTCCAAGCAGAGTAGGTACCAGATTGCGTGACAGGAAAATCTTAACCATATTCACGTCTATGAGCTGGTCCGGATTAGGGAACAGTACTAACCTATAAATTAGAAGGGCTAACACCTCTTCAAAGGCTTGTAAGTCCAACATGTCCCAAAAATGATGAGCTTTGTTAAGCAAAAACTTAGCCAAAAATCCCTTGACACCTCTCCTGGTTTCCCAATTTGCTACTACGTCAGACCGCTGTAAGGACATAGCTTTAGCAATATCTTCAGGTTTAGGGTCTCTTTCCATACCATTGAAAGGTACCTTGTTAAGGATAGGCACCCCCAGTAACAGAGAAAACTCCTCCATAGTAGGCATTAATTGGTAATCCGGAAAAGTGAAGCAATGATGTAGAGGGTCAATGAACTGAAAGAGCACTTTTAACATTTCTTCATCAAGGTTTGAGGTGACCAACCCGAGAAGTCGACCATTCCTTTCAGTGAAGGGAGAGCTTTTAGGAACCCTTGCTACCAACTCCTTAAGATGAGGAGGTACCTTTACCAGACTGACTTAGATAGTGAATCTGCGGGTGAGGGCCATGTGCTACAAAACAAGACAAAAATAAGCCTTAAGGATCCTTGAAATGGTTAGCACGATATGCTATGTTATGATGTCATGATTATGCTCAGATATAGAAGATATAGAAAACACAAACAAATCACACAGAGACCTTAGGTTTAAGGCTTGAATGAATTTTAAGGTATACCCTCTTGAAGTTGGGTTGGTTCAACCTGTCCTAAATATAGTAACCAGGTTCTAAGGGATCTCAATATCACCAATATTTCCCCCAAATTTCATTCTGATAGAAAATTGACTTTCCACCAAACAAAACTCAAGAGTCAAACCTCAATGAGTGTAGCATCGAGTATCAAGCGACTTTGGGTTTATACCAAAGACGACTATCTCACTACGTCCTAAAAGCCAAGTTGGTCAACTAAGATGCTAAGGTCAGTTGATGTTTTATGATGCCATGAAGCGGCCCCGTATTCTCCTTGATTGCTCAAAGGCTACCGGTACACACAAAAGTATTGCATCAACGTAGCTATTGTTTCAACCGTGTCGGTATACCCCACACAGCTCACTCACAGTTTATTGCTACTTACCTAAAAGGAATTCTGCCGATCCAGGTTTAGGATCCAAACAACCCAAAAAGATACCCTTAAAAGTAAATCAAAAAAGACAAGCCAAATAAGCAATTAAGAATGACCTAGATCTTAAGGTAAACCCCACTTTATTATTTCCCCAACAGAGTCACCAGTTATGTGATACGGTGGCAGAACTGACTATTTTTGTTACTACTGGCTTTGCATTTTTTGTTTGCAAATGTACGGTAACCAAGAGTCGCCACCGTCTTTTATTTCATCCAACAAAGGAAAAGGGAAAAAGAACAGAAAAAACATTTTTCGATATGTTTCTGAGTACGGGGGGTGGGGGGGGAGGTGGGGTAGATTATAGAAAGGGAAGGTGTTAGCACCCTTTCTATCCATGGTTTTCTAAGGGCTCTTAGGTACTTGCTCATTCTTAAATTGCTTTTGTGTGTTTGTGTGCTTGAAAAAGTTTTGAAATTTGCCTTAGTGCAACGTTTCATTTTATGGTAACTCGTGTATCAATCCTCAAGGGTGTGATAAAGTGTTTTTGAAAACTTTAGTTTAAAAAGTTTGTTTGAAAGTGTAAGTGTAAAAATGTGTTATTTTGAGCAAGTACTTAAGAGTTTCTACCTACTCGAAAAAGGTTGTTCGTTTTCTGATTTCCTTTAGACAATGTTATCCTACTATTAAGGAGTAGGTAGCTCCATCGTTGGAGTTTATGGGACAAACGAAAGGGATGATTACAATCACTAAAGAAATGATTAGGAAACCTTAGTAGTTACCCTAGAGTCCTAAATATCTTTCCGAGACAACATTCGAATGGGTCATCTTTGAACTTTTGGGACTAGAGGGAAACCACTAAAACTCCCTATACTTCATGACCATTTATCGAAGGCAACCGAAGTGGGGAAAACCCTAGGAGTGAGCATGTGTAAGTGTTTGATTTCAGTTTATTTAATCTTTACACATTTAGGGTTTTCTACTGTTTTAAGCGTTGATTTATCTTTCGCATACAATTCTATTATCAATCATCTAACAATTTAAAATGACGGAAAGTAAAAGTGCGAGAAATTTAAACCTAGCTATTACAAGGCCTTGGGGGGGGGGGATTACATAATCAAAAAATGGGGGGAAAATAGTAAATGAAAATAATAATAAACCTAAGTTAAAACTATTACAAACTCGGAACAATTACATTAATTGGAAAAATAATAAAATAAATACGCGCGATGAAATTAAATACGAGGAATTAAAGTTAAATTCAAAGACATTTAATTAGTGAATAAGGATAAAATATTTTTTGGTTTTTTGAGAAAGTAATTAATTTTGCAAATTAACCTAATTTCTAATTAATTTTAATTATGAAAAAAGGAATTTATATTATCCTAATTAATCTAATTAATTAACGGAATTAAATATTTTATGAAAAAAACTAATTCTAATTTTTGTGTTTTTTATGATTTTGAGATTTAATTAAAAAATATTTTTAAAGAAATTAAAAATAAATAAAACAATAAAAAGAAGTTAAAGAAATTAAAACAAAAAAATAAGATGGGCCTGATGCTGGAAGTAATATTGGGGTGCATAATTGAATTTTCCAGGCTCAATCCTGTTGGCCCATCTGCATGCGTCTGGTCCAGTGGGAAGCTTGCCAAGAGAGTCCACCATGCGCTTGCATGCTTGAGGCGTGGGATCTGGATACAAATTGATCCAATGATGAGATGTTGAGGTACATGGTGAGCGCGTGTGGAATGGTACTACTGGATCTGCAAAGAAATCGTGAGAAAAATATTATGTAGGAGGTAGGGATCGAACCCCTGACCTCCTACACGCGCGCATCTTGAAACCTCTTCCCTTTGCCATTGAGCCAAGCTGATCATTCGGTAATACAAACAAACAACAAATAATATATTAGATAAGGAGTCAGTATTATAAGAAAAGCGTGCGAGATTTAAATAGTCCAACCAGGCTTGGACACGTCATCATCTTATTCGCAGGACCGTCATTTTAGGTACTGGACTTTTACCTATGGACAAAGTCCATAGCTATAACCTGTGACATTTCCAAAATGCAGCACATGCATGATAAATCCCAACCAAGGGTATGGTTCCACTCGAAACTAATCCCTGAACGTGATGGCACCCTTAATTTGGCATAATTTTTCCTCTAACTAGGGTTCTCCAAATTGGAGCTCCGGAACGCTAGCCATGGCAGATGCCTGTACCTGCACTCAAACTCCAATCAAAGCATTCCAGCATGTTGCAAACATGATAACAAGCATAGATATATAATCATAATATGTTTATAATGCCAGAATCATTGGAATCGAGTTTGGGGGAAAAAAACAAACCGTGATTGTTCTTGCGCTTGATTCTTGATGCTTCAGGTTGTGGGAATGCTTGCAAAAGCTTCAGTGAGTGTCCAAGGATGTGATTTGATCCTTGGAATGGCTTGAAACGGTCTATGGAGAAAGATCTGATCTGCACTTTTTTTGACAAAATTTGACACTTGTTCTTGCTTTTAGAGAGGCAGGCTGCACATGAATTCTTCTTCTCTAGGGTTGCAATGCATTGTGTATATGTACTGAATCAAATTAGGTCATTATAATTGGAAAGAATCAAAAGATTGATGACATGATTTTAATAAGAAATAAAATATTGAAAAGTTGCCATGTATAAATATTTTATGTCCATTTGACCTTGCACAACCTCCTTGGCTTTTTTGACAGCTTATAAGATCTTCATTCAATGCAAAAATCAATCCTAAAACAAATTATATGATTTATTTGGATTTATTTGATTTTATTTAATTTGTAAATGAATAAAAATCAAAATAAATTAAATAAATAAGTGAATAAGGCATGGAGGGTCCCGTAGGTCGTGGACCATGCTAGGACTGAGATTCAATCTTGAAAAGATGAACCCATGTGGAAAAATGCAATTTTGGGCATTGTTGACTTTGTGAAAATTTCCAAAAATGGACAACTTTGACAATGCATATCTCTCTCAATTTTGACCCTAAAAGGGTGTTCTTGGACTTTTTAGAAATCTTAGGATGTCCTCTAAACAACCCTTTTAGTTTCATCTCAATTGGATCTTCCATGTTCATGTAAGAAGCTTTGACCCAAAAGGTGTTTTGTTGACTTTTTGAAAAGGACCTATAATGTCTGAATTTATATCTTTTCATGAGTGCATTTCTTGAACTTGATGGATGAAGATGAATTGTAGGTAATTGGATTCTCTTCAAAATTAGCTTTGGATGATGAATTTATGATAAAGTATGAGAAATTTATTCCTGGTCAAAGTTTGGTTGACTTTTCCTATATAAACCCTAATTTAGCAACTTTTGAGTTTTGATGAATTAGGAGCATTCCTTGAGGAATCATGATCAACCCTTGATAAAATTATGGATATAACTTCAAAATGTTGATGTTGACCAAAAATCTTGAAGTTTGACTGTATATGGGTCACAGTTGACTTTTGCCCTGGTACAATTGATTTTAAGGCATTTGAGCAGTTGACTGAGCATACTTCTTGTGCAAGGCATGAAACCTGGAATGGATTATCTTGAGGATATATTAGGGCAATGGAAATAATTTAGTACCATTGGAACTCAAACATCTTGATGATGAGTGAAACCCTAGTTTGAGACTCATTGTCTTGGGAGGAGAATTTGTATGGTCAATCCTTAGTCAACTTGAGCAATTGAGGACCTCTAGGAGTATGTTTTTTGAGTAAAAATAGGAGGGAAAATTTTATGGTACAACAGCAGTGCCTCATCCTTCTCTCTGCATTGATTAGGGCCAAATCAACCTTTTTGATCTGTTGGTATCTAATTTCGGGACCTTGAAGAGCTTTGCTCGTGAAGTATATTGGCTTTTGTCCATCAGGGGTTTCACGGATGAGTGTTACGCTTACGGCTTTGAAGAAAATGATCAAGTAGAGGTACAAAGTCTTCCTGCCTTCTGGTTGTGAGAGGACCGACAGTTGCGAGAAAGCTTATTTGAGATGCAGGAGGGCTTGCTCGCATTCCTCCATCCATTCGAGTGTTGCTTCCTTGCGCAGTAGTTTAAAGAATGGGAGTGCATGTTGAGCAGATTTTGCCACGAAGCGAGATAATGAGGTGCGCAACCCGTTTAGGGATTTGATGAATTTCTCGGAGTTCGGTGTTGGGAACTCGGAAAAATCCCTGCACTTATCGGGGTTGGCTTTGATTCCTCATTTTGTTAAGTAAAAACCGGGGAAATTGCATACCCGTATGCCTAAGGTGCATTTTCTGGATGGAACCTCATCTTGCACTTCCTCGCTTGGTCGAAGACCTTTTTTAAGTGGGAGGTGTGGTCGGTTTCTTCCCGGGACTTCACGATCATGTCGTCCATTAAGACTTCGAGGATATCCCTGATTTCTTCTCGGAAAACTTTGTTCATCATTTGTTGATAGGTAGCGTCAGTGTTCTTCAGCCCGAAGATCATTACATTGTAGTAATAGTATCCCGACTCGGTCATGAAGATGGTGCATTGTTTATCTCTCCTCTCTATTGGGATCTGATTGTAACCTGAATACACGTCTATGAATGGTAAAAGTTTATAGTTGGCAGAATTATCTACCCATCTATCAATGTTAGGCAAAGGATATGTATCTTTGGGGAAAGCCTTATTGAGATTGGTATAGTCAACACACATTCTCCATTTTCCATTAGACTTTTTTACTAATACAATGTTAGATAGGAAAGTTGTGTATTGGGCCTCAAATAAAATTTTCCTCTAGGAGGTCTTTTATAACTTTTTCAGCAGCCCCCACTTTCTCGGGAGATTGCCTACGCCTATATTGAACTACTGCCCTAACAACAGGGTCTATGGTCAGTTGATGGAAGGCAATCTTAGGTTCGAGTCCGAGCATATCCACGACGCTCCATGTAAACATATCAACATTCTCTCTCAGGCAGGCTATGAGATGCTTCCTCACCAGGTCGGGGAGTCCTGTTCCAATCTTTACACCTTTGTAGGGATCACTGCTGAGGAGGATGACTTCAAAATCTCCGTTTGGAATGGAGCACAATGGATGGAGAGGCTCCTCTTCAAACTTTGGCCGAGCATTCCCATCTTTCCTTTTTTCCTCCTTTAAGTCTTCCTTGGTTTGGTGGGTGTCGAGGAACGTGAGGTGACGACTTTCGCTCCTCTGTTCGAGCTGGCTTGTCGTCCACTGGTCGAGCTTGCTTATTGGCAGTCTTGGACATTTTATTGATAGAATTATGTCCCTTAGTGGCTGCCTTGAAGAATATTCTTACAACCTTGATATCCCCGTACAGGTTGACAACGCGACCCTTCTTTGTGTAGTACTTCATCTTCAAGTGGACCATGGATGACACGGCGGCCAGCTCAGCCAGAGTCGGCCTTCCCATGATGCAGTTGTACAAAGATGGGCATTCAATAACCAGGAATAAGACTCTGACTTGAGTGGTTGTTTCTTCTTTCCTGAAGGTGATAAGTAACTCAACGTTTCCCTAAGGTTTGGTGGTCGTGCCATTGAAATTGTGTAGTTCAGAATCCATGTACGGTGTCAAGTGAGTGTGGTTGAGCTGGAGAGTGGTGAACAAATGTGCGTACATAATATCGATGGAGCTCCCTTGGTCGACTAGGATTTGATGAATGTCAAAGTTTGCCATTTTTCTCTCGCCAACAGAGGGATGCTGGCGTTGGGAGATCCACCAGGAAATTATTCGAGCTAGAATGTGATGGGGTTAGACTTTTCCCGGAACCTGCTGAGAGTTGTGTTATGATATGAGCTCGCATCGATCAACTCCTCAAATTTTCTGTTCACCGACCCAACGATGATCTTGTTGAATCCCCCGCCGGATATGACCATTATAGTGGGGAACTTTTCAGCAAGTGTTATGGGTGGACAACGACGTGTCGGCCTCATCGGGGATGTAGAAATCTTTAGGACGAGAGACGCATATGGCCACATGTAGGACGGCGGCATCTTTAGAGGGTGGTGTTTCATCCCGAACTTCCTAGTCTCGCGGATGTCCTGTCGGGGAGGCTCGCTCCTTTTGGTGTATTATCTCATACGACCCTCCTTGATGAGGGTTTCGATCACATCCTTAAGGTGGATGCAGTCTTCAGTGACATGGACGCCACTCCTGTGGAAACAATAATACTTGGGGAGCCGAACCCCACCCTATTTGAATTCAGAGTTGATACATTCGGTCAAGATAAGCTCGCGGGGAGCGGTTAGCAGAGTGTATCAGTAAAATGACCTGCTGGTCTTCTGTGCTCGCAGGGGTCACAAAGCTTATCTTCTCTTGTTTTCTCCCTGCCTCATCGAGGAGCTACAATGTCGTTATAATTAGAGTTTTTGGTGCTTTCACGATTCCTCGAGTCTCGAGCGTTGGTAGCAACCTCTTTCTCCAAGTATTGGATGTAGGACTGGGCCTTATAGAGAAGTTCATCTAGTGAACGTGGCGTCTCCATGCCAACTTCCTTTCTGAAATCGTTGCGAAGATAAAACCCTTTTTGGAGCAGGTATATTTTCATGTAGTCAGTCGTGGGGACTTGAATAAATTCTTGATTTAACCACTCAATGTACGCTCTGAAAGGCTCATTTTTTCCCTGGATGATCGCCTCGAGCGATGCTTCTGATTTCGGGTGTCGTTGAGAGGCGGTGAAATTTCTGGTGAAATGATTCTTCATATCCCTCCAAGAGGTGATAGATTATGGGGTGAGGATCTTGTACCATGCCATGGAACCTTTCCTCAAGGTCGTGGGGAATAACCCGCACTTTATATCGCCTCTGACATTGGGATATTCAAGCATGGCATCGATGCTTTCGACGTGATCATCAAGGTCTATCGTGTCGTCATAAACGGCCAGAGGGGGGAAGCTTCTCCATACCAACGAGAAGCGAGGACTCTATTATATCCTGAGACAGTGGACCGCGGGGGTCATCTTCTTCACTTTGGGATGACGAGTGTGATGGGGATGAGTCGAGCTGAGGACTTCTGTAGCGACACAATGAGTCTCTTGGCCGATTTTTTGGCTTGTCTGGCCGCCCGCTAGCCTTGTTCCTTTTAGGAATGAGGGATCGTTGCTCCTTGAGAGGAGGAGTGAGATCATGCTTCTTGACGAATGTGGGTTGCGGCCTCTCCAGCCGAGGGCAGCATCCAGTTGGTCGCATAGAGGGGCTATGAGACTCATTCATTTGATGTCTCTGCGGGGGAGAGCGTGAACGAGCATCTCACTATCACGAGGACAAGCTACGAGAATTAGGTCGTCAACGTCTCCTGGAGGGTGAGCGTGATCGGAAACCCTTCTCCAGTATCCCAATGTGTTCTCTCTGTTGGAAGACCGAGTAGTTTGTCTGGTTGAGAACTATGAGCAGGGCCACTATGGTGGGGTCTGTGTTGGGCGGCACTGAAATTTACTGGTACGTTCCAGGTTCCTCTAACTGCTAGGCGGTGTTGTTGGCCACACCATGAGACGAGGAGAAGGCGGTTAGCCCGTCCCTAGGGTCATCCTGCTCGTGACCAATTGGCTCGTTGTTGTGGATAGGGGTGTTCGCGGTGCGGTTTGGGCAGTTTTAAAATAAAAAATCATTTGATTCGCAAGAGAGAAAAATGTGCGGTTTGGTTTGGTTCGGTTGGTTTTTAAATGAAACCGAACCAAACTAAACCAAACTAATGCGATTTTAATTGGTTAGTTTTTTTACAAAAAGAAATTGAGTCATACATACACATATAGAGGAAAATATAATTTTGTGTTTAATCGTTCATACATTACCATAAAAAAATTATAACTGTCAAAATAAGTTTATAATTTGATACATAAAATTGCATATTATAATTTTATCTAAATATAAAGAATGATATACATAAGATTGCATTCTTAAGTAAATATTATACAAAGAATACGATAAAATATATTGTGAAAATAATATTTATAAATGAATAATATTTTATTTTTTATGATTTGTAAATTAAACTAAATATCAAACAAAAAAATATGATAAAGTATACACATAATAGAATGTTGATTTCTCTAAAGAATTAAAGAAATATATATTGATTAGTAATATTTTATAACATATTGCGGTTTGGTTGGTTTGGTTTGGTTTGCAAAATACAAACCGCAAATTGAGCCGAAACACACGGTTCTGTTAGAAAATGACTCAAATACATCCGAACCAAATGCAGTTTTTTACGGTTTTGATTTGGTTCGGTTTGGTTTTGCTGTTTTCTATTGGACCGATTTAGTTTTGAACACCCCTAGTTGTGGAGGCGGAGAAGATTGGCTCGTTGGTGTTACCATTGTTGTGTTGGTTGACCATGATGATCAGTAGGTATTGAGGATGAACTTGGTTTGGTGTTTAGTCAGAAAAAGACGGGGGAGAAAAGGTTCTCACAGATGGTGCCACTGGTCTTACCGGGATCAGAAGGATCTTCAGCGGCCTGCAACACTTGGGCTTCTAGGATTGTTGAAGAAAATTGTGGGAGAGGTGTATCTGCGAGATACTCTGATACCAAAGTAAGATTCAGAGTGAATGAAAGCAAGTACATAGTGTGGAATGAATAGAATACCTGGCCCTCAAGTGAAATAGGATAATTATAATGTCCCCAACACTGGGCCAATGCCTTCATTATAGGCTGAGGATCCAGGCCCACAATGAATGACTGCTAGGATTCACACGAGTGAAGTTAAGCAGTATGTGCTCACGATCCTGAGTCAACTGTCTCGTGATCCTCAGATAGAAGACATGTTCTTTCTAGAGGACAGAACAATTACGTAGAGTACGAAGAGCAGTTGACCATGTATCTCCAGAGAGATACGTGAGAAAGAGACTACTCAACGGTCATGACTACTTAAACCATATAATTGGACCTTCTTTGACATACGTCAGACTGGGTCTTACCCTACGGTGGACCAACTACAAACTCAGTCTAAAACAGTAGTCATTACTAAAGCATGCCAGGTTCAATTTTATGGATAACAAGTTAAAATTTATTTACGTGAAGGTGGTACGGTTATGCAAATTGAAGAGGTAAAATTAATTATGTTTGGTTAGAAAACATTCCATTTTCTTAAAAGAAAGTTTTAATTAAAATATTAAAAAAATTATTTAATAAGATTTTTTATTGTCAGAAAACAAAATGATAATAAAAGAAAAAATACATATACACAAAGAAATTTAATGATTTTGCTGATACATACACATCAAATTTGTTGCGACTTCATCATAATTTTGTGAGAATGATGGATTCATAATCGACATGTTAATTTTAACTAGCTTTCATCTTTGTTAATTGTCTATTGATGAGTTAGGTTCTTTTCCCTATGCATCTTTTTCTTTTCATTCATTTATGCAATCCTCAATTTAAAAATAAAATATAAAATGTTTGTTAATTTATGGTTTTGACCGTCTTATAATGTGATCCTTTGTATTAACTCTTCCTTTTTTTACTATAAACAATTTTTTAGATTTGTTGAATATTTTATGTATTTAAAAAAGACATTTTTTGCTCACAATAAAAATTATAACATTATATCAAAATCCTCATTCAAAATAATTCAAGAATGAAATTATAACATTAAAAAATTTAAAGAAATTATTTAAATAATTCAAAATCCCCATTCATTATTATTTTTTTTTTGAGTTTTTATATTTAATGGAATTATAAATTAAGAAAAAAATGAATTATCCGAAATCTTCCACTTCAAAATCTTTTCCTCTCACTTCTTTTATTATTTTTTCGAATGTTCTACCTTTACAGTAACTGAGTTGTTCTAACTTTGGAGGTTAATGTAACTTCTAACTTTGAAATCAATGAAAGACTATTTCAAAAGAAAAACATATTATAGAGATGTTTAACTTAAAATAGAATTGCGTCCAACTCTGCACCTAAAAATTGGATATCTATAATGCTCACTCATCTAAGACAAAAACACTCCTAATTGTTGGTTTTGATTTTCACAACACTAACATTAGTCGAAGATTTTTTCTATAATAACAACCTGTTTGTGCATACAAATAAAAATTAATAGCTATTGAAATAAAATAAAAGTGTCAATTTTTTACCAACGAAACCATCTTCTTCTACTGTCGATTGCCCTTCTACAACGTTGGACTTATTAAATGAAAAATAATGACTTTGGTTTGTAACCATTACTGCCCAAAAAAGCTTTTCGTCTTGAAAAGTTTTTCAACTGCCTAACATTTAACCATTTTGTTTTTTCAATTTAGTGTATCATTTATTTTTAGGACACTTTTGTGTTCCAATATCTTCATTCATTTTTAATATCTTAAAAATTTTGGCGTTGAAGATTAATGTCAAGGTTCAAGCATAATGTTTATTTGATAAAATGAAACTTGACATTAATATTAAAATCAAGTTTTTTAATACACCTTTTAGGATCTTCAAAGTCTAAACCTTCAAGGTAAATGATACAGCAATACAACAAGAATGGAAGATGAAATTTGAAGATAGAATAAGTTAAGTTTAGTGAAAAGGTGAATGAACATTTTGAACTTTTATAGACAAATCTGTATAACTTTTTCCCATGGTTGAAAAAAGTAATTGTTGTAAAATGTTATAAGATATCTCCATAGTTGTTAATAGTAACCGTGATAAAAAAATTTCCTTTTAAATTAAAACACAACAAATCATAGTTTATTTCATTCATAACAGAACATCGCTCTAGCGAAACCCCTTTAGAACATAACAACTCCCCAGCAAAAAACTCATTTCCATAACATACGAAGCACAATTTCTTCACTAACTCCCACCATATCTGATAGGAATCAAGGAAAGGAAAGACAAAACTCACAAGAAGTTTATTTCATTGACTCTTCTTCTCCACATATATAGTACGTGAAATATTTCACTACTATTCATGTCATAATAATGATGTTACTGTTGTTGTTGGTCTTTATGGGGAGTCTCGTTGAAATGTGAAGGAAAGTGGTGTTGGTGACGATGAAGATGAAGATGTAAGCAAAAAGTGTCCTCCTGCCAAAGTATTATGGTACAACTAATAATTTTAAGGTTCAAGAGACTATTCGCTAATGTTAATGACGTAAAGAATATTAGATGGCATGCAAATGAAAGAAAATTGTGATGGAAAAATTCTCCATGTAGCTGATTCTTTGCAATGGAAGAAAATTAATTTGTTGTATCTAGATTTTCGCCATCAGCTAAGAAACCTTAGGCTTGGACTTGGCACTGATGGAATGAACCCTTTTGATAATCTGAGTACTAATCAGACTTCATGGTCTGTTCTTCTGATGATTTATAACTTATCTTTGTGGTTGTGCATGAAGTGCAAATATATACCGTTATTGTAACATCCAGACTACTTTCAAGATTATCGACTGATCCCACAAACAAGCACGAGTCTTTTTCAGCATGATTTGTCTTGACTCTGAATCACACACTTTCTAGGAAACTTCCCAGAAGGTCACCCATTCAAATACTACTCCAAGTTAAACATGCTTAACTATGGAGTTCTTATTTATTAGGCTACTAAAAAGAAGATGCATCTTATTGGTATATGTAGTATCAAACCGATAACTACTACATGCCCTCGTCGGTCTCATGTGTTACAGTTATCTATGATGACTTTGGTACCAAGACAAAATGGAAATGACATATATGTTTATCTAAGTCCATTGATTGAAGATTTTATATTTTTGTGGGAGGAAGATGTTGATGTTGATGATGCATATTGAGGCGAAAATTTTATGATGTATGCCATGTTATTTTGCATAATCAATGACTTGTCTACATATAGTAATTTGTCTGGATACAACGTCAATGGACATAAAGTGTATCCAATATATGAATTTAATACATGATCCACCAATTTCAGTATTAAAAAAAAACTGTTTACCTTGGGCATCATAAATTTCTAAAACACAGTCTTCCATATCATAGAGGAAGTTTAATGGAGATTATGAGTTTGATATCACTCCTAAGCCATTAACTGAGGAAAAGTTTATAAACGACAATAACATATTAATACTGTCTTTGAAAAGAACCAAAAAGGGATTGTTGAAAAAATATGGAAAAATAGGCCGGTGTTCTTTGTTCTTCCATATTGGTTTACTATCAATGTACTCATTATCTTGATTTGATACATGTAGAGAAAATGTGTGTGATAGTTTTATTGGAACATTTCTAAACATTCAAGTCAATACAAAAGATCATAAGAATTTTCGTCTAGATATGGTGGTGATAATTATACGACAAGAGTTGGCTCCAAAAGAATTAGGAAAAAAACGTATTTTCCCCCGACATGTCAAATTCTATTGATAAGTGGCGAATTGTTGTTATTTTTGTATATAGCTTCGTGGCTTGTGTAAAAAGTGATAATTGTATTGTTTTGATTGCTTGAAAGTGTGGGAATTGATTCTCTCATAGGTTTTGGAAATTTTGTTTAATTGGCATTAGATATGACTCTTCCTTGTTACCCAAGCCTCATTACAATATTTTAAGCCCTTGTGATTTATGCTTTATGCTTTCAATATGAGTTGCTTTGATGAATTCCTAAGTTGATCTGGATGTTTTCATATTTGTTGGGTGTAAGTTGTTCCCCTCATTCTTTATTTTATCATCATCTTCTGAAGTGTGTGATAGGTGTGATTCCTGATTGAATTTTTATTGTCTTAGAATTTTTGACATTCTTTTTGTGCTTAGGAGTTGTTTCATTTTCATTTTATCGTTATAGTTTAGTGGTAAGTTTTGCATTGCTTGTATGTTTTTTATTTGAAACATACATTTGTTTTTGTTTTTCAAATTTTGTTGATTCATGATTTCTTGTTGATTAATTTTGTTTCTTTAGGTTGATTGATTCTTGTTTAAGGACAAACAATGTTCTAAGTTGGGGAGAGTTTGATAAGTGTCAAATTGTAGTTATTTTGGTATATAGTTTTGTGGCACTTAACGACTTATTTTTGTTAATATTCTTTGAATAAACCTAAATTTGTTTGTACATACGTTTTTATTGTGTATGATTGTGTTTTTGTGTAAATATTATATCGTTTGATAGTTTTCATGTATTTTTGTAGATATTTATTCTATGGTTGGATCATCGAGTAATAGGAGCCGAAGGTGTAGCTTAAAACTTGCGTTTTCAGAATAAAAGTTCTGTAAAGCCCCTAAGCCCATCTTTTAGCGTGCTACATGAAGTTTTACTCTGGTAGGGCTTGTGTTGTTGAGCCCGTTTAGTGCGCTTAAGGAAATTTAGTGAGTAATAAATGAAAGTTGCGCTTAGCACGCAAAGGCTGCTTAGCGAGGGCTTATGTATTATATATTTATATAAATAGATTCTTTCATAGTTTTAGGTTATGGTTTGGGTATTTTTGAGTCTCAACACCATCAAAATCATTCTTTGGTAGAGAGAGACTAGAAAACAACATTTGAAGCTTGCATCTTGATGAATCTGAGAAGGGTTTACACGAATCGTCCTGACAACGCGAGGAGTGTCGATTTATTTCTCTTCCTCTCTATGTATTTCAATATTTGTTGGGTTTTGTTTGGTAGCTTAATATGATTTTATGTATATTTATCGCTCATGGGGTTGTATAAAATTAGTTTTACAAATCATTGTTGATGTTTTCCTTAATATTTTGGCTTTATGTTTGGATTTGTGTTGTTATAGACATATACCTCCCAAATCCTGATTGAGGATGGATATCTATTAGTTTCTAAATTCTAGAGATAGATTTAGAGCTAATATTCACTATGGGTATCAAAGCTTAATGCCTCCGTGTTGTTTGAGTTGCACAAGACATCGCCGACAAGAGTAATATGGTTGTTCTTGCAACTTTGCGTTAGACAAACATTTGTTGTGGTATATCCCATAGGTGTTTCAGAAATGTACATTGATGTGAGAGATACATGATGTTTTTGACGAGTATTGTAGATTGAGTATAACTAATCGATAGGTTTAAGTTTTTGACGAGTAGATGAAATTCATGCCAGTCAATTTCTCTCCTCTCTAAAGAATGAATTTATTTTCTTGTCCACATGTTTTAATTTAAACCCATTTTAACCCAAGCTCAGAAATGTGGAGACTGCTGAACTAAATTCTTTCCCTCACACTAATCCTTTTGGAGATGATAAAAAAACTAAAAAAAATACTTACTTTGTCTTGATGCTTTACCGCAACAACATCTATCTAGAAAAGAAAAAAACTTGTGAGCATTTGCATTTTATCAAATTTCCCAAAGGGTACTCATTAAATATCAAAAAACGTGCATCAATAAAAAATATCAAGTTAATTGGCTTAAAATATCATGATTGTCATGTCTTGATGCAACAACTTCTACTAGTGACTATTTATAGCATCTTACAAAAACATTTAAGGGTTACTATAACCAGATTGTTCTTATTCTTTAACCTAAATTTAATAAAATGATTGATAAAAAAATAGAAGATTTAGAATATGATGCTGCAATAATCTTGTGTCAATTGAAAATATTTTTTCCTCCATTATTTTTGACATTATGGTCCACTTAATAATTCATCTATTCAAGGAAATAAGATTTTTTGGTCTGGTTTATTTAAGGTAGATGTATTCAATAGAGCGATACATGAAGATCTTTAAAGGGTATATGAATAATTATCACCATCCGAAAGGTTAAATTGTTTAAAGGCACATCACAAAAGAAGTTGTTGAGTTATGTTTAAACAATTTTTCAAAAGTAGACTCTATAGGAATTCTGAAGTATTATCATGATGGAAGATAAGAAGTCAGAGGTACTCAAATTTTAAATGTTAAGTTAATGGCTTGAGATGAAGTTATTCAAGCCCATTTGTAAATATTGAATAATTTTGATGAAGTTCAACATTACTTATCTGCTCACAAAAGACTTATTAAGGAAAAATTCTCCCAGATGAGTGACAAGTGGTTGTTGAAAGAGCATAACAAGAGTTTCATAAACTGGTTTAATGAATGTATTTTTAATTATGGGAGTGAATTTGATACAAAATGGATGTCATACATGCTTAAATTTAATGTAGTAACTTGGGTTGTATAGGACATTAGTAACTTTTCCTTTAATACAATATCAAAGGATAGTTGTAGTACAATATAGAATAGTAGGATTATGGTTGAGATTGAATCCATATACTTCTATAGTTCAAAAGACAAGAATCCTATAATGACATCTAGATCATACTTTAGAGGTCATTAAGGAGATTAGTAAGATTGATTATGATGTATTCAAAGTTCCATTATATAATTTCAAGTGGATTGTTAGTGAAAGAACAAAATATCTTGTGGTATCCTTTTTTTTGCTTTAAGTATCATTTGTGTTTTATGATGTTTTTGTTAATTCGATTATTGATTTATATAAGTAGGATTGTGTATTTGTAATTTGAATATCATTTGTTTGTGTGCTTGTACGCTTTTATCATTTCAATTTGATTGTAATCACTCTGGCTACTATTAATTTGTACCACTAAGAACCCTCTATATTTTACGAAATTAATTTCTTTAATCCTTTGTTAGTATTTCTTTTTTGAGCCCATGAGTCTGTTCTTTGGTCATTTCCACAGGTGTAGCTTGAATCACAAGTTAAATCTGTTAAAATTGGAATCTTAGTGATTTGATTCGAATCAATTACAATATATGTTTCGAATCATAATTTATGTGAAAAATGCGATTTGGATTTGGTCAAATTAATTTGAATCAGACAATGAGCATGATTCGAATCATAATTACATGTGATTCGAATCCAGTAAAAATATTTATTTGAATTAAGTGTATTCCTGAAGTTTTATTTTGGCTCTTCCCAAATTGATTTGAATAAAAAACTTCAAGATCCCAAAATTGATTTGAATCACATTTTTCATTTGATTTCAATCAAAACTTCAAAACTCATTTTTCATATATCATTTAAATAGCTTTTTCTTTGACGAAAATAACAAGTCTGTGAAACCTATGGTGAAACCCATAGATACACAAAGTGTATTCTTTGTCTTCTCTTCTTAGTGTGTTAATCCTTACCCCATGAATCTTTCTCTTCTTCTTTCTACAAATAACAACTTGATTAAGAATTCATGTCATATTCATTATCCTTTTGTTGCATCTTTGTTTGTGCAATTGTGTTATTGTATTGAGTGAATTAGATAGAGTAAGTTGATTAATCTTGCTGTGTTATTCATGATTAATCAATCTCAAGAATATCATTTATACCAAGACTAATTCATCCAAAAATTTGTTAGAACCTAGTGTTGTGTTCTTCATTCACATTCATATATTCCTTGACTAACACTAAGTGTTTTAGATTGGTTTGTGAGATTTCCTGGCACTGTTCATCATCTTCATCCTTAGTCATGATTCCATGTTTATTGAACTTAACCTCTAAATATGGAGTGTTTGAGGGAGACTAGTGGTACATTATGATATCTAATGTTCTTGTGTGAAGATTTCTTTGTGTTACAAGTGCATGTATCATGTCTTGAATTTAGTTTGGCATCCTTTGATATTCATCCATAAGAGTGTTTCAATATACTCTAATGAATACTTTGGTAAAATCAAGTAATAACTATCCATAAGGCGGGAATGGAACTTGTCCATTCTTGGTGGAGTTAGATAACAATTGCTCGCAGACAAAGTTGGGAGTTGTCCAATGAATGCTTAGCCATGAGAATTGCTTATAATAATAAATCAGTAGGAGTAAGGGGCTTATAGCTACACACAAATACTTGGAGAAGAATTATTATGCATGACAAGATCATTGGATCAAGGTCTTTTGCAATCTTGTTTTCGTTAGCAGTTTAAAGTGTTTGCGTCAATAGTGAGGATTATTTCTTAATATCCAGTTGTAAGAAAAACACTTGTATCAAAATTATCAAAATAGTGGAAGATAGTGATTATTTTCTAATGGTTTTTAAAACCATTTAATAGTGGAGTAGGCAATGCGAGGACGAGTGCCGAACCACTATATATATTTTTGTGTCTTTTTTCCTTCCCTTACCTCTTTTAGTTTTCTAGTATTCATCATTTTACTATTGCTTAAAGTGCATTATCGCATTAATCCTATACCATATAAGTTATACTTTTGTTATAGAGTTTTATGTATAAGCTTAGGTATGTGGTATATTGATCTTATTGAAGCACCATGAGTTTGATTGTGTCTTATTAGAATTTGTGAGCTAAGTGTTTTGAAATAGATTTGTTTAAAGATATTTAAATAGTCTTGTAATTGACTTGAATTTGAAGTAATCAAATGATTAAAGAATATCATGTATCACTTTATATGAATTGATTTATTGAGATGCTTCCAAGCTCTCTTGTTTTTGTTTTTTGCTTATGCACTTCTTAAAATCTCCAATTTCATACATGGGACCTAAAATGTTTTTCAAAATTGTCTAAAGAGAAATGGTCAATTCAACCCCCTTTTAGACTGACTTATGCCCATATCTCACCTAACAGATTGTAACACTTGTGTACAAATTGATGAGTTAGGATTCATACGGGTTAACCTTCGTAAGACAACTTATATGAATGAATCATTCATCATGGCATCCCAAGAAAAACAAGTGTTTTATGTAACTGATCCTTCTGAAATAGATGGTCAATTGTTCTCCAAGGAAAACACATTCTTCATAATGATGAAGGTCAAGATTTAAATATTGATATTCTTGAGAGCCCTTCTTTTGCCACACATGTTCTACTTCATATAAAGTTGTTGATATAAATGATGCGCATGTTATTCGTTATGAGATTTTATTCATACAAGCTGTATTCACCAATCGAAGATAAACTAGTGATCAGTAGAGATGTGCTTGTAGACGAAAGCAAAAGGTGGGATTGGAGTTGAAGTTCAGTTCGACAAGAATCAGACATAGTAACAATTGTGTTCGAAGAAGATGAACATAACAACTCTTCGACAAGTTGAAATGAAGAACCACCTGTGCAGAATGAAAGAAGATCCACAAGAACAAGAACTGAATCGACTAGGCTGATTGGGTATGAGAGGTTTATAGATCAAGCTATCGATGCAGATGGTGACTTAATCGAAGAAGCCATGATGGTGGCTGAAACAGAACCGATTTGGGTGAAGCCTTGAGCAATTCGAATTGGTGTGAAGCCATGGAAGAAGAACTTAGAGCCATTGAGAAGAACAAGACTCGGGAACTTGTCGAAAGAACCAACAAGAAGCCAATTGATGTGAAATGGATCTACTAGGTGAAACGAAGGCCAAATGGTGAGATTGCAATGTATAAGGCAAGAGTGGTGGCTATTGGTTTTCTATAAAAACCTGGTATTGACTTTGATGAAGTATATGCGCCTGTTGCAAAGATCGAAACAATCAGGATTGTTGTTTCGATAGCTGCATATAGAGGATGGAAAATGCACCAAATTGATGTAAAGTCAGCATTTTTTAATGGTCCATTGGAAGAAGAAGTCTACGTTACTCAACCACGAGGTTTCGACATCAAAGGGAAGGAGTCGGAAGTTTACAGATTAAGGAAGGCTCTTTATGGCTTGAAGCAAACTCCTAGAGCTTGCAATAAAAGGATAAATAGATTTCTAATCGAAGAAGGTTTCACAAAGTGTGTCTCTGAACATGGAGTGTATGTAAATGATGTCAAAAGTTTCAATCGAATCATTTTATGTCTCTATGTTGATGACTTACTCATTACAGGAGCAAACGAAGCTGAGATAATGAAGGTAAAGTCGAAGTTAATGCCGGAATTAAAAATGTCTGATTTAGGGAATCTCTCCTACTTCCTGGGAATGGAATTCAAAGACATCGAAGAAGGATTTTTCTTGCATCAAACGAAGTATGCTCAAGATATAATGAAGAGGTTTAATATGAGCAATTGTAAGATAGTTGTTACTCCATTAGAGGTTGGAGCAAAGCTGAAAAAGGAATCGAATGATGACTTTGTAAGTTCGACCTTTACAAACAAATCATTAGATCCTTGAGGTATCTTTGCAATACTAGACCAAATATCTGTCAAAGTGTATGATTGTTGAGCAGATTTATGGAGAAGCCTCAAGAATGTCATCTCATCGTAGTGAAGAGGATGTTGAGATACATAAAGGGAACTATTGATCATGGTGTGCTATTATAAAAGAAATCGAAGAACAGCTCAGATGTCGAAGTTCATGGATACACTGACTCAGACTTCAGTGGAGATCAAGACGAAAAGAAGAGTATTGCATGATACATCATTAATTACACAACAAATCTTACGAAAACGCGACAATTCACAATGATATGTAAAAACACATATATGCACAAATATCATATACAAGTTAACCTACAATTTCTATACAAATATATTAATTACAAAACTCAAAAACAAAAGAATTATCACAATGCGAAAACAATAGAACCAATCCCCAGCAACAGCGCCATTTTGTTGCAGCGGTATAGCGACAAGCAAAAAGTGAGTTATTAATTTATTAGGTGATATTTAGGTTATATCGTATCGTGTCCATATAGATTGGTTATCAAATCTCTGTTCGAAAATCATTCGTTAATGAGTTTGGGGTTAATTGGGTTAAAAGGAAAAGTATCAACAGAAAATAAATGTATAAAAAGGATAGACAAACTTATCTGGCTCTAATGTACTCTACTCGTCACAAACTTAAGCCTATTGATCAGTTGCACTCAACCTACTCTACTCGTTAAAATCATCACAGACAGCACGAGATGCACCCACAACGACGGTTATGCCTAACGCCAAGTCGCGAGACCAATCATATTACTCTATTGACAATGTCTTGGCGCTACAACAACACATAGGCATTAAGATTTAGCACCCAAAGTGAATATTAGCTCTAAACCTATCTCTAGAATCTAAAAACTAATATATATTCATCCCTAATCAAGATTTGTAAGGTATATGTCTATAACATACCAAATTCAAACATAAAGCAAAAAGATGAAAGAAGACATCAAGATTGATTTGTAAGCAAGATTTATACAACACCATGATCAACAAATATACATATATTCAAAGTAAATATACAAACATAACCCAACAAATAGAGAAATACATAGAGAAGAAATGGTGAAAAACCAAACATCTCACGGGTTGTCAGCGCCGATTGATGAGAAATCTGACTCTAAATCATCAAGATGCAAGCTCCATTTGTTGTTTTCAAGCTCTCTCTAATAAAAATGGAGGTTTGAAGGGTTGGGATCAAAAATACCCAAAATATAACCTAAAAAAATGTTTTACCTCTTTTAACGTATTTCTGTCTTGCTAGTTTCGGGGGCGAAACTGGATTCGTCAAGCGAAATACACCAGAAGAAACAATAGAAAATTCGGCATTGTTTCGGCCATAACTTGAGAATCGTAACTCTGATTTGAGTTCGGGTTGAAGCGTTGGAAAGATTATTCAAGTCCATTTCTAACAATGACAAAATATCAACCAAATTAATGATTGTTCATTCTTTTATTTTGAGCCTTATTCATTGATGAGTTGCTCAAAATCGCGCGTTTGAAGTCGTGTCTTTGACACTTTATTGCTCATGCTACAAATACAGATCAATACCTATAAAATTAATGGAAAACTATCAAACAATATACAAATACATAAAACTCGATTAAGTACAATTTATACATAATTATACAAAAAGCAGAGAATTATTCAACGATATTAACAATTAAAAAGTCGATAAGTGAAACAAAAAATATATACAAAATAACTACAATTTTTGAAGTTATCAAACTATCCCAAACTTGAATCATTGTTTGTACTCAAACAAAGTCAAGTAACCTAAAGAATAAAAGAATGATAATCAAAGAATCACGAATCAACAGGTTTTGAAAACAGAAAACAAATGCAATGATTCAAATGAAAACAGTACACACAAATTAAACACTTACCACTAAACTACGACTATAACATAATTACGAAACAATTACTAAATACAAGAATCATGCCAAATATTCTAAAACAATACTAGTTCACAAATGAATCACACCTAGCAAACACAATCACTGGTAGATGAAAAACACACAAAAATGGGATATTTTCACTCATCCAACAATCTTGCAAATAATGGACTAAATTATGCATTCATCCAAAAATTTACATTGAAAATATAAAAGCAAGAATCTCAAGAGCTTTTCAAGGTTTTAATGTGCTCGGGTAAACAAAAAATGATAAGTCCTAAAGCTAATTGAAACAAAAACTTGCCTAAACCTAAGGGAGTAATTATTTCCACAAAGTTTCAAATAAAATAATTTCAATCACAATTCTTATTTATCACAAGTATTAAACCAAACACACAACACTTATTAACACAATATTATTCCATACTCTTTTTGTTTTTCTTTTTTCAAAGCTTTTCTATTTTTTTCCTTTCTTTTTCTATCACTTCTTTTTTACATTTTTTTCTTTCGTTTCTTTTTCTTTTCAACCTCATAACAATCAACCAATAAATACACAATTATTTTTGTCCCCAACTTGAATTCAACCATACATTAAAGTGAATACTCCCTACTTTCTAATGCAAGGTAAAAATTCAAACCAAAACAATAGTTGAGGGTTCAAGAAAACAACAAATCAACATCCATGCAAAAGGGGAACTAAACACTCATAGACAAGAATTTAGAAAATAAAACATAGATATCGATAAAAAGCTTAAAGGGGTTATTAATGATCACTTACTCACAAGGTGAATTGACTACTTGGCTAGGTAGTTGTGCTCAAAATGAAACAAAAATGCCTTGAACCTTTTCTTGCATTCATACAATCAACAAACGCAAAAGATTAAGCATAATAAAGTCCAGTTAAAATAAGAATTATGGCATCCATCATATATGAACAATGGAAATCTACCTCACAAAAAGGGTGATAATTAAAGTAATTCATAAATGAACAAGTATGCAAAAGAATGAATGGCATAAAAATTGTAAAAAGTCTAAGTATCATGAATATGCTCAAGTATAGAAAGCAATAAAAACATACCTCGAACATGTACAAAACTTTAACAAAAATAATTACCATGCATTCACAAGTCAAAACGATTAAACTTGACAAATCACCTCAATATTCTACGAGTTACCGGACCAAAAATTGAGTCCAAACAACAACAAAAGAATTAGAAAAATAATACTAAATCTAATTACTACATAACTACACAAAACATACAATATTTACAAACTTTTAACAAACATCCTCAAGCTAAACATGACAAGCTTTTGGAAAAACTCAACTGACATAACGAAACTAATGGGTGAAAGTGAATTAACAAGTTGAAAAGTGAAGATTTGAAATTTAAAAACTAATTAGAGTTCAACTTGTTAAAACACAAGTCACCACACTACCTAAACTAACACAAATAAAAACAATAAAATATGCTTATTTTACGTCGTAAGCTCCACAACTTTATTGTGCAAGCTAGTAACCTCCTCTCGTCATACCATGGTATTGTCACATCGCATAAACCTAAAGAAAGTGTCCTAACAATCACACAACAAACGTTATAAAAACGAGACTATACGTGAAAACACATATATGCACAAATATCATATACAAGTTAATGTATAATTTCTATACAACATATACATAAATTATAAAACTCAAAAACAAAAAATTACCGCAATGCGAAAATAATAGAACAAATTCCCAGCAACAACGCCATTTTGTTATAGCGGTATAGCGAAAGGAAAAAAGTGAATTATTAATGGCAAAATACTCATTTTGGTCCCTTAACTATACCCTTGGGTTCACATTGGTCCCTTAACTTTTTTTCGTGTCATTTTGGTCCCTTAATTTTCAAAATGTTTCATTTTAGTCCTTTTTGTCTAATTAGCTACGAATTTAGCGGCTGATTTCAAAGTTTTTCCATCTAATTAGCTACGAATTTAGACAAAAAGGACTAAAATGAAACTTTTTGAAAGTTAAGGGACCAAAATGACACAAAAAAAAGTTAAGGGACCAATATGAACCCAAGGGTATAGTTAAGGGACCAAAATGAGTATTTTGCCATTATTAATTTACCGCGTGATATTTAGTTTATATCGTATTGTATCCACAAAGATTGGTTATCGAATCTCCGTTCGATAAATAATTCGTTAATGAGTTGGGGTTAAATGGGTTAAAAGGAAAAGTATCAACAGAAAATAAATGTATAAAAAGGATAGACAAACTTGTCTGGCTCTAATGTACTCTACTCGTCACAAACTTAAACCTATTGATCAGTTGCACTCAACCTACTTTACTCGTTAAAATCCTCACGGACACCACGAGATGTATCTACAACGAAGGTTATGTCTAACGCTAAGTCGCGAGACCAACCATATTACTCTATCGACAATGTCTTGCACGCTACAACAACACAGAGGCATTAAGCTTTAGTACTCAAAGTGAATATTAGTTCTAAATATATCTGTAGACTCTAGAAACTAACAAATATTCATCACTAATCAAGATTTGTGAGGTATATATCTATAACAACCCAAATCCAAATATAAAGCAAAAAGATCAAATAAGACATCAAGATTTATTTGTAAAGCAAACTTTATACAACTACAAGATCAACAAGTATACATATGTTCAAAGTAAATATACAAACATAACCCATCAAATAGAGAAATACATAGAGAAGAAATGGAGAAAAACCAAACATCTCACGGATTGCCAGTGCCGATTAATGAGAAATCTGACTCCGGATCATCAAGATGCAAGTTCCATTTGTTGTTTTCAAGCTCTCTCTACCAAAAATGGAAGTTTGATGAGTTGGGATAAAAAATACCCAAAACATAATCTAAAAAATGTGTTTTTACCCCTCTTTTAATGTGTTTCTGTCCTGCCAGTTTCGCAAGGCGAAATACACCAAAAGAAAGAACAGAAAATTTTGCACTATTTCAGCCATAACATGAGAACTGTAACTTTGATTTGCGCTCGGTTTGAAGAGTTAGAAAGCTTATTCAATGCCATTTCCAATAATGAAAAAATATCAACAAAATTGATGATTTTTAATTCTTTTATTTTGAGCCTTATTCATTGATGAGTTGCTCAAAATCGCGCGTTTGAAGCCGTGTCTTCAACACTTTATTGCTCATGCTCCAAATACACATCAATACCTATAAAATGAATGGAAAACTATCAAACGATACACAAATACACAAAAAGCTCGATTAAATACAATTTATACATGATTATACAAAAACCGAGGAATTATACAACTATATTAATAATTAAAAAGTCGATAAGTGCAACAAAAAGTATATACAAAATAACTACAATTTTTCACATATCAAAATCTCCCAAACTTGAATAATTGCTTGTCCTCAAACAAAGTCAAATAACCCAAAGAAACAAAGAATGATAATCAAAGAATCACGAATCAACATGTTTTAAAAACATAAAACAAATGTAATGGTTTATATGAAAAACAGTACACACAAAGTAAACACTTAACACTAAACTACGACTATAACATAAACACGAAACAAATTCTAAATACAAAAACCATGCTAAAAATTCTAAAACAATACTAGTTCACAAATGAAGTAATACATAGCAAACACAAACACCGGTAGATGAAAAACACACAAAAATGAGGTATTTTCACTCATCCAACAATCTTGCAAACAATAGACTAAATTATGCATTAATCCAAAAATTTACATTGAAAATATAAAATCAAGAATCTCAAGGACTTTTCAAGATTGTAATGTGGTCGGGTAAACAAACAAGTGATAAGTTCTAAAAATGCCTTGATCCTTTTCTTGCATTCATACATTAAAAAAAACAAAAGATTAAGCATAATAAAATTCAGTTAAAATAAGAAATATGGGCTCCATCATATGTGAACAATGGAAAACTACCTCACAAAAAGGGTGAGAACTAAAATAATTCATAAATGAACAAGTATACAAAAGAATGAATGACATAAAAATTGTAAAAAGTATAAGTATCATGAATATGCTAAAGTATAGAAATTGATAAACACATACCTCGAACGTGTATAAAACTTTAACAAAAATAATTACCACGCATTCGCAAGTAGAAACGATCAAACTTGACAAATCACCTCAATATTCTACAAGTTACTGGACACAAACTTGAGTCCAAAGAACAACAAAATAATTAGAAAAATGATACTAAATCTAATTACTATATAACTACACAAAACATACAATATTTACAAACTTTTAACAAACTTCCTCAAGCTAAACACGATAAGCTTTTGGAAAAATTCAACTAACATAACAAAATAAATGGGTGAAAGTGAATTAACAAGTTGAAAAGTGAAGATTTGAAATTTAAAAACAAATCAGAGTTCAACTTGTTAAAACACAAGTCACCACACTACCTAAACTAACACAAATAAAAACAATACAACATGCTTGCTGATAAATGCTCAAAAACGACAAAAAGTCTTCTACAAAAGTCAAGCATTTATCGAGTTTTCTAAAGAATTTAATCATACAAACCAAGTATTTTATCAAAGAAATTGTATTCTTACTAACTATGCTCAAACTTTGCAGGAAGAAGACCATAAGTTGAAGAAAAAAGAAAAAACATTGTCCTGTTTCGCTACAATAAAACTCCAGAAAAAGAACGTTCGCTAAGCAAAAGTAAAATTCCAGAACTTAAGACCCCACATTCGCAGGAAGCGAAAGAAAGCGAAAGGCAGTGAAAGCCCGATTCACTTCGCGAAACTAACTTCGCGTAGCAAAACCAAGTCAGTAGCAAAAATTCTAAAGTTCATTGGAAACGAGGAAGAGCGAAGTCCAGAGTTCTAATTCCTTAAAGCTGAAGTAGCAGAGTTTGCAAAGCGAGGATTAAATCACGAACAAACTTTGGCCGCCTCAGAAGAGAATTTGCAAGATAAAAACTTAATTGAGAAGAAACAGAGGCCTCGCGAAGCGAAGTATGGTTCGCTCAGCGAACTCAGGCAGCTAGGAAATCTATAAAAGGGACCAAGATCAGTTGCAGAAGGATATCTGGTCTTTTAGAAATTATAGTTGATCTTAGTTGAATACAGAAAGGTTATAATAGATGATTAGGAGAAAGAATCGAAGATACGAGCTGGATACGCATCAAAGATCGAGGAATTGTCATTGATACTCATTTATCTCCAACTCTTCCTTTTTGTGCAAGCTACCTTGAGCATGGATAGCTAAACTCTCTCTTGCTAGGGATTGGAATACTCTACCAAATCATATGTATCTTATTCGATTATGCTTTTAATATAAAGAATGTTTTCATGATTATTGATTCTATCTTCTTTATAGTGCTAAATTTTAATGAATCCAATTGTTAATGAAAATTGCATTTGAATTCAAGAACAAAAGATAAGAATCACTTAAATACTAATTTCTAGACATAAAATTAGGTTTAAGATCCATATCAAATACTTGAGCCTATGAGTAATCGAGTTATTTAATCGATTGAGATATCCTCAATTAAACAAACCGAGGAAAATCGTAAAACTATTGTGTAGACATACATATGGTTTTGACATAGTACATGATAATATGAATGAAAACAGAACTAACGCAAGTAACCAATAAGATACATATGTGACGGTAGAGGAAAACCAGTCCCTGCAAGATTATCTTCCATAAAACCTTTCACTTACGTCATTTTCATTATAAGCTATTTTTCGTATTTTTGTTACTTTTCAATTATCCCGTCTTACTCGTACTTTAACTTCAAGGATATTGGTAATCCAAGTGTTAGTAATATCGCTCCAGTCTCTGTGGATAAGATATACAAAATACTTCTTTTGATAATATACAACATCAAAATGGCACCGTTGCCGGGGACTGGCGTTTAGATATTACGAACCTCATGATTACTTCCATCTTTAAAGTTTGTATATCTGTAATTAAAACTGGATAGACTTAAATTTATCACTTATCCTAACATTTCTTGGTTAGAATTGCAAAGCTTTGTGTATGCGAGGTACGAGATCAAGGAATTTAGTGCCTTTTGACCCCGAGATCGAAAAAACAACCCGATAGAACAAAAGACGCACTAAGAAGCTAAAGCAATCAACAAAAAACAGAAAAAAGGAAATTACTCCTGAACTATCAACAACTTCAACCACTACAATCATGATCGAAGTAGAAACCGTTAAAGGACCATGTGAAAGCAACCCAAGGCAATTCGCCCGTCTCAACAACAATCCAACCGCACAGCGGGATGAAATGAAAACAGGTTTATTTCAGTTGGTTTATGCTAATCCTTTTGCAGGCTTGGACCATGAAGATCCATATACCCACCTCATTAAGTTCTATGAACTTGCAGGCACGTTAGATGCACCAGCAGCTGAAGATGAAGCCATATTCATGAGACTTTTTCTGCACTCCTTGATTGGCAAAGAAAAAGATTGGTATCTCGACCAACCAACCGAGACCATGAAAAATTTGAATGTGTTGGAAAGACTTTTTCTTAACAGGTTTTTCTCTCACAGCCAGTTCATGGATGCAAAAACGGATATTTCCTCATTCACCCAATATGTAAATGAGAGACTATGTGAAGCCTGAGAATGTTACAAACCAATGTTTCGAAAGTGTCCAAACCACGACTTTGATAACCTCACTCAAATTCACATTTTTCGCAAGGGATTGCAGCCTCAAACTAAACTCATTCTTGATGCAACAGTTGGTGGTTCATTGATAGCAAAAAGTGTTGAGGAAGCAACCGCGATTATCAACCGAATGGCTCTCACCGACCACTAAAGTCAGTATAATCGAGAAAATGCACAAAAGAAACTAGGAATTCTAGAATTGGACACAAATGACGCAATCCTAGCCCAAAATAAATTGCTCACCCAAACTGTCACAACAACTTAAGGAGATGCATGGTTCATCAAGAACACCACACCAAGTAGCTGTATGTGAACTATGCACGGGAGATCATCAAACCGTCTTTTGCCCCCCACTCGAAGAAGAGATCAATTACATGGGAAATCAGCAACAAAGATAAGCACCGTACAATCAAAACTACCAACAAGAAAATAATCAAAATTATAATCAAGGATGGAGGAATGAAGCTGGGACAACAACTAGGAAAAATACGTATCAAACCAATCAACATCCGCAACACACAAATCAATAGGATAGAACATCAAAACTCGAAGATACCTTGCAGAAATTCATGCAAATGTCCATGGCTAATCAGAAAAACACTGACGCTTCAATCAAGAATCTCGAAACACAAGTCAGACAAATAGCAAAGCAATTGACAGAACAATAGGGAGGTACTTTCAATGCCACACCTCAACCAAATCCAAAGGAGCAATTTAAAGCAATTGCAACTCGAAGCGGTAAAATATTGGAAGCAGCAAGCAACAACCAAAATGAACAAAGCATAGCTGAAAACAAGGAAGAAGTAGAAGAAAAGGATGAAGAAAAAGAAAACAACAATGAGCTAGTAAAAAAAGAGCACAAAACTCAACGAACAAAAGAGGAAAAGGGAAAAATGCTCAATCCACCTATTCAAAATCTCCCCTACCCGCATGCTCCAACAAAAAAGGATAAAGAAAGGCAATACATCCGATTTCTCGACATCTTCAAAAGATTACAAATCAATATTCCCTTCTCAGAGGCACTTGAGCAAATGCCATCATATACACGCTTCATGAAGGAAATTCTCACAAAGAAAAGAAGAATCACTGATGAAGAAACCATACACCTCGACGCAAGCTGCAGTGTTATCATTCAACACACTCTTCCTCAAAAAGAAAAGGATCCAGGAAGGATCACGTTACCAGTGACCATTAGAAACGTAAATGTGGGAAAAGAACTAATTGATCTAGGCTCCAGCATCAACCTCATTCCACTTTCCGTAATACGAAGGATTGAAGACTTAGATATGAAGAACACCAGGATAACTCTGAAACTCACCGACAAATCAGTTACAAAGCCATCTGGTATCGCTAAATACGTGCTTGTCAAGGTAGATAAATTTCTATTTCCTATTAATTTTATTGCCATGGATATATAAGAAGATGATGACGTACCCCTAATTCTGGGACGTCCTTTCATGAAAACCGCTCGCATCATGATCGATATTGATGACAGTCTAATGAAAGTGCGTGTCCAAGATGAAGAGGTCAGCTTCAACCTCTTTGATTCCATGAAACATCCTAAAGATAAAGGGGCATGTTTTAGAGTGGATTCATTTGATGAAGAAATCATGAAAATACAAGATCAAGTTCACTTGACAACCCCTTTAGAGAGAGAACTCATGGAAATTGTTGATATTCTTGACACGGAGGAGGAAAAAGAGCTGGATAAATGCTTGACAGATCTGAACTCAACAAAAGAAATACCAATAAAAGAGGCTAAGATTGAAGAATTACAAGAAAATTCCTTGGAGCATAACATCAACTTAGAGCTGAAATTATTACCGGATCATTTGAAGTATGTTTTCTTGGATCAAGAACACAGGAAACCAATAATAATCAACAAATTCCTGAACATCAATGAAGAAACAAAGCTTATTCAAGTTCTCAAAAGAAATCAAGACGTTATCAGTTGGGTGCTTTCAGATTTGAAAGGAATAAGTCCATCATATTGCATGCATAATATCATGATGGAAGACAACTACAAACCAATTGCTTAACCACAACGACGCTTAAATCCAAAAATGAAAGAAGTTGTAAGCAAAGAACTCGTCAAGCTGTTGGAAGCGGGTATGATTTATCTAATTTCTGATAGTGCTTGGGTTAGTCCTGTGCAGGTTGTACCAAAGAAAGGAGGAATGACGGTGATCACAAACGAGAATAATGAGATAATACCAACAAGGACCATAACCGGATGGCATATGTGCATTGATTACCAAAGACTTAATCAAGCAATAAGAAAAGATCACTTTCCACTTCCATTCATGGACCAAATGTTGGAAAGATTACCTGGGCAGCAGTTCAACTATTTTTTAGATAGATACAATCAAATTACAGTGAATCCCGAGACCATGAGAAGACAACCTTTACATGTCCATTTGGTATATTCGCATATCGAAGAATGCCCTTCGATTTATGCAATGCACCAGCAACACTCTAAAGATGTATGCAAGCCATTTTTTCAGATTTGATTGAGAAATTCATTGAGGTATTCATGGACGATTTCTGTGTTTGGTGAATCTTTTGACCTATGTTTGTAAAATTTGGACACCGTACTGAAACGGTGCATGGAAACGAATCTGGTCCTAAATTGGGAAAATTGTAATTTTATGGTAACTGAGGGCATAGTCCTTGGACATAAGATTTCAGCCAAAGGGATTGAATTTGACAAAGCTAAGGTTGACATCATCAAAAATCTACCACCACCAATCAATGTCAAAGGAATCCGAGGATTCCTTGGTCATGCCGGGTTTTATCGATGTTTCATCAAAGATTTCTCAAAGATCGCCAAGCCTTTAAGTAATCTTCTCAACAAGGACAGATAATTTAATTTTGATAAAGATTGTTTAATTTCTTTTGAAAACCTAAAAGAAAAATTAAGCATTTCAGCCGTAATCACTGCACCCGTTTGGAAAATCAATTTTAAACTCATGTGTGATGCAAGTGACTACGCGGTCGGGGCTGTTTTGGGACAGAGAAAAACCAAAATTTTTCATGCTATACACTATGAGAGAAAGGTATTAAATGATGCACAAGTTAATTATGCAACCATGAAAAAAGAACTGCTCGCTATAGTTTACGCATTAGAAAAATTTTGGTCTTGTCTTATAGGATCCAAGATTATTTGTTATACTGACCATGCAGCAATCCAATTCCTGATCAACAAAGCGGATTCAAAACCAAGAATAATCCGTTGGATACTCCTCTTACAATAATTTGATCTAGAGATCCGTGACAAGAAAGGGACCGAGAACTCAGTTGCTGATCATCTGTCAAGGTTGGTAAATCCTGAAATTACCAAAGAAGAAAGAGAAGTCGTTGAAGAATTTCCTGATGAAAAACTACTCATGATTGAAGAAAGGCCATGGTTTACGGATCTTTCAAATTACAAAACATCGGGTCTTATTCCCGAAGATATCAATTGGCAACAAAAGAAGAAGTTATTACGCGATGCAACTTATTATGTATGGGACGATCCATACTTGTTTAAAATTGGGGTTGATGGGTTACTAAGATGATGTGTTACAAAAGAAGAATCAAGAAGCATTACATGGCACTGCCATAATTCACCATATGCAGGTCATTATAGTGGTGAATGAACAACTACAAAAGTACTGCAAGCAGATTCTATTGGCCATATTCAAAGATACGTATGTACATGCCAAGAATTGCGATAAGTTTCAAAGGGCTGGCGGAATCACAAAAAGAAACGAAATGCCAATGCAGAGTATGTTAGAAGTAGAGGTATTTGATTGTTGGGGGATCAATTTTGTTGGACCCTTTCCCTCATATCTCAACAATGAATACATCTTGGTGTCTGTTGATTACATTTCCAAATGGGTTGAAGCAATAGCATCACCAAAATACGACAACAAAACCGTAGTGAAATTCTTAAAAAGAAACATCTTCACAAGGTTTTGCACACCAAGGATCCTGATTAGTGATGGAGGCTCGCACTTCTGTAATGCACAACTAGCGAAAGCTCTTGAACATTATGGTGTTAAACACAAAGTAGCATCACCGCATCATCCACAAGCGAATGGACAGGCTGAGGTATCCAATCGTGAGATCAAAAGAATCTTAAAAAAAACGGTTTCAACCTTACAAAAGGATTGGTCATTAAAACTCGATGAAGCTCTTTGGGCTTATCTCACTGCATACAAAGCACCAATAGGCCTCACTCCCTTTCAAATGGTATATGGTAAGGCCTGCCATTTACCGGTGGAACTTGAGTATAATGCTTTTTGGGCCTTAAGAGCTCTAAATTTTGACTCACAACAAGCCAGTACAAAAAGGAAGCTACAAATACAAGAACTCGATGAAATAAGGCTGCAAGCGTATGAATCGTCCAAACTATACAAAGAGAGGGTGAAGCGATACCATGATAGTAAAATTCTTCCAAAGGATTTCAAAGTTGGTCAAATGGTCTTACTCTTTAATTCACGACTAAGATTGTTCCTCGAAAAACTCAAATCAAAGTGGTCCGGACCATTCCAAATTAAAGAGATTAAGTCGTATGGAGCTGTTGTATTAGAGGATCTAACCACTAATGCAACCTGGACTGTAAATGGTCAGAGACTAAAGTTATACTTGGGGGGTGAGGTCGATCGAATCACCACTACCATTCCGTTACGCGAACCATAGAAGTGGCAAAAGCGTCAAGCTAATGAAGTTAAAAGAGCGCTTTTTGGGAGGCAACCCGACACTGTAAGTATCTACTAAATTCATTTTGTTAGACAATTGTTTTGGGAACATGGAACATGGTGAAGCAAAGAAGCAGATCTGCAAAACAGTCTGATTTTGCAGAGTTTGCTAAGTGAACTTAGGTTTGCGACGCGAATGCTCGACCCAGAAAATTTTGCTATAGTGAACCTCTTTCGCAAAGCGAACTTACGGTGGTTAGAATGACTTTATGGTCATTAAAAACACCACCTACTAGGCTACCCCTCTTTATGCACGCCTAGTAACTGTTCCCAAATAGTTGTCTATTGTTCCTATTCACTTTTTACCCTAAAACTACTTCATCCTTCCTCTCACTTCCACACATCACAAATATCACTTCTTCATATTTTTTTGGCACAACAACCTCCCTCCTTTACATCTCCAAGAGATCAGCAACATCAGGTATGAAAAGTATATGAATTATTACATCTTAAATTTGTACTTCTATCATAAAATAGAGTTGTGGAAGATCTTGTATTTCTAATGGAAAAAGGGGGTTTTCTCTACTGATTTCTTACATGTGTGAATCACTTGGTAAGAGCATACTTGAAAACATAAAATCAAACATCTCTTATGCCTAGCTCATAAATGATGGAACAATAATATAACACGCAACCATACTTTCCCTTGTTACTTACTTGTCTATTTGAAAAAGAGGAAAACATTGCATAATATATGTTAGATCCAATGTTTGTTGATCATTCATATGCATGAATAAGAGAAGTAGGAAAGCATAGCTCTATCCAAAATTTTGCAGATATCGCAGAGTTCGCAATGCGAACTGAATCTCGCGAAGCGAGCCTCATGTTACAGCAGAAAACCATTTTTATGACAGAAGAGATTTTGTGATATCAATGCAGGCATGGCTCCAAAAAATGATAATACCTCCAAGAAGCAAAAAACCTCTGGGGCTGGCACATCAAGAGTACATGAATCTTACAACCAAACTCGCTTCAATGGACCGGAGAAACAACAAAGGTTCGACGAATTGATAGAAAGACGCATCTTGGCTGAAAGGATTTTTGATCTCAACCCTGAAGGTGATTACAGATCCCTTTGTGATTTGTGGAGAGAACGCAAGTAGACGAAACTCCTGAAACGCCATTGCAATGTAAACACGGACATCCTTCGAGAATTCTATGCCAATGCTTTTTCCTCAGAAGGAACACCATTTTCATTCTCTACCAAAGTTGCAGGAAGAACAATTCATTTCAATAGAGATGCAATCAGTGAATTCTTGGGTGATCCTCTTATTTTGAAAGAAGGACAATTGTGTTGCTACCAAGATGCAATCAACACTGAAGCAAATGTTGATAAAATCTCAAAGGCCATTTTGTTGGAGGGACGAAGTGTGGAAAGGAATTCGTTGAGAGTTGCAATCCGTTACCATAGGGATGATCTGAAACCCGAAGATCAAGTCCTTCTTCTTTTCATTTTGCAAAACTTGAGACCAAGAAGTCATGCCTCCACCTTCACAATGGACACGGATAAGCTTCTGCATCTAATGATAACCAGACAGAGGATTGATGTTGCACAGATAATATCCAATGAGATGAGAGACGTGGCTGAAAGTGGTGATGAATTTGGGTCTGGAATCAACTACTCATGTCCTCTTGTTTTTCCTGGCCTCATAGTGGGATTTCTCATTGCCTCACGAGTGCAGCTTCCAAATCTCACCATCTTCAAAATCAAAACAAAGGTGGATGACAATTATGTGGATCGCTATTGTTTAGAGAAGAAGATTAAGAAAAATGAGACCGGGGAGACTTCATCCGCTACTCTCAATTATGGATATTGGGATCCACTCCTCCGCCAAGCCTTATCATACACTTGGGATAAAAATGATTCCAATCATAGAGTTGTTCTTTCCTTACATGATTCTTTTTACAGGATCCAGATTCAGCCTGGCATACAGTCCAATGAAAGCCAGCAATTCATATAGTCCAACGAAGGCCAGTAGTTCATGATGCTTAACGAATTCATAACACACATTGCGTGGCCTGGGGACATGCCTTCCTATCAAGAGGAGGGGCTGGCCCTGAAGAGGAGGCTGGAGCTGGAACTTCAGGAAGTTCCAAAACTGCATCGGAAGTGGGTGATGGCATGGAATCCGAGTTCATGGGAAGAGAAGAGTAAAGGATGATGATCATGCTGAAAGCTCACCTTTAAATGAGTGACGTTTTATAATGCTTTCAGTATTTAAATTGCATTAAGTAGTTTTCATTCCTATTAGTATTTCTATTCCTATTTTCAAGTCAGTGTTTATGGTTTTTATTGTAATACTTATTTACGGTAATATTACCGTAAAAACTCATGACACTTGGTACGTATGTGTGATAGGGTGGGAGAAGTGACTTGAAGTTTTGCGTTTTGATCGCATTTGTGCGGATAGCAAGAGTCGCCACCGACTTTTCTTTTATCCAAAAGGAAAGGTAAAAAAGCACATGAAAGACCTTTCGAGATTATTTCTCGGGTTCGGGGGGTAGATTGTGAAGAGGGAAGGTATTAGCACCCTTTTCATCCGTAGTTATCTACGGGCTCTTATATACTCGCTAGATCATTTACTTTTACTTTGATAATGTGCTTGTGGTGTGGGCTTTGAAAGTATTTTGAAAATATCTTTGTAATGGTTCTAGTTTCTAGAAGAATGCGTACAAAGTTTTGTTTCGAAAAATAGTTCAAAGATGTGTTTGTGGAATGTGTTCTTGAAAGTGGTTTTGAAAAGATATTTTGCAATGGTTCTCGTCTCTATAAGAACATATACAAAATGTTATCTTTTTGAAAATGTTTTTGAGATGAAAGTGTCGGTGTAAAAAATGTTTTTTTATCGTGAGTAAGCGAGTAACTAGGAGCGAATCTACCTACTCGAAAGGTCTTAAAATGTTCTTTTCTTCCTCCTTTAGATGTGGCTATCTTACCATTGATTTGGTAAGAAGCCCCATCGTTGTATGTGAAGGGACGTGCGCGGGATGTTTGTACAGTCACAGAAAGCAACTTATGAGACGCTTTAGAAATTTTCGTAAGGGACTAGATCGTTTTATCGAAGGTAACATCGAGGGACATCGAGGGACTACGATCTCTTTTAATCGAGGGTCTTAGCTAAAGCGTCACATATTCGAGGGACATGACTGTGTTTCCGAGGCAACAAGCGAGATTATCCTAGAGGTGCGCGTGTGAAAAAGTGTGTTTGATTCATATTATTTTGTTGAAATTAGGTTATCTAGAGATTTGTTTTTTTTATCTTGCCATACATGCCATTGTGAACTTTGGGTGAACCTGGACATGTTAGGATATGTGTTTTTGCTTAGTCATGCCAGCCTACTTCATTCCTTCGAATCTGCCTTCTTTGCCAGCTTCAAAGTCCAATTCGAATCTATTTAGAACATTCCCTATTAGACAACTTCGACCAGCCCTTGGCCTTGTGATGAGTCTAAGTTCTGATTCGAAGTGTTCAGAACTTCCTTCATCAGAGCATCTTAGATTAAGAGAAACTCTACACTGAAATGCCATTCGAAGGTCATTTCGTTCTAATGTTTTTATTAAGGGAAACTCTGAAGTTCCAATCGAAGGACACTTTGAAGTTCCAGTCCAAGGACCTTTTGAAATTCCAATTGAAGGGTATTTGTCCATATACCAATCAAAGGGTACTTGTTAAAATTCCAATCGAAAGACACTGCTATAATACCAATCGAAAGATAATTGTTCAACTCCCAATCGAATTCCACTACTACAACGTCAATCGAAAGATACTTGTTCAACTACCAATCGAATGCCACTGCTACAACGTCAATCGAAAGATACTTGTTATCCTGCCAATCGAAGGACACTGTTACAGTGCCAATCAAAGGGTGCTTATTAAAAGGCCAATCAAAGACTTGCGAACCAAAGTTTGATCGAAGGGTTCCAAACACCTAATCGAAGCTTACTAATCAAAGCCCGATCGAAGAGTTCCAAATGCCCAATCGAAGACTGGTGAATCAAGCCTGTGTCGAAGGATTTTGGATACCCAATCGAAGACTTTTCCCAGATGCCAATCGAAAGACACTTTGTACATCTTCAAAAAACTTTATTTTCGTCAGGCAAGTGTTTGTGACCAACCATGTAAGGGAAGACCTTTGAAAACATGAGAGGGCAAATTTTGGGGTACAACAGTTACCCCGGTTCAATTTTCTTAAACCTGAGGATACAAATTGGCTTTGGAGCCTTTCGTGATTCGAAGGTGGAAGATAATTGAACACTAGAGTGCCCAGAAATTTGCACTCACATGGTGTAGTATCAGCATTGTGACGTCGGGAATGGGCTTACAGATGCCATTTGGAGATTGTTGATAGGAGGATGGGCTTAGATATGCCATCTGCAGGAGCGTCGATCGCATAAGAGATTCCTTAGTGAGAACTTGCATACCTGTTGTTGTGGAAGATTCTGCTGGGGAAGTCTAACTTTGTTGAGATTTAGGAACCTGCCTGTACTTCAACTGAGAGAATGCCTCGGCTGAGTCTTAACAACCTGTCCATAATTCAATTGGGGGGAAACATCTTCATCAAAGTCTAGGAACTGTCTCGTGCCCAATGGAATATACCATTGAGATTATAGAACTTGTCCACACTATGATGGAGGAAAACATCAAGATCTAGGAACTGACTCATGCTCAATGGAGTATACCGTTGAGGTTATAGTACTCGTCCACACTATGACATAGGGAAACATCTTCATCAAGATCTAGGAACTGACTCATGCTCAATGGAGTATACCGTTGAGGTTATAGTACTCGTCCACACTATGACGGAGGAGAACATCAAGATCTAGGAACTGACTCGTGCTCAATGGAGTATACCGTTGAGGTTATAGTACTCGTCCACACTATGACGTAGGGAAACATCTTCATCAAGATCTAGGAACTGTCTCGTGCCCACCGGGAGTATACCGCTGAGGTTATAGAACTTGTCCACACTATGAAGGAGGAGAACATCAAGATCTAGGAACTGACTCGTGCTCAATGGAGTATACCTTTGAGGTTATAGTACCCGTCCACACTATGACGTAGGGAAACATATTCATCAAGATCTAGGAACTGTCTCGTGCCCACCGGGAGTATACCGCTGAGGTTATAGAACTTGTCCACACTATGACGGAGGAGAACATCAAGATCTAGGAACTGACTCGTGCTCAATGGAGTATACCGTTGAGGTTATAGTACTCGTCCACACTATGACATAGGGAAACATCTTCATAAAGATCTAGGAACTGTCTCGTGCCCACCGGGAGTATACCGCTGAGGTTATAGAACTCGTCCACACTATGACGGAGGAGAACATCAAGATCTAGGAACTGACTCGTGCTCAATGGAGTATACCGTTGAGGTTATAGTACTCGTCCACACTATGACATAGGGAAACATCTTCATCAAGATCTAGGAACTGTCTCGTGCCCACCGGGAGTATACCCCTGAGGTTATAGAACTTGTCCACACTATGACGGAGGAAAACATCAAGATCTAGGAACTGACTCATGCTCAATGGAGTATACCGTTGAGGTTATAGTACTCGTCCACACTATGACATAGGGAAACATCTTCATCAAGATCTAGGAACTGTCTCGTGCTCAATGGAGTATACCGCTGAGGTTATAGTACTCGTCCACACTATGACGGAGGAAAACATCAAGATCTAGGAACTGACTCATGCCCAATGGAGTATACCGTTGAGGTTATAGTACTCGTCCACACTATGACATAGGGAAACATCTTCATCAAGATCTAGGAACTGACTCATGCTCAATGGAGTATACCGTTGAGGTTATAGTACTCCTCCACACTATGACAGAGGAAAACATCAAGATCTAGAACCTTATCTGAAATTCAACCGAGGATAATTCAATTGAGATTTAAAAACTGGTCAGATCTTCGACTAAGTTGAGAACTTAACTGCATTTTTCTTGAAAGGTAAAGGTCAGTCATATGCAATGCATGATATGGATCAGGAAATGATGTTCTCAAAATAAATGAGATTGTATTCGTATGATGCGTATATGCATGTATCATGATGTATGGGAATGTGATGTTTTAGCTGGGGAAAATAAATCCCGGAGCTGCTGGAGAATAGAGTTGAGTTCTTCGTTTCCGCTGGGGATGATGAACGAAGATGATTGTGAGAATAAAACTGCAGGAGAAAAGAACTCCGTTGGAGAATAAACTTGATGAAGAGATTACTCTGGGGGGAAATACTCTGTGGGGGAGAGATGTTCTGCTGATGATTTTAACGATAACTCCGCTGGGGATTCCATTGATAAGCTCTGTTGGGGATTTCAATGATTAACTCCGCTGGGGATGGATTACCGTTGTTGGTGATATTGAATCTGTTGAGGATAGAAGTCCTGCTGGGGGGAAAGAAAGAACATTGCTGGGGATAATATTTCTGTTGCAACTTGCTGAGGATAACCCAGTTAGGTTTTTGTGAGGATAACCTTTTGAATTTGGATGGGGAGATTTATTTGCGCTCTGCAGGGGATAAGCTTCCAGAATCTACTGGGGAAGATGATTCAACTCTATTGGGGAAACTTTTTTAGACTGCGCTGGGGAAATGGCTCCACTGGGGGTATCTTGTATTCCTCCGGGAAACATTCTTATATTCTGTTGGGGAATATTGAGACTGTCGGGGATGCTCTTATGCTTGTTGGGGAATATCTTTATACTCCGCTGGGGAATATTAAGATCTTCTGGGGATACCCAGCCTTTTTAGCGCTGATGGTGGATGAACTCTGCTTGGGGAGAGTATTGCTGATTCGTCCATAGTTGCATGTCTCAGCTGAGAGAGCTATCGTTACTGTCTTACTCTGCGGGGAGTGAAAGTATCTTATCCATATTCTTCAGCTGAATATATACCTTGGTACCTGGTGGACAGAGCAACTTGTATAGTTCGGACAATTCTTATTTGCCCCTGTTTCTTCTGGTGAAGGTGCCTGCGGAGGTCCTGTGGATCAAGTATTATCTCCACCTATGAGGTGCTTGGTCTCTTTCGATTGAAATGACAAGTCTTCTTCTGGTAGGTAAGTGACGAGATGAAGGGACATAGTCGTACGCTTTGATCCCTAATTTTTGCCTGGACCGCCCTTTCGGGTTTTCAGTCCATCGGGATACCCTTTTTTGCCCAAGCCGCCTTTTCAGGTTTTCGACTTGCCGGGTGTACAAATTTTTCATTTCCATCCCTTATTTTTTCCCGAACCCTTTTGGTTCGCCGGGAAGCCCTTATTTTTGCCTAGGCCAGTCGACCTAGCGGGTCTTTGATTATGCGTAGTACTTTTTGACTATGTCCACGCTCTCAGGATGTAGGGAGGTGTCACTGTCGGTAGTGTTGTGTTGCCATACTACCAGAAGATCTTCGTTTGATCATGCAAGATTCGTTGCTGGAATCCATGTCTAATGCCCCAAGTGACTCAGATGGAGATTTGCCCCTAGCTATTTGGCATTTTGAGAGATTCCTTGAATCTTGACTTGACTGCCCCAGATGATGGAAAATGATCATGTCTGCCCCTTAGTTGGAAGTGTTTCTTCCACTTGAGATGACCCTTTTTATCGAAAAGGTTTTTGTTCACTAGATATTCGTCGTGCGAATTTCTCTGCTGTTTGAAAAAATAGTCATATGCAAACAATGTTATTTTAAGAATGCAAAGCTTATGTCTGTCTTGAAGTTTTTGAAAATGCATTTTTTCAGTAAGATAGGAAAATTTTGTAAAATGTGACGTCAACTCAGGATTTACAGCAAGCCCTACAGGAGTCAGGATACCTTTTGTAACAGTATTCTTTCGGACTAACCCATGCTTCAGCTAGGAATTTTTAAGGGTTATAACGTGGCCTGGTTCACAGTTTAAGAAACAAAGGATAAAGGCTCAAAATTTATTTGTACCCACCCGCTCTTTGTGATGTTCTTCGATCCTAAACTCAGCTAATCGTGCATTAGATCTTGTTTGAGTCTTTGCCCTGATATACCAGTGATGGTTCGGATACTGACAATTTATTTTGAACAGGAAGTCATTTTTTTGTTGAGGGTTTGCAGGATTTCTTCCCTTTTTGATTTCGTTATCCCTGTCTTTTTGCCTGAACTGTTTCTTTTGTGATTCCAGTCAGCGGGATGCCCCAGTTTTTGTAAGTCTCCTTCATAGGTTTTGACTTGGTGGGCTATTATTTCGAGAGATAATGACTGCTTGTCCTTACGATTATACGGAGCCAACACCGTCTTTTGTTACGGAAGGACTTCTTTGATGCCATTCATTGTGCACCTGGATCAACTGAGAAAACTACCCTGCCCCAGGTTATAATTAAGGGTTTTAATTTGTGAAAAGAAAAACCTGAACTTCTTTGGCTCAAAGGGGTTAACGAGGGATTATCTTCCATATAACTCCACTGTTTAGGATTTGAAACAATGCCTGTACCTCATCAGCGGGGTCTATTCAAAAGCATATTGTAAAGATCGTGGTATCGTTTTCGTCATCCTCCCTCAAAAGGCTTAGAATTTTTTTTAATCGAGAGTTGAACATCACAAAAAATGAAAGCAATTTGAATATAGTGAATACAAATGGATTGATTCAAAACAGACATATGCAATGCATTGATAAAGTAATAAAGTTTGACATGAATAAATATTCGAACAATCAAAAGAAAATTACAAATTGAAAATCCTAATGAACAAAAGTCTTCTCGTCTCAGTACTTGTCACTTCAAATGGTGAACCTTGGAGGGATGGTAGAAGAACTCAGCCTGACCATCTTGTGTGATTTCCAATGCTCCTTCATCAATCAGGTTTTGAATTTTGTACTTCAACTTCCAACAGTCGTCAGTATCATGCCCCGGGCTGTTAGAATGGTATGCACACCTTGCATAAGGATTGTAGTTGGGTGAAGAAGTCTTAGGATTCAGATGAGGTCCTACCAATGTCACCAGATTCAATCTCAACAGGTGTTGTAAAGCTTGAGACAGCGGCATGTTGAGCTTGGTAAACTGCCTCTGATTAACCCGTTGTTTATGGCAAGGTTGTTGTTGGACCATTGAGGTAGTAGCAACTTGGAGAGGTCCATTCTTCACCATACCAAACTCTTGTCTTCTTGGAGGCTGATTAATGATTTGATCCCCAGCCTTGACAGTTTGCTTCACGTTGTTGTATCTGTTTTGACGAAGCTGGTTGACAATGGTTCTCAGCTCTTCTTGTTCCCGAGCTAAGTCTTGGATAAGAGCCATCTGCCCCAGCATCTGGGTTTTCATGGCACTGAACTCAGCTTGTAGTTGTTCCAGCCGTTCGTCCTTATTGTCTTCAGGGCTTTTCTTGACCCAGTCCCCAACGGGGAGTGTTTTCAACTCTTCCTACCCCTTGGATAGGTTTAGGAAGATTTCCCTGAACTGTGTTTCTCGAGTTTGAAGATCTTGATTGTCTGGTTGGAAAGCCATTGCTGAAATAAACAGCGAGAACATGAGAGACCTGTATTGGGAGACCTGTTATGATATGATGCATGATATGTGGATGCAATGTTTTCAAGGATCTCGCGGGGTAAACAAGAAACTGTTAGAATCTGAATCTGGTAGCTTGATTGAAGGAACTTCATGTTGCTGAGAGTCCTTCTTCAAGAGTCAAGCTCACCATATCGAGTGGGTCATAGCCCCTGACTCAAGTTATCGTGTTTTGATTTCTAAACAACCTTGGCTAGAGGAAAATAAATCCCCTTTGCCCCTTGCTAGACTTTTGATTTACCATAACCTGCGTCACAGACCCTTGAGATCCTTGAAATGGTTAAAGAAATGTTAAGGCATGATGTTATGATGTGTATGATATGCGTTTAAGCACAAGTGTGAGGTGATGCAAGTAAACCCTGCAATGAATCCAAATTATCGGATAAGGACTGTAAACAAAACCTACAAGGAACTCATGTTGTCAGATAACAAGAATGTGCAAGTAGTTCAAGTTTGAAGGCACACAAGTCACACATATAGCCTTAAGTTTAGGCTGGCATGGAGTTTAGGCATTACCCTCTTTCAGTTTAGTTGGTTTAAACCTGTCCTAAAAATAGTAACCGGGTTCTAGAGGATCTCAATATCACTGACTACCCTCAATCGGTCATAATTCCAGTTTAGCAACCTTTTCTTGCGGCCGGAATCATCGCGAGAGTTGTCTCAATGAGTGTAGCATACTGCTACTGTTCTATGGCCAAGTTGGTCAATTTAAGGTTCTAAGGTCAGTTGGTGCTTAATGACTCCTTAGAAGACCCATATTCTCCTCGTTTCAACACAAGGGATATCGGTACAGACTAAGGTGCCACACCAACATAGCTACTGCTTCATCTGTGTCGGTCTACGCCAGACAAATCCCTCACAGTTTATTGCTACTTACCTAAAGGGTATCCCCAGATCCGGGTTAGGATCTATAGAACTCCGATACAAGCCCACAAAACTTAAAGCATACAAAGCATACAATTGAAAACACAAGTGATCTAATCCTAAGGTACACCTCACTTATAATAATCCTCAGCAGAGTCGCCAGTTCTGTGATCGGTGGGAATAGAACTGACTGTTTTGGAATGCTGGTTCGCGTTTGCGTTTGTTTTAGCAAAATTTCGCGGTAAGCAAGAGTCGCCACCGTCTTTTATTTTATCCAACAAGGAAAGGACAAAAGCACAGAAAAATTCCTTTTTGAGATGTTTCTCGGGTTCGGGAGGTAGATTATAGAAAGGGAAGGTGTTAGCACCCTTTCTATCCGTGGTTATCCACGGGCTCTTAGGTACTTGCTCACTATGTTTTCAAAAGTTTTATTTTCTTTGTGTTGGTGGGTTTGAAAAGAGTTTTTGTTTTGAAGAAAGTGTAAGTGCGAAAAGTTTTGTTTTGTTTTAAAAGGAGCAAGTACTTAAGAACATCTACCCACTCAAAAAGGAATTAAAATGTGCTAATGTCCTTTAGACAATGCTATCCCACTATTGAGGAGTAGGTAGCACCGTCGTTGGAGTTTTCGGGTCGATTCGATTTAAGGAACGTGTGGCCACTAAAGCAATGTTAGGACACCTTAGCGGTAACCCTAATGTCTTAGATCATTTTTCCGAGGCAATCGTTTCGAGGCAACTTATGATCTTTGGACAAAAGGACGACCTCTAAAACTTCCTATATTCAATGACCATGTTCGAGGCAACCAAGTGAGGCGTACCCTTAGAGTGGCATGTGCGAGTGTATTGTTTTTTAGTTACATTATCTTTGTACATGTTGTGGTTAGCTACGGTTGATTTTAAATTAAAGGTTAATCTTGTCATGCATAGCCTATTATTCAAACATCTAGCAGTTAATGGTTGCGGAAAATAAAACTAAGCTATTACAAGGCGTCGGGTATTTACATCGCCAAAAACAAACCCTTAAAATTAAATGCGAAAAAGTAAATAAAAGTGGTATATAAAATCCTAAGTTAAAGCTATTACATCCTCGGAGCAATTACAATTATATGGATCAAAAATAATATGCGCGCGAGAAAATTGAATCGGAACGTCCTAGGGTTTTGACCCTTAAAGCATACTTTTGTCATTTTTGATTTAAGAATTAAGCCTAACTAATGATTAATTAATTAAAAAAATATATATTTTTTGAGTTTTATTTTAATTAAGGAAATAAAATTAGAAAGGTAAAAATATATCAAAACCCTAATTCTAAATCAATTTTAATTTAATGCAAAATATGTTAAGATTAAACCTAATTAAAAAACTAAATTAATTGGTTAATGGTTTATTTACAAAAATAATAAAATTAATGATGAAAATAATATTTTTGTGATTTCTGGTTTTTATATAAAAAGGGTTAATTTGTTAATTGGTTAAAAAATAAAAATAACGCAAATTAAACAAAAGAAATAAAGAAAAGAGAAAGAATAAACCAAAGGGGGGTTTGGGCCTAGAAGGGAGGTTGATTTAGCAATTCCAGGCCCAGATTCGATCAGCCTTGTTTGACTTTCAGATTGCCTGGGCGTTTGTTGACCAAGGTTCATGGTGAACCTCCATCCTTAGCCATTGGATCTGCCTTGGTAACCACGTAGCCTTTGAGATTTCGAGTTATATGGTGCTCCCTGCCTGAAGTGCTGCATGTGAACGCCTAAAATAAAATGATAACAAAGTTTGGGGGACCTGGGTTGAACCCGGGTCCCAAGGGGTCCTGCACTAACACGCTCACCAACCAGGCAGCTTGTTCTCTTTGTTATGATAATAAGGAGCAAATATCAAATAGAGAAACAAAATACTAAGCCTACAAAATAAAAAAACGCGCCACTGATTCAAATTGGCCAATCACGTTATGACACCTCTTCATCTTCTTCACAAAACCTGGTTAGATTACCTGCGGATTTTGTTCCGCAGGAAGATTCGTAGCCTCTCTCAAAAATTCTCCCTAGGCCACAAAAATGGAATCCAAGAGTACCAATGTACTCGTCTCACTCCTCTGAACTCATCCATGGCCAGTATTGGCCTTAATTTAACCTGCACACAAAACGCCTAAAAAACATATACGAGAACCCTAGGTTCTGGGTAGGGGGTTAGAGGCCACAAAAATCAAATCAAATAATGCAGAATCAATGTAAATTACATGGTGAGTATGAATGTGCAAACCATTTGGCAAAAAGATGCAAGGAAAGTGGTTCACAATTTCATGTGCAGAGGCGATTTCAAGAACACTTACAGCGTGTTATAGACGATGGAAATGCTTGGTTTTGATCCCTACAGCTTCACAGGATATCAGGCAAGGGTGCTACGTTTTGCTTTTGGTCTGAATCGCCTCTAAACCAAAACTCGATCACCATTTTTTCAAGGTTTTTTGCAAAGTTGTGTGGCCATTTCTGCAGAGTTTCGTATGTTTTTCCCGTTTCTGCAGAGTTTTGTGTGTTCCCCCCCCCCCCCCCCCCCCCCCCGTCCTTTTTTCTTTGTGAGCATGAGGTTTATATAGACAAAGGAATTTAGGTCAACATTTGTGTATCAAATCTTGGTCCATTATGATGAAGAGATTTGATTTGATTTCTTCATAAAGACTTGCTATATTTGATTCAATCACGTGCCAATCTGCTTTCATGCGTTACTGCCAGCCTGTTATGAGCTGTTTGGGCCTCCAACATGATGAAAATTGAAAGCTGACTTGCCCTTTGTAGATCCACTTCCCTTCGAATTTGCTTTCTTCGATGGCTTCAAAGTCCAATTCGAATTACTCAGAGCTTTCCTTATCAGAGCATAATTTCTTCGATTGAGCCTCCCTCTGCTTCGATTGCTTGATTCGAAAAGGATCACCCTGGTCGAATCAGCTCTTGTAGGGTTGGGAGCAAACAAGGCAAGAATCTGGCCTTTAACTCAAATAATTGAGTCCACAATCAACATTTAATTATTTCTATATTTGCAAGGGACACATGCCATTGTGAACTTTGGGTGAACCTGGATAGGTTAGGATATGTGTTTTTGCTTAGTCATGCCAGCCTACTTCATTCCTTCGAATCTGCCTTCTTTGCCAGCTTCAAAGTCCAATTCGAATCTATTTAGAACATTCCCTATTAGACAACTTCGACCAGCCCTTGGCCTTGTGATGAGTTTAAGTTCTGATTCGAAGTGTTCAGAACTTCCTTCATCAGAGCATCTTAGATTAAGAGAAACTCTGCACTGAAACGCCATTCGAAGGTCATTTCGTTCTGATGTTCTTATTAAGGGAAACTCTGAAGTTCCAGTCGAAGGACACTCTGAAGTTCCAGTCCAAGGACCTTTTGAAATGCCAATTGAAGGGTATTTGTCCATATACCAATCAAAGGGTACTTGTTAAAATTCCAATCAAAAGACACTGCTATAATACCAATCTAAAGATACTTGTTCAACTACCAATCGAATGCCACTGCTACAACGTCAATCGAAAGATACTTGTTCAACTACCAATCGAATGCCACTGCTACAACATCAATCGAAAGATACTTGTTATCCTGCCAATCGAAGGACACTGTTACAGTGCCAATCGAAGGGTGCTTATTAAAATGCCAATCGAAGACTTGCGAACCAAAGCTTGATCGAAGGGTTCCAAACACCTAATCGAAGCTTACTAATCAAAGCCCGATCGAAGAGTGCCAAATGCCCAATCGAAGACTGGTGACTCAAGCCTGTATCAAAGGATTTTGGATACCCAATCGAAGAATTTTCCCAGATGCCAATCGAAAGACACTTTGTACATCTTCAAAAAACTTTATTTTCGTTAGGCAAGTGTTTGTGACCAACCATGTAAGGGAAGACCTTTGAAAACATGAGAGGGCAAATTTTGGGGTACAACAGGTCCAATAATGCAAAAGAAAATGAAGAAAAAGAAAAAGAAAACATCCCCTAGGGGTCTCGAACCCGGGACTCTTCCATCAAATGCCAATACCTTAACCACCGCACCATTCATTCATTCATTTACTTAATTACTTCTATTAATACATAATTCAAAACTTGAAAATTGGGTTGGGCCAAAGCAGACCAGGCCCAAACCCGATTTTATGAACAAATAGGAAAGGGTTGAAACAAGAAAATGAGATTGTTGACGTTCTTAAATCGTGAAAAGGGGAAAAACAAGAAAAGGAAAACCCTAATCTCTCTTTCTGATTTTTACGCTAATATCTCCCTCCCTCTCGATCAACACCTCTCTGTTCTAATGGGGAAATCAAGTTTCTATCTCTATTATCTTTCTTATTTCTATCTACACATGTCCCCAGCGAAACCCTAGAACCCCAAATCGGAATGTTACTGTTATCGTGAAAGGGTAAGAACAAAGATGAGTTACCTTTTGTTTTCAGCTTCCAAGGTATGTTCCAAATTTTTGCTTTGCCTCCTCTTCTGATTTGCATATGATTCTTTCTGCGTTTTTTTTGGATTTGTAGAGATGATTAGGGTTTTGATGGAATCAAGTTGCTGGTTTGGTTTTGCTCTTGGTTCGTATATTTTCTGGTTTTGCTGTTTTGTGATGGCCTATTGATCTTACAGTGAGGTTTGGTTTTATATTGTTTTGGCTTTTGATGGCTTGTTGATCTTACAGTGAGGTTTGGTTTTTGTATTGTTTTGGTTTTTGATGGCTTATGATCTTACAGTGAGGTTTGGTTTTTGTATTGTTTCAGTTTTTGATGGCTTATGATCTTACAGTGAGGTTTTCTATTTTGGGTTTGAGGTTGATGATAGAATCAGGTTGTTGTGATGAGAGGAAGGTTGAGATTCTGGAATGGATTTTTGTGTTTTCTGATTCTGTTTTCTGTTTTGTTTTCTGGTTTTGAGATCATGTTTTCTGGTTTTGCTGTTTGGTCTTTTGGTTTTTGTATCTTGGCCCCCTCCTTGCTTTGTGAAACAACAATTGATATTATATATGAAAACAAAGTGAAGAGTGGGGGGAAAAACCTTAGGGTTTGAATATTTTCTGATATGCTGACTTTGAAATCTTAAGGTGCAGGCCTTAAGTTGCCTCTTTTGTGCAACATTTGGGCTGAGTCTGAGCAGAGCTGACTTTGGCATTTAGCAGGATTTTGGACTGCATTGGTTTGTGGTGATATCTCTTTCATCTTTCCTCTTTCCTCTTTCTATGAAACAAAGGCATTTTTTTGCTTATTTTTTAAAATTATGAAGGGTTTACAGCATTAGAAAATGATGATGCATTTTGTTTGTTGATCAAGCTTGCCATGTTGTTTTTGCTGTGATACTTGTTTGCAGGCTTGCCATGCTGTTCTGTTGGTTGTAGGTTCATTGGCTTATGTAATTGCCAGCTTGCTTGTTGCAGGTTTGCAACATGTTTTTACTGCTATGTTTACAGCAGCTGCTACATATACTTGTTGCTTTGTTACAGGCCTATTGTTTGGAAGCTTTGGGCTGCTGCATTAGCTTGTTTAGGCAGATTGTTTGGCTGTTTTGCTGCATTCATTTGCGCTCTTTTATATTTCGCCTATGCTGCCCTGTTTTTTGTACTTGGCAGTTTGCTGTTCTTGTACTTGGCAGTTTGCTGTTCTCATTTGTTTTGCAGTTTGACCTCGCCTTTGTAATGCTTGCAAATTTCTCTTTTCCCTTTTTTGTGACTTGCAATTGGGGCAAATGGATTGTGATAAAATAAACAAACATTCTGATTCCAAGTTGTAAACCCTAATGATGAATTATTCTTTTCACATATCACTTCACTTTGAATTTTTTTTCTAACTTTTCTTTTCTTGTTTCATGAACGGCAAGCGAGACTTGGATGCAAACAATGGTTGGATGGCTTATTTGAAGATGAAGCCACGAAGAAACAACACCCCCTCTTTGAAAACAAGAAATTTTAACTCTTTGTAAATAAGACAAAAATTTGTAATTTTCCTTTGTAATGTAATAATATCAAGCATTTGAATAAAATTTGGTGTGATAGAATTTATTGTACAAAACTTGCAATCCTCAATTGAATACTTTGGATAGAAAAATCTTGGTTTGGTAACTTGCAATTCAAGCAAACACAAAAAGTTTAGATAAATCATGTACTTTGTATTCTTAAACAAAATAAATGTTTTAAGAACTCAAATCTTTTTTACTAATGGAATCCATAATCATGGTTGCTTAAATGGAAACCTTAACCTTCACATCTTGTCCCAGTCAAGTTTGCATTTAAAATGAACTTGCGTGCTATGCTTGATAAAAAATGGAATTTCATTGCCAAACAAACATGCTTCGAGAATATCTGTCAATCTTTAAATAAACTGTGATTAAGAACATTCAAAGTCAACAAATGCCTTGTGACGATTTGATAATTTTAAAGTCTTCCAAACATAATTTTCCTTCGATTCTTTGAAGATAAACCCGTGAGAGACATCACATATGACCATGAACAGAAATAATCGTCTCAAGGTCTTGTAGTTTGAAGAAATCACAACTCTTAGAAATCAGACGACTGTTATTTGAAATTAGGTCAAAATTCATGATGCTACTTCCAACGCATTCGAATTTTGGTGATCTTCTACGCGTAATCAGCTCTTGACTTGTGAAGAGAAAATGGAGACGGCATCAAGGAGAATCATACGCAAGAAAAACCGCTCAAAAATATTGAATAATGAAGAAGTTACGATTGTTTGAATTTGTTCTCGCAAAAGGGTCGATTTTCAAGTCGATGTAGTCATTTTCAGTTATCCGGACCACTGATTGAGCAAACTTACAATGCGAGGTTTGGAAACTGGCTTAAGCAAACCTTGAGGAGACATGGAAACCTATGAAGACCATTTGAAAACCTTGAAAACTCAATTTTATTTTGAGAAATTTAAAACCCTAATTGTTGATTTACTTCCTGGGAAGAGAATCTGTCTGATCGATTTCTGAGCAGATTGAATATTCGAGAAACCCTAAGATTATATCTTGTATGAAAAATGGGAGGGAAAATTTTGGGGTACAACAGTATGCAAAAGTAACATTTTTTTGCAGTAACTTGTGACCCTTCAAAAATGGGCTGAACATTCTTGATTGACATCACATCAAAGGTTGAAAGCTCCAAAAGCTAAGAAGTTTTTTTTGCTCCAACCGAAATTCAATGAAACACGCATGGTAATGATAATACTTTGGATAAAATGCACAAAGGAAAAGGTACATGTTTTCAAAAGCTTTGTAGAATAGTAGCATGATTTTGTAATGATGGTCTGCACAAATCATTTCATGCTTCAATTTTGCAAACTCATACTATCTTGCTTGAATCTCATAGCCAACAAACAAGAAAAGTGAGGAGCCTTCCATTGTGCACAAAAAGAAATATTTATGAATAATCCTTGATTGAAACTCGATTGGTTCATGAGGAATCTAAATGATTACTTGGCGAAATTCTTTTGTGAATCATGAGCTCAAGGATAGAACAAATGATGAGGCAAACAACTCAAGTATAACCCTCACAAAATAATGAAAAAGCCTAGCAAAAATCACTTGACTAAACAACTCAAGTATATAGTTGGGGAGAAAAGAAAAGAAAGAAAAAGAATTCATGAGAAGAAATAAAAAGATATAGTTGGGGAGAAAAAGAAAGAAAAAGTAAACTCAAAACATGAAACCTCCTCAAAGCCAAAAGAAGCATAGTTTATAAAAGGAAAAAGATTAAAACCTCATCTCACAAATACACCACCTATCCTTGGTACTCATGCTCATGAGAATTTCAAAAAGAAAAATCGTCAAAGATAAAATCATGAATTGATCAAGATGTTGACAAGGTTATTCAAGAGAGTTCAACATACCCTTTAAACTTAAAAGGAAATCTTCATCATTTTTATGAAGAAAGAGTGTTAGGATGGTTCAAGAAAAGAAAAATATGGCTTGCATTAATGAAAGCATAAAATGATCCTTGTATGGATCATTATTACATTATCATGCTTAATTCTACCAAAGTGAAAAAGAGAACAAAAATCCATTGATGGAATCATACTCCAGATTTGAACCATAACTTTTCACGAATTCGATGGAAACAAAACAAAAGGATGAACAGAAGTTTTCTTGATCATTGATTGAGGACAATCGAGAATTTAAGTTGGGGAGAATTTGATAAATGCTCAAAAACGATAAGAATTCTTCTACAAAAGTCGAGCATTTTTCGAGTTTTCTAAAGCATTTAATCATACAAACCAAGTATTTTATCAAAGAAATGGTATTCTTACTAAATATGCTCAAACTTTGTAGGAGATAAGACCATAAGATGAAGAAAACAAGAAAAAACATTGTCCTGTTTCACTACAGTGAAATTCCAGAAAAAGAACGTTCGCTAAGCGAACTCATCTCGCGAAGCGAAAGTAAAATTCCATAACTGAAGACCCCATGTTCGCTGTAAGCGAAAGAAAGCGAAAGGCAGCGAAAGCCCGATTCGCTTCGTGAGACTAAATTCGCGTAGTGAAACCAAGTCAATAGCAAAAAATTTAAAGTTTGCTGGAAGCGAGGAAGAGCGAAGTCCAGAGTTCTGATTCCTTAAAGCTGAAGTAACAGACTTCACGAAGTGAACTTTGGCGGCCTCAGAAGACAAGTTGCAAGATAACAACTTATTTGAGAAGAAACAGAGGCCTCACAAAGCGAAGTATGGTTCGGTCAGCGAACTCAGGAAGCCAGGAAATCTATAAAAGGGACCAAGATCAGTTGTAGAAGGATATATGGTTTTTTAGAAATTACAGTTGATCTTAGTTGAATACATAAAGTTTGTAATAGATAATTAGGAGAAGGAATCGAAGATACAAGCTGGATACGCATCAAAGATCGAGGGATCATCATTGATGCTCATTCATCTCCAACTCTTCCTTTTTGTGCAAGCTACCGTGAGCATGGATAGCTAAACTCTCTCTTGCTAGGGATTGAATTACTCTACCAAATCGTATGTACCTTATTTGATTATGCTTTTAATATAAAGAATGTTTTCATGATTATTGATTCTATCTTCTTTATAGTGCTAAATTTTAATGAATCCAATTGTTAATGAAAATTGAATTTGAATTCAAGAACAAAAGATAAGAATCACTTAAATACTAATTTCTAGACATAGAATTAGGTTTAAGATCCATATCAAATACTTGAGCCTATGAGTAATCGAGTTGTTTAATCGATTGAGATATCATCAATTAAATAAACCGAGGAAAATCGTAAAACTATTGTGTAGACATACATATGGTTTTGACATAGTACATTGAAATATGTATGAAAACATAACTAACGCAAGTAACCAATAAGATACATATGTGACAATAGAGGAAAACCAATCCCTGCAAGATTATCTTCCATAAAACATTTCACTTAAATCATTTTCGTTATAAGCTATTTTTCGTATTTTCGTTACTTTTCAATTATCCCGTCTTACTCGTACTTTAACTTAAAGGATATTGGTATAATCCAAGTGTTAGTAATATCGCTCCAGTCTCTGTGGATACGATATACAAAATACTTCTTTTGATAATACACAACATCACTTGTTTTACGTCGCAACCTCGACGCCTTTATTGTGAAAGCTAGTAACCTCCTCTCGGCATGCCATGGTATTGTCACACCGCACAAACCTTAAGAAAGTGTCCTAACAATCACACAACATACGTTACCAAAACGAGACAGTTCAGAATAATATGTGAAAACACATATATTCACAAATATAATATAAAAGTTAATGTACAATTTTTATACAACATATACATTAATTACAAAACTCAAAAACAAAATAATAATGACAATGCGAAAACAATATAATCAATCCCCAGCAACGACGGCATTTTGTTGTAGCGGTATGACGACAAGCAAAAAGTGAGTTATTAATTTACCAGGTGATACTTAGGTTATATTGTATCTTGTCCACAAAGATTGGTTATCGAATCGTCGTTCAACAAATCACTCATTAACGAGTTTAAGGTTAAATGGGTTAAAAGGAAAAGTATCAACAAAAAATAAATGTATAAAAAAGATAGACAAACTTATCTGACTCTAATGTACTCTAATCGTCACAAACTTAAACCTATTGATCAGTTGCGCTCAACCTACTCTACTCGTCAAAATCATCACGAACACCACGAGATGTACCCACAACAAAGGTTATGTCTAACGCCAAGTCGGGAGACCAACCGTATTACTCTATCGACCATGTCTTGCATGTTACAACAACACATAGGCATTAAGCTTTAGCACCCAAAGTGAACATTAGCTCTAAATCTATCTATAGAATCTAGAAACTAATATATATTCATCCTAATCAATATTTGTGAGGTATATGTCTATAACAACTCAAATCCAAATATAAAGCAAAAAGATCAAAGAAGACATCAAGATTGATTTGTAAAACAAGCTTTATACAACACCAAGATCAACAAATATACATATGTTCAAAGTAAATATACAAATATAACCCAACAAATAGATAAATACATAGAGAATAAATGGAGAAAAACCAAACATCTCAGGGGTTGTCAGTGCCGATTGATGAGAAATTCGACTCCGAATTATCATGATTCAAGCTCCATTTGTTGTTTTTAAGCCCTCTCTACCAAAAATGGAGGTTTGAGGAGTTGGGATAAAAAATTACCAAAAACATAAGCTAAAAAATGTGTTTTTACCCCTTTTAACGTGTTTCTGTCCTGCCATTATCGCGGGGCGAAATTTGATTCGCTGGGCGAAATACACTAGAAGAAACAAAATAATTTCAATCATAATTCTTCTTAATCACAAGTGTTACACAAAATACACATAACTTACTAACACAATATTATTCCATACTCTTTTTGTTTTTCTTTTTTCAAAGCTTTTCTAATTTTTTCTTTCTTTTTCTATCATTTCTTTTTCACATTTTTTTCTTTCTTTTATTTTTCATTTCAACCTCATACTAATCAACCAATAAATACACCATTATTTTTCTCCCCAACTTGAGTTCAACCATACATTAAATTGAAACCTCCCTACTTTCTAAGGAAAGGTAAAAATTCAAACCAAAACAATGGTTGAGGATTCAAGAAAACAACAAATCAACATCAATGCAAAAGGGGAACTAAACACTAATAGACAAGCATTTAGCAAATACAACATGGATATCGACAAAAAGCTCAAAGGGGTTACTAATGATCACACACTCACAAGGTGAATTGACTATTTGACTATGTAGTTGTGTTCAAAATGAAAAAAAAATGCCTTGATCCTTTTCTTGCATTCATACAATCAACAAAAACAAAAGATTAATCATAATAAAATCTAGTTAAAATAAGAATTGTGGCCTCCATCTAATGTGAACAATGGAAATCTACCTCTAAAAAAGGATGAGAACTAAAGTAATTCATAAATGAACAAGTATAAAAAAGAATGAATGGCATAAAATTTGTAAAAAGTCTAAGTATCATGAATATACTAAAGTATAGAAAGCGATAAACACATACCTCGAACGTATACAAAACTTTAACAAAAATAATTACCATCCATTCGCAAGTCAAAACGATTAAACTTGACAAATCATGTCAATATTCTACAAGTTATCTGACCAAAACTTGAGTCCAAACAACAACAAAAGAATTAGAAAAATAATACTAAATCTAAATACTACATAACTACATAAAACATACAATATTTACAAACTTTTAACAAACTTCCTCAAGCTAAACACGACAAGCTTTTGGAAAAACTCAATTGACATAACGAAAAAAATTGGTGAAAGTGAATTAACAATTTGAAAAGTGAAGATTTGAAATTTAAAAACTAATCAAAGTTCAACTTGTTAAAACACAAGTCACCACACTACCTAAAATAACACAAATAAAAACAATACAACATGCTTGTTTTACGTTGTAAGCTCGGCGCCTTTATTGTGCAAGCTAGTAACCCCCTCTCGTCATGCCATGGTACTGTCAAACCGCACAAACCTAAAGAAAGTTTCCTAACAATCACACAACAAACGTTACAAAAACGAGATAATTCCCAACAATACGTGAACACACTTATATGCACAAATATCATATACACGTTAATGTACAATTTCTATACAACATATACATTAATTATAAAACTCAAAAACAAAATAATTATCGCAATGCGAAAAAATAGAACCAATTCCTAGCAACAACTCCATTTTGTTGCAGTGGTATAGCGAAAGGCAAAAAGTGAGTTATTAATTTACCGGGTGATATTTAGGTTATATTGTATCGTGTCCTCAGAGATTGATTATCGAATCACTGTTCGACAAATCATTCGTTAATGATTTTGGGGTTAAATGGGTTGAAAGTAAAAGTATCAACAGAAAATAAATGTATAAAAAGGATAGATAAACTTATCTGACTCTAATGTACTCTACTTATCACAAACTTAAACCTATTGATCAGTTGCACTCAACCTACTCTACTCGTTAAAATCATCACAGACACCACGAGATGTACCCACAACGAAGGTTATGTCTAACGCCAAGTCGCGAGACCAACCATATTACTCTATCGACAATGTCTTGCATGCTACAACGACACGGAGGCATTAAGCTTTAGCACCCAAAGTGAATATTAGCTCTAAATCTATCTCTATACTCTAGAAACTAATAGATATACATCCCTAATCAAGATTTGTGAGGCATATGTCTATAACAACCAAAATCTAAACATAAAGCAAAAAGATCAAAGAAGACATCAAGATTGATTTGTAAAGAAGGCTTTATACAACACCATGATAAAAAAATATACATATGTTCAAAGTAAATATACAAACATAATCCAACAAATATAGAAATACATAGAGAAGAAATGGAGAAAAACCAAACATCTCATGGATTGTCAGCACCGATTAATGAGAAATTCGACTCGAAATCATCAAGATGCAAGCTCCATTTGATGAGTTGGGATCAAAGAAACCCAAAAAATAATCTAAAAGATATGTTTTTACCCCTTTTAACGTGTTTTTGTCCTGCCAGATTCTCCAGGCGAAATACACCACAAGAAAGAGCAGAAAATTCTGCACTATTTCAGCCATAACTTCAGAACCGTAACTCCGATTTACTCTCGGTGTAAAGCGTTGGAAAGATTATTTAATGATATTTCTAATAATGAAAAAAATATAAAACATATTGGTTATTTTTAATTCTTTTATTTTAAACCTTATTCATTGATGAGTTGCTCAAAATCACGCGTTTGAAGTCGTGTCTTCGACACTTTATTGCTCATACTCGAAATACACGTGAATACCTATAAAATGAATGGAAAACTATCGAACGATACACAAATACACAAAATCTTGATTAATACAATTTATACATAATTATACAAAAACCGGGGAATTATTCAACGATATTAACAATTAAAAAGTCGATAAGTGCAACAAAAAGTATACAGAAAATAACTGCATTTTTGCACATATTAAACTCTCCCCAACTTGAATCATTGTTTGTCCTCAAACAAAGTCAAATAACCCAAAAAACAAAGAATGATAATCATAGAATCATGAATCAACAGGTTTTCAAAACAAAAAACAAATGCAATGGTTCAAATAAAAAATAGTACTCACAAAGTAAACACTTAACTCTAAACCTACGACTATAACATAAACACAAAACAAATGCTAAATACAAAAATAATGCTAAATATTCTAAAACAATACTAGTTCACAAATGAATCATACCTAAAAAACACAATTATTGATAGATGAAAAACACACAAAATGAGGTATTTCACTCATCCAACAATCTTGCAAACAATAGAGTAAATTATGCATTCATCCAAAAATTTACATTAAAAATATAAAAACAAGAATCTCAAGGGATTTTCAAGGTTGTAATGTGCTCGGGTAAACAAATAAGTGATAAGTTCTAAAGCTAATCGAAACAAAAACTTTTCTAAACCTAAGGGAGTAATTACTTGCACAAAGTTTCAAACAAAATAATTTCAATTACAATTCCTCATCATCACAAGTGTTACACCAAACACACATCACTTATTAACACAACATTATTCAATACTCTTTTTCTTTTTATTTTTTCAAAGCTTTTCTATTTTTTTCCTTTCTTTTTATATCACTTCTTTTTAACATTTTTCTTTCTTTCTTTCCTTTTTCTTTTCCGCCTCATAGCATTCAACCAATAAATACACAATATATTTTCTCCCCAACTTGAATTCAACCATACATTAAAGTGAATACTCCCTACTTTTTAAGGCAAGGTAAAAATTCAAACCAAAACAATGTTTGAGGGTTCAAGAAAACAACAAATGAAAATCCATTGAAAAAGGGGAACTAAACACTCATAGACAAGCATTTAGCAAATACAACATGGATATCGACAAAAAGCTCAAAGGGGTTACTAATGATCATACACTCACAAGTTGAATTGACTATTTGCTAGGTAGTTATGCTAAAAAAAAAACAAAAATGCCTTGATCATTTTCTTGCATTCATACAATCAACAAAAACTAAAGATTAAGTATAATAAAATCCAGTTAAAATAAGAATTGTGGCCTCCATCATATGTGAACAATGGAAAGTTACCTCACAAAAAGGGTGAGAACTAAAGTAATTCATAAATGAGCAAGTATACAAAAGAATGAATGGCATAAAAATTGTAAAAAGTATAAGTATCATGAATATGCTAAAGTACATAAAGCGATAAACATATACCTCGAACGTATACAAAACTTTAACAAAAATAATTACCACACATTCACAAGTAGAAATGATCAAACTTGACAAATCAACAATAAAAGAATTAGAAAAATAATACTAAATTTAATTACTACATAACTACACAAAACATATAATATTTACAAACTTTTAACAAACTTCCTCAAGCTAAACACGACAAGCTTTTGGAAAAACTCAACTGACATAACGAAACAAATGTGTAAAAGTGAATTAACAAGTTGAAAAGTAATGATTTGAAATTTAAAAACTAATCAGAGTTCAACTTATTAAAACACAAGTCACCACGCTACCTAAACTAACACAAATAAAAATAATACAATATACTTGTTTTACGTTGTATGTTCGACGCCTTTATTGTGAAAGCTAGTAACCTCATCTCGTCATGCCATGGTATTGTCACACTGCACAAACCTAAAGAAAGTGTCCTAGCAATCATACAAAAAATGTTACGAAAACAAGACAATTCACAACAATACATGAAAACACATATATGCACAAATATCATATACAAGTTAATGTACAATTTCTATACAACATATACATTAATTACAAAATTCAAAAACAAAAGAATTATCACAATGCGAAAACAATAGAACCAATCCCCAACAATGACGCCATTTTGTTGCAGCGCTATAGCGACAAGCAAAACGTGAGTTATTAATTTACCAGGTGATATTTAGGTTATATTTTATTGTGTCAATAGTTATTGGTTATCGAATATATGTTCGAAAAATCATTCATTAATGAGTTTGGGGTTAAGCGGGTTAAAAGGAAAAGTATCAACATAAAATGAATGTATAAAAAGGATAAACAAACTTATTCGGCTCTAATGTAATCTACTCGTCACAAACTTAAACCTATTAATCAGTTGCACTCAACCTACTCTACTCGTCAAAATCATCATGGACACCACGAGATGTTCCCACGACGAAGGTTATGTCTTACGCCAAGTCGCGAGACCAACCGTATTACTCTATCGACAATGTCTTGCACACTACAACAATAGAGGAATTAAGCTTTAGCACCCAAAGTGAATATAATCTCCAAATATATCTCTAGACTATAGAAACTAATATTTATCCATCCCTAATCAATATTTATGAGGTATTTTTCTATAACAACCCAAATCCAAACATATAGCAAAATCATCAAATAAGACATCAAGATTGATTTCTAAAGTAAGCTTTATACAACACCATGATCAACAAATATACATATGTCCAATGTGTTGTACCCCAAAATTTTCCCTCCCATATTTGATACAATTTTATTCAAGATACCTCCTCATGCTCATGAAGGTCTCAAACACTCAAGACTACTCAAGGGTTGACCAAACAAACTCTCCTCCTAATCAATTGACCTACAACTAGGGTTTTGCTTCTCTAAAAGGAAATTGAGTTTATAATTCCTAAAATTGACTTCAAGGTTTCCTATATGTCTTAAGGTATCCTCATGTTAAGTTTCAAGTCTTACATCATAAGTTTACTCAGTCAATTAGCCAGAATATTGAAAATCAACTATAATGAACAAAAAGTCAACTTTGACCAATCTATAGTCAAACTTCAAGATTTTTAGTCAACATACATATTTTGAAGTCACATTCATTATTTGATCAAGTTTTGATCATGATTCATCAAGAAAACTCAAGATTCATCAAAAGACAAAAGTTACTAAATTAGGGTTTTCTTAAGAAGAAGTCAACTGAACTTTGACCAAGCATAACTTTCACATAATTTATCAGAAATTTCTCAACCAAAGCCTATCTTGAAGGAAATTTAATTCTCAACAACTTTGTCTCTCTAAGCTCAAGGATCATCTTCATCTGGAAAAAATTGAGAGAGTTATGATTGGTGCAATTTGAGCAATTTTGAGAAAATGCATGAAGGTCAAATTGAGTAAACTTGAATTTTTGGGCTAATGGGACTAAGTTTTTAGGTTCAAATGTGTTTATGACCTCATATTAGACCTCTAAATCCATTCATATATTTTTGTGATTTTATTTTTTTTTATTTTGATTTTATTCCATTAAAAGAAAAATAAATAAATAACATACCAAATAAATGATACAAGGCGTGTGGATCTATTTTTGAATCAAATCATAAGTCCAAAATCACATAATTATGCTGGAGAAACCGTGTGGGATCATGAATATTTGATTTAGCCTAAATTAGAAGCTTTTCATGCAAATTTCAAATCAAATCTCTTAACCATGAATTACAAAGATTCATCTCACTTTTGTTGACCTAAACATTCTCCTATAAATACACAATGTATTCAGACCAAGAAGGATACACATGCTGCATCATAGAACAAACCCTAAAATCTTCAAGTTTTCAAGAAACTACGGCAAACTGAAACCCTTGTGTGCAGCCTTTCTCAATCAATTCCAAGCCTGTCATCAATCTCCTGAGGTTCCTAAGAAGTCATCCCAATCATTACTGAAGCTCAAGCAATCCCAGAATTCGTCAACCAAGTATCATCGATTTGCTAACTTTCTTAAATTTCAAACTTTTAATTCACACGATTTAAATGAATTTGATGCATACATATATGTTCATGATGATGTTTGGAACTATTTTGATTCATTACTTGTGAGGTACAGCGCAAGAATATGATTTCACAGTTGCTAGGGCATGAAGCTCTCAAAGCTTAGAATCTACAGCTACATGCATTTTCAGGCCAAACTAACCATACCATTGAACTCGCAACATGCTAATCAGTGGATTTGAGTTATTAGATATTTTGTTTTCATCCATTTTTGCAGGTTTTCAAAAATCTCCTCACTAGAGAAGATGGGGCTGATCACCGTGGATGGTGGTTTGACTTCTGGGCCCACCTGAACGTGCATTTCATTTGATTGACGTTTTTAATCATTTGTGTATTTTATATGTGTTACTGATTGGATGCATAACGCATAACAATTGATGGACGAGTGGTAAAAAGTTTGACTGGTATTGCAAAGGGCATGGGTTTGATTCCATCTTTTGTCAATTTCATTTGTTTTTTTTTCCAGGATAACGTGCAGGTTAATACCAAGTTGATTGGTTCTCATTCCATAACACAAAAAACAACATGGCACAGTGGATAGAGGCGCACACCTTTGAGGTTGAGGGCATGGGTTCAACTATCACCCCATGCATTTTGTTGTTTTAGTTTTCCTAACCTTATTTTCTCACTCCATTTAGTTTTCTAATTACCACTAATTTCCTAATCAAGCCATTAACCCATTAATTAGCACAAAACCTTTATTTTCAAAATAAACCATTAACCTTACTAAATAAGGGTTAGCCTCTCAATTAATTAATTAGATTTAAAGCTTTTTATTAATGAAAATTAATTAGAATAATTAGGGTTTTACTATTTATTAACACCTAAATTATTTTGTACGAAAATAATTAAAACATTTTTCTAACATTCTTTTTCTTATTTATTTTTGCCATTTATTTTCTTAGACAAAATATATAGGCTTTTACTCTCAATTGTAATAGCATAGATTTATATTCCGGCATTTTTTTCTAATTATGTAACTGCTCACAGGATGTAAAAGCTTAGGTTTAATTTTCAGCACTTTAAATTCCGCACATCATATTTTTAATTGTTAGTAATTAGAGTTTTTATGACAAGACTACTAAAATCAAATCTAGAAAACCCTAATTCAAGATCAACATAACTGAAAATACACACTTTCACCTCTAGGGTAACCTCTCTTGTTGCCTTACAAATATTGATCATGTCCCTCGAAAGTGGGAATACTTTAGAAAAATACCCTCGATTCAACAATATCATCATGGTCCCTATCGAATAAGGATCATATTCCCTCGATGACCCTCCGAGTTGCCTACAAAATAATCTAGTCCCTTCGATGACCCTACGAGCAAAATGATGATAGTCCATTCGATAAAATTGCTAAAGTATCCTTACATGTTGCCTTCGATGACCATACGATGACCCTACGCCAGTCTCTTCACATCCAATAGATAGGATTACCTGCCAACTAATGGTACAGATAATACAATCTTCAAATGAGAAGGAAAACAACAAGAAAGACTTTAGTGGGTAAGAACTCTTGAATGCTTACGCACAACCTTTTTCACAAACTCAAAACATTTTGCACACTACACTTTCAAACAAATATTTTCAAAAAAAAAACTTTGTATACATTCTTTAGGACTGATACAAGAATTATTACTAAGTCAGCCTTACATTGGCATTTCAAAATATTTTCAAACAAATCACACATACACAAAGCAAGTTTAAAGTGAGTTGAGTAATTAAGAGCCCGTAGATAACTACAAATGAAAAGGGTGCTAACACCTTCCCTTTTCATAACTTACCCCCCGGACTCAAAATCTATCAAAGGTCTTTCCTGTTCTTTTCATCTTTCCTAAATATTGGACAAAAGAAAAGTCAGAGGCGGCTCTTGCTAACCGCAATATTTGGGATAAAACTAAAAAAGTCAATTCTCCCACCGTATTACAAAACTAGCGACTCTGCTCGGGAGTTACTTAAAAAAGAGGGGTTACCTTAGAGTTTAAATCATTTTCACTTGCTTTAATTGTTTGAATTATTTTATTTACTTTAAGGGTTCATGCTTGGGTATTTTTTCTTGTGTGAAAGATCCTACACTCAGATCTAGTGATTCCTTAGGTAAGTAGCAATAGATCATAAAGATTGTATGGCGTAGACCGATATGGTTAACATGATAGCTACAGTTAGTGTGACACTTTGGTTTGTGCTAATGTTCCCTGAGTTAGTCAAGGATAACATTAGGCTTTCGCATGGTGTCGTTAAGACTAATTTGATTTTAGAACCTTAATTGACCCATCTTGGCCATTAGAAAGTAGTGATATAATCGGCATTGGTATAGTCTAAAGTTGGTTGATACCCGAGGCTACGCTCATTAAGATTCAACTTTCAAGATGTTTTGGTGGAAAGTCAGTTGTCGTGCTAAAATAAATCTTGTGAGAAAGATATGTGATATGAGATTCTTAGCACCCAGTTACTATTTTAGGACAGGTTGAGCCAACTTAACTTCATTGGGGAAGGGTATTTACCTATGGACTTCATGCAAGCCTTTACACCTAAGGATATTGAGTGACTTGTTTGTGTTTGATACTTATTTAAACATGAACATAACATCATAACATCATATCAACATAATATAACATTTTCACTAACCATTTCAAGGACCTAGGGATTTATCTTTGTTCCTTGTTGCAGGTTATGGCCTTCGCTCGCAGAAATACTATCTAAATCAACTTTATAAGGGTACCTTCCAAGCTTAAGGAGTTTGTCTCAAAGGTTCCTGTTGTACTCCAACTTTTGCACCTAATATTCCTCTATCATCTCATATCAAATCAATCACAACAAGATCACACTAGGGTTTGGTTCTTCTCCCTATATTTAGGCTTGCTCATGAGGAATCACCAAGCACCTTGATTTATATATTGTGATCATCTATGTTTTTTATTAATTAACTTTTAACTAATAAATACAATGAATGTTTTCTCTAATTGATGATATTATAGGTAATAGCACAACACATTTCATCAATTTGATTTATAGGTTCATGAGTTTATTTTCATGCCTTCTTCAACAAAGTTTCATTGAGATTCAAGCTTTATCATTGAGTATACTTTGAATTAATATCATGACAACGTCTACTATGATTCATCATGCCTCAATTTGTCAATGAAAATCAAAATATGCAAGAGTTGATTGAAGAAGTTTGACCTAATTGGACAAGTTCTTGATTTCCTGATCACAAATGCATAACTCTCTCCATTCTTAATATTTGGAAGTGGTTTTTGTTGCTATGGATTATTATTATCATCCACAACAATTTCTATTCACATGGAAAGAGTACTTGTGCAAGGAAGTTTGTCAAAATTGAAAGGGTTTTCCAAGTCATTTTGGTGCTCTAGGAGCTAGGGTTTTGAACATCTAAGGGCTATATCTTGTTCATATTTTGGTATTTTTGAGTTATTCCAAAGACATGCTTCTCTTTAAAGATTTATAAACCAATAAATTCAAAATTTTCAAGAAAATTTTATGTGGAAGATGCCAAATAATGAAGAAAGATTACAAGTCCTCTAGACAGGCCATCAAATTCCCTTATGTGACTTCAAAAGATCATAACTTGGTCAATTTATATCTCCTTTAGCCCATTCTTTTCCACAATGATCTTAAGGGTGTGAACTTCAAATATTATTTTATGTGCAAAGCTTGAAAATGGATGGAAGATGCCCTAAGAATGCAAAAGGTTATAGGTCATCTCATGAATTTTCACCAACTTCACAAGGCCATAACCTTTTCAATACTTGTTATTTTTGAGTGATTCAAGTTTCACAATGCTCTTTGGGAAGTCTACTTCAAGCTAGTATCAATTATCAAAGCTTAATTTTGTAGGAAGGTCTTGTTTGAACTCAAAACATAATAGGTCACTTTTGAAGAAAAACTTAGAATTTTTCTAAGTACAAAAAGTCAGCATCTTTTTCTCAACTTTGACTCATCACAACTCCTAGATCAGATATCCAATTGATTCCATTCTTTGCACATTGTAAAATTTGTGACCTTATCTTTCAACTACATCAAGAATCATTCCCTAATACTCCTTGAGTTGTGAATACCATTGATTCAAAGTTGGCACCTTGAAACTGTCTTTTTCCTCCAAGTCAGAATTTGAAATGCACGATTCAAATTTCTAATCACTAAACTGTTGCGCCTTTTTACTTCTAATCATGTTTAACTATCTTCTAGAAGTGGTTAGCACCTAGAAATGCAAGTTTTGGCCGAGTTTTGAGCAAAATACGAGTCACACTTTTCATGCTTGCAACTTCACACGAATTCCCTCCAAACTTCATCATTCCATACGCTTGAGCATCCCATTTTCTTCCCTATAAATAGAGGGTTATATCTCACTTTCTTAAGATTTTTATAGCCAATTGATCCCTGTTCAGATCCCACACAAACTCTAAATTTGAATTTCTAATTTCTTGCTTTCTCACTCCAAAACACCAAAAGCTTCATTCAGTTAGCTTCATTGAACTTCTATGAAGCTAACCACAATCTTACCTTCAATAATTGTAACCTATACTGATCTACATAAGTTCAGTTTGAGAGCCACCTTTTGCTACTTCATTCAGGTAGATTCCTTGGTCAAATCGATCCAAATAAAAGACTAATCTACTCTATGCATCCTTCTGATTCTCGTGCTTTTTATAATTTTCAATTTTATTGAGATTTGAGTGAGATATTCCAGAATTTTGTACTCGCTATTATTTCTGCATTTTCTCAATTTACGCCTTGCTCAGTTCATATAACATTTGGCGTGATGGTACCATTAAAATCGTCTTGAAGAGACGAATCTAATGGTACCGGTCTGGATTGCTAATTTTACAGTTTGTGGAATTCATTTGAGGTTGGTTGGAGGTTGAAAATGATCAGATGGTCCACATTTTTTTGGTTTGTTATTTTATTTTCTGATTTTTTATTTTAATTGATTTAAACTTCAAAAAATCATAGAAAATTCATTTTTCACTCAAAAATTATGAAAAAATTCACAAAAATATTTTTAAATATTCTTTTCTTGATTTTTATTTTTTCATGATTTTATTTTCAGATTTGATATTTTTTATAATTTCTCTTTTATACATCCTCAAAGGCACGTCTCTGAAGCTTAAGCATTGAGCAAATTCTGAGCATTTTTAAGTCAGAAGTTGTCTACAACTTCTGGGCCAGTTTTCACGTAGGCTCAGTTAAAAGTTGCAAGAGAAATTCAAATAGGATTTACAAAGTGTGTTACAAGCTTTTGGGAAAGTCTTATAACTCGCTCAGAACATGCTAAAGCAAAGGGATTCAAGGATCAGAAGTTGGATGTTTATTCTAAGTTACGCTAATGCTGAACTTCTGACCCAGACTTAGGCTATGACGCACAATCTCATAGTGCAGGATTTCTGATTTGATAAATCTCATCATCATTTAATGCTCACAACCACTTTTGAGTCTTTACCCAAAGGATTTCCCCACGTATGACATAGAAGTACGTTGTTGTCCTTGAAAAAGCAAACTTTTGTACAATAGTATGCTGGGCCCATGGTTTGTTTTTGCTTCTGAAGGTACTTTTCCTTAATTCCTGCTGACAAGTCCAGCTTAGGCACGGCTAAAAGTTTCCAACCACCATACTTGCTTCAAGAACAAGGCAGCACCCTAGTATATGATGGTTGTACCATTGATCTCTCCAAGCTACAAAATCATTGGCTATAAATTGAACTTCATTTGAAACTGTGAAAGGGGCCGGTGAGAAAAATTAAAAGGAAAAGCTTTGAAACCTTGCTAAAAATTCCAGAAATCCGAAACTGCAAAAACAAAATACAAAACCTGCTAGTTTTTTATTCTTGCATTCAAACTCCAATTTCCCTAAGTGTTTCTTGACCAAACCATCCCTACAGTTTCTGGCATACATTTAGAAACCATCCTAACTTATCTTTACAGACTTTAACACGTTCCCTATCAATTTCCACCACAAAAGGTCAGAACTTTACTTCTTGGTTGTTCTAGAATTTTCCAGCCATTCATAGCCCAAGTTAAAGGTTATTCCAGTCTGCTGAGCATGTGAGGAAGTTGACATCAGTTCATAGAAAATTTTCCAGCTGCAAGGTAAGCTTCTTTTGACCCTCATCATATTACTTAAGCATTGTTATATTTGCATGTTCAAAATACAATGCAGACATCCTGATTCTGATGTTGTACATATTCTGAAGTTTCATGTATTTGTCTGCCTAAGTAGAGAGAACATCAGTTCAGAACTTCTTAAGGAAGCTAGGTTTAGCAGATACATGTTTGTTTCTAATTTACAGTCTTGACATTTTTTATGTTTCTGAAACCATGATGGAAACCTACCATAATTGCTATGTTTGTGTTTTCTGTTCTGTTGAGAAATGACCAAGTTGCAGATGTTCTGATTAGCATGATGAAAAAGGTGTAGTTTATCATCAGAACTCCCAAACTCTCTCAACAAGCAGAAACTCCCGCCCTTTCAGCAACATTAGATTTTCTAGGCTGCCAGCGGCATCAGAGCTTCTAGAATCTCTTTTGTTCCTAGCGGATCCAGAACTTTTGACCCTCCCTTTTTCTGCTAACATGTTATTTTTATTTTTGCAGCACGCCAGAGTCAGAACTTCTGATCTCTTTTATTTCAGCAGTGCGCTGATTCTGTTTCTTTCTCCTTACTATTTTTGCCATCACTTTCATTTTCATTAATCAAAAACACCAAAAACATTTTATATTTTACATGCTTTATTTTATTTCTTAAATCAAAAATACTAAAAAATATTTTCTTAAACTAATTCATTTAACACAAATAAAACAAGTTCATTTTACATTCTTATACATCATTAAATATGGTTGTAATAGATAATTAGGACTTTAATTTCTTGCAATCCCCATTTGTAAATTTATACACCCCATCCCCTTAATGATGTAATAACGTAGGACTTTACTTTTCCACATTTTATTCGCTTTTATATACAAATGCTAGTAATTAGGGTTTGTATGGAAAAACTAAAACCAATGCTTAGGAAACCCTACTCAAAGAAAAAATCAAGCATGAAAACAATACACTTGCACACAAGCACCCCTAGGGTAAATCCACTTGGTTACCTTTACAAAATGGCCATATTACGCATGTGAGGTATCTTAGCAAAAATCAAGCAAAATACAAGATCATAGTCCCTCGATGACGCTATCTAAGTTGCCTTCCAAATGATCTTAGTCCCTAAAAGAGAACGCTAAGATAATTTGCAACATTTCTAATCATGGTTATACGATGACCCACGCCCGTTCCGTTTACATCCAAAGATAGGGTTACTTACCAAATCAAATGTAAGATAACAATGTCAAAGGAAAAGAAAATGAACAAGAAAGACTTTTTGAGTAGGTAGAATGCTCCTAATTACTTGCTCCATTTCAAAACAAACACCTACACTTTCAAAACATCTTACAAACTTGAAAACATTTTCAAAAGATCAAAGACTTTGTATGCATTCTTACGAACGAGAATCATTACAAAGTTTTCCTAAACAATGACCTCTTTACAAAATATTTTCAAAAACCACACAAAGCACAATTTCAAACAAAAGCAAGTGATCTAGCAAGTAACTAAGAGCCCATGGAAAACCATGGATGAAAAGGGTGCTAATACCTTCCTTTTTATAATCTACCCCCCGAACTCATGAAATAATCTCAAAGGTATTTCCTGTGCTTTTTCACCTTTCCTTTTGGATAAAAGAAAAGTCGGTGGCGACTCTTGCTAACTGCAACATTTGCGATAAAAACGCAAAACCTTCAAGTCAGTTCTCCCACCGTATCACAGAACTGGCGACTCTGCTGGGGAGAATTCTAAAAGTGGGGTTACCTTAGGGTTAGATCACATTTAATTGCTTTCTTTGTTTGAATTGTATGCTTTATATTATGGTTCTTTGTTTGGGTTTGAATCCTCTACCCGGATTTGGGATACCTTATAGGTAAGTAGCAATACATCGTGGAAACTGTGCGGGGTATACCGACATGGTCTAAGCAATAGCTACGTTTGTGCGACATATTTCTGGGTACCGGTAGCCCTTGATTTAATTAAGGAGAATATGGGGCCGCTGAGTGATGTCATGAAGCACTAATGAACTTTTAGAACCTTTACTTGACCAACTTGGCCTTTAGGACGTAGTGAGATGACCGACTTTGGTGCAGTCCGAAGTTGGTAGATACTCGATACTACACTCGTTGAGGTTTGTTTTTTTGGGATATTTCAGTCGCATTAAAGAGGCTTGTGCTGAAACAATGACCAAGGAAACAAACCAGTGATATTGGGCTCCTTAGAACCCAGTTACTATTACTAGGACAGGTTTGAGCCAACTAAACTTCAAGAGGATACTTACCTATGAGACTCTATGCAAGCCTAAACCTAAGGACTTGTTTGGTTTGTTTGTATATACATTACTTGTACATAACATCATGAACATCATAACATCATACACATTTACTAACTATTTCAAGGATCTTGGGATTTATCTTTGTTCTGTTTTGTAGGACATGGATTCTATTCGCAGGAAAACTATTCAAGTAAATCTTGTAAGGATCTCTCCACGACTTAAGGTGCTAGCTTCAAGGATTCCAGAAAATTCTCCATTTACCAAGAGACATGGTCGCCTACTCAACTTGGTCACTTCCAACAGTGATGAAGACATGATGAAGGTGCTCTTTCAGTTCTTTGATCCTTTACACCATTGCTTCATATTTCCCGATTAACAACTTGTGCCTACTTTGGAAGAATTCTCCCAACTCTTGAGGATTCCCATTCTCAATCAACTACCTTTCAATGGTACGAAAAGAGATCCAAAGCCAGAAGAGATTGCTCAAGCTCTACACTTGCAATCATCTGATGTCACAACTCATTGGGAAATAAGGAGTGGTGTCAAAGATTTCCTAGCAAAGTTCTTGTTTGAGAAAGCCCAAAACTGTTGGAACTCCTTGGATTTGCAAGCCTTTGAGGAAATTGTGGCTCTCCTCATCTATGGGATGGTTTTGTTTCTAAATCCTGACCAACTCATATATGTGAATGCCATCAAAATCTTCATATCCCGCAACCTGGTGCCTACTTTGCTAAGGGACATTCTACATTCTTTTCACACTCACACTATGAGGAAAAGAGGTGTCCTTATGTGTTTCACTCCTCTCTTGGAAAGATGGTTTATTTCGCATCTTCCCCAATCTGTATTGAAGAACGATCAAGGTTCAAGGTGGTCACAAAGGTTGATGACGCTTAAACATTCAGACATACATTGGTGTTCCCGATCTATAGAGAATGTTACTATTGTCGATCGTTATGGAGAATTCCCTAATGTCCCTTTACTTGGAATTAGGGGAGGTATCACCTAAAATCCCTGCTTAGCCTTAAGACAGTTTGGTTACGCTCGAAGGGATGGCCCTCATGAGATGCTCATTCAAGGTTTGGTATTTGACTATGAGAACAATGATCAAGGTCTTCGACAGAGATTTATCCGAGCTTGGAGGATGTTGAACAAGATAGATAGCAAGACATTGGGGCATAAGAATTCCATCCCTCTTGAGCCTTACCTCAAATGGGTACGAACTTGTGCTCAGAGTCTTATGATGCCTTATCCCTCCATTCTCCCAATAATCATTGAGCCTGTTATGGAAGGAGATGTTCTATACACTATCTTACATCCTGACATGCCCACCTCTCTTGAAGACTTACAAAGAGATTGGATACAACTCAAGGGGGAGCGAGATACTTTCGAAGCCCAATTCTACGCAAGCGAGAAGAAGGTTTTGGAACTAACTAAGCAACTTCATGAGGAGAGGAACTTGAATGCCTACATCGCACCAAAGAGGACGCGTACTACATTTTTATCTTAGAGTTTTTGTGTTGTTTTGCCCAAAGAGGCATTGATGTACTCAAGCTTTAATTTATTAATATAACGTGTGTTTCCTTTTTGTCTAAAACAAATTTGAATCTTTAAAATCCTTGAGATCATTGCATATGCATCTACCATTCATCATAACATAAGCAGGTTTCTTGCAACAAGTCTCCTCATCTTTCTACTGTTTATTTCAGTAAGATGGATCTCGAGAAAACGGTGAAGGACCTCCAAGCTCAAAATGCTCAGTTTCAACAGATGTTCTTAACTATAGCCAAAGGACAAGAGGAGTTGAAGACCTTGCTGGTTGAAGAGAAAAAGAAGAAGACAAAGAAAATAACCGGAGTTCTAAATATGGGAAGAAGATTCCAAGGGCAGACAAGAAGGACCCTAGACTTTGCAACGTCATCTGGTGAGAAAGATAATCAAGATGGGAAAGGCAAGGAAACAGTTGTCCAGCCTGAGTCAGAAGAGGAAGAGGAAGAAGAAGATTATTCTGAAGAACAATACCCTCCAGCCGATGACAAGTATAAGCATCTAGAGGAGAGGTTAAGTGCAATGGAAATCCAAAAAGTGTCTGGATTGGACTTTGAGGAGTTGGGGTTAGTATCGGGGATTGTCATCCCTCCAAAATTCAAAGCACCAGTGTTTGCCAAATATGACAGAGTTTCATGTCCCAAAATACATCTCCGGTCCTATGTGAGGAAAATACAACCTCATACTGCCGACAAAGATTTATGGGTACACTTCTTTCAAGACAGTCTGTCTGGAACTCAACTTGATTGGTTTTATCAGCTAGAACGAGACAAAGATTTATGGGTACACTTCTTTCAAGTGAAGGCTTTAAATACTATGCGCAAAAATGGAGGGACTTAGCAGGAACAATCCATCCTCCTCTATCTAAAAGAGAGTTGGTAGACATGTTTTTGGGCACCTTGTTCGGTCCCTTCTTTAATAACTTAATTGGGAGTGCATCGACAGGTTTTACTGAATTGATATTGACCGGAGAAAGGGTGGAAGCCGAGATAAAGAATGGAAAGATTCAAAAAGAGGCATCCTCTGCTACTGTAAGGAAGCCATTCATTGGAAAGAAAGAAGTTGTTGTTGTATATCCTCAGAGAAATCAAGATAGGGCTGAACACCGTTCAATGGTGGGGGCTGTCATGATTCCTAAACTAGCGCCTGCTCAGCAAAGAAGCAACCAACCAAGAATGGAAAGACCAGTCAGACAGTTCACCTGAATCAATATGACATTATCTCAAGTATTGTTGCATTTGTTAAGATCCAACCTAGTGACTTTGAAATAAGCTCCAAAGAATCCTAACACAACCTCTCCTCATTATCATCCTAATGCCCGCTGTGCATACCATTCTGAGAGTCCCGGCCATGACACTAACAACTGTTGGGCTCTGAAGAATAAGGTACAAGACCTTCTTGAAGACAAAGAGATTGAATTCGATGCGCCAAAAATTCCCAATGTTATTATTTCCCCTATGCCCAAGCACGACCGTGATGTCAATGCCGTTGAAGAAGATATGTTTGTTACTTTAGTTGATGAACTTGTGACCCCACTCCTGACTATCAAAAAGAATTTGTTAAGTTCGGGTGTATTCCCAGGCTGTGATGAAAGCTGTCATTTCTGTTTATCCTCACCAACCAGTTGTCCATTGTTAAAGCAGGCGTTCAATGCCTAATAGATAACAAGGAAATTTTGTTCGAAAAGACTTATGTTCCAACTGTTTCTTATAATGATGTTTCCATCGTGACCATTTCCGCCAATTATTCCAGGGTCTCCAACAAAAGACCCGTTAGAATTACATCAGTTCCTAAAGTAGCTCCTTTGATAATTACAATGCCTAGACCAATCCCGTATTCATCAGACAAAACCGTCCCATGGAATTATGGAGGTGATGTCTACTACCACGGTATCAAGTAATATTGTCCAACTGCTGAAGATTCAAGTTCTGAGAAAGTTAATTCTGATATCAGAAATATTGCAGGGACTAGCAAGATTACCCAAAGTGGAAGGGTATTCTCTCAAGAAATTGTTCCTCCAAAAGCTGTTTCTGGACCTGTAATCATTCTGGTTGTTGCTTCTCCTCCAAAGGTTATTCCCAATCCTACAATTATCTCTGCTAATACTCTTGTTGAAAAAACTGTTATCACCCCTAATGACATTCCTGCTACCAAGTCAACCGGGACTCGAGGTAAAGGTATTCTGATTGAGCCTGTCTGGACAAAGGCACAATCAGTGGCTATCCTTGAGACCTCCCGGAAAGAGATGGAGGAAATTCTCAAGATTATAAAAAGAAGCAACTACAATGTAGTTGAACAACTGGGGCAAACCCCATCAAAAATTTACATGCTGGCTTTATTACTATGCTCCGAGGCTCATGCAAAGGTCTTGGTAAAGTTCCTTAAAACTGTCCATGTACCCCAAGAAACATCTGCCGATCAGTTCCAAGACTGCGTAGCCAGCTTGACTGCAGATAATGGTTTAGGTTTTTCGGATTCTGACTTAACACCAAGGGGAGGAAGCATAATGAGGCATTATATGTCTCAGGAGAATGCAGGGGCACGACCTTGGCTCATGTTTTGGTTGACACTGACTCGTCTCTGAATGTGTTGCCTAAAAATGCTCTTGATAGACTGGACTGTGAGGGATTGATATTGAAACCAAGAAACATAGTAGTGAGAGCCTTCGACGGCTCAAAAAGGATGGTGCATAGGGAAGTGGATATCCCCATAAAGTTTGGAACCCAAACATTTGATTCAACTTTTTATGTATTGGATATTCGCCCCTCATATTCCTGCTTACTACGCCGACCGTGGATTCACAATGCTGGTGTTGTTACCTCTGCATTGCATCAAATGTTGAAGTATCCAATTCAAGGGAAGATCATCATTGTTCATGGAAAAGAAGAGTATATGGTCAGCCATCTAACTTCCTTTAGGTATGTGAAGCTAGATGGTGAATTTATTGAAACTCCTTTCCAGCATTTTGAAGAAGTCCCGCAGACTGTGGTAGTAACCAAGGTTGTGTATCAAGTTCCCAACATCACAAGGCCTACACTCAAGATGTCATCTTTGAAGGATGCCAAGGCAGTGATAGAAGAAGGTGGGTGCACTATTTGGGGACAACTCCCAGATATCCCATACAAATCTGAAAAATTTGGTCTGGGTTTCACTTCAGGTGCCCAGAAGGTTGTACGCCGTGCTCGTGTCGGAGGACCACCCTTGAAGATTAGCAACCACCAAGTCAACGCCGTGGAGGATGATGAAGACAAATATAACCTGGAGGATTGGATTTTCCCAACTGTCAGTGGAGGGCTCAACAACTGGGAAGTTAGAGATTTTGTCCCGATCACATTTATCCCACATTAATTTGTCTTTACATTTTGTCGGATCTGTAATATTAAAACAATTCAGACTCTTAAAACCTTGTGTCTTACCCGAGGCACAATGGTCCATTTGTAAGGGTTATTATCTCATTTCCATATGACATCAATGAATCTTGGACGTTTTTGCATACAAACTTTGTGCTCATTGTTTTTCTTTTTACGTTTTCATTTCTTTTAAAGATAGTTATACTCTTACACACACTCACACACACAATGCAGGTCTACATCCATTCGGGATCCCATGGGTAACGATTCTGCTATGGCCTTCTGTGATTCGTAAAATCTAATCTACCAAGCCGAAGACGAAGGTGAGGAAGATTGTAAAGTACCAGGGGAACTCGCCAGGTTACTACAACAAGAAGAGAGGACTATTCATCCCCATGATGAACCAGTGGACAAAATTAACCTAGGTACCGAAGAGGACAAAATAAAAGTCAAGGTGGGTGCCAATATGGAACCAAGTATCAAAGAGGGTCAGATTCAGTTACTGCACGATTATGTTGAGGTCTTTGTATGGTCGTATGAAGACATGCCAGGACTTGATGCAGATATTGTAGTACATCGTCTACCTACAAAAGAGGATTGTCCTCCACTAAAACAAAAGGTCCGTCGGATGCGACCAGACATGTTAGAAAAGATTAAAGCAGAAGTCATGAAGCAATTCAATGTCGGATTCTTGGCCGTCACTTCCTATCCGCAATGGGTTGCCAATGTTGTTCCCGTGCCCAAAAAGGACGGCAAGGTACGAATGTGCGTGGACTACAGAGATTTGAATAGGGCTAGCCCTAAGGATGATTTCCCACTTCCCCACATTGATATTCTAGTTGACAATACGATGCAACAAAAAGTGTTTTCCTTCATGGACGGTTTCTCAGGCTACAACCAAATCAAAATGGCGCCTGAGGACATGGAGAAAACAACCTTTGTTACCCAGTGGGGCACATTCTGCTACATGGTTATGCCATTCGGACTGAAGAACGACGGGGCAACCTATCAGCGTGCCATGGTAGCCCTATTTCACGACATGATACATCACGAAATAGAGGTCTATGTGGACGACATGATAGCCAGATCTCAAACAGAACAGGAGCATCTTGATCATTTACAGAAACTGTTTGAGAGGTTAAAGAAATACAAGCTGAGGTTGAACCCAAATAAATGCACATTTGGAGTAAGGTCTGGCAAACTCCTAGACTTTTTTGTCAGTAATAAAGGTATTGAAGTCGATCCCACCAAGGTGAAAGAAATACAAGAGATGCCTGCTCCTCGTACTGAGAAGGAAGTCAGAGGATTCTTGGGACGTTTAAACTACATTGCCAGATTCATTTCTCACCTGACAGCTACTTGTAAACCAATCTTAAAATTATTGAAGAAATATCAAGTAGTCAAATGGAATGACGAGTGCTAAACTGCTTTCGATAAGATCAAAGAGTATCTACAAGAGCCTCCTGTTTTGATGCCACCAGTCGAGGGAAGACCATTGATCATGTATCTAACTTTTTTGGAAAATTCAATGGGGTGTGTGCTGGGGCAGCATGACGAGTCTAGCCGAAAAGAGCATGTTATTTATTACCTGAGCAAAAAGTTTACCGACTGTGAAACAAGATATTCACTGCTAGAGAAAACTTGTTGCGCTCTGGCAGGGGCTTCTCACCGGCTAAGACAATATATGCTGACCCATACTACCTTGTTGATATCTAAAATGGATCCAATAAAATACATCTTCGAGAAACCTGCCCTCTCTGGGAGAATAACGAGATGGCAGATGATCCTGACAGAATATGACATACATTATACTACCCAAAAATCAATAAAGGGCAGTGTACTAGCTGATCACCTGGCGTACTAAGCTGTGGAAGACTACCAGTCCATGAAGTTTGAATTCCTAGATGAAGACATCATGATGGTAAACAACGGTGAAGATTTCAGACCATATGACGGACCTGAACAAGGATCCCGGTGGACCCTGGTTTTTGATGGGGCATCCAACGCACTCGGCAATGGTATATGTGTTGTACTTATATCTCCTGAAGGGTGTCATACTCCCTTTACTGCAAGACTCTGCTTCAATTGTACAAATAACATGGCGGAATACGAAGCGTGCATTTTTGGTCTCAAAGCTGCCATGGATTTAAGGATCAAATCCTTAAATGTATTCGGAGATTCAACTTTGGTCATCAGCCAGATCAAAGGGGAATTGGACACCAAACACCCTAACCTTATCCCTTACAAAGAACATGTGTTGACACTGCTCCCACATTTTGAAAAGATTACCTTCGAGCATTTCCCGCGAGAAGAAAAGCAGCTAGCAGACGCACTAGCCACAATGTCATTCATGTTTAAACTTAAATGGGATAACAAGGCTCCCCAGATCACCATTAAACAAATGGATGAACCAACTCACTATCACGAGATTAATACTGAAGAAGTAGTGGACCAGCCTTGGTTTCACGAAGTCAAGAGGTATCTCGAGGCTCAAGAATATCCGAAAGGAGCTTCAGTCAATGATAAGAAGTTCTTAAGGAGATTCTCAATTAAATTCTTCCTTAGTAATGGCATTCTCTACAAACGCAACCATGACTCTATGTTACTTCAATGCGTAGATAAGGTTGAAGCGGAAAAGATCATGGCTGATCTACATGAAGGCACTTTTGGCACCCATTCCAGTGGGCATACGATGGCATATAAGATCCTACAGGCAGGCTATTACTGGTCTACCATGGAAGCAAATTGCTATCAACACTCTCGAACCTGCCACAAGTGTCAGATCTATGCTGACAAGGTGCACATACCTCTGTTTCCTCTGAATATCTTAACGGATCCTTGGCCCTTTGCTATGTGGGGCATCGATATGATTGGGTAAATCAAACCAACAACCTCTAATGGACCCCGCTTCATCTTAGTGGCCATTGACTATTTTATAAAGTGGGTTGAGGCAGCCTCTTTCGCTTCCATTACCAAAAATGTTGTAGCCCGGTTCATTAAACAGAATCTCATCTATCGGTATGATATCCCAGAGAGGATCATCACAAACAATGGTATGAACCTGAAAAATACTATGATCACCACCCTGTGCGAGCAATTCAAGATCCAGCATCACAATTCTTCCCCTTATTGGCCAAAGATGAATGGTGTTGTCGAAGCCACAAATAAGAATATCAAAAAGATCATAAAGAAAATGACAGTCACATACAAAGACTGGCATGAAATGCTACAATTAGCTCTCCACGGTTATCGTACCATAACACGCACATCAACCGGGGAAACACCCTACTCTCTGGTATACGACATAAAGGCTATTTTTCCTATTGAGGTCCAGATCCCCTCTTTGAGAATTATGAAGGATGCAGGGTTGAATGAAGACGATTGGATCCAGACTCGACTTGATCAACTAAATTTGATTGATGAGAAAAGGCTTACTGCTATCTGTCATGGTCAAATGTATCAAAAACAGATGATCAAGGCTTTCAACAAAAAAGTTAGACGCCAAGTATATCAAGTCGGGGATTTGGTGATCAAATGTATCATACTGCCACAAGGTGATCCCAGGGGAAAATGGACTCATATCTATGAAGGACCGTTTGTGATCAAAAGCATATTCTCTAGTGGAGCAATGATCTTGACCACCATGGATGGAAACAACTTGCCGCACCCTGCGAATGCAAACATATTCAAAAGATACTACGCATAAGAGACCCGCTAGGTTGATACACCTAGGAAAAACAAGGGCATCCCGGCGAACCAAAAAGGTTTGGGCAAAAATTAGGGATAAAACAAAAAATCTGTACACCCGGCAAGTTGAAAACCCGAAAGGGCGACTTGGGCAAAAAAGGGAATCCCGGTAGATCAAAAATCTGAAAGGGCGGTCCAGGCAAAAGTTAGGGAATTAAAGCGTATGACTATGTACGGTTGGATCACCTTACAGATAACCTTTGTCTTCAACTGACAAACTCAACGGTTTTGATCAATTCAATTAACTTTGGACAAGGCAACAAATAGAAAAGATGCTCATAGACACGAAGGCTATAGCAGAATGGGAACACCATGGGATTATTGCACATAGCTATCTTTTCTTTATATCAAATTTTCATTTTTTACGACAACATTCTCTTACTAGAATGTTTGTCTCGTTGTACAAAAATACTTACTCAAAGTCAATACAAAGATATCCTTTTGAAAGTGCAAAACTACCTGTTTTTCTTTACTCTTGTGTTTTGTTTACAAAAACGTCCAATGATTTATTTTTGAACATATGCATTTGAACATAATTACTGTTTACTAATAAACAAAATAAAAAGACAATCACTAATGGCTTTAAGAAATAAGGAAATCTCTCTAAGCTATTTCCTTGAAATCCCCCACAGTGTGCACTTTAATCCCCAGCGGAATAGAGCTTCCTGTTATCAATCCCCAGTAGAATTTGTCCAATTTTTCAGGATTCCCCAATAGGATTTTACAAGAAGTACACGACATTTCCCTTACAACAAGAGTTTATTTCTCTAAGCGAAAATTCATCAACGCTTCGACTCCACAACATGAAGAGTTACACTCCATAACCTCAGCAACAGTCAGAGATTTATTTTCCCCCAATCCAACAAGCAGTGCAGCAGATTAGCTCACATACGCATACATCACATCCATATATCATAAACATCGATAACACGAATGCATACCATGCATTTCATATAACATGACATTGCATATTAACTAACATTTTACCCTTTTTCAGGATAACGTTAATTAACAGCTACCATTAACAATGTTCAAAGACTCTTCAGATACAATTCAGATACGCTCCGGGTACGGATGCCATTCTGATACTCATTCATATTCAGCTTTCAGATACAGTTCAGATACGCTCCAGACACAGATACCACCCTGATACTCATTCAGATTCAGCTTTCAGATACAGTTCAGATACGCTCCAGATACGGATGCTATTCTGATACTCATTCAGATTCATCTTTTAGATACAGTTCAGATATGCTCCAGATACGGATGCCATTCTGATACTCATTCAGATACAGATTTCAGATACAGTTCAGATACGCTCCAGACACGGACGCCATTCTAATACTCATTCATATTCAATCTTCAGATACAATTCATATACACTCCAGACACTGATGCCATCCTGATACTCATTCAGATTCAGCTTTCAGATACAGTTCAGATATGCTTCAGACACGGATGTCATCCTGATACTCATTCAGATTCAGATTTCAGATACAGTTCAGATACGCTCCAGATACGGACGCCATTCTGATACTCATTCAGATTCAATCTTCAGATACAGTTCAGATACGCTCCAGACACGGATGCCATCCTGATACTCATTTAGATTCAACTTTCAGATACAGTTCAGATACGCTCCAGACACAGATGTCATCCTGATACTCATTCAGATTCATCTTTCAGATACAGTTCAGATACGGTCTAGACACGTATGCCATCCTGATACTCATTCAGATTCAACTTTCAGATACAGTTCAGATACGCTCTAGATACGGATGCCATCCTGATACTCATTCAGATTCAGCTTTTAGATATAGTTCGGATACACTACAGATACGGATGCCATTCTGATACTCATTCAGATTTAGCTCTCAGATACAGTTTAGATACGCTCTAGACGCAGATGCTATTCTGATACTCATTCAAATTCGACTTTCAGATACAATTCAGATACGCTCTTGACACGGACACCATTATGATAATCATTCAGTTTCAGCTTACAAATATGGTTCAACAATCATTCCTGGATGGAATCTACAAGCCCATCTCCAACAACTTCCCATTATCCCTCCAAATGGCATCTTTAAGCCCATTCCCTATATCATCAACCATCACATCACTGAGTGCAAATTTTTGGGCACTCTAATGTCCAATCATCTTCCACCTTCGAGCCACGAATGATAGATTCTCCAATCTAACTCTTCAAGTGTAAGAAGATTGAACAGGGGCAGCTGTTGTACCCCAAAATTTGCCCTCTTATTTCTCAAAGGATCACTCTGGACCCTCAGGTTTGTTCCCATCTAATTTCAAGCCTTGAATTACAAATTTTCCAAAAAAGTCATTCACAAGGGAAAAATGGTCATTTGCACACTGAAAAGTCAAACTTTAACTTTTGGATTAAAATTAAGTTTCAAGAATCATATTTCATCAAGACATGTTGGAGTGTGAGATTTGTTTCATCAAGATATCAAAAACTCAAAATTACTTTGGAAAAGTCAAATTTCTAAATACTTAGAATTTTTCCAAGTGTTTAAGAAATATGACAAGTTCAGAACTTCTGATCAGATTATCACCATAATGCAAGCTGATTCTGGAAGAACTTCTGACACAAAAGTTATAGATTTCAATGAGATCTAAAACATTGCATAACAGAACTTCTTTTAGAAATGCTGGGATTTCAAGTTATACATCCTCAAAGGCAGGTCTCTGAAGCTTAAGCATTTAGCAAATTCTGAGCATTGTCAAGTCAGAAGTTGTCTACAACTTCTGGGCCAGTTTTCACGTAGGCTCAGCCAGAAGTTGCAAGAGCAATTCAAAGAGGATTTACAAAGTGTGTTACAAGCTTTTGGGAAAGTCTGAGAAATCTCTCAGAACATGTTGAAGCAAAGGGATTCAAGGATCAGAAGTTGGATGTTTATTCTAAGTTACGCTGATGCTGAACTTCTGACCCAGACTTTGGCTATGATGCACAATCTCATAGCGCAGGATTTCTAGTTTGATAAATCTCATCATCATTTAATACTCACAAACACTTTTGAGTTTTTATCCAAAGGATTTCCCCACGTGTGACATATAAGTACATTGTTGTCCTTTAAAAGCAAACTTTTGTACAATAGTATGCTGGGCCCATGCCTTATTTTTGCTTCTGAAGGTTATTTTCCTTAATTCCTACTGACAAGTCCGGCTTAGGCACGGATAAAAGTTGCCAACCACCATACTTGCTTCAAGAACAAGGCAGCACCCTAGCACATGATGGTTGTACCATTGATCTCTCCAAGCTACAAAATCCTTGCCTATAAATTGAACTTCATTTGAAACTGTGAAAGGGGCCAGTGAGAAAAATTAAAAGGAAAAGCTTTGAAACCTTGCTAAAAATTCCAGAAATCCAAAACTGCAAACACAAAATACAAAACCTGCTAGTTTTTTATTCTTGCATTCAAACTCTAATTTCCCTCAAGTGTTTCTTGACCAAACCATCCCAACAGTTTCTGGCATACATTTAGAAACCATCTGAACTTCTGTTTCCGGATTGTAACACGTTCCCTATCAATTTCCACCACAAAAGGTCAGAACTTTACTTCTTGGCTATTCCAGAATTTTACAGCCATTCATAGCCCAAGTTAAAGGTTGTTCCAGTGAGCTGAGCACGTGAGGAAGTTGACATCAGTTCATAGAACATTTTCTAGCTGCAAGGTAAGCTTCTGCTGACCCTCATCATATTACTTAGGCATTGTTAGTTTTGCATGTTCAAAATACAATGTAGACATCCTGATTCGGATGCTGTACATATTCTAAAGTTTCATGTATTTGTCTGCCTAAGTAGAGAGAACATCAGTTCAGAACTTTTTAAGGAAGCTAGGTTTAGCAAATACATGTTTGTTTCTGATTTACAGTCTTGACATTTTTTATGTTTCTGAAACCATGATAGAAACCTACCATAATTGCTATGTTTGTTTTTTCTGTTCTGTTGAGAAATGACCAAGTTGCAGATGTTCTGATTAGCATGATGAAAGAGGTGGAGTTTATCATTAGAACTCCCAAACTCTCTCAACAACCAGAAACTCCTGCCCTTTCAGCAACATTAGCATTTCTAGGCTGCCAGCGGCATCAGAACTTCTAGAATCTCTTTTGTTCCTAGCGGATCCAGAACTTCTGACCCTTCCTTTTTCTGCTAACATGTTATTTCTATTTTTTCAGCATGCCAGAGTTAGAACTTCTGATCTCTTTTATTTCAGCAGTGCGCTGATTCTGTTTCTTTATCCTTACTATTTTTGCCATCACTTTCATTTTCATTAATCAAAAACACCAAAAACATTTTATATTTTACATGCTTTATTTTATTTCTTAAATGAAAAAGACTAAAAAATATTTTCTTAAACTAATTCATTTAACACAAATAAAACAAGTTCATTTTACATTCTTATACATCATTCAATATGGTTGTAATAGATAATTAGGACTTTAATTTCTTGCAATCCCCATTTATAAATTTATACACCCCATCCCCTTAATGATGTAATAGTGTAGGACTTTACTTTTCCATATTTTATTCGCTTTTATATACAAATGCTAGTAATTAGGGTTTGTATGGAAAAACTAAAACCAATACTTACGAAACCCTACTCAAAGACAAAATCAAGCATGAAAACAATACACTTGCACACAAGCACCCCTAGGGTAAACCCACTTGGTTGCCTTTACAAAATGGCCATATTACGAATGTGAGGTATCTTAGCAAAAAGCAAGAAAAATACAAGATCATAGTCCCTCGATGACGCTATCTAAGTTGCCTTCCAAATTATCTTAGTCCCTAAAAGAGAATGCTAAGATACTTTGCAATATTGCTAATCATGATTATACGATGACCCACGCCCGTCCCGCTTACATCCAAAGATAGGGTTACTTATCAAATCAATGGTAAGATAACAATGTCAAAGGAAAAGAAAATGAACAAGAAATACTTTTTAAGTAGGTAGAATGCTCCCAATTACTTGCTCCATTTCAAAACCAACACCTACACTTTCAAAACATCTTACAAACTTGAAAACATTTTCAAAAGATCAAACACTTTGTATACATTCTTACGAACGAGAATTATTACAAAGTTTGCCTAAACAATATCCTCTTTACAAAATATTTTCAAAAACCACACAAAGCACAATTTCAAACAAAAGCAAGTGATCTAGCAAGTAACTAAGAGCCCATGGAAAACCATGGATGAAAAGGGTGCTAATACCTTCCCTTTTCATAATCTACCCCCCGAACTCAAGAAATATTCTCAAAGGTCTTTCCTGTGCTTTTTCACCTTTCCTTTTTGATAAAAGAAAAGTCGGTGGCGACTCTTGCTAACCGCAACAATTGCGATAAAAACGCAAAACCTTCAAGTCAGTTCTCCCACCGTATCACAGTATGGACAAAGGCCCTTTGATTGGAATTCCAAATGGTCTTTCGATTGGAAATTTAGAGTGTCCTTCGACTGGAACTTCAGAATTTCCCTCAATCAGAACATCAAAATGAAATGACCTTCGAATGGAATTGCAGGGCAGAGTTTGTCTTAATCTAAGATGCTCTGATGAAGGAAGATCTGAACACTTCGAATCAGAACTTAGACTCATCACAAGGCCAAGGGCTGGTCGAAGTTATCTAATAGGGAAAATTCTGAATGGGTTCAAATTGGTCTTTGAAGCTGGAAAAGAAGGAAGATTCAAAGGAATGAAATAGGCTGACATGACTAAGGAAAAACACATATCCTAACCTGTCCAGGTTCACCCAAAGTTCAAAATGGCATGTTTTCCTTACAAATATGGCAAGAATTCAATACTGATTGTGGACTCAATTTCTGAGTTAAAGGCCAGATTCTTGCCTTGTTTGCTCCCAACCCCAAAAGAGCTAATTCAACCAAGGAATTTTCTTCAAAAGGACAAGAAATCAAAGAAAAGGGTGGTTCAATCGAAGGAGCCCTAGTATTGAAGTTGGCACAATTTGACTCAGAACCATTAAGGAGAATAAGGTTCTAATAAGGAAAGTCTTGATTGGCTCGAATTGGAGTCTAAGGCTGGCAAGGAAGGCAGATTCGAAGGAAGGAAGGGGATTTGTTCCAAAACAAGCCAAAAATCTCACAATCGAAAGAATCTTCACTCAATCAAATAAGGAATGAAATATGCTGGCAAATCAAAGGGAAAATGCGTGGGAGTCATTGGTGCAAGATATGGCCAAATTTGGAAAGATTTCATATTATTACTGCACTCAATGCCATGGATATTCTTCCATAATTGTAACCCTAATTTGATTCACTATATGTAGACAAGAAGCCCAGTCCTAAAAGGGGGGATACATGTGCAGCAACCACAAAAAAGGGCTAGACAAAAATTGCAACATTTCAAGAAAATGAAAGCTGCCTCCAAACCAAGAACAAAATTACAAAATAATTCAAGCGTGGTGCCATTCCAAATCTCACACTCCAACTAATCTCAACCAGTTCCAGCAATCCCAATTGTATTCATGGGATTCTCAGCAAGCCAGTCCATCCATCTTTGAAGGGCAATCCTCCCAGAACCAGCAAATCAAAATAGTTCATCATGGGTAACCTCTTGAGTTTATTTTGACATTTCTATGATGTATTAATCCTTTTCTTAGCCAGATTCGTACCCAGGAAATTGTTTAAGGTAAGACCAATGTGAAACATGAGTGGTTGGAGGTGAAACAAAGATTTTGCCATTGTTTAGGGCAAAATCTGTGTCATGCTTTGAACCAGATGATAAAGGCATGCCCAACAAAAACTAAGACTGGATTTGAATGCAGTAACACTTTTCGTGTGGGATGGGCTTTCAATTCGAAGCTTAAACTTCCAGAATTTACATATAATATTATTATGTTGTTATATGTATGAATGAACAAGCAGCGCTGTTGGAAAGGGATTGAGTACATGAAGGAATGGACCTAGGTTCGATCCCAAGTCCATCGCTTTTCTATTTTCTTGATGTCTTCTACAGATTCCAGTATGTTACATCCCCAGACACGCATCATGGGCTCTATCATCATCATTGTTGGGTCACTCATCCTCCAGATCCAGCGCCCAGAAACACTTCTCCATGGTGAACCCTCAGGATCTAGCAACACTGGATCCAACGCAAGTTGTGGGCCAACAGATCTGGGCCCATAGCACAAATTCCAGCACACCCCTCAATTGGGTTCCTCACCCTCAGGCCCACCTTCTTTCCTTTATTTTATTTAATTTTTTTTAATTAGTTTATATTTTTTATTCATTCATTTTTTCAATAAAATCATAAAAATCATAAAATCATAAAAATTAGGATTTAGAGTTTTTCTTAATAAAATTAATTTTTGCAAATTAATTTAATTAAACTTTAACTTTTTTTTTCTTTAATTTAAAATTAGTTAGAAGTTAGGTTCAACTTCTAATTTTTTTCATAAAATACCAAAAACATTTTCAATGAGCAATTAGATTTTTTAGGGTTTAGAACTTTTTCCCGTCTTAATTTTTGCACGTCATTACTTTTTTTATACGATTAATTTTTATCATTTATGTAATTGTGCCCAGTTTGTAATAGCTTAATTAGGGTTTTAATTTTCGCATTTTACATTTTCAGTCAAATATAATTGTAATTTCCCTAAAGCTTTGTAATAGCGGTAGTTTTTACTTTCTGCACTATATTATATGCCTGTATATGAATTACTAATAACCTAGGTGTGTATGATTAATCAATCAATCAGTAGATCACTAAATGGTCATGTCCCCCTTGGGTATTTCCCACTTTGGTTGCCTTCAAAAATGGCCATGTCCCTCGAACGTAGGGATACTCTTAGCAAAGACCTTCAGTTTAAAGTCATCATAAAGATCATAGTCCCTAAATGTCCCTCGAGTTGCCTACGAGAAATGATCTTATGACGATAGTCCCTTTGAAATGCTAAGGTATCCTTACATGTTGCCTTCAATGACCATTATGTCCCTTTCGATAGTCCCTTAACATCCAACGACTAGGGTTACCTACTCACTAATAGTAGGATAACACAGTCTAAAGGATAGGAGGAAAATAACAATCTTTTTCGAGTAGGTAGATAACTATTAGGTACTTGCTCAAACAAATTTTCACACCACACTTTCAAACACTTTTCAAACAAAGTTTTCAAAACTCTTTATCACACTCTTGAGGACTGATACAAGAGTTACCATAAAGTGAATCGCCGCACTAAGGCATTTTCAAACAAAAACATTTTCACACAAACACGAAAGCAATTTTCAAAAATGAGAAAGTACCTAAGAGCCCTTGGAAAACCACGGATGGAAAGGGTGCTAACACATTCCCTTCCATAATCTACCCCCCTTACTCAGAAAATCTCGATAAAGGTCTTTTTCTGTTCTTTTCACCCTTTCCTTTTTTGGATAAAAGAAAAGACGGTGGCGACTCTTGCTTACCGCAACATTTGCGAACAAAAAATGCAAACCAGTATTAAATAGTCGGTTCTGCCACCGTATCACAGTTTGCAAGCCCAAGTATATTTAATTTTAAACCTTTGATCCAATAACCTTAAGGTTCATTGTTAGGAGGCTTTGGTCTTATCAATCCTCTAATGAATCTTTATAAAATTTGGAACTAAGTGAATCATTTAAACATCGTTGATCATTTATTGTTGCCTTGAGATTTTGAAATTAATGATATACTTGACAAAAAGAAAATGAAATTTGTTGTTGAGAGACTTTGATTTTATCAATCTTCTAATGAGTTTTCAAATGCAAGTTTCAAGACGGTCATTCAACTAACCTCTAATTTCTAACAATTGACTTTATTATATGCTTTTACTTTATGCTTTTTACTTTAAGCACATTTATTTTAGCATTTTCATTTCATATTATCTTCATCTTTGCTCACTTGAGTATTTATCTTTATGTCATTTTGTTTTGCTCACTTGAGCTTTTCATTTTCTTTTTGAAGATACCTAATAACCAACTTGAAAAATAAAAAGCTTTAATGTCACTTGGACTATTTGGTTACTATCCTTGGCATTTTGGAGTTATGTACTTCTTGGACTTAGGAGTAGAGACATTGACCTACCTTGAGACCTTGTAACTTTTATTGCTATTCTGTCTGGAGTTCTTGGGGTTCACCCAAAGACATTGGGTTATTTTGTTTACTTTGTGTGTAGGTTATTCCGATTATGTGCTTTGTCTATGATTGGGAATTCATCTGTATACAACCATTGCTCTGCCCAATTTTTGTGAAGACATGACGTATTTGAAGCTTAATTTTCTTAAGAGGTTTATTATCTTTGATTGTTTGGTGTCAATCTAAAGGATGAGAATTCTACATTGACTCATTGTGTCAAGTGTTGGCTTCTTGTTGGTTAGACGGTTCTTTCCCCTAACTTTTATCTTATGCTTTAGGATAGTCCCTTCATCTCCTCCCATCTTCTTTAATTTCAAAAATATTCTCTCTCCTTTCAAAACTATTCTTGTTTTTAAACTTGAACCGCTTTCACAATAAACTTGGACTTATACCCATGCATTTTCAAAAATATTTTGTTAATCAAATGTTAAACAACTTACCAATACTTTGACATTTTTGTGAGAAGACTAATAGTGATGCGACCTACTATACTTCTATGATATATAGTGAAGTGAGATATTTTCCACTTGGGTGTTGAGCGAGGATTTGTTGATTTTAAAATCCAATCCATATCCTCCACTTTGAGATGACGTAAATTCTCCTTTCTCATAATCGTAGGTAGTAAGTATATTTTCCACTCGGATAAGACGATGATGTCTCGTCTCTTAAAATTAATCAACACACTTCTATTTTAAAATTTGTAAAGGTTAACTACGAGTACCCTAATCCCCTATTGCACTAAAGGTGGTACGTAGGCACTAAAGGTTCGCAACCGCGGCAGGTGCAAATTTTTTTTAAAATACTTATTTTCTGAACCCCACAATCTATTTTTGTATACAACTCTTATAACCAAAATACACAAATTTTCAAAGAAGTTCTTGCGGAGTACCGTAGATGTTTAGGGTGCTAATACCTTCCTTTTACATAACCAACCCCCGAACTTAGATTCTCTCCCCCTCTTTTTGGTTATTCGCTCTTTTCACATTTCATTGGAAACAATAATGCGTGGTGGAGATTTTCATTTGATCTGTGCGAGTTAAGTCAATCCAATGGCTTAGTCTCAACATTTCTACCGGTACATAAAAAAATAGCGACTTCACTGGGGAAAGATTGACCAAATGCTGGTCCATCCCTAAGTGGGTTGAGCCTATATTTTTTTATTTGTGTATGTGTTATTTTTTTATATGTTATATGTTGTATATATGTTTTTCTGGATTTTCCTGGTTTTCAGGATGCTTGGTGATTTCTCATAAGTCCTATACTAGGACTAGGGAAAACTTAATATAGGACGGGAGGTATAGTTATGTGAACTTTGAGGGAGTAATCCCAAAAAAGGAGACATGAGATCCCTCACTCATTGGAGGCCCCTTTGACTATAGAGTAGTTTACCGAGTAATCAGGAAGACGTGGTCCTTTCGACCTGGGAGCCTGCTGAAACTAAGGACCGTTGTTGTACCCCAAAATTTTCCCTCCCATATTTATCAAAATATTTCAAGAAAGATCCTCAAGTTGCTCAAGGTAGTCCAAGGTTTGGCCAGACAAGCTTTCTCCTAAGGCAGTCTACCTCAAATTAGGGTTTCATGTTGCATCAAGATGCTTGAGTCCAAGGGACCCCAAATGCTCAACATTGTCCTAATATATTATCAATATCATCTATGTCAAGTTTCAAGCCCTACAAAGGAAATTTGCTCAGTCAATTGCTCAAAGGCCTGAAAATCGACTATGCTAGGGCAAAAGTCAACTGTGGCCCACATACAGTCAAACTTCAAGATTTTTGGTCAACATCCTCATTTTGAAATATATTTCATCATTTGATAAAGGGTTGATCATGATTCATAAAGGATTGCTCATAATTCATCAAGAACCAAAAGTTGCTAAATTAGGGTTTTATAGGAAAAGTCAACTCAACTTTGACCAAGCATAACTTTCTCATTTATTATTATTTTTTATTCTACTTTATTACCAAATCAAATGACTGGAAGAGTCTGCAACAAAATCAATTGAATAGACAGAGAAGTCCGGTAAGCGTATCGATTCAAGCAAGTCCGACTAGTTTAGGCGCCGCCTTCCAGACTTATGATGAACCGCCGGGTGTGCGAAATGACCCATCCAAAGCTCATTTTGAGGAGGATGTAATTACCTATAATACATATTCATCTCCAAAGTTCAAAATATGCACTCACAAGAAGTTATGAATTTGGACATTATAGGTCATTTTGAAAAGTCAACAAAAACACCCTTTTTGTCAAAGCTTCATACATGAGAATGGAATATCAAATTGACATGAGACCAAAAGGGTTGATTATAGGACATCTCAAGATTTCTAAAAAGTCAAAGAACACCCTCATAAGATTAAAATTGAGAGAGATATGCATTGTAAAAGTTGGACAATTTTTGAAAAAATGCATGAAGCAAATATTGACCAAACTTGGATTTTTTCCAAATGGGCCTATCTTTTCAAGTTTTAAACTCATTCCTAACATGGTCCACGACCTCTAAGCCAACCCATACATTTTTCTACTATTTATTCTATTTATTTTGATATTTTATTCATTAAAATTCAGAATTAAATAAATAAATAATGGAAATAATGTAAATTTTGATGTGAATCCATTTTGGGAAAGTTTTATGCTGGTTTATGTCAATTGATTTCGTGCAATAACTTTTCAAATATGTCCAGGTTCATCCACATATGAAAATGGCATAAAATCATCAAATATGGCATTTTTTTCAAATCTTGATCATGGTCTTAAAACACAACATTATGAGGGAGATTATTTCCATGCTTTCTTGTCTCCTCATTCTCCTCTATAAATATAGAGCCATACAAGCATGAAAGGGACGAAAATCCTCTCTAAAAAGCTCTCAAAAAGCTCTTCAAAAAGCTCTCTAAAAATTCTTCAAAAAGCTCTACAGAAATCAAAGAATTGGTGCAAGTCATATCTCGAGGTTTCGGTCTCTCTCAATTGACATGAAGCCTCAAACCATCCTCTTGAAGTCCTCAAGAGTATTACAAGGCCCAAGAGAAATCCATCACACGCCTAGCACGCCCCTTATTTGACAACACCGGTTTGGTAAAATTTTAAACTTTCAATCTCTAATTTTAATCACTATTTATGGTATGCTAACGTTTGTTTGAGTTTATATAGAACACGTATGGATGGTTGAATCATAGGTTCCACGTAAGAATAAAAAAACACCATAGTTAGAGCATGAAGCTTTCGAAGATTCGGGCCTAGGGATTTCTGATGATTGCACCCCCTGTTTACTTTTTCTACTAGGCCTATCTTTATTTTCGTGTTTTATTCATTTTATTTATTTCTTTTAATCCCTTTTATTTTTTATCAATAAACAAATATAAAAATCACATAAAAATAGATTTAGGATTTTTTCTTAATTAAATTTTAATTTTAGGTAAAACTTTAATTTCTTTTTGTAAATAACTTAAAAATAATTAGAATAAATAGGTTTTATTACTAACTTAATTATATTTTATTTTTTCCTAAAATAACCAAAGAAACCAAAATAGGTCATGTAATTATTTTTATTACAATAACTGAAATCAACACACTCGCACATGCGCACTCCTAGGGTACACCCCACTTGGTTGCCTTTGTAAACGGTCATTGAGTATAGGTCGTTTTAGAGGTCGTCCTTTTGTCTAAAAGATCATAGTCGCCTCGAAATGGTTGCCTCAGATATTGTTGCCTCAAACAAATGATCTAAGACATTAGGGTTACCGCTAAGGCGTCCTAACATTGCTTTAGTGACCGTATGTCCCTCTTTCGAATTGACCCTCAAATTCCAACGACGGTGCTACCTACTCACTAATAGTGGGATAGCATTGTCTAAAGGAAATTAGCATAGAACGATTCCTTTTTCGAGTAGGTAGATTAGTTCTTAGATGCTTGCTCATTCAAAACAAAACTCTTTCACACTTACACTTTTACGAACAAGTTTTCAAAAACACTTCATTACACTCTTGAGGACAGAAGCAAGAGTTAAATCGAAGTTTAAAACAAAAACTTTTTCAAAACCCACAAACACAAAGAATTTTTTTTTGAAAATGATGAGCAAGTACCTAAGATCCCGTAGATAACTACGGATAGAAAGGGTGCTAATACCTTCCCTTTCTATAATCTACCCCCCGTACTCAGAAATATCTCAAAAAAGGAATTTTTCTGTGCTTTTTTCCTTTCCTTGTTGGATAAAATAAAAGACGATGACGACTCTTGCTTAGCGCGACATTTTGCGAAAACAAACGCAAAACGCAAACCAGCAAATTCCTTAACGAAATAGGGAAACTACGTCCCAGTGCTGGCAACCGTATCACAGAACTGGTGACTCTGCTAGGGAGCTAATAAGTGGGGTGTACCTTAGGAATAGTTCATTATATTGTTTTCTATTGTTTGATTTGATTGCTTTATCTTTGTGGGCTTTGTATCGGAGTTACTATAGATCCTAACCCGGATCTGGGGATACCTTTTAGGTAAGTAGCAATAGACTGTGAGGGAACTGTACGGCATAGACCGATACGGTTGAAGTAGTAGCTACATTGGTGTGACACTTTAGTTGGTACCGATATCCCTTGTGGAGGAACAAGGAGAGTATGGGGCTGCTAAGGGGTCATTAAGCATCAACTAACCTTAGAACCTATAATTGACCAACTTGGCCATAGAAAAGTAGCAGTATGCTACACTCATTGAGACTATACTCTCGCGATGATTTCGGCCGCAAGAAAAGGTTGCTAAACTGGAATTATGACCGATCGAGGATGGTCAGTGATATTGAGATCCTCTAGAACCTGGTTACTATTATTAGGACAGGTTGAACCAACTAAACTGAAAGAGGGTAATACCTAAACTCCATGCCAGCCTAAAATTTAAGGGCTGTTGTGTGACTTGTGTGCTTTCAACTTGAACTACTTGCACATGTTTGTTATCTAACAACTTGAGTTCCTTGCAGGTTTTGTTTACAGTCCTTATCCAATACCTTGGATTTCTTGTCGGATGTACTTGTTTACATTACCTCGTACTTTTGCTTAAACGCATAACATACACATCATAACATCATGCCTTAACAATTCCTTAACCATTTCAAGGATCTCAAAGGCTTGTGATGCAGGTTATGGTAAATCAAACGTCTAGCAAGGGGAAAAGGGGATTTATTTTCCTCTAGCCAATGTCGTCTAGAGATTAAAACACGATAATTTGAGTCGGTGTCTATGACCCACTCGATATGGTGAGCTTGACTCTTGAAGAAGGACTCTCAACAAACGTCAAGTTTCTTCAATCAAATTCTAACAGTTTCTTGTTTACCCTGCGAGATCCTTGAAAACATTGCATACATATATCATACATATCATTGCATTACAAGTACCATTACAGGTTTCTCATGTTCTTCGCTGTTTATTTCAGCAATCATGTCTTCTGAAACACCTACTGATCAAGCCATCAAGGCTCTTCAAGCTCAGAATGCTCAGTTTCAGGAAATGTTCTTGAACTTGGCCAAGAGTCAACAAGATTTGAAGACTCTTATCTTGAAGGACAAGAAGAAGAAGAAGAATAAAAAGGTGGTCCTCTTGAATATGGGTCGTAGATTCGGGAACAATTTGCGACAGGAGACTGATTTGTCCCATTCATCTGGAGGGGGAGAGAATCAAGAGGAAAGAAAGGGTCCTAGCCCTGTGGTTTCTGACAATGACACAGACTTTGATGAAGACCAGTATCCTCCTGCTGAGGATAGATATAAGCAACTTGAAGACTGACTCAGTGCAATGGAAATTCAGAAGATACCTAGGTTGGACTTTGGAGATCTGGGATTGGCATTTGGGGTGGTGATCCCTCACAAGTTTAAAGCTCATGTCTTTACTCAGTATGACGGGGTATCCTGCCCGAAGCTACACCTCTGCTCATACGTCAGAAATATTCAACCATATACTGCTGATAGCAATCTCTGGGTTCATTTCTTTAAAGATAGTCTGTCAGGGACTCAACTTGAATGGTTCTGTCAACTGGAAGGAGCTAACATCCGCAACTGGGAGGACCTTGCTGCTGCTTTTTACAAGCAATACCAGTATAATTCCGACCTTGCTACCACGCGTACTAAAGATAGCCATAAGATAACAAACATCGACGTTCATTGTCGATGGTCTACCAACTTTCACTGAAGGTAGAAAGAGAAAATATCATATCACCGCTGTTCACTGAAGATGAACTATCAACATTCACTGAAGATAGCAAAAAGATAACAAGTTTACCCAAGATTTTGGTGTTTCGCCTAGAACGGGTCTCAACTTTTTCTTTAACCGAGGCACTCCGCCCAGAAAGGATAATACATGAGCTGTCTCAAATAAAGAGAACTTGCTATTTACGGTCACGGAGGATTGTAAAAAGAAATGACTATTCTAGGTAAGAGGTATGACTTCCTGGGGAGATGCCATGATATTCTCGCTAAGGGGATAAAGTCTTCTTGTGAAAAATAAATGCACCCACCAAAGCTTGGAGTTTTTCAGGATTCCAGAGTAAATAACATTGCCGGGGAGCCACAGACCCAAACCAGAAATAAACTGGAAATAAAACAGTCAACCAGAATACATCCTTTGAGAAATAAACTCAAAAGGGAAACAAGATCCGTCCAAACAAGGAATTGTATCGGAAGGTTTAAAGCAAAAATCTTCTATGAGGGACAACTCAGTAGAGAAATTGAAAGAGTGTGCATTTTCTGCTTAAGACCGACGCTCTAATGAAAAGAGGGTAACTTATCTCTTCAAAACAGGGTAATATGTCAACAAAAATATTAACAAATGTCAATGAAAAATGATTTGTCAATTTTAACTATGTATGACGCATGTATGAATGTATGAGTGTTTTCGTGTGCATGCTGACAAAACAGACACACAACATGGGGAACAACCAGGAAAAACTGCCTCGAGCACTAACAACACTCAAATAAGCTTTAACCAAGATGATCATTCAAAGAAAGGTAAATGCCAGCTGCAGAAACCAAACCTACTGCCTGCTTTTAACTTTACTGAGGAGAAACATAATCCGGAGGTGGACAAATCAAACAGATGTCGGGGTAGAACATCCTTCTTCAGGCTTCATCGGGAAAACCAGTGTTTTTTTTTCAAAAGTAACATGCCTACTGGAGATTGCAAGACCAGTCTCAAATAAAGCAGTCTGACACCAAAATAATCAAACTTCGCTGGGGAATTCAGACCCACTTCACTGGAGAAAAATGCGGATTGAAACTTCACATCATGAAAACTCAGAAAAGAGGAGAAACGAATGCAAACTTGACCGCGGATACTGGAACCATAAATGAAATACGGCGAAAACAAACCGAGTAGCCCTTCCCGGGGGGAACAAGAACCTCTCATATCAACTGGAGTTTATCCATTCCTGGGATCACCATATTTGTTGTCATTGTTTCATCACAAATCTCAAAGTAAAAGTAAATTGTAAAAATCTCTTTTTTTTTTTAAAAACAATTTTGTTATTTAATCTCTTTGCTTTGAAAATCATTATCATTAATAAATGGAGTCTTTGCAAGCTAAATAAAATAAGAAACACAAAGAATTAGGTAAAATCTCGAATTTCATTAATGGAATGGTAGTTTGCGAATGGTGAGACGCCATAGATGATTACAAAGTTTGGGAAATGGTAATACATAATGGAAAATATACATTGAGATACAATGACTAGTATCCCCCCTAACAACTTTTGAAATCCTGAGCAGCGGCTTTTGTTGAACTATGGTGAGGATCCGAGAAGATTGTTGCTTCAACGATCAAGTCTTGTCTGACGTAGTTACTTGCTAAGAAAGTCCCTAACTTTTGCCTAAGCTGCCCTTGCGGGTTTTCAACTTAGCGGGAAATGTATTCTGTTTATGTCTCTAATTTTTGCCTAGACCTCCCTTTCGGGTTTTTGGCCTACCGAGATGCTCCTTTTTGCCTAAGCCGCCCTTTCGGGTTTTCAACTTAGCGAGTTTTTCTTTTATTTCTTTAGGCGAAGTATTTCTTGACTGCATCAGCATTCACGGGACGTGGGAATCCTCGCCATCCATAGTTTCAAGAATTAATGCACCACCAGAGAAGGCTTTCTTGACAACATATGAGCCTTCAAAATTGGGAGTCCACTTGCCCCTAGAATCAGTGTTGAAAGACATGATCTTCCTGAGCACAAGGTCGCCTTCTCAGAATTCACGAGGTTTGACCTTTTTATCAAAAGCTTTCTTCATTCTACTCTAATATAACTGGCCATGACACAAATCTATCATTCTCTTTTCCTCAATCAAATTCAATTGGTCAAACCTGTTATGGACCCATTTAGCCTCTGTCAACTTGGTTTCCATTATCACACGCAACAAGGGAATCTCTACCTCCACCGGGAGTACGGCTTCCATTCCATATACTAAGGAGAACGGGGTTGCTCCTGTTGAAGTGCAGACAGATGTTCGATATCAATGCAGAGCAAAAGGAAGAATTTCATGCCAATCCTTATAAGTAACGACCATCTTCTGGATAATTCTCTTGATATTCTTATTAGCAGCTTCAACAACCCCATTCATCTTTGGCCTGTATGGAGATGAATTGTGATGGACAATCTTGAATTCTTCACACAGTTATGTCATCATCTTGTTGTTCAAACTCGAGCCATTGTCAGTGATGATTCTGCTCGGCACACCATACCGGCATATAAGATTATTCTTAATGAAGCGCACAACCACCTGATTAGTAACATTGGCATATGAAGCAGCCTCCGCCCACTTGGTGAAGTAATCAATTGCTACCAAGATAAAATGGTGCCCTTTCGAAGCTTTGGGCTCTATCATCCCAATCATGTCAATACCCCACATAGAGAAAGGCCACGGGGAGGAAATCACATTGAGAAGTGTCGGAGGCACATGGACCTTGTCTGCATAAATATGGCATTTATGGTACTTCTTTGCAAATTTGTAACAATCAGATTCCATTGTCAGCCAATAATAACCTACCCTTAGCATCTTTTTAGCCATGGAATGTCCATTGGCATGAGTGCCAAATGAACCTTCATGAATCTCATGCATCAACATGTTTGCTTCGTGTCTATCCACGCATCTGAGCAAGACCATGTCATAATTTCTCTTGTATGACACATTTTCACTGAGGAAGAAACTGCCAGCCAATCTTCTCAGTGTCTTTCTATCTTTCCTCGATGCACCAATCAGGTATTCTTGAGTCTGAAGAAAATGCTTGATATCATAATACAAGGGTTTTTCATCTGCTACCTCCTCTGCTGTAAAGACATGAGCGAGCCTATCCAGCCGTAGAACTGTAATTCAGGGTATTTCATTCCAAGTATTCACTTGGTACATAGAAGCCAGAGTTGCCAGAGCATCCGCCATTTGATTTTCGTCTCTAGGGATGTGATGGAATTCAACTTTGTTGAAGAATGGTAATAATCTTCTAGCATAATCTTTGTAAGGGATCAAGCCAGGGTGACGAGTGTCCCATTCTCCTTTAATCTGATTTATTACCAAAGCCGAATCACCATACACGTCTAGAATTTTAATTATGAGATCAATAGCTTCTTCGAGACCCATGATGCAAGCCTCGTATTCTGCCATATTATTAGTGCAATCAAATGTTAACCTTGCAGTAAAAGGAATGTGCGATCCATGAGGAGTGACAATGACAACACCAATTCCTTTACCATAAGCATTCACAACTCCATCAAATATCATACTCCAACGAGATTCAGGGTCCGGACCTTCCTCAGGTAATGGTTCATCACAATCTTTCACTTTCAGGAACATCACATCCTCATCAGGGAATTAATATTCTGCAGACTGGTGATCTTCCACTAGTTGGTGAGCAAGATAATCTGCCAACACACTACTTTTAATAGCCTTTTGAGTGCGGTATTCGATATCATATTCAGATAACAACATCTTCCAGTGGGTAATTCTCCCTGTAAGAGCAGGCTTTTCGAAAATGTACTTGATTGGATCCATTTTAGAGATCAACCAAGAGGTGTGATTCAACATATACTGCCGCAAACGCTTTGCCGCCCAGGCCAAAGCACAACATGTTTTTTCCAGCATGGAATACTGTGACTCACAATCAGTGGATTTTTTACTGAGATAATAAATGGCGAACTCCTTCTTCCCTGTTTCATCCTGTTGTCCCAGAATACAACCCATGGATTTATCTAATATTGTCAGATACATAATCAACGGTCTTCCTTCTACGGGAGGGAGCAAGATAGGAGGTTCAAGCAGATATTCCTTAATACTTTAAAATTCCCTTTGGCAGTCCTCTATCCACACACAACCTTGATCTTTCTTTAACAACTTAAAGATCGGTTTGCATGTTGCAGTCATGTGGGAAATGAATCTAGAAATATAATTCAAACGCCCGAGGAAACCTCTGACTTGATTTTCAGTTCTCGATGCTAGAATTTCTTGAATTTCTTTGACTTTATCAGGGTCAACTTCAATTCCTTTCTGGCTAACAATGAAACCCAACAACATCCTTGATCGAACACCGAAGGTGCATTTATTTGGATTCAAGCGGAGATGATACTTCCTCAAACGCTGAAACAACTTCAATAAATCTTCTATATGCCCTTATTCAGTCTGGGATTTGGCAATCATATCATCAACATATACTTCAATTTCCTTGTGCATCAGATCATGGAATAGGGTTGTCATAGCCCTCTGGTACATTGCACCAGCGTTCTTCAACCTGAAGGGCATCACTCTGTAATAGAATGTTCCCCAGGGTGTGATAAACGTGGTTTTTTCCATGTCCTCTGGAGCCATTATTATTTGATTATACCTGGAAAATCCGTCCATGAACGAGAATACTTTGAATTTTGCTGTGCTATCCACTAACACGTCGATGTGAGGCAATGGAAAATCATCTTTTGGACTAGATTTATTTAGTTCTCTGTAATCTACGCACATGCGGACTCTTCCGTCTTTTTTCGGTACTGGGACAATATTGGAAATCCATTAAGGATACACTGACATCACAAGAAAACCAACATTAATCTGCTTTAGAACCTCCTCTTTTATCTTTACTGCCATATCTGGGTGAGTTCTTCTCAACTTTTGTTTAACTGGCGGACACTCTGGCTTCAACGGCAAACGATGCTCGGCAATATCTGTATCTAGACCAGGCATATCTTGGTAAGACCAAGCGAAAATATCCACCTAATCTTTCAATAACTCAATCAAACTTCTCTTCACATCGGGATGCAACGATGCTCCAAACTTCTCTTCCTTCGGGTCTTCTTATGAACCCAAATTGATCACTTCCAAAGGCTCTTTATATGGTTGAATGGTATTTTCCTCGTGCTCAAGAAACCGTGATACCTCTTCTGGAATCTCATCAAAATCTTCTTCTTCAGCCCCAAACACAGGACATTCAAAGTTGGGACAGGGTGCAGGGTCATTGTAATCAATGGGTTTTTTAATTAATCTGTACATGTGATTTATGATTGCTTTTTAGAAACTGACACATATAACAAGTGATCATGCAAATTGAATTTCAGTTATTATTTATTTTGAAAGGGTTTTTTTATTAGCATTTCCAAGAAAAAAGCAAAAAATAAAAACACATTTTGGGAAACAAAGTCAACTTTTATTAATGATCTTAACAATCACAACAAACAGATAAGCCCTGCAACATTAATACTTCCACCTTGGGAGGAGTGAAAGCTTTTCAAGAAAAAAAAGATCAATCAAATAAAATTACTTTGAAATATGTGTGCAAGAGGGAATATCAATGGTGACCCAGTTCTGAACCCTGACTCCATGCGTTACATAATTTGGCATTTCCTGCTCTGCTTCATCCTCTTCGACAACATTAATTCCAGAATCAGTTGGATGGAGGTAACCTCCGCTGCGGAAAACATTATGATAGCTGCTCATAGTAGACTTTGACTTCAAACCTTTGACTCTTCCATTCTTAGAAGAGAAACCCAAACCAGTTTTGTTCTTGTTCACGGGTGCATCCACAATTCGCCCCCAAACTGCATTATGACCATTGCGCACAACCTGTTGCGTGTCCTTCAGTGAAACCATGGAATTCTCATTTCTCCTTATGTTGTCAATGGATAGGGCTTGGAACTGGGTTCCAACAGCAGCCTCATCCGCTTCTACAATACTGAAGGAGGACAAATGAGATATCAACAATGCCTGCTCCCCACTTATGATCACTACCTTCCCTTCACGCACAAACTTTAGCTTCTAATGTAAGGTTGAAGTGACAACCCCTGCTTCATGTATCCATGGCCATCCTAGCAAAAAACTATACGCGGGAATAATGTCCATGACCTGGAAGGTTATCTGGAACAAATGTGGTCCTATATGGATGGGTAAGTCTACTTCACCGATGACAGATTTCCTCAACCCATCAAATGCTTTCACAATGATGCCACTCGGGCGCATAGGTGTTCCTTGGTATTTCAACTTCATGAGAGTACTCCTCGGTATAACATTCAGCGCGTATCCATTATCAATTAGCACATTGGATAGCGAATCAATCTTGCAGTTCATAGATATGTGGAGGGCCAGGTTGTGATTCCTCCCTTCATCTGGTAATTCATCATCGCAGAAACTCAAGTTATTACATGATGTAATGTTTCCAATTACGCTGCTGAATTGATCAATTGGCATGTCACTCTCCACAAAAGCTTGGTCTAGGACTCTCATCAGGGATTCTCTATGAGCATAGGAGTTCATCAATGAAGCTAAGATAGATATTTTTGAAGGAGTCTGCAGTAGCTGATCTACAATTTTGTAGTCTCTCATCTTAATTATCTTCAAAATATCATCCACTTCTTTCTCTAGCGTAGCTCCACTAGTCTCTCCTGTAGCCTTCTTAGGTTCATCATTCTCCGCAATTTTCTTTCCAACAGCAACGTCTCTCTGAAAAACCGGCGCAAACACATGACCGCTACGGGTTACCCTGCTATTTTTAGCTATATTCCCAACATCGGGCATTGGCTGGATGGGAATTTCCACCCCGTCTTCTAAGATTGTAGCGTTGTATTTGTAAGGCACAACCTTATCTGACTTGTAGGGGATATGACCTGGCAAACTAATTACCAATGGGGTAACAGCTGGCTTGCTATGGTACTCTACTTCAAAATGAGCGGGTGCACCAAAACAAGGCATAATGACGTTTACCCGTTCTTCAACATAATCAGTCATCAATAACTCATTTCTGGAGAACAAATCTTCGTTTGAAGAAAAATACTCATCCGCAGAAGCATACTCTTCATCTGACTCTTCTTACGTTAAATCAACTTCAACTATATCAACCTCATGATAATCATCCCTCTGACCCGTGACCTTGATAGTTCCATTGTCTAACAGCAACTGAACACTCTCCTTCACGATTGAACATCCTCGGGGATCTCGACAGCAAACTAGGGAAGATCCATATTGGTGCTCCACCTGACCAGCGTGTGGAAGAAGGTAGCGTGCAACTGCACGAGGTCCTCATTCAAATGCTCCACATCAAAAATTCTGAATTCACCAGGACATCCAGAAACCATATTCACTTCCTCTTCATACTCTGCCCTAGGCCTGATTATGTGGATGAGGCCCTCATCCATCAACTCCTGTAAATCAGCCTTTATCTTATCGCAACCCTGTATATTTGTACTGCAAATAGCACAACTGGAATGGTCATGTGTGTAGTAGCTAAATTCACAAAGGTTTGCGTGCATCTTCACCAAATCTCCTCTAACCAGATTAATGTCAAAAATCTGGAAGTCGCCTGGACAACCGACCACCATATTTACAACATTTACTCCCCCATGCTTGGGTAGAGGATTATCTTTCACATTAGGTCCCATGTCCTTGAAAGATAAAACACCGAACTTTACCAATTTCTGCACCTCATTCTTCAAAGGATAACAATTCTCAACACTATGCCCTGGTGCCCCCTGATGAAAAGCACATGTTTGATCTGCCTTGTGATACCAAGGAAATGGTGATGGTATGGCGGGAGGTGGTCGTGTCTGGACCAACTTTTTCTGAATCAAGGCCGGTAGCAACTCTGTATAGGTCATGGGAATAGGGTCATAACTCTCCCTTCTCTGATTATACCCTTTATTCCCCTTCTGGGACGGTCTCTGATAAGCAACAGTAGTTGGAGCGACATTCATAACAGGAGTAAATGAGTCGACTTGCTGATGACGCTGATAATTCCTTCTAGGAGCGTTTACCATCCTCTCTTGTATAACAACATTTGCATCCCCCTCTTTCTTCTTGGGAAACCCATAAGATGGCTTCTTCGCACCTCCAGATCCTTCACTCTTCGTTAAATGTCCTTCTCTTACAGCCTCTTTCAAGCGGATACCCATTCCTACCATCTCAGTAAAGTCACTTGGCGCACTTGCTACCATCCTCTCGTAGTAGAAAGCACCCATCGTCTTCAAGAAAATATTAGTCATCTCCTTCTCTTCCATGGGAGGAATCACTTGGGTGGCTACCTCGCGCCATCTTTGCGCATACTCTTTGAATGATTCCCTATCTTTCTGAACCATGGCCCTAAGTTGATCACGGTCAGGCGCCATGTCCATGTTATACTTGTATTGTTTGATGAATTCTTCTCCCAAATCATTAAAAGTATGGATATTAGCGTTGTCCAAACTCATATACCACTTCAACGCAGCACCAGTCAAACTATCCTGAAAAAGGGAATCGGCAGACGCTGATCGTCAGTATGGGTAGACATTCTTCTCACGTACATCACCAGGTGAGCACGAGGACAAGTGTTTCCCTTATACTTCTCAAATTCTGGGACCTTAAACTTAGCAGGTATCTTAACATTTGGGACTAAACATAGCTAATTCACATTCTGCCCAAATAGCTCTTTTCCCCTGAGGGCCTTCATCTCTCTTTGCATCTTGTCAAACTGCTCTTGAAAATCATCCATTCTGTCATAAAGACCCAAGTCTTCGCTCGGTGGAGGGAAAGGACGACACACATTCACCGAAGGAGGTGCAGCAGGAACAGCATGCACCACAGGAGGTGCCGGAGTAACAATAGTCTGAACCACTGGAGTATCTTGAGGACCAAGATTGAGACCTTCAGGCTCAAAATTCTCTGGCATTCCCCATGGATAACCTTGAGGCATGCGATTTTGAATAACAGCCGGAGTAGCAGATACGGGAACAGTTGGAGCTTCAGTAGTTGCCCTTGTTGGTTGAGGTTGAACACTCGGTGGCTGATTCTGAGTAGCCACTAGATCTTCCATCAGAGTAGTCAGATTGGCCATGCTGGCCTTCAAAGCAGAAACTTCTTTGCGCAGCTCGCGGTTCTCTTGTTCTAAGTTGTCGATCTTCTTCTTAAAATTAGCCCGAGTATTGTAGTGATGATCCAGCTTGCTGAATAAAGTAAAGAAGCTTGGTACGACACCTGGATATGCACAATAAATACAAGAAATATGTGCAATATGATGCATGATATGTGTGATACGGTGGCAGAACCGAATGTTTAATATTGGTTTGCGTTTTGTGTTTTTTATTCGCAAAATATCGCGGTAAGCAAGAGTCGCCACCGACTTTTATTTCATCCAACAAAGGAAAAGGAAAAAGAACAGAAAAACATTTTTCGAGATGTTTCTGAGTACGGGGTGTAGATTATAGAAAGGGAAGGTGTTAGCACCCTTTCCATCCATAGTTTTCCATCGGCTCTTAGGTACTTGCTCATTTTGAAACTGCTTGTGTGTGCTTTGTTTTGAAAAGTTTTAACTTGAGCAAGTACCTACTAGCATCTGCCTACTCGAAAAAAGATCATTTCTATTCTTGTTTCCTTTAGACCGTGTTATCCTACTATTAGTGAGTAGGTAACCCTAGTCGTTGGATGCTTGTAAGGGTCAATTCGAAAGGGACGTACGGTCATTAAAGGCAACATGTAAGGATACCTTAGCATTTCGAAGGGACTGTCATCATATATTCGTAGGAAACATCGAGGGACAAGATCATTTCTCGTAGGCAACTCGAGGGATGTTAAGGGACTATGATCTTTATAATGACTTTTAGATTGAGGGTCTTTTGCTAAGATATCCCTACGTTCGAGGGACATGACCATTATTTTCTGAGGCAACCAAGTGAGGCATACCCTAAGAGTGACCATGTGCATGTGTTTGATTTCAGTTATTTAATCTTTGCACAATTAAGGTGATCTACTGTTTTAATTTTAAATTAGTCTTTTCATACAATCCTGTTAACATTCATCTAAGCAGTTTATAGTTTGCGGAAATTAAAATGCGAGAAATTAAAGTCCTAGCTATTACAAGGCTTTTGCAGATACATAATTATTTTGGACTGAAAATAAAGATGCGGAATTGAAATCCTAAAACTATTACATCCCGGAAGCAATTATATAATTAGAATAAAAAAAACGAGAAAAGATAAATCTACGCTATTACATTGATAATGCGACCTATACAATTTTTCTAGAAATTAAAATGTAAAAGAATAAATAAAAAGAAATTAAGGGCTCCAGTGTCAACTTTGACACGTTCTTCAATAAAAAACTGGTATTGATCGGAGCATAATCTGGTCTCGTGTTTGGAATAAAAATTGTAGATCTCTAAGTCAGTGACCTTGTGTAAAAATATGGGCTCGATCCGATAAAAATTGACCGAGTTATGAATTTTTGAAGTTTCGACCCAGATGAAATAATATTCAGCAATCAGGATTTTCGACGCGTCATACGCACTCTGAGCAAAAGAAGAAGGCCTTTTGGATACCGTTCGAGCTCAATACCTCCTGTGAAAACTTATCCAACTCAAAATTTGAAATTTTGGTGCCGGAACCAGCTCGATACAATGAAAATCGACCAAGTTATGATTTTCTGAACATGACGCAAATAAACTTCTGTCACAAATTTTTTGTTCGAAAATACTTGATAAATCCGCATTTTTGAAGACCTTCTGATCGAAATTGGCTTCCAGCCTTGAGAGATGAAAATGTAGATGACGTCAATATGGAATTTTGGCCACTGGAACGGGTTCAAAAAGAGCCACGATCTTCAAGTTATGAATTTTTTAGTGCGTAAAAACTGCACTTTCAGCACACTTTTTCACCACATTTCTTCGAGAAAACTCACACATTCAGAGACCTTCTTTAAAGAATTAACTCTTGAGCCGAACTTGAATTTGAGAATATGTTATCAGGGATATCTTGGTGAAAGAACAATTGAATATGACGCGCCGGGTTGGACTTGTGAATCTTTGAACCCCGAATCATTGCAAAATGGCGAACCGATCTTCAGCACATAAAATACTCTGAGAACATCCATTGGCGAAATAAACGTCACTTGTAACCTGAAGAAGCTTGATAAATATACCTTTATTCCATAACCATAAAACCAATAATATGCGTGTATGAAAAGAGGGCAAATTTTGGGGTACAATAGCTGCCACTGTTCAATCTTCTTAATCCTGAAGATTTAGATTGGCTCGTCTGCCTTTCGTGATCTGAAGGTGGAAGATGATTGAACACTAGAGTGCCCAAAAATTTTCACTCGTCTGTAATGATGCTTGACTATGTAGGTATTATCGGGAATGGGCTTACAAATGCCATTTGGAGGAGATGACGGAAGGTCACCGGAGATGGCTTAAAGATGCCATCCGGGAGATATGACGGAGAATCGTCGGAGATAGGATTAAAGATGCCATCTAAAGAATGTTAATTTCTCGAGATATTCCTTTGATGAGAATTCATATTCCTGTTTTTAAGGAGGAATCTGCTGAGGAATGTTGGTATCTGTCTTGGGAGAAATATAATTTTAGGAGCTTCAGTTGTCCGTTAATCTACTGGGAAATCATCTCTTAGTCGAGGAGATGAAAATGAACTGCTATATGGTCGTGCTTCAGGTCTTACAGTAATTTGCTGAGGATAATAAGACTGACTGCTATCTGGCCGTGCTCCAGGTTTTACAGTGACTTACTGGGAAGATGAGATTAAACTTATTATCTGGTCGTGCTCCAGGCTTTGCAATCTCAAAAACTGTTATCTAGTCGTGCTCCAGGCTTCAGAAGGAATTAAGTTGTTATCCGGTCGCATCCGGGTTTCAACTTGAATTTAAGGCATACTAATATCCGGTCGATTTCCAGGCTTCATAGTAATTGGCCTAGTAAACTGCTATTTGGTCGAATTCCAAGCTTCACAGTACCTCATACCGTTATCTGGTCGTGCTTCAGGTTTCAGTGTCTTGTACTGTTATCCGGTCGATTTCCAGGCTTCACAGTAACTTACTGGGGATTAAGCTATTTTCCGGTCAATTTCCGGGCTTCATATCTTGAACTTGAGATATACCACTATCTGGTCAATTCCAGGCTTTGTAGTATTTTGGTGAAATCAAGATATTATCCGGTCGATTTTTGGGCTTCATAGCTTGAACTGGAATAGAAATCTTAGTATTGATTTGACTGAACCAGGGAAAACTTGTGAGAACTTCAACAGGGAGAGAAATCTTAGTGTCGATTTGACTGATCCCAAGGGAGGTCTCAGATTAACTTTGACTGGCATAGAAATCAGGGGAATCTTAGCGGCGATTCGGCTGACCCAGACGAAAGTCTTAAAACATCTTCAACTAGAATAGAAACCTTAGTGTCGGTTTGACTGAACCAGAAAAAATGTTGGAATATCTTTAACTGGAATAGAAACTTTGGTATCAGTTTGACTAAATCATAGAAAACTCGTGAGAACATGATTGCATCCTTCCCTGAAAGGTAAAGGGTTAGTCGTATGCAATGTCATGATGTATGAAATGTATTGAGTAATGTTGTTCTCAAAATAATGAGATTATGTTGTATAATATGTATGCGCATGCCATGATGTATGGATATGTAATGCCATTGTGATACTCTCTAGCCGGGGAGAATAAATCCTGGACTCTGCTAGAGAGTATAAGGAGTTGAGTTCTTCGTTTCCGCTGGGGATAGTGAACGAAGATGATTAGCTGGAGATATACATCCATTCTGCTTGAGAACATTCTGTCGGGAGAGACTTTGTCTAAGAACAATCCTGCGGGGTAATGACTCTGTTGGAGAGGAGATACTCTGGTGATAGGTCATGCTGATTTGGAGAAATAAACTCCACCGAGAATGAATTTTCGTTGCTGACGATAATGAATTCTGTTGGAGATTGAATTTATGCTTGTGAGAGAAATAAACTCTACTTGGGGAAAAACTTACCGACTCACTCGCGATTGTGAACCTCAGCTGGGGAGAGTTGTTTCCTTATCTTTGGATACTTTTTACTCTGTGGGGAGTGTAGATGTTACTGGGACGCATGCTGAGGATATGCCAATGACTTTGCATCAAGAATTTTCTGCCCCTATACTTGCTGGAGAAAGTGCCTGCGGAGGCCTTGTGGATTTAGTGTTATCCCAACTTATGAGGTGCTTGGTAACTTTCGATCGAAATGATAAGTCTTCTACTGGTAGGCAAGTGACGAGATAACAGGACATAGTCATACACTTTAATCCCTAACTTTTGCCTGGACTGTCTTTTCAGATTTCCAGTCCATCAGGATACCCTTTTTTGCCCAAGCCAGCTTTTCAGGTTTTCGGCTTGCCGGGTGTACATATCTTTTTTGTTTTTATCCCTAATTTTTGCCCGAACCCTTTTGGTTCACCGGGATGCCCTTATTTTTGCCTAGGCCAGTCAATCTAGCGGGTCTTTGTTCATGCGCAGTATTTTCTGACTATGTCCACGCTCTCAGAGTGTATGGAGTTTTCACTATCGGTAGTGTTGTGTTGCCACACTACCAGAAGTTGTTCGTTTGATCATACAAGATTCGTTGTTGAAATTCATGTCCAATGCCCCAAGTGATTCATATGGAGATCTGCCCCTGGCTATTTGGCATCTTTGAGAGATTCCTTGAATCTTGACTTGACTGCCCCAAATGATGGACAATGATCATGCCATGCCCCTTGGTAGGAAGTGTTTTTTCCACTTGAGGTGATATTTTTTATTGAGAAGGTTTTTGTTCACTAGATATTCGTCATGCGAATTTCTCTGCTGTTGAACAAATAGTCATATGCAAACAATGTTATTTTAAGAATGCAAAGCTTATGACTGTCTTGAAGTTTGAAAATTCATTTTTTAGTAAAACAAGTTTTTTTTTGTAAAAGTGTGATGTCAACTCATGATTTATAGCAAACCTTATAGGAGTCAGGATACCTTTTGTAACAATATGCTTTCGAACTAACTCATGCTTCAGCTAGGACTTTTAAGGGTTATAATATGGCCTGGTTCACGGTTCAAGAAACAAAGGATAAAGGCTCAAAATTTATTTGTACCCACCCGTTCTTCGTGATGTTCTTCGATCCTATACTCAGTTAATTATGCATTTAGATCCCGTTTGAGTCTTGGAATATTGCCCTTGATGTTCCGGTGATGGTTCAGATACTGAAGTTTACTTGTAAAAGGCAGTAATTTTGTAATCTTTTTTTTTTCCGAGGATTTGTAGTAACCTCTTTTTTTTGGTTTTACTATCCCTGTTTTTTGCCTGAACTGTTTCTTTTGTGATTACAGTCAGCGGGATGCCCTAGCTTTTTTTCCTTAAGTCTCCTTCATAGGTTATGACTTAAAGGGATTTTATTTTGAGAGATAATGACTGCCTGTCTTGACGATTATAGGGAACCATCACCGTCTTCTATTTTGGAAGGACGTCTTCGATACCATTCATTGTGCACCTGGATTAACTGAGAAAACTACCCTGCCCCAGATTGTGATTAAGGGTTTTAATTTGTGTGAAAAGAAAAACTCCTACTTCTTTGGCTCAAAGGGGTTGACTAGGTATTATCTTCCTAATAACTCCACTGTTTAGGATTTAAAACAACGCCTGTACATCATCAGCGGGGTCTGTTCAAAAGCATACTATAGAGATTTTGATATCATTTTCGTCATCCTCCCTCTAAAGGCTCAGAGCTTTTGTTCGAGAGTTGAGTATCACAAAAAGGAAAGCAATTTAAATATAGTGAATACGAATGAATTGATTCAAAACAGACATATGTAATGCATTGATAAAGTAACAGAGTTTGACATGAATAGATGTTCGAACAATCAAAAGAAAATTGCAAATTTAAAATTCTAATGAACAAAAGCCTCTCTTGTCAGAACTTGTCACTTCAAATGGTGAGCCTTGGAGGATTGACAGAAACATTCCAGTTGACTATCTTGTGTGAATTCCAATGCTCCTTCATCAATCAGGTCTTGAATTTTGTATTTCAACCTCCAACAGTCGTCAGTATCATGCCCCAGACTGTTGGAGTGATATGCACACCATGCATCAGGATTGTAGTTAGGCGAAGAAGTCTTGGGATTCGGATGAGGTCCTATCAACGTCACCAGATTCATCCTCAACATGTGTTGTAAAGCTTGAGACAGCAGCATGTTGAGCTTGGTAAACTGCCTCTTGGGTGTATCTGGATTACTCTGATTAACCTGTTGTTTTTGGTGAGGTTGTTGTTGGACCCGTGAGGTAGTAGTAATTTGGAAATGTCCACTCTTCACCAAACCAAACCCTTGTCTTCTTGGAGGTTGATCAATAACTTGGTCCTCGGCCTCGACTGTTTGCTTTATACTTTTGTATCCGTCTTGATGAAGTTGGTTGATCATGGCTTTCAGCTCTTCTTTTCTTCGGGCTAGGCTTTGGATAAGAGCCATCTGCCCTAGCATATGGGTTCTCATTGCACCTACCTCAGCTTGCAGTTGTTCCAGCCGTTCGTCCTTATTGTCTTCGGGACTTTTCTTGACCAAGTTCCCAACGAGGAGTGTTTTCAACTCTTCCTGTCCCTTGGATAGGTTTAAGACTATTTCCCTGAACTGAGCTTCTTGAGTTTGAAGATCTCTATTGTCTTGTTTGAGAGCCATTGCTGAAATAAACAGTGAGAACATGAGAGACCTGTACTGGAAGACCTGTTATGCAATGATATGTATGATATATGTATGCAATGTTTTAAAGGATCTCGCAGGGTAAACAAGAAACTGTTAGAATTTGATTGCAGCTTGATTGAAGAAACTTCTTGTCGTTAAGAGTCCTTATTCAAGAGTCAAGCTCACCATATCGAGTGGGTCATAGCCACTGACTCAAGTTATCGTGTTTTGATCTCTATACGACATTGGCTAGAGGAAAATAAATCCCCTAGCCCCTTGCTAGACGTCTGATTTATCATAACCTGCATCACATGCCCTCGAGATCCTTGAAATGGTTAAGGAAATGTTAAGGCATGATGTTATGATGTGCATGCCATCCTTTTAAGAAAAGGTGTGAAGTGATGTAAGCAAGTAAACCCTGCAAGAAATCCAAGTTATTGGATAAGGACTGTGACCAAAACCTGCAAGGAACTCATGTTGTCAGATAATAAAACTGTGCAAGTAGTTCAAGTTGAAAGCACACAAGTCATACAAATAGCCTTAGGTTTAGGCTTGCATGGGTTTTAAGGTAGTACCCTCTTGAAGTTTAGTTGGTTTCAAACCTGTCCTAGAAAAGTAACCTGGTTTTAGAGGATCTCAATATCACTGACCATCCTCCATCGGTCATGGTTTCAGCTCACGCAATCTTTTCTTGCGGCCGAAACTTTCTCGAGAGTATGGTCTCAATGAGTGTAGCATCGAGTATCAACCAGTTCCCAATTTTACACCGAGGCCGGCTATCTCACTACTTTCTAATGGCCAAGTTGGTCGATTAAAGGTTCTAAGGTCAGTTGATGCTTAACGACACCATGCAGCAGACCCGTATTCTCCTCGTTTCTCCACAAGGGATACCGGTACCAACCAATGTGCCACATCAACATAGCTACTGCTTCAACCGTATTGGTCTACGCCGTACAGTTCCTTCACAGTCTATTGCTACTTACCTAAAAAGTATCCTCAGATCCGGGTTAGGATCTATAGTAACTCCCAAACAAAACCCTTAAAAGTAAAGCAATCAAAGCAATAAAGAGAAGCAATTATGATGAACTAGATCCTAAGGTATACCTCACTTATTCATTCCCCAACAGAGTCGCCAGTTCTGTGATACGGTGGCAGATCGGACTGTTTAATACTGGTTTGCGTTTTACGTTTTTTATTCGCAAAATGTCGCGGTAAGCAAGAGTCGCCACCGACTTTTAATTCATCCAACAAAGGAAAAAGGAAAAGAACAGAAAAAACCTTTTTCGAGATGTTTCTGAGTACGAGGGGTAGATTATAGAAAGGGAAGATGTTAGCACCCTTTCCATCCATGGTTTTCCATGGGCTCTTAGGTACTTGCTCATTTTGAAAATTGCTTGTGTGTGCTTTGTTTTGAAAAGTTTTGACTTGAGCAAGTACCTACTAGCATCTTCCTACTCGAAAAAGATCGTTTCTATTCTTGTTTCCTTTAGACGGTGTTATCCTACTATTAGTGAGTAGGAAACCCTAGTCGTTGGATGTTTGTAAGGGTCAATTTGAAAGGGACGTCCGGTCATTAAAGGTAACATGTAAGGATACCTTAGCATTTCGAAGGGACTGTCATCATATATTCGTAGGAAACGTCGAGGGACAAGATCATTTCTCGTAGGCAACTCGAGGGATGTTAAGGGACTATGATCTTTATGATGACTTTTAGATTGAGGGTCTTTTTGCTAAGATATTCCTACGTTCGAGGGACATGACCATTATTTTCCGAGGCAACCAAGTGAGGCATACCCTAAGAGTGACCATGTGCATGTGTTTGATTTCAGTTATTTAATCATTGCACAATTAAGGTTATCTACTGTTTTAATTTTCAATTAGTCTTTCCATACAATCCTATTAACATTCATCTAAGCAGTTTATAGTTTGCGGAAATTAAAATGCGAGAAATTAAAGTCCTAGCTATTACAAGGCTTTTGCAGATACATAATTATTTTGGACTGAAAATAAAGATGCGGAATTGAAATCCTAAAACTATTACATCCCGGAAGCAATTACATAATTAGAAAAAAAATGAGAAAAGATAAATCTACGCTATTACATTGATAATGCGACCTATACAATTTTTCTAGAAATTAAAATGTAAAAGAATAAATAAATAAAAATTAAGGAAAAATTAAAACCTAAAATTCTAAGTTAATGTTTTTGGTATTTTTTGTAGAAAATAATTTTAAGTTAATTAAAAAACCTAATTCTAACTAATTTTAATAAAAAAGTTAATTAACTTAATTTATTAATAAATGAAAAAAAGCCAAAAATTCAGTTACTAAATAAAACAAAAACCTAATCCTAATTTTTTTAAAAAAGGTTAAATAAAGGGTTAATTAGAAAGAAAACCTAAAACCTAATTGTTTAATAAAAAAATGTTAACTTTGAAAAAAGTCAATTAAAACATCTAAATCCTAATTAGTTTTAATTAAAAAAAGGTTAATTTTGAAGAAAAAAAGGTAATAAGAAAAAAAACCTAAAACCTAAAACCTAAATAATTTTAATAAAAAAAAGTTAGTTTTGAAAAAAAAAGATTTATGTGTAATGATTAATAAGAAAGAATTAAGTTTGACAAAAAATAGATAGGGGAAGAAACATCAATGAAAAATAGGGTTAGAAAATAAAGATAATACAAATGTCATGGGTGGGTGATGAACCACAAATTAATTTAAAACCTAAAATTAAATTAAAAAAACCTAAAATTAGTTATTCGAGTTTAGGAGGAAAAATCAAAGGTTTGTGAAAAATGTTAAGTTTTATGAAAAAAAAATAGTTTTAAACAGTAAGAATGAAAATAGGTAAAAGGATAAATAGAAAGGAATAAAACCAAAACCAATATGAGTGGTTGTTGAACCCACGCCCTTAACCTTCTCAGGATGCCTGCCTTGTCATGTATTGGTGGTTGTTCTATTTTGGCCTCAACGTTCTGTAATGAACCTGCATGGGACCCTGTCTAAATCTGCAGTGTTGAATTTCATGAACACATTAATTAAATTACTATATATATCATGAAATATAAATAAAGCAAATATATGAAAAAAATTTAATGTTAAAACCGATATAGCATGTATGAATGATTATACCCTTTTGATCATGGAGATCAAACCAGCCTTACCCTTACTGGAGAAGTAGTGAGATGAATGCTTCTATGCCCTTTTGATCATGGAGATCAAACCAGCCTTACCCTTACTGGAGAAGTAGTGAGATATGGTTTTGTAACAAGGATGGCTTGTTTGTAGTGAGATGAGGATGACTTGTTTGCAGTGAGATGGAGGTTTGTAATAAGGATTTCAAGGTTTTAGGGTTCTTGAAAGAATTTGATATTCTGACAAGGTTGTGGCAAATGTTTTTTTTGTCCCCCTCCTTTGTGCGAAAATAATAAGATTATATAATGGAAATTAGAGCAAAGATATGGGCTTTGAATGTACAATTGGACCTCCGATGTTCACTTGAGTTTGTCACGTTTCAGGCTAAATAGCAGGAGCTTAAATGCAATTTTTGAAGTTGAAAAGTAAAAACAAAATGTAGCTGACATCGAGAACTAACTTCTGTCCAAAAATGGGCTCAATCAGATAAACAATGAATTAGTTATAAATTTTTGAAGTTTCAGCTCAGACAAACTTATTTTGGGCTCCAGTGTCGACTCTGACACGTTCTTCAATAAAAAACTGGTATTGATCGGAGCATAATCCAATTTTGACTTTGGAATAAAACTTGTAGATCTCTAAGTCAGTGACCTTGTGTAAAAAGATGGGCCCGAAGGACTTTTGAATACCGTTCGAACTCAATACCTCCTGTGAAAACTTAGCCAACTCAATTTTTGAAATTTTGGCGCTAGAACCAGCTCGATACGATGAAAATCGACCAAGTTATGATTTTCTGAACATAACACAAATAAACTTGTCACAAATATTTTGTACAAAAATACTTGATAAATCCACATTTTTGAAGACCTTCTGATCGAAATTGGCTTCCATCCGTGAGAGATGAAAACGTAGATGACATCAATACGAAATTTTGGCCGTTGGAACGGGTTCAAAAAGAGCCACGATCTTCAAGTTATGAATTTTTTAGTGCGTAAAAACTGCACTTTCAGCACACTTTTTCACCACATTTCTTCGAGAAAACTCACACATTCGGAGACCTTATTTAAAGAATTAAATCTTGAGCCAAACCTGAATTTGATAATATGTTATCAGAGATATCTTGGCAAAAGAACACCTGAATATGACGCGCCAGGTTGGACTTGTGAATCTTTGAACCCCGAATCATTGCAAAATGGAGAACCGATCTTCAGCATATAAAATACTCTGAGAACATCCATTGTCGAAATAAACGTCACTTGTAACCTGAAGAAGCTTGATAAATATACCTTTATTTCATAACCATAAAACCAATAATATGCGTGTATGAAAAGAGGGCAAATTTTGGGATACAACAGCTGCCACTGTTCAATCTTCTTAAACCTGGAGATTTAGATTGGCTCGTCTGCCTTTCGTGATCTGAAGGTGGAAGATGATTGAACACTAGAGTGCCCAGAAATTTGCACTCGTCTGTAATGATGCTTGACTATGTAGGTAGTATCGGTAATGGGCTTACAGATGCCATTTGGAGGAGATGACGGAAGGTCACCGGTGATGGGCTTAAAGATGCCATCCGGAAGAGATAACGGAGAATCGTCGGAGATAGGCTTAAAGATGCCATCTAAAGGATGTTAATTTCTCGAGATATTCCTTTGATTAGAATTCATATTCCTGTCGTTGAGGAGGAATCTGCTGAGGAATGTTGGTATCTGTCTTGGGAGAAATAGAATTTTAGGAGCTTCAGTTGTCCATTAATCTAATGGGGAATCATCTCTTAGTCGAGGAGATAAAAATGAACTACTATATGGTCGTGCTCCAGGCCTTACATTAATTTGCTGAGGATAATAAGACTGACTGCTATCTGGTCGTGCTCCAGGTTTTACAGTGACTTACTGGGAAGATGAGATTAAACTTATTATCTAGTCGTGCTCCAGGCTTTGCAATCTCAAAAACTGTTATCTGGTAGTGCTCCAGGCTTCAGAAGGAATTAAGTGGTTATCCGGTCGCATCCGGGTTTCAACTTGAATTTAAGGCATACTAATATCCGGTCGATTTCCGGGCTTCATAGTAATTGGCCAAGTAAACTGCTATAGGGTCGAATTCCAAGCTTCACAGTACCTCATACTGTTATCTGGTCGTGCTCCAGGTTTCACAGTGTCTTGTACTGTTATCCGGTCGATTTCCAGGCTTCAAAGTAACTTACTGGGGATTAAGCTATTTTCCGGTCGATTTTCGGGCTTCATATCTTGAACTTGAGATATACCACTATCTGGTCAATTCCAGGCTTCATAGTATTTTGGTGAAATCAAGATATTATCCGGTCGATTTCTAGGCTTCATAGCTTGAACTGGAATAGAAATCTTAGTATTAATTTGATTGAACCAGGGAAAACTTGTGAGAACTTCAACTAGGAGAGAAATCTTAGTGTCGATTTGACTGATCCCAAGGGAGGTCTCAGATTAACTTTGACTGGCATAGAAATCAGGGGAATCTTAGCGGCGATTCGGCTGACCCCGACGAAAGTCTTAAAACATATTAAACTAGAATAGAAACCTTAGTGTCGGTTTGACTGAACCAGAAAAAATGTTGGAATATCTTTAACTGGAATAGAAACCTTGGTATTAGTTTGACTAAACCAGAGAAAACTCGTGAGAACATGATTGCATCCTTCCCTGAAAGGTAAAGGGTTAGTCGTATGCAATGTCATGATGTATGAAATGTATTGAGTAATGTTGTTCTCAAAATAAATGAGATTATGTTGTATAATATGTATGCGCATGCCATGATGTATGGATATGTAATGCCATTGTGATACTCTCTAGTCGGGGAGAATAAATCCTAGACTCTGCTAGAGAGTATAAGGAGTTGAGTTCTTCGTTTCCGCTGGGGATAGTGAACGAAGATGATTAGCTGGAGATATACATCCATTCTGCTTGAGAACATTCTGCCGGGAGAGACTTTGTCTAAGAACAATCATGCGGGGTAATAAATTTGTTGGAGAGGAGATACTCTGGTGATAGGTCATGCTGATTTGGAGAAATAAACTCCACCGAGAATGAATTTTCGTTGCTGACGATAATGAATTCTGTTGGAGATTGAATTTCTGCTTGTGAGAGAAATAAACTCTGCTTGGGGAAAAACTTACCGACTCACTCGCAATTGACAACCTCAGTTGGGGAGAGTTGTGTCCTGTTCGGTAAAGCTAACATCACTGTCTTTGGATACTTTTTACTCGGTGGGGAGTGTAGATGTTACTGGGACGCATGCTGAGGATATGACAATAACTTTGCATCGAGAATTTTTTGCCCCTATACCTGCTGGAGAAAGTGCCTGCGGAGGCCTTGTGGATTGAGTGTTATCTCAACTTATGAGGTGATTGGTAACTTTCGATCGAAATGATAAGTCTTCTACTGGTAGGCAAGTGACGAGATGACGGGACATAGTCGTACGCTTTAATCCCTAACTTTTGCCTGGACTGTCTTTTCAGATTTTCAGTCCACCGGGATACCCTTTTTTGCCCAAGCCGCCTTTTCAGGTTTTTGGCTTGCCGGGTGTACATATCTTTTTTGTTTTTATCCCTAATTTTTGCCCGAACCCTTTTGGTTCGCCGGGATGCCCTTATTTTTTCCTAGGCCAGTCAATCTAGCGGGTCTTTGTTCATGCGCAGTATTTTCTGACTATGTCCACGCTCTCAGGGTGTAGGGAGTTTTCACTGTCGGTAGTGTTATGTTGCCACACTACCAGAAGATGTTCGTTTGATCATACAAGATTCGTTGCTGAAATTCATGTCCAATGCCCCAAGTGATTCAAATGGAGATCTGCCCCTGGCTATTTGGCATCTTTGAGAGATTCCTTGAATCTTGACTTGACTGTCCCAGATGATGGACAATGATCATGCCGTGCTCCTTGGTTGGAAGTGTTTTTTCCACTTGAGGTGATATTTTTTATTGAGAAGGTTTTTGTTCACTAGATATTCGTCATGCGAATTTCTCTGCTGTTGAACAAATAGTCATATGCAAACAATGTTATTTTAAGAATGCAAAGCTTATGTCTGTCTCGAAGTTTGAAAATTCATTTTTTAGTAAAACAAGTTTTTTTTTTTGTAAAAGTGTGATGTCAACTCAGGATTTATAGCAAACCTTATAGGAGTCAGGATACCTTTTGTAACAATATGCTTTCGAACTAACACATGCTTCAGCTAGGACTTTTAAGGGTTATAACGTGGCCTGGTTCACGGTTCAAGAAACAAAGGATAAAGGCTCAAAATTTATTTGTACCCACCCGTTCTTCGTGATGTTCTTCGATCCTATACTCAGTTAATTGTGCATTTAGATCCCGTTTGAGTCTTGGAATATTGCCCTTGATGTTCCAGTGATGGTTCAGATACTGAAGTTTACTTGAAAAAGGCAGTAATTTTGTAATCTTTTTTTTTTGCCGAGGATTTGTAGTAACCTCTTTTTTTTGTTTTACTATCCCTGTTTTTTGCCTGAACTGTTTCTTTTGTGATTACAGTCAGTGGGATGCCCTAGCTTTTTTTTTCTTCTTAAGTCTCCTTCATAGGTTATGACTTAATGGGCTTTATTTTGAGAGATAATGATTGCCTGTCTTGACGATTATAGGGAACCATCACCGTCTTCTGTTTTGGAAGGACGTCTTCGATGCCATTCATTGTGCACCTTGATTAACTGAGAAAACTACCCTGCCCCAGGTTGTGATTAAGGGTTTTAATTTGTGTGAAAAGAAAAACTCCTACTTCTTTGGCTCAAAGGGGTTGACTAGGGATTATCTTCCTTATAACTCCACTGTTTAGGATTTGAAACAACACATGTACATCGTCAGCGGGGTCTGTTCAAAAGCATACTATAGAGATTTTGATATCATTTTCGTCATCCTCCCTCTAAAGGCTCAGAGCTTTTGTTCGAGAGTTGAATATCACAAAAAGGAAAGAAATTTAAATATAGTGAATACGAATGAATTGATTCAAAACAGACATATGCAATGCATTGATAAAGTAACAGAGTTTGACATGAATAGATGTTCGAACAATCAAAAGAAAATTGCAAATTTAAAATTCTAATGAACAAAAGCCTCTCTTGTCAGAACTTGTCACTTCAAATGGGGAGCCTTGGAGGATTGATAGAAACATTTCAGTTGACCATCTTGTGTGAATTCCAATGCTCCTTCATTAATCAGGTCTTGAATTTTGTATTTCAACCTCCCACAGTCGTCAGTATCATGCCCCGGACTGTTGGAGTGATATGCACACCTTGCATCAGGATTGTAGTTAGGCGAAGAAGTCTTGGGATTCGGATGAGGTCCTATCAACGTTACCAGATTCATCCTCAACATGTGTTGTAAAGCTTGAGACAACGGCATGTTGAGCTTGGTAAACTGCCTCTTGGGTGTATCTGGCTTACTCTGATTAACCTGTTGTTTTTGGTGAGGTTGTTGTTGGACCCGTGAGGTAGTAGCAATTTGGAAAGGTCCACTCTTCACCAAACCAAACCCTTGTCTTCTTGGTGGTTGATCAATAACTTAGTCCGCGGCCTCGACTGTTTGCTTCATACTTTTGTATCCGTCTTGATGAAGTTGGTTGATCATGGCTTTCAGCTCTTCTTATCTTCGGGCTAGGCCTTGGATAAGAGCCATCTACCCTAGCATATGGGTTCACATTGAACCTACCTCAGCTTGCAGTTGTTCCAGCCGTTCGTCCTTATTGTCTTCGGGACTTTTCTTGACCAAGTTCCCAACGAGGAGTGTTATCAACTATTCCTGCCTCTTGGATAGGTTTAGGACTATTTCCCTAAACTGAGCTTCTTGAGTTTGAAGAGCTCTGTTGTCTTGTTTGAGAGTCATTGCTGAAATAAACAGCGAGAACATGAGAGACCTGTACTGGAAGACCTGTTATACAATGATATGTATGCAATGTTTTAAAGGATCTCGCGGGGTAAACAAGAAACTGTTAGAATTTGATTGCAGCTTGATTGAAGAAACTTCGTGTCATTAAGAGTCCTTATTCAAGAGTCAAGCTCACCATATCGAGTGGGTCATAGCCACTGACTCAAGTTATCGTGTTTTGATCTCTAGACGACATTGGCTAGATAAAAATAAATCCCCTTGCCCCTTGCTAGACGTCTGATTTATCATAACCTGCATCACATGCCCTCGAGATCCTTGAAATGGTTAAGGAAATGTTAAGGCATGATGTTATGATGTGCATGCTATCCTTTTAAGCAAAGGTGTGAAGTGATGTAAGCAAGTAAACCCTGCAAGAAATCCAAGTTATTGGATAAGGACTGTGACCAAAACCTGCAAGGAACTCATGTTGTCAGATAATAAAACTGTGCAAGTAGTTCAAGTTGAAAGCACACAAGTCATACAAATAGCCTTAGGTTTAGGCTTGCATGGGTTTTAAGGTAGTACCCTCTTGAAGTTTAGTTGGTTTCAAATTTGTCCTAGAAAAGTAACCGGGTTCTAGAGGATCTTAATATCACTGACCATCCTCCATCGGTCATGGTTTTAGCTCACGCAATCTTTTCTTGCGGCCGGAACTATCTCGAGAGTATGGTCTCAATGAGTGTAGCATCAAGTATCAACCAGTTCCCAGTTTTACACTGAGGCCGGCTATCTCACTACTTTCTAATGGCCAAGTTGGTCGATTAAAGATTCTAAGGTCAGTTAATGCTTAACGAAACCATGCAGTAGACCCGTATTCTCCTCGTTTCTCCACAAGGGTTACCGGTACAAACCAATGTGCCATATCAATATAGCTACTGCTTCAACCGTATCGGTCTACACCGTACAGTTCCTTCACAGTCTATTGCTACTTACCTAAAAAGTGTCCTCGGATCCGGGTTAGGATCTATAGTAACTGCCAAACAAAACCCTTAAAAGTAAAGCAATCAAAGCAATAAAGAGAAGCAATTATGATGAACTAGATCCTAAGGTATACCCCACTTATTCATTCCCCAGCAGAGTCGCCAGTTCTGTGATACGGTGGCAGAACCGACTATTTAATACTAGTTTGTGTTTTGCGTTTTTTATTCGCAAATTGTCGCGGTAAGCAAGAGTCGCCACCGACTTTTATTTCATCCAACAAAGGAAAAGGGAAAAGAACAGAAAAAACCTTTTTCGAGATGTTTCTGAGTACGGGGGGGGGGGGGGGGGGGGGGGGGGGGGGGGGGGGGGGGGGGGGGGGGGGGGGGGGGGGGTGGTAGATTATAGAAAGGGATGATGTTAGCATCCTTTCCATCCATGGTTTTCCATGGGCTCTTAGGTACTTGCTCATTTTGAAAACTGCTTGTGTGTGCTTTGTTTTGAAAAGTTTTGACTTGAGCAAGTACCTACTAGCATCTTCCTACTCGAAAAGATCGTTTCTATTCTTGTTTCCTTTAGACGGTGTTATCCTACTATTAGTGAGTAGGTAACCCTAGTCGTTGGATGTTTGTAAGGGTCAATTCGAAATGGGACGTACGTGTTAGAACAATGTTAGAATCTAGTACCCTATATTTAAGTTTTGATGATAACAAAGTGAAAAGATATAGTAGTTAAATATTTTATGATTGAATTATATGCTGCCTAAAATTACTATGCTCTGACTTGCAGATATGCTGATTAAAATAAGCAAGATCACGTTTTCAGCATCAGAATATGAGTTTGCACATCAGCATCAGAAGTTGCTGAATCAGAACGTCAAGATCAGATGATCAACGCTTGCACATGCTGAAGCCTGATGAACAGAACTGCGCGTAAAACACTCTGATACAGAAACAAATTAGTTCATCAGCAGCGAAGCAGAATCAGAATGAGCCAAGCCAGATCGTGCATTGAAGAAGCAACGGTACTGTGCATTGAAAGCTAATCAATACCAACGGCATCATTCTAGACAAGATCTGCTCAAAAAGGAAAGCTTGTTAATAGCATTGAATCAAGAATATTTGCTTCAACGTTCATCTTCTCAAAGTGCTATATAAACCAAGCTTTGAAGATTATCACGGCTAATGCTTCCAAACTCTCTACACGCACAAAGCTGAACAATAATCTTCACTCTACAAGTTTTGCTAAACCAACAAACTCTGATACTTTATTAGCGTTTAGCATCCTAGTATTCTAAGCTTCATTTGTGTAAACATCACAGTAGTGATATAGTTTTGTAGAAAACATTCATACACATTTGCTTATACCTTTGTAAGAAAGTGTTGCCTTGACAAACCGGATTGTGGTTTGAATCAAGAAGGTTTTAGCAGTTGCTAAAGCAGATTTGTATGCAGTTGAATATAGTGAATTAAGACCTCGTTGGAGAGAGGCGAAATCACCTTGAACGGGTGGACTGGAGTAGTTTGAGATCAAACGAACCAGGATAAAAATACCTTGTCATTTGCTTTAAGATTCCAGTTTTACAATTCAACCCCCCCCTTCTTGTGTTTTTCACCCCTTCAATTGGTATCAGAGCGCCTGGTTCTGAGCTAAAACACTTAACCGTGTCAGTACAAGATCCAGCGTCAGAAAAACACAATGGCAGGAAACAACTCTCATTTCAGCAATGACACCAATGAGGACAGAGACAGATTCAGCGGCAAACCTCCAGTCTTTGATGGAGAAAACTTTGACTACTGGAAAGACAGAATTGAAAGCTTCTTTCTAGCACATGATGCTGATCTGTGGGATATGGTGACAGATGGATACACGCACCCTGTTAATGCAACTGGTCAGAAGATTGATAGAAAATCAATGACTGATCAACAAAAGCGTGATTTCAAGAATCACCATAAGGCCAGAACCATCCTCCTCAGTGCTATCTCCTATACTGAGTATGAGAAGATCTCCAACAGAGACACAGCTAAGAACATCTTCGATTCTCTCAGAATGACGCATGAGGGCAACGTTCAAGTCAAAGAAACAAAAGCTCTGGCGCTCATTCAGAAGTATGAGGCGTTTAAAATGGAAGAATCTGAATCCATTGAAACTATGTTCTCCAGATTCCAGATTCTGGTAGCTGGTCTCAAAGTTCTGGACAAGGGATACTCTACTGCTGACCATGTCAAGAAGATAATCAGAAGTTTACCCAAGCAGTGGAGGCCTATGGTTACTGCTCTGAAGCTGGCGAAAGATCTCAACAAAATCACTCTGGAGGAACTTATAAGCTCCCTCAGAAGTCATGAGATAGAGCTGGAAGCTGACGAGCCTCAGAAGCAAGGTAAGCCTATAGCTTTAAAATCTAACAGAAAATCTGAATCTAAAGTTTTGCAGGCAGTTGAAGAAACATCTGATGGATCCTCATCAGAAGAAGACGAGCTTTCTCTTCTCTCCAGAAGAGTAAATCAACTGTGGAAGCAAAGACAAAAGAAGTTCAGGAATCCCAGAAGATCTGATCAGAACGAGTCTTCTTCCAGATACAGAAGAACAGATTCTTCCTCTGGATACAGAAGATCTGAAGGCTCCTCAGGTAGCAAGAAGCCAAATACAAAAGACATCATCTGCTACGAGTGCAATGAGCAAGGACACTACAAGAGTGACTGCCCAAAGCTTCAGAGGGAAAAGCCCAAAAAGAAGTTTGGAAGAGAGAAGAAGAAAAGTCTCATGGCCACATGGGATGACTCTGACTCGTCTGAAGCTGACTCAGAATCAGATGATGAAAGGGCGAACATAGCGCTTATGGCTAACATTCCAGATGACAGTGAAGCTTCTGACTCAGACTCAGAATCAGACACAGAAGAGGTATTTCCTAACTTCGCTGTTAATTTTACAAAGGCTGAACTTGCTGAAAGCCTAAATGAAATTCTGGAACGCTATCAGCAGATTAGAGCTAAATTCAGAGATCTGAAAAGGACTCTTGAATCTGACTCTAATAAGTCTGAGAGTCTCAAATTGGAAAACTCTGAGCTGAGAGATAAAATTTTAAAATTAGAAAACTCTTTACAAAACTCTCAGAAGGAACCAATTGCTGAAACTCCCAGCAACGCTGATGAGATCATTAAGGAGTATGATCATAGTTTCCAGAAGTTCCTTGCTAAAAGCATAGATAGAAGCAGAATGGCTTCAATGATCTATGGAGTTAGCAGAAACGGCAGGAAAGGAATAGGATACCTAGGTAAGGTTCCTACACCTAAAAATGTCATGGACTTAGTTATTAAACACACTCCTCTAAATTCACACTTTGTGTATGGTCACACACATGACATCAAATATACTAGTAGTAATCACTTTGTGAAACCAAAATTCAACCAAAGTTTTGGTAAAACTAACAAATCAGGACCCAAGAAGATCTGGGTACCTAAGGATAAAATAATACATGTTGCAGATATCTTTAGCAGCAAGTCAGAAACACCAGTCATGGTACCTGGACTCTGGCTGCTCACGTCACATGACGGGAAGAAGGCATATGTTCCAAAGCCTGGAACTTAAGCCTGGAGGCCACGTTGGCTTTGGAGGCAATCAGAGGGGAAAGATAATTGGCTCTGGAACTGTAGGTAACAGAAATCTTCCCTCTATTAATAATGTTCTGCTTGTTGATGGATTGATGCATAACCTGTTATCCATAAGTCAATTAAGTGATAACGGTTATGATATAATCTTTAATCAAAAATCATGTAAAGCTGTTAGTCAGAAAGATGGGACTATCCTATTTAATGGTAAGAGGAAAAACAACATTTACAAAATCAAACTTTCTGAACTTAAGAGTCAGAACGTAAAATGTCTTCTGTCTGTTAACAACGAGCAATGGATCTGGCACAGAAGATTGGGACATGTTAGTATGAGAAGAATATCTCAGATTAACAAACTCAATCTGGTCAGAGGACTTCCAAATTTGAAGTTCAATTCAGATGCTCTGTGTGAAGCATGTCAGAAAGGCAAATTTGCAAAACCCTCTTTTAAATCCAAAAATGTTGTTTCTACCTCTAAGCCATTAGAACTTCTGCACATTGACTTATTTGGACCAGTTAAAACTGCTTCTGTCAGTGGCAAGAAGTATGGGTTAGTAATCGTAGATGACTATAGCAGATGGACATGGGTAAAGTTCTTAAGACACAAGGACGAGTCACACTCTGTGTTTGTTACCTTCTGTAACCAAGTTCAGAATGAAAAAGATCTTAGAATCGTTAAAGTCAGAAGTGATCATGGTGGAGAATTTGAAAATAAAGATTTTGAGTCATTCTTTAATGACAAAGGCATTCTGCATGATTTCTCTTGTCCTAGAACTCCCCAACAAAATGGAGTTGTAGAACGAAAGAACAGAACATTGCAAGAAATGGCCAGAACCATGATCAACGAGACAAACGTTGCTAAGACTTTCTGGGCAGAGGCAATAAACACAGCGTGCTACATTCAGAATAGAATCTCAATAAGACCTATTCTGGAAAAGACTCCATATGAATTGTGGAAGAACAGAAAGCCCAACATTTCGTATTTTCATCCATTTGGATGTACTTGCTATATGTTAAATACTAAGAATTATTTGAACAAGTTTGATTCTAAGGCACAGAAGTGTATTATGTTAGGATACTCTGAACGCTCAAGAGGGTACAGAGTATACAATACAGAAACACAGATTGTGGAAGAATCAATCAGTGTTCGTTTTGATGACAAGCTTGACTCTGAAAAGTCAAAGCAGAATGAAAATCTTGCAGGTATAGAAATTGAATTTGCAGGTTCTGAAGACAGGTCATCAGAAGCTCTCAACACAGACACTCCTTCAACGTCTGAAAGAAGCAATGCTAGAAATCCTACAACTGCTGCTGAACAACCTCAGAAGAGATTACCCAGAAGCAGTTTGGATCACCCAGAAGAGACTATCCTAGGAAGAAAGGAAGATCCAATCAGAACAAGAGCAAGCTTCAGAAACTCTGAAGAAACTCTGATGGGACTTGTGTCTCTGATTGAACCTTCTTCTATTGATGAAGCACTTCTGGACAATGACTGGATTCTGGCAATGCAAGAAGAGCTGAATCAATTCACCAGAAACGACGTATGGGATCTCGTTCCAAGACCAAAAGGATTCAACGTCATTGGAACAAGATGGGTGTTCAGAAACAAGCTTAATGAACAAGGTGAAGTCGTCAGAAACAAGGCACGACTGGTTGCACAAGGTTATAGTCAGCAAGAGGGGATAGACTATACAGAAACCTTTGCCCCAGTCGCCAGGTTAGAATCTATCAGACTTTTAATCTCATTTGCTGTTAATAGAGGCATCACTCTGTATCAGATGGATGTCAAAAGTGCATTCTTAAATGGTTATATAGAAGAAGAAGTGTATGTTCACCAACCCCCAGGTTTTGAAAATACAAAACATCCAGAACATGTTTTCAAACTGAAAAAGTCACTGTATGGTCTGAAACAAGCTCCCAGAGCTTGGTATGAAAGGCTAAGTAACTTTCTGCTTGAAAATGAGTTCACCAGAGGGAAAGTGGACACCACTCTATTCTGTAAAACAGTTAAGAGTGACATTTTAGTCTGTCAAATTTATGTTGATGATATAATCTTTGGATCTACTAATCCTTCTCTTGGAAGAAAATTTGCTAAGTGTATGCAGGCAGAATTTGAGATGAGCCTCATGGGGGAACTGAAGTTCTTTCTAGGAATTCAGATCAATCAAACTCCAGAGGGAACTTACATTCATCAGAGCAAATACATCAGAGATCTTCTGAAGAAATTTGACCTCTCAGAATGTAAGCCATCAAAGATTCCAATGCATCCCACGTGCATTCTGGAAAGAGAAGAGGTAAGCAAAAGCGTAGAACAGAAAGTCTACAGAGGTATGATTGGTTCTCTCCTTTATCTGACTGCTTCAAGACCTGATATTTTATTCAGCGTATGTATTTGTGCTAGATTCCAATCAGATCCTAGAGAATCTCACTTAACAGCTGTTAAGCGAATTTTCAAGTATCTGAAAGGTACTACTAATCTGGGGTTGTTTTATAGAAAATCTAGTGATTACAGTTTAGTAGGCTACTGCGACGCTGATTTTGCTGGAGACAGAGTGGAACGAAAAAGTACTTCTGGAAGCTGCCAGTTTCTGGGAGAAAATCTGATCTCGTGGTCCAGCAAAAGGCAATCAACTATTGCTCTGTCAACAGCAGAAGCTGAGTACATAGCAGCAGCTGGATGTAGCACACAGATGCTCTGGATGAAAAGTCAGCTTGAAGACTTCCAGATTTTTGAGAGTAACATTCCTATTCTTTGTGATAATACTTCTGCTATTTGCTTAAGTAAGAATCCTATTTTACATTCTAGAGCTAAGCATATAGAAATAAAACATCATTTCATTAGGGACTATATTCAGAAAGGTATTTTAAACTTGAAATTTATAGATACAGACCATCAATGGGCTGATATCTTTACAAAACCCCTTTCAGAAGATAGGTTTAATTTCATTCTGAAACATCTCAGCATGAAAGTATGCCCAGAATGAAAATGCTTTAATTCCATATTCTTATCTTTCAGAATGTATTTATATTACTGTGAACTTCTGATCAATCTTCTTTCAGAAAGTTAGGACATGCAGATTGTATCAGAGGCAAGTCTAAAGATCTGAGAGTCTAATCTCAAATACAGACGTGCTGATCACTACATCAAACAAGTGTCATCCAGTCATCAGCAAATCCCTGAAGCAGAACGCGTGCACGTTTCTGAGAAGGCAAAGCGCTGATTGGGTGCATTGAGACACATGTCTGGTAACCGTTTTTAAGTATCTTTCTCAAATCCCCCAAAATCAGCAAGCATTAAATGCAAAAGTAATCACGCTTGTTAATGGCAATCATTATTTTTTTTCTCTCTCTTAAAAACTTTTTATTTTTCAAAATAATTTTTGAAAAACCTATTTAAGCACATTACTCCTCATGTTTATTCTTTACGCTTACTCATAATCTCTCAAGTATTTTCTGCATATCTCCTTCAAAACCCTAGCTTTTCTCAAATCACTCTCAAGCTTTTTGTGTGAGAACAATGGCATCCTCCAGCATTTCTGCAGGAAATCAGAAGAAAGAAACCTCTGAGCAATATCAAGCGCCTACCAGAACTCTTCTCACACCGGTCAAGAATCTTGAGGTTCTCTCTGAATTAATCATCGATTTCGAAAGTTTGAAGGATAATGGATTTGACCTAACTGCGGAAGTCAAAGCTCAAAAGTGGGAGAGGTACTTTGATAGATTGGTTGGACCAACCTTCCCAGAGCTTGTCAAAGAATTTTGGATTCACGCCAAGATTGATAAACATCTAGTCATCTCTTCTGTTATGGGAAAGAAGATAGTAATTTCTGAAGACCTCATTGCTAGGTTAATAGGTCAAAGTGGTGGTGGAGTCCGCTGTGTGGACATGGCTGATAGGTGCCCTGATATAGGTGTGGTAGCAAACTGCATTTTCACTCTTGGTTTTCCCAGCAGCAAAATCAAGGATCTGAAGGATCACTGCAGAGTGTGGGCCAAGATTGTTCTAGGCTGTTTCAATCACAGGAAGCCAACAAGCTCTCCTGACTATATAAACGTGGATCAGCAATTTCTGATCTACTTTATTGATCAGAGGGTGAAGATCAATTTGGCACACTTCCTGTTCAATCATCTGAAGACTAGTGTGAAAGAGACTAGAGAAGAAGAAAGGACCAAAAGGGACTGGATACCGTTTGGGAGGCTCATATCAGATATTCTGACAGAGAATAAGCTGATAGATTATCTGAGCGAAGCTAAAGTACTGGACAATTTTGAACCAACTGTTGGAAAACCGCTGAATGCTAAAAACCTGAAAAAGATGAAGCTGATAGACAATATCAGGAAGGAACCCAGAGCTTCTTCAACTGCTGACATCTCCAGAAGAAGAGTGCCTCTGAGTGATTTCCCAAGATTTTCTGAAACTGAACCTGATATGTTTATCAAGTACCCAGATTCTTACAAGGAAGAAGATGCAGGTTCAAAGCTGAAGATCAAAGATCTGAGTCAAGTTCAACCTGAAGTGACTCAGAAGAAGTCAAAGAAGAGGAAAGCAGAAGGATCATCTCACCAGACTCCAAAGAAACGAGGTAATTCATCTGCTGCTCCTATTTCAATTTCCTCTACTATTCCAACATCTGTTGCTCCGCCTCAAACCTCTCACAGAATTTCCATTCCAATCCCCACTATTGATGAAACCATACCAGAAGACCCTTCTGAGGCCTTACAACTCAGAAGAACCAGAATTAAAATTCCCATTAAAATTTCCAAACAACAACCAACTGTTTCCACAACACCAGCACTTGATAGAGTGCTAGCTGACATTGAGCGAGAACATGCTTCTGTTCAACCTCACCCTGAACCAGAAATTCAACCACAACCAGAACCACAACATGAACCAGAAATTCAACCACAACCAGAACCAGAACAAGAATCAGAACCACAATCACAACAACCTATCACAGAAGAACCTCTGATCCCTGAGCAATCAGAAGTTCCACCTCCTCAACCAGAAAATAATCCTCCCTCACCTCAAACAGAGTTTCATCGCTATGAAACCCCATCTCCTCATCATTCTGATCCCCACTCACCTCAACCTTCACCGCTGGCAATACAGTTGCCATGTGGAACCACCATTGTCAGACCCCAGTTACCATCATCAGAGGAATCAACACCTCCAAAAACTCCAACCACTCCAATAGACATATCCTCTGACTCTGATAACCATCCACCAAAACAAACAGCACCTCAGCACACCTCTGAAAACCAATCATCTGAAAACCCCAGCAGAACATTCATTGACTTAACAAGTCTTGAACGTCTTGCTGATTTAAGACACAAATTGGCCATTCCCAAACCAAAGCAACTAGATGTTGGCTCTGGTATTTTGGACTTTGAAACAGGTATGCTGCAGTGGATTGCTTCTCTGAAGCAAGTCTGTCCCGGGATGATCGACCCAGCTGCTTCTGATCAGCTCTGGTCACAGTTCAGAGTATGGGTTCGTTCTGAAGCACTCAAGCTGCGGGACGTCAACTATGAGCAGGCTCAACAGAACTTTAGCAAGCTGCTGAAGGAAGTTGAGAGTCAGCTGCCTCAAGAAGTTGTGCTCCCTCTGGACTCTGAATCGTGGTCTGAGAAAGAGCAAGCTGCACAGGTGCAACCTTCAGAAGAAGACAAGACTCTTCAAGAAGAAAATCCAGCAGAAGATGTAGCTGAAAGTTCTGAGAAGCCTCCTCCTGCTGAAAGTTCTCAAGCTGCCTTGGACAGGCAGGCTCTGGAAGAATTAAGGCTGAATGACTTGCGTCTACAGCAGCGGATGGAAGAGAATGATCAGAAGATGGAAGCAAGAATGAATGTCCAGGACAGCAAAATTGATACTGTTGTCACCATGGTTCAGAAGCAGAATGCAACTTCTGAAAAGATTCAAGCAATGCTGGAAAGCCTGTTCTCACGCATGCCCCCACAACCTTGAAATTTTTTATGCATGACATTCTCTATATTTTCTTCATTTTCTGATGTACTTTTGACTATGTTTTGACCGTGCTTGTGTAATGTTCTTTGCTATGAACTATTTTTAATATAATTTGTTTTTCTGATCTAAATTGTTTTAGCACATCACTAACACTTTTTGATTGCTGACAAAAAGGGGGAGAACAAGAATGATATTTAAAATCAATAACGGCTAACTAGACAGAAATTCTCAAACATTCTAACTCTATTACTTGAAATGTTTTTCTGTTTTGTTGTTAAGTCTACAGGCACAAGGAAGCTCTGAACACTATGAAGACTAAGAACTAGAAGCTCTGATCAAAATATAAAAGCTCATGTTGCTCTGATCAAATATGAAGTTCTGATATATGAAGATCTGATCGACCTAACACTCTGATCCGAAGCAAAGCTCTGACAGGAAAAGCTCTGAAGCTCTGCTTTCTGATAAGTCAAAGACTTATAATCCGATGCTCAAAGATAGAAAAAGATCTGACTCTGAAGAACACACATATCAAAGGGAAGTAACAAACTCAGGGGGAGTATCTCTTAACTCTGACTTCTCCGTACTTCTTATTCTGATACATAGATCTGATAACTTTTCACGTTATTTTTCATTTAAAATATCTAGTTTTTGTCATCATCAAAAAGGGGGAGATTGTTAGAACAATGTTTGAATCTAGTACCCTATATTTAAGTTTTGATGATAACAAAGTGAAAAGATATAGTAGTTAAATATTTTATGATTGAATTATATGCTGCCTAAAATTACTATGCTCTGACTTGCAGATATGCTGATTAAAATAAGCAAGATCACGTTTTCAGCATCAGAATATGAGTTTGCACATCAGCATCAGAAGTTGCTGAATCAGAATGTCAAGATCAGATGATCAACGCTTGCACATGCTGAAGCCTGATGAACAGAACTGCGCGTAAAACACTCTGATACAGAAACAAATTAGTTCATCAGCAGCGAAGCAGAATCAGAATGAGCCAAGCCAGATCGTGCATTGAAGAAGCAACGGTACTGTGCATTGAAAGCTAATCAATACCAACGGCATCATTCTAGACAAGATCTGCTCAAAAAGGAAAGCTTGTTAATAGCATTGAATCAAGAATATTTGCTTCAACGTTCATCTTCTCAAAGTGCTATATAAATCAAGCTTTGAAGATTATCACGGCTAATGCTTCCAAACTCTCTACACGCACAAAGCTGAACAATAATCTTCACTCTACAAGTTTTGCTAAACCAACAAACTCTGATACTTTATTAGCGTTTAGCATCCTAGTATTCTAAGCTTCATTTGTGTAAACATCACAGTAGTGATATAGTTTTGTAGAAACATTCATACACATTTGCTTATACCTTTGTAAGAAAGTGTTGCCTTGACAAACCGGATTGTGGTTTGAATCAAGAAGGTTTTAGCAGTTGCTAAAGCAGATTTGTATTCAGTTGAATATAGTGAATTAAGACCTCGTTGGAGAGAGGCGAAATCACCTTGAACGGGTGGACTGGAGTAGTTTGAGATCAAACGAACCAGGATAAAAATACCTTGTCATTTGCTTTAAGATTCCAGTTTTACAATTCAACCCCCCCTTCTTGTGTTTTTCACCCCTTCAGTACGGTCATTAAAGGTAACATGTAAGGATACCTTAGCATTTCAAAGGGACTGTCATCATATATTCGTAGGAAACATCGAGGGACAAGATCATTTCTCGTATGCAACTCGAGGGATGTTAAGGGACTATGATCTTTATGATGACTTTTAGATTGAGGGTCTTTTTTCTAAGATATTCCTACGTTCGAGAAATATGACCATTGTTTTCCGAGGCAACCAAGTGAGGCATACCCTAAGAGTGAGCATGTGCATGTGTTTGATTTCAGTTATTTAATCTTTGCACAATTAAGATGATCTACTGTTTTAATTTTCAATTAGTCTTTCCATACAATCCTATTAACATTCATCTAAGCAGTTTATAGTTTGCGGAAATTAAAATGCGAGAAATTAAAGTCCTAGCTATTACAAGGCTTTTGCAGATACATAATTATTTTGGACTGAAAATAAAGATTCAGAATTGAAATCCAAAAACTATTACATCCCGGAAGCAATTACATAATTAGAAAAAAAAACGAGAAAAGATAAATCTACGCTATTACATTGATAATGCGACCTATACAATTTTTCTAGAAATTAAAATGTAAAAAAATAAATAAAAAGAAATTAAGGAAAAATTAAAACCTAAAATTTTAAGTTAATGTTTTTGGTATTTTTTGTAGAAAATAATTTTAAGTTAATTAAAAAACCTAATTCTAACTAATTTTAATAAAAAAGTTAATTAACTTAATTTATTAATAAATGAAAAAAGCCAAAAATTCAGTTACTAACTAAAACAAAAACCTAATTCTAATTTGTTAAAAAAAGGTTAATTAAAGGGTTAATTACAAAGAAAACCTAAAACCTAATTGTTTAATAAAAAAAATGTTAACTTTGAAAAAAGTTAATTAAAACATCTAAATCCTAATTAGTTTTAATTAAAAAAAGGTTAATTTTGAAAGAAAAAAAGCTAATAAGAAAAAAAACCTAAAACCTAAAACCTAACTAATTTTAACAAAAAAAAAAGTTAGTTTTGAAAAAAAAGATTTATGTGTAATGATTAATAAGAAAGAATTAAGTTTGCCAAAAAATAGATAGGGGAAGAAACATCAATGAAAATTAGGGTTAGAAAATAAAGATAATGCAAATGTCATGGGTGGGTGATGAACCACAAATTAATTTAAAACCTAAAATTAAATTAAAAAAACCTAAAATTAGTTATTCGAGTTTAGGAGGAAAAATCAAAGGTTTGTGAAAAATGTTAAGTTTTATGAAAAAAAAAAACAGTTTTAAACAGAAAGAATAAAAATAGATAAAAGGATAAATAGAAAGGAAGAAAACCAAAACCAATATGGGTGGTTGCTGAACCCACGCCCTTAACCTTCTCAGAATGTCTGCCTTGTCATGTATTGGTGGTTGTTCTATTTTGACCTCAGTGTTCTGTAATGAACCTGTATGGGACCCTGTCTAAACTGCAGTGTTGAATTTCATGAACACATTAAATAAATTACTATATATCATGAAATACAAATAAAGCAAATATATGAAAAAAACTTAATGTTAAAACCGATATGGCATGTATGAATGATTATACCCTTTTGATCATGGAGATCAAACCAGCCTTACCCTTACTGGAGAAGTAGTGAGATGAATGCTTCTATGCCCTTTTGATCATGGAGATCAAACCAGCCTTACCCTTACTGGAGAAGTAGTGAGATGTGGGTTTATAACAAGGATGACTTGTTTGTAGTGAGATGAGGATGACTTGTTTGTAGTGAGATGGAGGTTTGTAATAAGGATTTCAAGGTTTTAGGGTTCTTGAAAGAATTTGATATTCTGACAGGGTTGTGGCAAATGTTTTTTTGTCCCCCTCCTTTGTGCGAAAAGAATGAGATTATATAATGAAAATTAGAGCAAAGGTATGGGCTTTGAATTTACAATTGGGCCTCCAATGTTCACTTGAGTCCGTCACGTTTCAGGCTAATTAGCAGGAGCTTAAATGCAATTTTTGAAGTTGAAAAGTGAAAATAAAATGTAGCTGACATCGAGAACTAACTCCTGTCCAAAAATGGGCTCAATCGGATAAACAGTGAATTACTTATGAATTTTTGAAGTTTCAGCTCAAACAAACTTATTTTGGGTTCCAGTGTCGACTCTGACACGTTCTTCAATAAAAAAACTGTTATTGATCGGAGCATAATCCGGTTTCGACTTTGGAATAAAAGTTGTATATCTCTAACTCAGTGACCTTGTGTAAAAAGATGGGCCAGATCCGATAAAAATTGACGGAGTTATGAATTTTTGAAGTTTCGACCCAGATGAATTAATATTCAGCATTCAGGATTTTCGACGCGTCACACGCACTCTGAGCAAAAAACGAAGGCCTTTTGGATACCGTTCGAACTCAATACCTCCTGTGAAAACTTAGCCAATTCAATTTGTGAAATTTTGGCGCCAGAACCAGCTCGATCCGATGAAAATCGACCAAATTATGATTTTCTGAACATAATGCAAATAAACTTCTGTCACAAATTTTTTGTACAAAAATACTTGATAAATCCGCATTTTTGAAGATCTTCTGATCGAAATTGGCTTCCATCCATGAGAGATGAAAACATAGATGACGTCAATACGGAATTTTGGCCACTGGAACAGGTTCAAAAAGAGCCACGATCTTCAAGTTATGAATTTTTTAGTGCGTAAAAACTGCACTTTCAGCATACTTTTTCACCACATTTCTTCGAGAAAACTCACACATTCGGAGACCTTCTTTAAAGAATTAAATCTTGAGCCGAACCTGAATTTGAGAATATGTTATCAGGGATATCTTAGCGAAAGAACACCTGAATATGACGCGTCGGGTTGGACTTGTGAATCTTTGAACCCCGAATCATTGCAAAATGGCGAACCGATCTTCAGCACAGAAAATACTCTATGAACATCCATTGGTGAAATAAACGTCATTTGTAACCTGAAGAAGCTTAATAAATACACTTTTATTCCACAACCATAAAACCAATAATATGCATGTATGAAAAGATGGCAAATTTTGGGGTACAATAATATGCAATGCATATGATTATTTTTACTTCATTATTTTATAATTTAAAGGGATTTAAGGTTTATAGACATATTGCAAACATCAAAGTAATAAAGCTTTTGAAATACTAAAAAAATTTATTATAATATTTCCGAAATGGATTACAAGTTTCAATGATCTCAAGTACAAGATGAAAATACAATCTAAAATCCTGAGAAATAGAACTGATGGAGATCACTCTATACGTTGGCGCTTCCCTGTAAGCCTGGAAATCTAAGCCTCCAACCTCTGGTTTTCTTCTGCATGTCTGATGGCAATCTCTTTCCAATCATCTGAATCAGGGAGTAAATGATCAGCACCTGATTGAGGCTTAGGAGAAAATAAATCCCCTTGCCTCTCCATAGACTCTATCGCTCGACTCTCAAGGATCTCAATCAAGTCATCTTTCTCCTTCAAGTCTGCTCTGTAAGAACTCTCTAAAGTTTGGAACTTGTTCTTCCAAGCATCCTTCTCTTGTTGCATCCTAACCAAAGCAAGTTGCAGCTCTTCCAGATAATCTAATAAGGGAGAAGTGGTTTTCACAAATAGATCATACATAGGTGTCTCCCGGGTATACGACATCTTTAACTGAATGGCTCTTAATCTGATCCACTGAAGATATGGCTCCAAATAAACAACATCCCTCGGTCCCAAATCCTTCCTACCCTTCTTATAGATGTGATGCTAGGCCTTCGAAATCTGCTCCCTAGCTTCCCTATGGTATTCCCCTTCCTTCAGAAAGAAACTACTCAAATGAATACTATTTGGTTTATCCCTCATTGGATAACCAAGCTATCACCGTGCAAGAACAGGGTTATAGTTAATTCCTCCCTTTGTACCAAGAAGAGGTACATTGAGGAAACTACCACAACTGTCAATAATCTCTATATCCTGGTAAACTCGATGATACCAATCAATATTCGAGTGAGCAAGTGCCATGATATTAGGAGCCCAACGGGGTTCCTTCTTGACATCCCAAAAAGCATCAGACTGAGGCATATGAGAGATAAACGACCGGTATAACAAAGGTGTGCAACATATAATCATCCCCCCATGATAAGAATTCCGAAGATGAATAGAGTAATAAGCATCACCCAACAGTGTAGGAACTGGGTTTCCAATCATGAAAATCCTAATAGCGTTAATGTCGACAAACTTGTCCACATTAGGAAATAAGAACAACCTGTAAGCAAGTAGAGCAAAGATGGCCTTAAAAGCAACTGTACTATTCATTCTTGCAAAGTAACGAGCTTTCTCCAATAAGAACTGAGCTGATAATCCTGTAATCCCTCCTTTAGTAGTCATATGGGCTTCCACCTCAAACTTCCCCAGATGAGTCAAAGCAACAATCTCATGTGGTTTTGGCTCACCCTCCAAACCAGTAAAAGGAACACTATCGGTAACAGGTAAATCAAATAGATAAGAATTCTCCTCCAGTGTAGGCATCAACTAATAGTCGAGAAAAGTAAAGCAATGATACATCAGATCATAGAACTGGACCATTGTCGAGAGAAAACCCTCCTTCATCTTCAACTTCATGAGAGGGATAATAGATCCATACTTCTTCCGAAAGTCTGCAGAACATTCGATCTCAGGAATTAGACTGATAAACTCATCTATCTTAGGATCCTTGAAACTGTATTTGCTTTCTCTTTCCAGAATCCATGGTTAGAAAGTACCTGAGATATTCACAAATAGTCAACCTTTAAATCCCTTGAAACATGGTTTCTTCAAAAGATGCTTATTAGTGCATGGATGCATAATGCAACAATCACACTTAAGATCACACATATAGGGTTCATAGGTTCAACGTCACGAGCATGAGGTAAAAGGTACTACCCATAAGGTGTTGGTCTAAAGTTATCACCTGCCGAACAAGGTTCTGGAGGTTCCCAGAGTCTACATCCTTCCTTCGGATATTACCAACTTCTCGATTAACTCGGTAATTAGTAATATTCTCAAGAAAGACTCGTCCGAGCATAGTATCGTGTGACAACTATTTCCGGATTACTCCGTCATAGCTTCTGCACTACACCTAAAAGGCCAAGATGGGTTTGGTATTCTACGGTCCTCAGTTTCAACATGCTCCCAGGTCGAAAGCAGTACTTCTTCCTGATTACTCGGTAAATGAGACTACAGTCAAAGGGGACTCCACTGAGTGGGGGATCTCATGCCTCCTTTTTTGGGATTACTCCCTCAAAGTTTATATGACTATACCGCCCATCCTATCTTATAGTTTGCCCAAGTTCGGGTATAGGACTTATGAATAATCACCAAGCACCCTAAAAACTAGGAAAATCCAGACAAACATATATACAACATATAACACAAAAAACAGTAATAACACATATACAGATATAAACAAAGACATGCTTAACCCACTTAGGGATGGACCAGTAAGAGGTCAATCTTTCCCCAGGGAAGTCGCCATTTTTCTGTAGCGGTAGAAATGTTCAAGACTAAGCCATTGGATTGACTAGACTTTATACAAATCAAAATAAAAATCGCCACCGCGCTTTATTGTTACCAAATGAATGAGAAAAAAGCGAATAACCCAAAAAGAGGGGGAAAGATTCAAGGTAAGGGGGTTGGTTATACAAAGGGAATGTATTAGCACCCTGAACATCTACGGTACTCTGTAGGAGCCTCTTTGTAAAAAATATGTATATTTTAGCTATAAAAACTGTTGTATATAAAAAGTGGATGGTGGAGGTGAGAAAAGAAATATATTTATTTTATGATTTTTTCACCCGCCGCGGTTGCGAACCTTTAGTTCCTACGTACCACCTTTCATGCAATAGGGGGTCAGGGTACATTTAGTTCCTCTTTTAAAATTTAAAACACAAATGCGTTGGTTAATTTTATGAGATAAAACATCATCGTCGTTGTTCTTGTGGAAAACATACCTACTACCCACAACCATGAGAAAGGAGAATTTGCATCATCTCAAAGTGGAGGATATGGCTTGGATTTTAAAATCAACAATGCCTCAGTCAACACCCAAGTGGAAAATATCTCTCTTCACTACATATTATAGAAGTATAGTTGTTTACATCACTACAAGGATTGACAAGAGTCTAATATTTTGAGAAAATTTTAAAGATAAAAATCCAAAATGGCAAGATGGTTTGAAATGAGATTGATTGACTTTTAGTCTTCTTACAAAAAAATGTCAAGTTATCATTAAGTTGATTGGGGTTTATTTATGAAAATGTTTTGAAAATACATGAACATAAGTCCAAGTTTATTATGAAAGTGGTTCAAGTTCAAAAACAAGAAGAGTTTTCAAAAAAAAGGGGAAGAAGATTTTTGAAATTAAAGAAGATGGGAGGAGAAGAAAGGACTATCCTAAAGCATAAGGTAAAAGCTGGGGATAAGAACCATCTAACCAACAAGAAGCCAATACTTGACATTATGAGCCAAGATAGAATTCTCATTCCTTGGATTGAAACCAAACAAGCAAAGATACTAGACCTCTTGAGAGAACTAAACTTCAAGTGTATTAAGTCTTCACAAAAATTGGGCAGAGTAACGGTTGTATACGGGTGAATTCCAGATTACAAACAGAAGGTGTAATCACAAAAAAAAACCTGCACACAAAAACAAACAAGCAACCCAATATCTTGAGGTGAACCTTAAGAACTCCAGAAAAAATAATCAGATAAGATCACAAGGTCTCCAAGGTAGGCCAAGGTTCCCAATCCTAAGTCCAAGAAAAAAGTCCCATGCTCCATAATGCCAAGAATAGTAACCAAATAGTCCAAGTACCATTAAATATTTTTAGGGTTTATGTTGATTATTAAGTATCTTAAGAAAGGAAAAGAAAAGCTCAAGTGAGCAAATTAAAAATGGCAAGAAAGTAAATGCTCAAATGAGCAAAGATGAAAATGGCATGAAATGTAAATGCTAAAAGTAAATGGTACATAAAGCATAAAAAAGAATGAAAGCAAAAGGTAAAACAAGTCAATAATTAGTGGTTAGTTGGATTACCATCTTGAAGCTTGCATTTGGAACTCATTAGAGGATTGGTAGAACCAAAGCCTCCACACAATAAGTTGCATTTTCTTTTTGTCAAGTATATCATCCATTTGGGATTCTCATAAGTACCATTTAAAGATCAACGATGTTTAAGTGATTTGCGTTGACCAAATATGTTGTAGATGCATTAGAGGATTGGTAGAACCAAAGCCTCCACACAATGAATCTCAAGGTTATTGGTTCAAAGAGATCAAATTAACATACGTGAGCTTGCAATCATAAGTTTGGGCCACGAATGATCATTTATTCGAATCGGGACAAAATTTAGCACTATGTTAAGCAATCGTAAGTTGACTTATATAGAAGTCACACCTATTTTGAGGCCGGTCAATAGCAATCTATGCACCATTTGTTTTGAGACATGATATAGAGATCATGCTCCAAAAATATCTAGTGCAATAAGAAGGGGATGAGATGAAGAGGGATGGGAAAAAAAATACACAAACCACATTTGAATTAAATTTTAATCAAACTATGATTAAAATCATTCATCCATTTTTGTGGATTTAAACTCAACACCATGGATCCAATGATGTTAATAAAGTTCATGATCCAAAATCTAACCCAAGATCAGCCAGAAAATAGTCACAAAATAATCACATTTTAATATACATAAAAGGGTTTAAAAATAATGTTTAAAAATAGAATTTAAAGAGAAAAATATCAACTATGTTCAAATTAATTAAGAAATAAAAAGTAAGACCATAGAAAAATCAAAAAAAGGCTTTAATAATTTTACAATTTTTTTGGTAATTTTTTAAAGTCAGAAACTATTTTTTAAAATTAAACTAAATGGATAAAATAAACAAAAAATGGTAAAAAATAGTAAAGTCAGAAACAAAAATAAAATAAGGTCACCATTATTTGTCACAATATCATTGGATCATTCCATAATTTTTTCAGAATTTTAAAATGTATAAAAGCATTTTTAAACATTTAAAACAAATCAAATAAGTGTAAAATTTATAAAAAATACCAAAACACAAAATTAAATTGTGAAAAAATAAAAATCAGAAAGAGAATAATCAAAAATATTTTTCGTGAATTTTTCAGATTTTTGGACTAAAAATGAATTTTCGATGATTTTTTGAAATTTAAAACAATTAAAATATAAAAATCAGAAAAAGAAAATAAAACTAAAATATGTGGACCATTGGATGAGAGTCAAAATGCGTTAGTAATCAAATCCAAGGGATCTGGAGCGTTGTGCATATCATGGTCATTAATGAATATTGTACATAATCATTAATTAAATAAAGATTTGAAAAATAGAGATGGTGCGCCTTCATTGGTTGGAAGATGACACGTTGGTCATCCTCAACCTCCAGCCATCACGAATTGCAGGTCTCTCAAACTGTAAAATCAGAAGCTCAGACCTATGCCATTCGCTTTGTCTCTTCAAGACGAAGACAACCACACCCTCGCGCCAAATTTATACAAACTGTAGCTCAAGCAATTTGGAAGGAAAGTTTTGAAAAGGGATTTGAAATTCCATGGTCAAATGTGTTTCCAGTAAAAGGTAAGTGTTGCGACTAGAACCAAGGCAATGAGAGCAACACAATGATATCAGAGTTTTGAAGAATTGATGAAGGAATCTACCTATTGAAGTTGAGTTGCAGAGCTCTGAAACTGGACTTCTATAGAGCAATATAGGGCACGATTCTTGAATGTAATTATGTGGTTAACTTCAGGGAAGATCAAGAAAGGTGAATTGATGGAAAAATTGGATTGAAAAAGGCTCGAGAATGGATTTTGAAGTTACAGAAAATTGAGTTATGGAGCAAGTTTGGCAGGGTGATTCTGGCTATCCAAGCTTGGGAAATTAAATGGGATAGTTCATGTATTTATAGGAGAAGCGAATGGGATCAAAAGGAAGAGTGAATGATGGGTTTTTGAGGGAATTCTTGCAAACCTGATGCAAGAGTGAAGTGTGCTCCAAACTTCATCAAAACTCATCCAATTCTTGCGTTTTAATGCACTAATCCACTTGGGAAAGTTGGCTAATCATGTTTAGACCCAAAACGCGTGTTAATTTGAGGTTTAGAGGTTGTAACATGAAATTCAAATTCTTAATTGTAAGGAAACTTCAATTCCAAGTTACAATTTTTGAAATTATGGCATTCTCAGCTCAAGGGGTCTTAAGGCATGATTCTTGATGCTTTGGAAAGATGAGGTTACAAGCTTTGCAATGGAAAAAGAATGGAGTTATATGGATGCTTGAGCTGAAAGTTGTGTTGAGTCAAAGTTGGAGAAAAAGAGTTGACTTTCCATACTTAGAAATATTTCAAATTCTTCATAAAAATGACCTATGATGTCTTGCATCCAAACATGGCCTTCCACTTGGAATTTTCTCTTGATCAAAAAGAAGGCATGAAGTAGATCTCTTGAATGACATTTTTAAAATTGAATCATTCAAAATCTCTAAAATTTGAGCAAGTTATGACTTGTTGAAGTTGGCAAAATTTTATGAAATGACCTATAATCTTTTGCATCTTTAAGGCAACTTCCATTGTTTCCCACTTTGCACATGAAAGAGGGCATAAATTTTACATCCTCAAGATCATTTTGGAAAAATAATGGGCTCGAGTTGATAAAAATTGACCAAGTTATGATCATTTTAAGTCACACATGGAAAATTGGGGATTCATCTGGAGGACTTGTAATCTTTCTTCTTCACCAAGTTTCTTCCACATGAAAACTCTTTGGAACTTTTGAAGTGATTTGTTGATAATCCTTTTAAGAGAAGGATGTCTTTGGAATAATTCAAAAATACCAAAAGGTGAGCAAGATATGCTCCTTTGAAGTTCAAAACCCTAGCTCCTAGATCAAGAAAATGCTTTGAAGAACTTTGACAAGCTTGAACAAAATTCTTGTACCAATATTCTTGCTTTGTGAATAGAAGTTGTTGAGGATGATAATGAGGATTCATAGCTACAAAAAACACTTCCATATCTTGAATTTTGAGAGAAATATGCTCTTGTGACCAATGGGAACATAACCTTGTCCAAACATGACAACTTCTCTAATCAACCCCTTGTACTTTTGAGTCAAATCTAATAACCTTGAAATGTGATGAACCAAAGCAACCTTGCCATGCCAATCCTTCCAAAACCAATCCAATGGTGAGGTTTGAACTTCTCAAGATATATTGACTAGGGCGTGGAAATAAACTCATGAACCCATGGAGTAACTTGTTAAATCTCATTGCCATTACCTACATGGATAGCGAGCAAGACAAGCCAACATTGCATTTTATTAGTTAAATAAAGAAATCAAAACAATATTCATGATCACAAAAGGAACATAAGTCAAGGTGCTTGGTAATCCCTCAAAAGGGCAAGACCAAATGTAGGGAGGGGAACCAAGAATCCTAGTGTGATCTTGTTGTGAATAAACCAACATGGTATGATGAAGGTATCTTAGGGACAAAAATTGGGGTACAACAGCTGCCCTTATTTAAGTTTCTTCTATCCGGAGATACGAAGGTTAAAAATCTTCATGTCGACGCGATCGAAGATACTTAAATATAAAACAATAAATTTGCTTAGGACATTGAAAGAATATACACTTTCTGCTTAGGACCAACACTCTATTGAAGAGACGACAACGTAAATCTGCAAAATAGGGTAATATGTCAACAAATATATTAACAAATGTCAATGAAAAATGACTTGCCAATTTTGGCTATGCATGATGTATGCATGAATGTATGAGTGTTATCATGCGTTTGCTGACACCACAGATATACAACATTGGGAACAACCAGGTAAAATTGCCTCGGGCACTAACAACACTTGACTAAACTTCATCCAGGATGATCATTCCAAGAAAGGTAAAGGCTAGTTGAGGAAACAAAACCTACTGCCTGCTTTAACTTTACTAAGGAGAAACATGATCTGGAGGTAGATAAATCAAAGTGATGAAATAGTACGGATACAGGGATAGAACATCCTCCTTCAGGCTTCACCGAGGAAACAAGCGTTTTCAAAAGTAACATTCCTACTGGAGATTACAAAACTGGTCTCAAGCAAAGCAGACTGACACCAAAACATCTGAACATTCATTGGGGAAATCATACTCACTTCATTGGCGAGGTTAATCATCATATTCACAATACGTCCTTCATTTGGAGAAACCAGTGACCTACGTTCTTCAAGAGCGGGTATGGTACTAATCTCTCTGGGAAAAAGAATTTCTATCGGGCCAAATGAAAACTTCACTGGAGAAAATGCGGATTGAAACTTCACATCAGGAACACTCAGAAAAGAGGAGAAATGAATCCAAACTTGACCGAGGATACCAGAACCATAAACCCAATACGGAGGAAACAACCTGAGTAGACCTTCCCAAGGGGAACAAAAACTTCTCAAAGCAACTGGAGTTTGTCCATTCTTGGGATCACCATTTTTGTTGTCATTGTTTTATCACAAATCTCAAAGTAAAAACAGATTGTAAAAATCTCCTTTTTTTTGAAAAGTCAATTTTGTTATTTAATCTTTTATTTTTTGCTTTGAAAGTTATTATCAATAATAAACGGAGTCTTTGCAAACTAAATAAAATAAGAAATACAAAGAATTGGGTAAAAGCTCAAATTTCATTAATAGAATGGTAGCCTACGAATGGCGAGACTCCATAGATGATTACAAAGTTCGGAAAATGGTAATATATACTGGAAAAGATACATTGAGATACAATGACCACTATCCCCTCTAACAACTTTTGAAATCCTGAGCATCGGCTTCTGTTGAAGTATGGTGAGGATCCAAGAAGAGTGTTGCTTCAATGATCAAATCTTGTCTGACGTAGTTACTTGCTCAGAAAGTCCCTAACTTTTGCCTAAGCTGCCCTTGTGGGTTTTCAATTAGCGGAAATTTTATTCTATTTATGTCTCTAATATTTGCCTAGACCGTCCTTTCGGGTTTTTGGCCTACTGAGACGCTCCTTTTTGCCTAAGTCGCCCTTTCGGGTTTTCAACTTAGCGAGCTGTTCTTTTATTTCTTTAGGCGAAGTATTTCTTGACTGCGTTAGCATTCATGGGACGTGGGAACTCCTCGCCATCCATATTTGCAAGAATTAATGCACCTCCAGAGAAGGCTTTCTTGACAACGTATGGGCCTTCAAAATTGGGAGTCCACTTGCCCCTAGAATCAGTGTTGAAAGACATGATCTTCCTGAGCACGAGATCGCCTTCTCTGAATTCACGATGTTTGACCTTTTTATCAAAAGATTTCTTCATTCTTCTCTGATATAACTGGCCATGACACAAAGCTGCCATTCTCTTCTCCTCAATCAAATTAAATTGGTCAAACCTGTTCTGGACCCATTCAGCCTCTGGCAACTTGGTTTTCATTATCACACACAGCGAGGGAATCTCTACCTCGACAGGGAGTACATCTTCCATTCCATACACCAGGGAGAACGGGGTTGCTCCCGTTGAAGTGAGGACATATGTTCGATATCCATGCAAAGCAAAAGGAAGAATTTCATGCCAATCCTTATAAGTAACAACCATTTTCTGGATAATTCTCTTGATATTCTTATTAGCAGCTTCAACAACCCTATTCATCTTAGGCCTGTATGGAGATGAATTGTGATGGACAATCTTGAATTCTTCGCACAGTTCTGTCATCATCTTGTTGCTCAAATTTGATCCATTATTAGTGATAATCCTGCTTGGCACACCATACCGACATATAAGGTTATTCTTAACAAAGCTCATAACCACCTGCTTAGTAACATTGGCATATGAAGCAGCCTCGACCCATTTGGTGAAGTAATCAATTGCTACCAAGATAAAATGGTGCCCATTCGAAGCTTTGGGTTCTATCATTCCAATCATGTCAATACCCCACATAGAGAAAGGCCACGGTGAGGAAATCACATTGATAAGTGTAGGAGGCACATGGACCTTGTCTGCATAAATCTGGCATTTATGACACTTCTTTCCAAACTTATAACAATCAGATTCCATTGTCAACCAATAGTAACCTGCCCTTAGCATCTTTTTAGCCATTGAATGTCCATTGGCATGAGTGCCAAATGAACCTTCACGAATCTCATGCAGCAACATGTCTGCTTCGTGTCTATCCACGCATCTGAGCAAGACCGTGTCATAATTTCTCTTGTATAACACATTTTCATTGAGGAAGAAACTGCCAGCCATACTTCTCAGTGTCTTTCTATCTTTCTTTGATGCACTGATCGGGTATTCTTGAGTCTGAAGAAAATGCTTGATATCATGATACCAAGTTTTTTCATCCGCTACCTCCTCTGTTGTAAACACATGAGCGGGCATATCCATCTGTCGAACCGCAATTTAGGGTATATCATTCCAAGTATTCACTTGGTACATAGAAGCCAGAGTTTCCAGAGCATCCGCCATTTGATTTTCATCTCTAGGGATGTGATGGAATTCAACTTTATTGAAGAATGGTAATAATCTTATAGCATAATCTTTGTAAGGGATCAAGACGGGGTGACGAGTATCCCATTCTCCTTTAACCTGATTTATTACCAAAGCTGAATCACCATACACATCGAGAATTTTAATTCTGAGATCAATAGCTTCTTCGAGACCCATGATGCAAGCCTCATATTCTTCCATATTATTAGTACAATCGAATGTTAACCTTGTAGTAAAAGGAATGTGCGGTCCATGAGGAGTGACAATCACAACACCAATTCCTTTACCATAACCATTCACAGCTCCATCAAATATCATACTCCAACGAGATTCAAGGTCAGGTCCTTCCCCAGGCAACGACTCATCATAATCCTTCACTTTCAAGAACATCAGATCCTCCTTGGGGAATTCATATTCTACAGACTGGTGATCCTCCACTGGTTGGTGAGCAAGATAATCTGCCAACACACTACTTTTAATAGCTTTTTGAGTGCGGTATTCGATATCGTATTCAGATAACAACATCTGCCAGCGGGAAATTCTTGCAGTAAGAGCAGGTTTTTCAAAAATGTACTTGATTGGATCCATTTTGGAGATCAACCAAGTGGTGTGATTCAACATATACTGCCGCAAACGCTTTGCCACCCAGGCCAAAGCACAACATGTTTTTTCCAGCATGGAATACCGCGACTCATAATCAGTGAATTTTTTACTGAGATAATAGATGGTGAACTCCTTCTTCCTTGCTTCATCCTGTTGTCCCAGAATACACCCATGGATTTATCTAACACTGTCAGATACATAATCAACGGTCTTCCTTCTACAGGAGGGAGCAAGATAGGAGGTTCAAGCAGATATTCCTTAATACTCTCAAATTCCCTTTGGCAGTCATCCGTCCACACACAACCTTGATATTTCTTTAACAACTTAAATATCGGTTTGCATGTTGCAGTCATATGGGAAATGAATCTGGAAATATAATTCAAACGCCCGAGGAAGCCTCTGACTTGCTTTTCAGTTCTTGGCGCTGACATCTCTTGAATTGCCTTGACCTTATCAGGGTCAACTTCAATTCCTTTCTGGCTAACAATGAAACCCAGCAATTTCCTTGATCGAACACCTAAGGTGCATTTATTTGGATTCAAGTGGAGACTATACTTCCTCAAACACTGAAACAGCTTCAACAAATCTTCTATATGCCCTTCTTCAGTCTGGGATTTGGCAATCATATCATCAACATATACTTCAATTTACTTGTGATAAACGTTGTTTTTTCCATGTCCTCTGGAGCCATTCTTATTTGATTATATCCGGAAAATCCGTTCATGAACGAGAATACTTTGAATTTTGCTATGCTATCCACTAGCATATCAATGTGTGGCAATGGAAAATCATCTTTTGGACTAGCTTTATTTAGATCTCTGTAATCTACGCACATGCGGACTTTTCCTTCTTTTTTCGGTACTGAGACAATATTGGCAATCCATTGAGGATACACTGACGTCACAAGAAAACCAACATTAATCTACTTTAGAACCTCCTCTTTGATCTTTACTGCCATATCTGGGTGAGTTCTTCTCAACTTTTGTTTAATTGGCGGACACTCTGGCTTCAACGGCAAACGGTGCTCGACAATATCTGTATCTAGACCGGGCATATCTTGGTAAGACCAAGCAAAAATATCCACATACTCTTTCGACAACTCAATCAACCTGCTCTTCACATCAGGATGCAGCAATGCTCCAATCTTGACTTCCTTCGGATCTTCTTCTGACCCCAAATTGATCACTTCCAAATGCTCTTTATACGGCTGAATGGTATTTTCCTCATGCTAAAGCAACCGTGAGACCTCTTCTAGAATCTCATCATAATCTTCTTCTTCAGCCCCATACACATGACATTTAAAGTTGGGAGAGGGTGCAGGGTCATTGTATTCAACGAGTTTTTAATTAATCTGCACATATGATTTGTGATTGCATTTAGAAACTGACACATATAACAAGTGATCATGCGGATTGAATTTCAGTTATTATTTATTTTAAAAGGTTTTTTCTGATTACCATTTTCCAAGAAAAAGCAGAAAAAATAAAGACATAATTTGGGAAACAAAGACAACTTTTATTATTAATCTTAACAGTCACAGCAAACAGATAAGCCCTACAACATTAATACTTCCACCTTAGGCAGAGTGAAAGCTTTTCAAAAGAAAGATTAACAAATCAAATTACTTTGAAACATGTATGCAAGAGGAAACATCAATGGTGATCCAGTTCTGGACCCTGACTCTGTGCGTCACATAATTCGGCATTTCCTGCTCTGCTTCATCCTCCACAATGGCGTTCATCCTAGAAACAGTCGGATGAAGATAGCCTCCACTACAGAAAATGTCTTGATACCTTCCTGCAGGAGACTTCGTTTTGATGCCCTTACCTTTGTCATTCTTCGAAGAGAACCATAAGCCAATTCTATTCTTGTTTACATGTGGATCCATAATTCATCCCCAAACTTCACTATGACCATTACGCACAACCTGTTGCGCGTCCTTAAGCGAAACCATGGAATTCTCATTTCCTCTTATGTTATCAATGGATAAGGCTTGGAACTGAGTTCCAACAGCAGCTTCATCCGCCTCTACAATACTGAAAGAGGACAAATGAGATATCAACAATACCTGCTCCCCATTTATGATCACCACTTTCCCTTCACGTACAAACTTTAGCTTCTGGTGCAAAGTTGAAGTGACAGCCCCTACTTCATGTATCCACGGTCGTCCTAGCAAACAACTGTAAGCAGGAACAATGTCCATGACCTGGAAAGTTGTCTGAAACAAATGTGGTCCAATATGGATAGTTAAGTCCACTTCACCGATGACAGATTTCCTTGACCCATCAAACACTTTCACAATGATGCCACTAGGGCGCATAGGCGTTCCTTGATATTTCAACTTCATAAGGGTACTTCTGGTATAACATTCAACTTTGATCCATTATCAATCAGCACATTGGATAGTGAATCATTCTTGCAGTTCGTAGAGATGTGGAGGGCCAAGTTATGATTCCTCCCTTCATCTGGTAATTCATAATCGCAGAAACTCAAGTTATTACACGATGTAATGTTTCCTATTACGCTGCTGAATTGATCTATTGGAATATCACTCTCCACAAAAGCTTGGTCTAGTACCCTCATCAAGGATTCTCTATGAGCAGAGGAATTCATCAATAAAGCTAAGATGGATATTTTTGAAGGAGTCTGCAGTAGCTGATCTACAATTCTGTATTCGCTCGTCTTAATTATCTTCAAAATATCATCTACTTCTTTCTCTAACGTAGCTCCGCTAGTCTATCCCATAGCCTTCTTAGGTTCATCATTCTCAACATCTTTCTTTCCAGCATCAACATCTTTGCGAACAACCAGTGTAAACACACGACCGCTACGGGTCACCCTGCTATTTTCGGCTATATTTCCAACATCAGGCATTGGTTGGATATGAACCTCCACACCATCCTCCAAGATTGTAGCATTGTATTTGTAAGGCACAACCTTATCTGATTTGTAGGGGATAGGACCTGGCAAAATAATTACCAATGGGGTAACAGCTGGCTTGCTATGATACTCCACTTCAAAATGGGTGGGTGCACCAAAACAAGGCACAATGACGTTTACCCCTTCTTCAATGCAATCAGTCATTAATGAGTCATTTCTGGAAAACAAATCTTCGTCTGAAGAGAAATACTCATCCACGGAGGCATACTCCTCCTCTGACTCTTCTTTTGTTAAACAAACCTCAATCATATCAACTTCATGGTAATCATCCCTCTGATCTGTGATCTTGATAGTTCCATTATCTAACAACAACTGAACACCCTTCTTCACGATTGAACACCCTCGGGGGTCTCGACATCAAACTATGCAAGATCCATATTGGTGTTCCACCTGACCAGCCATATGGCTGAAGGTAGCATGCAACTACACGAGGTCCTCATTCATATACTCCACATCAAAAATTCTGAACTCACCTGGACATCCAGAAACTATATTCACTTCCTCTTCATACTCTGCCCTAGGCCTGATTATGTGGATGAGGCCTTCATCCATCATCTCTTGTAAATCAACCTTTATCTTATCGCAACCCTGTATGTCTGTACTGCAAATAGAATAACCGGCATGGTCTGCGTGCATTTTCACCAAATCTCCTCTAACTTGATTAATATCAAAAATCCGGAAGTCGCCTGGACACCCGGCCACCATATTCACAGCATTTACTCCCCATGCTTGGGTAGAGGATTATCTTTCACATTAGGTCCCACGTATTTGAAAGATAGAACACCATACTTTACCAATTTTTGCACCTCAGTCTTTAAAGGATAACAATTCTCAACATTATTCCCTAGTGCTCCTTGATGAAAAACACATGTTTGGTCTGCCTTGTAATACCAAGGCAATGGGAAAAGAACGAATAACCCAAAAAGAGGGGGAAAGATTCAAGGCAAGGGGGTTGGTTATGCAAAGGGAAGGTATTAGCACCCTGAACATCTATGGTACTCCGCAGGAGCCTCTTTGTAAAATCTGTATATTTTGGCTATAAAAATTGTTGTATATAAAAAGTGGATGGTGGAGGTGAGAAAAGAAATATATTTATTTTATAATTTTTGCACCCGACGCGGTTGTGAACCTTTAGTGCCTACGTACCACCTTTCGTGCAATAGGGGATTAGGGTACACGTAGTTCCTCTTTTAAAATTTGAAACACAAATGCGTTGGTTAATTTTATGAGATAAAACATCATCGTCACTGTCCATGTGGAAAACATACCTACTACCCACAACCATGAGAAAGGAGAATTTGCATCATCTCAAAGTGGAGGATATGGCTTGGATTTTAAAATCAACAATGCCTCAGTCAACACCCAAGTGGAAAATATCTCTCTTCACTACATATTGTAGAAGTATAGTTGTTTGCATCACTATAAAGATTGACAAGAGTCTAATCTTTTGAGAAAATTTTAGATAAAAAGCCAAAATGGCAAGATGGTTTGAAATGAGATTGATTGAATTTTAGTCTTCTCACAAAAAAATTTCAAGTTATCATTAATTTGATTTGGGTTTATTTATGAAAATGTTTTGAAAATACATGGACATAAGTCCAAATTTATTATGAAAGTGGTTCAAGTTCAAAAACAAGAAGAGTTTTCAAAAAAAGGGGAAGAAGATTTTTGAAATTAAAGAAGATGGGAGGAGAAGAAGGGAATATCCTAAAGCATAAGGTAAAAGCCGGGGATAAGAACTATATAACCATGAATAAGCCAATACTTGACATTATGAGCCAAGATAGAATTCCCATTCCTTGGATTGAAACCAAGCAAGCGAAAATTGGGCAGAGTAACGGTTGTATATGGGTGAATTCCAGATTACAAACAGAGGGTGTAATCACAAAAAAAAACCTGCACACAAAAACAAACAAGCAACCCAATGTCTTGAGGTGAACCTCAAGAACTTCAGACAAAATAATCAGATAAGATCACAAGGTCTCCAAGGTAGGCCAAGGTTCCCAATCCTAAGTCCAAGAAAAAAGTCCCATGCTCCATAATGCCAAAGATAGTAACCAAATAGTCCAAGTACCATTAAAGATTTTTAGGGTTTATGTTGATTATTAAGTACCTTAAGAAAGGAAAAGAAAAGCTCAAGTAAGCAAAGTAAAAATGGCAAGAAAGTAAATGCTCAAATGAGCAAAGATGAGAATGGAATGAAATGTAAATGATAAAAGTAAATGGTACATAAAGCATAAAAAAGAATGAAAACATAAGGTAAAACAAGTTAATAGTTAGTGGTTAGTTGGATGCCCATCTTGAAGCTTGCATTTGGAACTCATTAGAGGATTGGTAGAACCAAAGCCTCCACACAACAAGTTGCATTTGCTTTTTGTCAAGTATATCATCCATTTGGGATTCTCATAAGTACCATTTAATGATCAACGATGTTTAAGTGATATGCATTGACTAAAGGTGTTGTAGATCCATGTTGTACCCCAAAATTTTCCCTCCCATATTCTTCAAGATTTGCCAAGTCAAAGCTCTAAAATCTCCTCAAGGTTTGCACAGTTCAAGAGCCTCCTAACAGTCAAAAACTAGGGTTTTGGTTCTGGCTAAGTAATTGAAGTTTCCAAGGGTCCAATCAAGTCCCACATGCCTACAAACATGGTCAAGCATCCTCATACCAAGTTTCAATACTTACAGCTTAAAATTGCACAGTCAAAAACCTTAATTGCACTACAGTCAACTGTAGGGGCAAAATGGTCATTCGACGGTCAAAAGTTCAAATTTTTGGTCAACATCTCATTTTTAAGCCACAAACATCATTTGATCAATTCTTGATCATGATTCTCAAAGTTTGGATCAAAAAGTCTCAAGATGCAAAAGTTTCCATATTTGGACAGTTGAAAAAGTCAACTGTAACTTGACCAGGGTATAACTTCCACATGGATTATCAGAAAATTTCCATCCAAAGCTCATTTTGAAGATAAAGACATTTCCTACAACTCCTCTTCATACTTCAAGTCCAAGAAATGCTCTCACAAAAAGTTATCAATTTCAACATTATAGGTCATTTTCAAAAGTCAACAAAAAGGGACTTTAAGTCAAAGGCCATAACTTGAGATTGGTAAATCAAAATGACATGGGACCAAAGGAATTGGTTAGAGGACTCAAAGACCTTTCCAAAATGTCCAAGAACATGATCAAAGCTTAAAATATGAGCAAGATATGCCTTGTGGAAGTTGGGAAATTTTTGGGTATTTTGAAAAGTCAACATTGCTTCAAAATTCTTAAAAATGCTAATGGGCCTCTTTTCCTTCCAAAATCCATCATCCAAAACATGTGCACGACCATTTGGCCCAAAGGGAAGTTTTTCATCACTTTTATTTATTTATTTGGATTTTTAATTATTAATAATTCATTTAATTAAAATAAATAGGTGAAAAATGCTAAACCTAATGTTTTAAATCTTTTTGTGCATGGAATAGGTTCAATATTTCGTGCATGATCAGATATGGAAGGAATTGAAGTGATTGGCCATGATTTGTACCAAATAGGCATGAAGAAATATTGGAAAAGATTCTTGAAAATCAAATCTTGAAAATCATGAATGCAAAGGTTTTTGTTTGGTTTCTTTAACCTAAATCATTCACACATAAATACATAGTGCAAACCTAATGCAAAGAAGGTCCTAGCTGCGCCAGAAAAGCATAGAGAAACTTGAGTTTTTGCCCAAAAAATTGGAAACTGAAAACTAGGTTACAGGTCGATTCAAGCAAAAAGACTTGTTCCATCACCTTCCTGAGGCTTCAAGGAAGGTTTTCAAATCAAAACCAACCATCCTAACACCAAGAAACGTGAGAATGATGGTGACCTGTACAGAAAATATTTTACATTCTTGCATCTCGATTCATGCATCTTTAGCAATTTTTAACATTTGATTTATGTTCATTGTTTAATTCTGAAGCTAACTATACAATTTAATTGAGTTTTCATGTACTATACGCGATTCCACCATTGATACAGGCTAGGGTTCCTTGAATTCTAAATTGGGCGTTTCCAAATTTGGTAAAATTAGGACATGCCAACACCATGAATGAAACCAGCAGGCTTGGACGATTTGGAAACGACCCTCGCGCCTAATTTATGTGACCGGACGGCCTAATCGCTATTATCAAATCAAGCATGTTTTGGGGGGGGTTCAAAACCCCCACTAACCATCTTTTGTTTCAGGGAAAATACAAACCACGAAGAAGATGATGAAGTGGAAGGCAGCGATTGGTTCATTCAAAATTTCGCGTGAAAAAGACACCAACGCTTTGTTTTATTTTATATTAATTGATTGTTATTCAGTATACAACGCGTGTAGAGTGCTTCAGTGGCAAGGCTTGGTAGTGGTAATCTTCAGGACCTGGGTTCGATCCCAGGTCCCCACCCCTTCCATATTATTTTTCATTTAATGCTTGTGTACAATTTCAGTGCTAGGGTGCATCATACTCTCCACATCCAGGCCTGCCACGCACATGCTAAGATCAATCCAAGGGCAATCGTTGGAAGAATATCATGGACATGAGTCAAAGGTGTTACACGCTGGCACGAGAAGTCAACCAGGCTAAAGCTATTGGGCCTGGATTTCTAAGATCTCACCTCCCAATTGGGGACAGACCCCCTAGGTTTGCAATATTCTTTTCATTATTTTTTTATTTTGATTCAATTGTTTCTTTTATTTATTAATTCCTTTAATTTAATATTTTCATTAAAAAAAAATATAAAAAAACAATATAAAATCAGAAAAAGACAAAAATAAGTATTTTTATTTAATTAATATATTTTTTTGTAAATAAATATTGTTCATTAATTTTAGCTATTAAATTAGGTTTAATTCAAGCATTTTCTTAATTAACTCAAAAATTTGTAGAAATTAGGTTTAATTATTTTAATTACTTTTATTCTTTTTTCACCATTATTAATAATCAAATATTATTTATTTTTGTAATTAAATTACCATGTAAGTAATTAGGTTAATTTAGGTTTAACTTTAATATTTTTCTTAATAAATAAAAAATTAGGATTAGGGTTAATTTCTCAATTTAATTCAATTTCATTAAAGTCATAAAATACAAAAATACCAAAAATAATTCCCTTTCATTTTAATTTTCATTAATCTAATCATTTAATTTAATTTCGCAAAAAGGGTCCAACGCCCTCGTTTCTAATTTTAATTCAATTCGCGTATTTATTTCTTTTTCTTTTAATTATTTATGTACCTCTCTCAAAGTCGTGTAAACTTAATTTCTCGCACTTTACTTTATTTCTTTTCTGTCAAATCGGGTCCTGGAAATTTTGGCGATGTGGACCCGCGCCTTTGTAATAGCTTAGAATTTTACCTTTCTCGCAATCTTTAACTGTTAACAAATGCATGCAAGAATGAATGATAAAATAAAAACAAACGCATAGATCACTTTGACATGAACAAGATAAAATATCTGAATCTGACGCACGAATCACACACCACCCCTAGGGTACGCCTCACTGTTGCCTTGCCTCGAAAGGTGATCGTCGAGTAGAGGATGTCTTAGTAAGTCCTCATGATCCGGGAACCTGGCATGAGGGTCGCTTCTAAGGTGTCTTCCCATTGCTCTGGTGATCACCATGTCCCGAACCTCGAATTGGCCCGAACACCTCCAACGGTGGTGCTACCTACCTCTCAATGGTGGGATGGCACTACTTTAAAGGACATTTACACAGACGAATTCCTTAGGGTAGGTAGGTTCTCGTGGATACTTGCTCTAAATCTCAAAACAAATTCAAAAATACTTTTCACACCAACACATTTTCAAAAAGCTTTCGAAAGCAATTTTTCAAACACTCTTGAGGACTGATACAAGAGTCGAACTGGAATTTTCAAAGAAACTTTTTTAAACCCACAGTTGAAAAGCAAACAATACATTTTTGAAAACACAAATGAGCAAGTATCTAAGAGCCCATGGATAACCATGGATAGAAAGGGTACTAACACCTTCCCTTTCTATAACCTACCTCCCGAACCGAGAGCAATCTCTTTAAGGAATTTTTCTGTGCTTTTGTCCTTTCCATTTGGAGAAAATAAAAGACGGTGGCGACTCTTGCTTCCGCGACATTTCGTGAAACCAGCGTTAAACAGTCAGTTCCAGATCCACCAATCACAATCCATTAGAGGATTGGTAGAACCAAAGCCTCTACACAATGAATCTCAAGGTTATTGGATCAAAGAGATCAAATTAACATACATGGGCTTGCAATCATAAGTTTGGGCCACGAATGATCATTTATTCGAATCAGGATAAAATTTAGCGCTATGTTAAGCAATTGTAAGTGGACTTATATAGAAGTCGCACATATTTTGAGGCCGGTCAATAGAAATCTATGCACCATTTGTTTTGAGACATGATATAGAGATCATGCTCCAACAACATCTAGTGCAATAAGAAGGGGATGAGATGATGAGGGATGGGGAAAAATACACAAACCACATTTGAATTAAATTTTAATCAAACTATTATTAAATTATTCATCCATTTTTATGGATTTAAACTCAACACCATGGATCCAATGATGTTAATAAAGGTTATGATCCAAAATCTAACCCAGGATCAGCCAGAAAATAGTCATAAAATAATCACATTTTAATATACATAAAAGGGTTAAAAAATAATGTTTAAAAATAGAATTTAAAGAGAAAAATATCAATTATGTTCAAATTTTAATCAAGAAATAAAAATTAACACCATAGAAAAATCAGAAAAATGCTTTAATAATTTTACAATTTTTTTGGTAATTTTTTAAAGTCAGAAACTATTTTTTAAAATTAAAATAAATGGGTAAAATAAACAAAAAATGGTAAAAAATAGTAAAGTCAGAAACAAAAATAAAATAAGGTCACCAGTATTTGTCACAATATTATTGGATCATTCCATAATTTTTTCAGAATTTTAAAATGTATACAAGTATTTTTAAACATTTAAAACAAATCAAATAAGTGTAAAATTTATAAAAAATACCAAAACATAAAATTAAATTGTGAAAAAATTGAAATCATAAAGAGAATAATCAAAAATATTTTTCATAATTTTTTCAGATTTTTTGGACTAAAAATGAATTTTCTATGATTTTTTGAAATTTAAAACAATTAAAATATAAAAATCAGAAAAAGAAAATAAAAGTAAAATATGTGGACCATTGGATGAGAGTTAAAACGCGTTAGTAATCAAATCTAAGGGATATGGCGTGTTGTGCATATCATGGTCATTAGTTAATATTGTACATAATCATTAATTAAATCAGGATTTGAAAAATACAGATGGCGTGCCTTCATTGGTTGGAAGATGACACGTTGGTTATCTTCAACCTCCAGCCATCACGAATTACAGGTCTCTCAAACTGTAAAATCAGAAGCTCGAACCTACGTCATTCGCTTCGTCTTTTCAAGACGAAGACAACCACACCCTCGTGCCAAATTTATACAAACTGTAGCTCAAGCAATTTGAAAGGAAAGTTTTGAAAAGGGATTTGAAATTTCATGGTCAAAACGTGTTTCTAGTAAAAGTTAAGTGTTGCAACTAGAACCAAGGCAATGAGAGAAACACAATGATATCAGAGTTTTAAAGAATTGATGAAGGAATCTACCTATTGAAGTTGAGTTACAGAGCTCTGAAACTGGACTTCTATAGAGCAATATAGGGCACGATTCTTGAATATAATTATGTGGTTATCTTCACGGATGATCAAGGAAGGTGAATTGATGGAAAAATTGGATTGAAAAAGGCTCGAGAATGGATTTTGAAGTTACAAAAAATTGAGTTATGGAGCAAGTTTGGCAAGGTGATTCTGGCTATCCAAGCTTGGGAAATTGAATGGGATAGTTCATGTATTTATAGGAGAAGCGAATGGGATAAAAAGGAAGAGTGAATGATGCGTTTTGGAGGGAATTTGTGCAAACCCGATGCACGAGTGAAGTGTGATCCAAACTTCATCAAAACTCATCCAATTCTTGCGTTTTGATGCACTAATCCACTTGGGAAAGTTGGCTAATCATGTTTAGACCCAAAACGCGTGTTAATTTGAAGTTTAGAGGTTGTAACATGAAATTCAAATTCTGACATGTAAGGAAACTTCAATTCCAAGTTATAATTTTTGAAACTATGGCATTCTCAGCTCAAGGGGTCTTAAGGCATGATTCTTAATGCTTTGGAAAGATGAGGTTACAAGCTTTGCAATGGAAAAAGAATGGAGTTAAATGGATGCTTGAGCTGAAAGTTGTGTTGAGTCAAAGTTGGAGAAAAAAAGTTGACTTTCCATACTTAGAAATATTTCAAATTCTTCATCAAAAATGACCTATAATGTCTTGCATCCAAACATGGCCTTCCACTTGGAATTTGATCTTGATCAAAAAAGATGGCATGAAGTAGAGCTCTTGAATGACATTTTGAAACTTGAATCATTCAAAATATCCAAAATTTGAGCAAGTTATGACTTGTTGAAGTTGGCAAAATTTCATGAAATGACCTATAATCTTTTGCATCTTTAAGGCAACTTTCATTTATTTTCCCACTTTTCACATGAAAGAATGCATAAAGTTTACATCCTCAAGATCATTTTGGAAAAAGAATGGGCTCAAGGTGATAAAAATTGACCAAGTTATGATCATTTGAATTCACACATGGAAAATTGGGGATTCATCTGGAGGACTTGTAATCTTTCTTCTTCACCAAGTTTCTTCCACATGAAAACTCTTCGGAAATTTTGAAGTGATTTGTTGATAATCATTTGAAGATAAGGATGTATTTGGAATCATTCAAAAATACCAAAAGGTGAGCAAGATATGCTCCTTTGAAGTTCAAAACCCTAGCTCCTAGATCAAGAAAATGCTTTGAAGAACTTTGACAAGTTTGAACAAAATTCTTATACCAATATTCTTGATTTGTGAATAAAAGTTGTTGAGGATGATAATGAGGATTCATAGCTACCAAAAACACTTCCATATCTTGAAACATGAGAGAAATATGCTCTTGTGACCAATGGGAACAAAACCTTGTCCAAACATGACAAATTCTCCAATCAACCCCTTGTACTTTTAAGTCAAATCTAATAACCTTGAAATGTGATGAACCAAAGAAACATTGCCATGCCAATCCTTCCAAAACCAATCCAATGGTGAGGTTTGAACTTCTCAAGCTATATTGACTAGGGCGTGGAAATAAACTCATGAACCCATGGAGTAACTTGTTAAATATCATTGCCCTTACCTACATGGATAGCAAGCAAGACAAGTCAACATTGCATTTTATTAGTTAAATAAAGAAATCAAAACAATATTCATGATCACAAAAGGAACATAAGTCAAGGTGCTTGGTAATACCTCAAAAGAGCAAGACCAAATGTAGGGAGGGGAACCAAGAATCCTAGTGTGATCTTGTTGTGAATAAACCAACATGGTATGATGAAGGGATCTTAGGGGCAAAAATTGGGGTACAACAATGATTGTCAAATCACAGACCGAAGAAGAGCATGTGGATGATTTGTTGAAGTTATTCCAGCGTTTGAGGAAGTATCATCTCCGCTTGAATCCAAATAAATGCACTTTCGGTGTCCGATCAGGGAAGTTGTTAGGTTTTATTGTTAGCCAGAAAGGGATTGAAGTTGGCCCAGATAAGGTCAAAGCAATCCAAGAAATGTTTGCGCCAAGGACTAAGAAGAAAGTTAGAGGCTTTCTTGGACATCTAAATTATATTTCCATATTCATCTCCCACATGACCACAAGATGTGAACCGATCTTTAAGTTTCTAAAGAAAGATCAAGGTTGTGTATGGAAAGAGGATTACCAGAGGGAATTTGAAATTATCAAAGATTATATGCTTGAACCTCCTATCTTTCTCCCTCCCATTGAAGAAAGACCATTGATCATGTATTTGAATGTGTTGGATAGTTCTATGGGATGTATTTTGGGACAACAAGATGAAACAGGAAGGAAAGAATATGCCATATACTATCTTAATAAGAAATTTACTGATTGTGAGTCACGGTATTCTATGTTGGAGAAGACATGTTGCGCTCTGGCCTGGGCGGCAAAGCGGTTGCGATAATATATGTTGAATAATACTACTTGGTTTATTTCCAAAATGGATCCAATTAATTATATTTTTGAAAATCCTTCTCTCACCGGGAGAATTTCCCGTTGGCAGATGCTATTGTCTGAATATGATATTGAATACCGCACTCAGAAGGCTATAAAAAGAAATATGTTGGCGGATTATCTGGCTCACCAACTGGTTGGTGATTATCAGTCTGTTAAATATGATTTCCCTGATGAGGATGTTATGTTTCTAAAAGAGAAAGATTATGATGAATCGTTGCCCGGGGAAGGTCCTGATCCTGAATCCCAGTGGGATATGGTATTTAATAGAGTTGTGAATGCTTATGGGAAAGTAATTGGTGTTGTGGTTATCACTCCTCATGGATCATACATTCCTTTTACTGCAAGGCTGACGTTTTATTGTACCAATAATATGGCAAGGTATGAGGCTTGTATCATGGGCCTCGAGGAGGCCATTGATCTCAGAATCAAGGTTCTAAATGTGTATGGTGATTCGGCTTTGGTTGTTAATCAGATTAAAGGAGAATGGGATACTCGTCACCCTGGCTTGATCCCTTACAAAGATTATTGTAGAAGACTATTACCCTTCTTTAACAAAGTTGAATTCCATCATATTCCAAGAGATGAAAATCAGATGGCAGATGCTTTGGAAAATCTGGCTTCTATGTATCAAATTAATACTTGGAATGATGTGCCTCGTATTACGGTATGACGTTTGGTTAGACCGAGTCATGTGTTTACAATAGAGGATGTGGTAGATGAAAAACCTTGGTATTTTGATATCAAGCATTTTCTTCAGACTCAAGAGTACCAGGTTGGTGCATCTAACAAGGATAGAAAGACATTGAGAAGGCTAGAGGGCAAATTTTTCCTCAATAAAGATGTATTGTATAAAAGAAATCATGACATTGTCTTGCTCAGATGCATGGATAGACACGAAGCAGACATGTTGATGCATGAGGTTCATGAAGGTTCATTTGGTAACCATGCCAATGGACATTCAATGGAGAAAAAGATGCTCAGTGCAGGTTACCATTGGCTGACAATGGAGTCTGACTGTTACATATTTACAAGGAAGTGCCATAAATGTCAAATTTATGCTGATAAAATTCATATACCTCTGACGCTTCTCAATGTTATTTCTTCCCCATGGCCTTTCTATATGTGGGGTATTGACATGATTGGAATGATTGAACCAAAGGCGTAAAATGGGCATCGTTTTATCTTGGTGGAAATTGATTATTGAACCAAATGGGTGGACGCAGCTTCATATGCTAATGTCACTAAACAGGTAGTAGTGCGTTTTATCAAGGACAACCTCATATGTCGGTATGGTTTGCCTAGTAGGATTATTATGCACGTTTTTGGCAAGTTTTTAGACATATTTTAGACTACTATATCAGCTGGAAATTTGGCATCTTGCAGCAGGTTTTGGAGTGTAGCAAACAACAAGGATATGTACTAGTTTTACAAGTTCAAAAATCTGGTTTTGGGACCAACACTTTATTGGACATAAAACAATAAAACAAAGACAATAGTAATACAAAAATAGAAGAAGAATAATAAAAATAAGATGCAAACAAAATTAATTTTATTTTAATTTTAAAATTAATTCAATTTTCAAAATTGAATTAAAATTAGACTCAAATCAAAATTAATATTGGATAAAAAGAAGCTAAAACTATAATGACTAAAAAGAATCAAAAAATGTAAAATAAAGGAAAAAGATATTAACTATATTTTTGAGATTTTTTGGATTAAAATTTATACTAAAACATAAATCTAAATGAAAGCAATAAAACTATAATAATTTTTATATTTTTTGAATTAAGAATTGCGAATTTAAAATACTATAATGCTAATTATAAATATTTTTTGTGATTTTTCTAATAATGTGATAGTAAAAAGTGAAATGAACTAAAATACATATTTTTTTAGATTTTTTTTTAAATAAGACAAAAATGATAAATAAAAGACGAAAAATGTGCGATATGCACGATTTGGTAAAGGTTGGGCAAGACATGATCAAATTCCATTAAATTCATAAAACAACTTCTAACATTTTCATTCTTCCGTGGCTTTTCAAACATAATCAGCTTTTGACTTGTAAAGAAAAGTTGTAGATGTTGTCAAGGAGAATCATAAGTAAAAGAACCACTAAAAAAATGTCAAAATTTGAAGAAGTTATGAATTTTTGAAGTCTGAATCGAGAAATGGCAAAATAGGTCAAATTGCTTGTGAACACTTGCTATGTAATGATGCATAAGGGAGGTGGTATCTTAGGTCAAAAATTGGGGTATGACAGGGATACATAGGCATCTAGTCACGGGGCTCATCCGAGCGAGCTTTGTAATTATTTCCTTCTTTTCCCTGTGTTTTAGATTTTGCATGCATTCCCTCTTTGCATGTTTCTTTTTAGCTCTTAAGCAATAGACATAGATTTTACACACCCTTAGATTAGAACAAACATAAGTGGATCATGTCGAGTACCACAGACGCGTGGGGTGATAATACCTTCCCTTCACGTAACTGACTTCCTTACCTGTTCTCTATGGTCGCAAGACCATGATTTCACCCCTTCAGGTTTACTCGATATTCACCTTTCCCTTTTGGCATGATAAAAAACGTTCAATGGCGAATTCATTAAGTGTTATCTTCGATGAGTTTTCTAGATGTTTCACATCACACCAATGATGACAAAACGTCAACACAAAGAAGATAAGACATCAACACAAAGAAGATAAGACATCAAGAAACACATGTTAGGATGACAAGACATCGTATCTTAAAGAAGACAGGAAGATGATAAAACATACACACCTAACAATGATATCAAGAATCAAAGTAGGATAAGAAACGATGATGAAACATCACATGGAAAAATAATATACCTAACAATGATATCAAGAATCAAAGTAGGGTAAAATATAACAGATGGTAAAACATCACGCCTAATAATTATATTAAGAATCAAAGTAGGATAAAAGATAGGAGATGATGATTATACAATCATGCATTATACATGAGAAGTGGAGACTTACTCAAGGTATAAGGTACTTAAATAAGATACCAAAAGAAACCATGCTTAGATAAGCAAGTAAAGAAGAACATGCACCTAGGTACACACCTAAGCAAGTAGTCAAGTAGGAGAAGAGATAGCAATGGAACAATCAAAACATGCTTACAAAGGTAAGACTTTTAGTCATGCATCACTATGCAAGAATGAGAAGTAAAGAGAGGTATGATGGTACCTAATAGAGAAGGTCAGTTGCCTCTTCAATACGCGTGAGATAAGAAAACTCTACCGAATGCCTCCTTGAGATTCCTCTACCAATCAATAATTAGGCATATCCGGGTTGGATCAACAATTGAACGCAAAATCATAGCACAAGTGTCCATAAGATAAAAGGAATGCTTGGAATAAGGGAGTTGAATTGGGTTATGACTAACCAAGGGATATACTTGATTAATCTCGTGAGAGTGGTGCTCTCACCCTCAACCATGAGACCCTTTTATGCATGGAACACTTAGTATATGGACCAAAGTGATTGATTCAGGTTATGATTAACCAAGGGAAAAACTTGATTAATCTCGTGAGAACGGCCATGCCCAAACTCAACTATGAGACCTTTTTTAAGAAAATGATCGGTATGTGTACCAAGGGAAGAGAAGCAAGTTGCTTCAATGCATAAGATAAAAATAAAGAGCCCAATAAAGGTGGCTATATACATGCTCCTAGAAAGTGGGACTAGCGTGGCTCTAGTATTCTACATGACCAATTAGAAAAATCGATCGAATAGTTGTCGATGTAGAAAAGCCCAGGACCAAACTATGAATGTGTGCAAGTGTGAATTTGTAGGTGGATACCTTTTCATTGATGATGATCCCAAGTGGAGGCCGTGTGTTTTAATTGGATGATACATGCATAATTGATCAAAAATTAAATCATACAAAGAAATAAAACTCTAAGCTATTATAAACCATATGGGAATAGGGGTACAAGTTTATGAATGAGTATGTATCAAATCGGCAACACAATTAAAAGTCTAAATAAAAAAATAATACAACCCAATTGAAAATAATAAATAAATAATTAAATCGAATCATTCTATTTGATAAAATTAATTAACAAAATAATTAATGGTATCAAATAATATTTTTCAATCTAATTAATTATTTAAAACAAAAGTATTTTTTGTAATTTTATTTAATAAAGAAAAATAATTAAACAAAGCAATACAAAAAAAATTATAAAGAAAAAGGAACAAGTGGGCCTGAATGAAGTAAACGAGGGGTGTTGAATAGCAAATTTGCTATGCCCAACAGATGCAAAGCCCAGACTTCACAAGGGATGTCTATAGGATCATGTGTGCTGCTCTAGGGAATATGTACAACGGGGAAGAAAATCTGGTGCACTAGATGCTGATGGAATTAGTTTGATAAAGATCTGATGGTGGGGATTGAGAGGGTGCACCAAAGCTTGATTTAAAGAGGTGTATGGAATCTGACAGATCTGATGACTGCAACTTATGAGGGTTCACCGTGGAGGTGTGATCTTGGATCGTTTGATGATGATGAGAGACGATTTCATGGTGATGATGAGAGAGACCATGGTGGTTATGGTGAGGACACTTGCGTAGATCTGAAAAATTGATCAAACAGGAGGTGAAAAATGTCACCATCGTATTAGGCCTTTAATCCATGATTATTTCAAATAAAACAAACATATTAAAAAAAACTAAGACTTAAAACAAATATAACTCCTCCCTCCCTCTCATTGTTCTCTCGGTTCTCTCTGCACGAGTCTCGTTGGAGAAGAAACCTCTGTCGCACTGTAAATCGCCTTACATCAGCAGCAGTGGTGGCGACTCGTAATTTGGCTCCAATTATGAATCTTTTTACACCAATCCCTTCGTCTCCCTCTCTCTCTCTCTCTCTCTCTCTCTCTCTCTCTCCTCGTTTCTAATATGTGGCTTGATTTTGCAGGTAGTGAGCAGTTGAGCGTAGATCTTGAAGAGGGAAACTGAAACCATAATTGTTCAAAAACAACAAACTTTAAAATATTGTCATGAAAACAAAAACTTAAGTCCAAAAGAGAGCAAAAAGATAGATGAAGGAAAGTGAGTCCGGTAGATCAGAGATGACGCGGTGCTTCGAAGATCAGTGACCGTTAGCCTTTCTCTAAGATCTTTGTAAGCTTTGCTTGTGTTCTCTCATATTTTTTTATCCTTGTGGTTTGATTCTTCTTCTTTCTCCTTTTTCACAGTTTCCGAAGGGATTTGATTTAGGGAATATAATGATGATAGATCTACGGTTTTTCTTGCGCACCATTTCTATGATTTGTGATTCTTCTGCAGAAGTTTAAGAATGAATATGAATTGAGGTATGCATCAATTATATACTCTATTATTGATTAGCAAAGTTTATTAAAGAATGAAACAAACCTGAGCTGTTGAATCTGATGTTAGTTAGATATTTGGATTACTAGGATTGAACTATTTTCTTTGGCTTGCTAGAGAAGCTTCTTATTATATGTTGAGTTGTCCTTTAAAGCCTCTTGATTTAAAATTCTTTTGATACTTTCTGTTATAGCATGAGCTAGAATTTCTGAGCCTTAGATCTAATGTTTGTTACAATAATTGGAGGGTAAGGATTGCATTTGAGTTGCGATAACAGGCATGTGAGAATGCTTTTGTATTGGGCTTTGTGATTTCTGATCTGTTATAAATTGATATGTGAACTTTTGTTGTGATAATTTTTGTTTGCTTGTTAGGCTGAAAATATGATTATGACTTTGTACACTGTGATGCCTGAATGTTTTTGTAATGGCCATTTTGTTGTTGGGATGGAATCGTGATTTCTGCACTTGTGATTTTACTGCTATGTTATAAGTGTGATGTCTTTTTACTGAGCTTGCAATAAGATTGTTTTGTTGGGCCATGATGAGATGCACTTCTGATTTTGTCTTTCTGTGAACCAAACATGTTTGCAATTTGTAGTAGGAATTAGGCCCATGATTATATAGTAAAATTCTGATAATTACTTGAGAAATAATGTATGAGGCCTTTGATGCTTTGGGCTTGAAATCATGCTTGAACATAACTCCCAATTATGATTCCTTATACAACCTTAATGATGAAGTTGCAAAAAACTCTTTTGATGAAAAGCCTTTTTTTCATGTTAAGTGCTTGTTCAAATATTGATGGTTTGCTAACCAATTCTTCTTTTCATTGTTTCATGTGGGAATTGATGAGGGAGAAATGAAGATGGCAAGGAAAAGATGAAGTAAATATTATGGCTTCCATAGAAGAGTTTGGAGGGAAATCAAGAAGCGTGAATATTTCGAAATTACCTAGAATTTCATAAGAACTTAGAGCTTAGAAATATCTTTGGTATGGTCTTGTAGAAGTAAGATCTGTCTTTGTAATTTGAAGTGATTTAGGAACAAAACATTCAACCTTTCAACTTTTGTCGATGTGTTTTTCTTGTAACAACTTGTAAACTTATAAACTTAACAAATTCAAAATGGAATTTGTAATACAAACTTTTTGCCAAAGTGCTTGTAAAACAAGTTGAATCTTGAATGAAATATTTGAATGAGTTTGGCAACTCTTGAATGAAACTTTCCATGTTTAATGGTTTTGTGATAAACTTGAATATACCTTGAATTATTACTTGAATGAATTTTGGTTGAAACATAAATCTTTGAACTTGAGATAAAATTTTAACATTTGCATTTGTCATTTGAACTTGAATTCTTGAGCAAATATGAGCTTACTTATTGCACTAAGTCAAAACCTCCCTTATTTCCAAATCAACAAGGTTCAAAAGGCTCGAAGGCCATATTGCAGACAAAACAAAATTTCTCTTAACTTTCAAAGAAAAGAAACTTTGAATGAAAACTCAAGGAAAGATGTAGTAGTGAACTTTGTAGAATTGAATGAAGTTTTCACTTGTATGCTTTGAATGATCCTTGAAGATGTGTGAGATTCAACATAAAGCTCCAGAAAATCTTCCATTGCTAATTATTAACAAACCCAACCCAAAAGATGAGAAAACCCCAATCTCAAATTCAACTTTGGTTAATTTTCTTCATAAGCAACCAATGTATCATACAAGAGTCCTCAAGCTCAACAGCTTTTATCATGAATCAAACTCTGACTCAAGATAAACTAAAATGTAAACCCTAATATTGCACCACTATTGAACCATAAACCTTGGGTGCTTTATGTAATGAGAAGATGCTCAATAAGATGAAACATCAAGTTTCCTGCCCATGGATGTGCCATATACTCAGATAATCAAAACCCTAGCTCAAGGATAGAAAGATAGGAAAATGTTGGTTTACTTCAAAACCCTTACAATTCTGAATCTCCTAATGAAACCAAGAATTAATTGAGATGTCTCGAGACATGAGAAGCCCTGGTAGCTTTAACCAACAAAAGAATGAGGATGAGATCCTCCTTGGATTGATTGTCAATACAACCATCTTCCACAACTTGTAGAAGAACATGAGAACCAAAGATACCTTGATCCCCAACACAAATTCATGAATATGTATGATGAAACATGAGCCATAAAAGGTAAATTGAAGAGGGAAAATTATGGGGTGCAATAACTGAAGAATGGAAAACACAAGAAGGGGGGTTGAATTGAGATTAAAACTTAAAATAAAAGACATGTTGGTTATCCTGGTTCGTTTGAACTCAAACTACTCCAATCCACCCGCCAAAGTGATTTCGCTTCTCTCAAACGAGGTCTTAATCCACTAATCAAACTTGATTATACAACCACAATGACAACCATCAATGTCTTCTTGAGTCTAAAACACAACTCGGTTTTCTCAAGGAATTACAAAGTAATATGATTGAAAGTGTGTACAAATATGTTTTCTAAATAAAACAATATCATAATAGTGATGTATTACACAATTGAAGAGCACAAGGTAGAACTGGATAATTATGTTTTTCTTTTTCGTGCATAGTAGTTTTGTCTCCTTGAGTCTTCTTCACGTCTTCTTTAAATAGGAAATGCATGAGAGACATACGAAAATTCTTTTGGAAGGTTGATGAAGTGTAATTAATGTTCTTTAAAGTGAAGATCTTGTCTTGATTCAACTTTTACTTTTGATCTACCGTGAATAAACTGTAACGCTTCAGAACATGCTCACATCAGAAGATGAATGTTACCGTTGATCTTGTTTCTGTAACTCTTTTACTTCCCAGAGCTTTACATATCAGAATATCAGAGTTCTTGTTTCACAGCGTTGGTGCATTCAGATGTTGTAACATAGAACTTCTTCATTTAGCGTATTACAAGGATTTGCTTCTAAGTATGTTGTGTCTGAACAGATCTTCAAAACTAAACTCTTTCATCTTCTTATATCAGAACATCCAGGGATGTAGAACCAAACTATGTTCTAATAGATCTTTTCTCATCTTCTATGCTTATTACATCAAAACTTCCCTGCATATTAAAATACTTTATTAGAGAGAATATATGTTCTTTATATATATCATGTGTTTGTTATCATTAAAACTTTTACAGGGATGTGAACCAAACTATGTTCTAACAATCTCCCCCTTTTTGATGATGACAAAACCTTGTATATTTTGATAGAATACTTAAAGAACATAAAGCATAAAAGTCTCCCCCTGAGTTGGATACACAGATGAAGAAAAAATACTTCCCTGAAGATTTCTGAACAGATCTTTGAGAAGGAGTCAAAATATCTTACATTCTCCCCCCTTTTGTCAAGAATCAAAAGTAGTAACAACACGAGAAAAACAGAAGATTAAGATGAAGCAACGAGCAAAAGCAAAACAGTTTTTCAGATCTTCTGAGTTGTCTTTTCTAGATGGGTTCTTCAAATGTTTATGTAATGTTTGTGACAACCTCTTCTGTAATTAAATGAGATTCTTCTGATGTTGTGTACTCAGTACTGTTACCAATAGTTCCAGAGCCAATAATCTTTCCTTTCTGATTGCCTCTGAAACCTGCGTATCCTCCAGATTTAAATTCCAGGCTTTGGAACATATGCCTTCTTCTTGTCATGTGTAGAGAGCATCCAGAGTCCAGGTGTTAAAACTGGAGTTTCAACCTTGCTGTTAAAAATATTTGCAACATAGATTATTTTATCCTTTGGTAACCATATCCTTTTGGGTCCATGATTGTTAGAGTTTCCAAAATTCTGTTTGAATTTTCGTTTAGTAGAAAACGCCTTACTAGTATATTTTATATCATGTGTATGTCCATAGGTGAAGTGAGAATAAAGGGTTGTATGTTTTATGACCATATCCTTAAATTTCTTAGGTGGAGATACTTTACCCTTATATCTTATCCCTTTTATGACATTTCTGCTAACTCCATAGATCATTGAAGTCATTTTTCTCCTATATATGTGTTGTACCCCAAAATTTTCCCTCTCATTTTACCAACATTTCTCATCACAAGGCTCTTGGAACACAAGATCAAGCTAGGGTTTGCTCTGCTCAAGACATCTCCTTGCACTGATGACCTAAACTAGGGTTTGAGTTTGCACAAGTATTTTTGGACCTTCAATGCTCAAATTGACTTTCATACTTCATATTTGACTCATAAGTTTGTCCATACCAAGTTTCAAGCCTTGAATCAAATTTTTGCCCAGTCAATTGGACAGTTGACCTAGAAATCAGCTGTATTGGGGAAAAAGCCAATTGTGGCCAATTTACAGTCAAACCTCATGAATTTTGACCCACATCAACATTATGAACTCATATGAACCATTGGATCAAGTTTGGACCACAACTCCACAAGAAATTTGATCAGATCACCAAAGGGGCAAATGGTCATTTTTAGGGTTTTGACTGAACAAAGGCAATTTCTGACTTTTTGACCTAGCCAATGGCAAATTAGGTTCAACCATGGACTCAACGACTCAATGGCATCATCTTGACTTATTCAACAAGTTCAAAAGATCTCAAATGCATGGGATTGACAGATGAATTTTTCAGTCAACTGATCAAAATTTGACTGTACACTGAAAAGTCAAATTTTGACTTTTTGGTCAAAATCAAGTACCAAGGGTCATTTTTCATCAAGATGTGTCAAATTATGAAACTTATTCATCAAGAAACCCAAAATTGCAAATTAGGGTTTGAAATTGAAAATTTTCATAACTTAGAATTTTTCTAAGTTATGAAATTTTCTTAATTTTTCCTAACTTTGCCCCATATTTTCACCATGATGCAAATGGATTCAAACAAAACCTCCAACATGAAATTTGTAGTCCTCCACAAAGTCTAAAACTTTTATTCACAAAGTTTTCTCAAAAGAAGCTTGGATCTCAAGTTATGATTTTTGGAATAAGATCTCTTGCAGCAAAACAAATCCACAAATCAGAGGGGCCAAGAGCAATGTATGCAAGCATATTTGATATCCTGTACAGGCATGTAACCTCACTTCCACTTTCTTACTTCAAAAACAAGAAACTTGTCAAAAGCTTAAGAACTTAAAAACCATCCAATGTTAACTTACACAAACAGTTTGAACATCTTTCTCACACCCCTTTGAGCTAGAAACATGATTGCTTGAGCCCCAAAACACCCCATAGCCAGAAATCACATTCCTTTGGCAAAACAGGGTAGGTTCTGCAACTTGAGTTCCATAGCTCATTTGGCTTGTGCGTTTTTCCCCAAGTTGCTTCAAACACCTTCCATTCAACTCACTCAAGCTATCCCAAACCTCAAATACCAACTGTAACTCCATTTACAGTGTTCACCATTTTCATTTTGAGCTTGTGCAGGTTGAGTTCTATAGACTGATTCAAGGACATTCAAGGCAAGCTATCTATTGGAGAAGGTTAAGTGAAGTTCAGGAAAGCTACCAGACATCTCAAGTCTCATTGAAAAGCACTACATTGCCCTACATGAATCCAACTGAAACAGGTTTTTCTTTACTTTCTATCTCTCTATTTAGGAACATTTAGCCTTAGGTTTGTGAATAAAAAATGTAGTGTTCATTGCCATGAAGCTGTACATATGCTCATGTTTCATTTATATTAAGTGTGCTAGGAGAATTTCATCCATGAACATGCTGGAAAAACTAGGTCAGATTTTGGGGCCAGAGAAATTCTCTCTGGTCTTTGAGAGTTAGGATTAGTTTTTTATATGGTTGGAATCGTCTTGAGATTCTCTACAAGTTTGATGTTGTGAGTTTTTGCAATAGAGCTCATATGCAGGATGTCCCAAGTTTGTACAGGCGCGCGCGTTTTTTCAAATCTGGAGGTTGAAGATGAAGCTGGCTTGGGCTGGGCTTGGTCTGGCTTGCTTTTGACACCTCCCATTTTCATTTTTGCACCCCCTGGCTCATTTTCTTGTATTTTTACATTTTTGCTATTTTGTTTTCTTTTCTGATTTTGTTTATTTATTTCCAAATATAAAAAATGCTTAAAAAATATTTTCATATTTTTTTACATTTATTTGACATTTTATTTTAATTTTTCTAACATTGAAAGCATTTAAATACTCTTTTTTTTTATTAAGACTTGAAATATATATATATATATATATATATATATATATATATATATATATATATATATATATATATATATATATATATATATATATATATATATATATATATATATATATATATATATATATATATATATATATATATATATATATATATATATATATATATATATATATATATATATATATATATATATATATATATATATATATATATATATATATATATATATATATATATATATATATATATATATATATATATATATATATATATATATATATATATATATATATATATATATATATATATATATATATATATATATACTTTTTATTTTATTAAATACTCTAGAATAAAAATATACAAAATATTACATTTTATTTTTTTTTTTTATTTACACTAAAAAGTAATTTTTTCTAAGTATATTTTATTTTTACATATATTAATTCATTTTATTGTATATAGATAATATAATGTATTTATTTTCTTAAAGGAATTAGGGTTTTACCCTTAAACAATTAAAATCAATCTTTTTATTTATTCCTTTATTTTTTACATTAATGAACAAAAACCCCTTTTTGCATACTTCATATTATTTGATATATTTGTTTATTTTGAATATTTAAATATTGTCCATTTATTTTATGCAATTAAATTCAATTTGGATGTAATAGTAAATTAGGGTTTATATTTCTTGTCAAATACCCCCATTCAAAGATTGTACCCCCATCCCCATAATCATGTTGTAATAGTCTAGAATTTTAATTCTCGCACTTTATGCTTTCAATTATGCCATGATTAGAGAATTAGGGTTTGTATGCAAAAATCCAAATCAACAAATAGTTTGACCTAATCAAAGACAAAAATGCATGAAAATCAAACACAATGCACACTTGCACCCCTAGTGTTACAATCCACTAGTTGCCTTCAAAAATAGGTCATGGTAAGCATGTTGGGTACTTTGGCAAAACAAAAACAAAACAAAAGATCATATAGTCCCTCGATGACGCTATCTTGGTTGCCTAAACAAAAATGGTCAAGTCCCTCAAAAATTTCCAAAAATACTTGACACAATTGCTATCATGGTCTATACGATGACCCGTGTCTGTCCCGTTTAACATCCTAACATAAGGTTGTTCACCAAATGCAATGGTGAAACAACACTGTCAAAAGGGTTAAAAACATTAGGAAAGATCTTTGAGTAAAATAGGGTAGATATCTTTTAGTTACTTGATCAAAGCTTTCAAAAACATCCTTGCTATTTTCAAACACACTTCACAACACAATTTCAAAACATTATCCAAATCAAACTTTCAAACATTGAAATCTTTTCAAAAGACAAAAACACCTTTGTATACATTCAAACAAGAATCATTACAAAGGTTGCCACAACGATGGCCTCTTTTCAAAACATTTTTCAAAACCACACACAAAGCACCATTTCAAACAATTGGAAAAGCAAAGCAAGTGATCTAAACAAGTAACTAAGAGCCCATGGATAACCATGGATGAAAAGGGTGCTTGCACCTTCCCTTTTCATAATCTACTCCCCGAACCCAAGAAAACATCTCAAAGGTCTTTCCTGTGCTTTTTGACCTTTCCTTAGGATAAAATAAAAAGTCGGTGGCGACTCTTGCTAAATTGAAACATTTGCGAACACAAACGCAAAATCCCAAGTCAGTTCTCCCACCGTATCACAGAACTGGCAACTCTGCTGGGGAATAATCTAAAAGTGGAGTAACCTTAGGGTTTAGATCACCTTTGCATGCTTAACTTGTTTGCTTTGATTGCTTTACATTTGGTTCTCCTGTTTGGGTTTTCAATCCTCCACCCAGATTTTTGGGAAACATTCATAGGTAAATAGCAATACGTTGTGGAAACTGTGTGGGGTATACCGACATGGTTGAAGCAATAGCTATATTAGTGCAACATATTTGTGAGTACCGGTAGCCTTTGAGTCAATCAAAGAGTATACGGGGCCGCTGAGTGATGTCATGAAGCACTAATGAACTCTTAGAACCTTACTTGACCATCTTGGCCTTTTTTAGGGGTAGTGAGATGACCGGCTTTGGTGCAGTCCGAAGTTGGTAGATACTCGATACTACACTCATTGAGGGTTGTTTTCTTGGAATATTTTGGTCTCCAGTTAAGTGGCTAAACCAAAACAATGAACATAGAAAATAATCCAGTGATATTGAGCTCCTTAGAACCCGGTTATTATTTATAGGACAGGTTGAGCCAACTAACTTCAAGAGGCCTAAAACTAGGATCTTGTGTGACTTGTTTGTACATATGCTTGTGCATACATCATGAACATCATAAAGCATCATATGCATCCATTAACCATTTCAAGGGTTTGGATCTTCATCTTTGTTCTTGTTTTGTAGGTCATGGAATCTCTTCGCAGGAAAACAATTCAAGTCAACCTTGTGAGAATCCCTCCTCAACTCAAGGAGCTTACTTCCAAAATTCCAGAGAATTCTCTCTTCAGTGAAATACATGGTAGACTTCTCAACTTGGTCAACTCCAACATTGAAGAAGACATGGTGAAAGTTCTCTTCCAGTTCTTTGACCCCCTACACCACTGTTTCACATTCCCTGATTACCAACTAGTACCTACTTTGGAGGAATTTTCTCAACTCCTGAGGATTCCTATTCTCCATCAACTACCCTACAATGGTACGGAAAGAGAACCAAAGCCTGAAGAGGTTGCTTAAGCATTACACTTGCAACCATCTGATATTAAAGGTCATTGGGAAACAAGAAGTGGTGTCAAGGGTTTCTTGGCAAAGTTTCTGTTTGAGAAGGCACAAGACTGCTGAAATTCTTTAGATCTACAAGCTTTTGAGGAGATTGTAGCGCTTCTCATCTATGGGTTGGTCTTGTTCCCAAACCCTGATCAGCTTATAGATGTGAATGCCGTCAAGATTTTCATATCTCAAAATCCTGTACCTACATTGCTTGGGGACATCCTACACTCATTTCACACACAAACAATGAGGAAAAGAGGTGTTCTCATGTGTTGTACTCCTCTTCTAGCAAGGTGGTTTATTTCTCACCTTCCCCAATCAGTTTTGAAGAATGAGCAGGGTTTAAGGTGGTCACAACGGTTGATGACCCTCACACATTCTGATGTTCATTGGTGTTCTCGATCCAGAGAAAATGTCATCATCATTGATCATTGTGGGGAATTCCCTAATGTCCCATTACTTGGCATTAGGGGAGGCATCACCTACAACCCCTGTTTAGCTCTAAGGCAGTTTGGATATGCCCGGAGGGATGGTCCTCATGATATGTTGATCCCTGACTTGGTTTTTGACTTCGACAACGATGCGCAAGGACTTCGACAAAGGTTCATCCGAGCTTGGAGGATGCCCAATAGGGTGGATAGTAAGACACTGGGGCATAAGAATTCCATCCCCCTTGAGCCTTATCTCAAGTGGGTTCGAACCCGCACCCAGAGTCTTATGATGTCTTACCCTCACATTCTCCACGTGATTAAAGAGCCTGTTATGGAAGGAGAGGTTCCATACACCCTCCTACATCCTGACATGCCAACATCATTGGAAGAATTACAAAAGAGTTGGATACAACTCAAAGAAGAACGGAATACTTTTGAAGCCAGCTTCTATGCCAGTGAGAAGAAGGTTTTGGAGCTTACCCGCCGACTTCACGAAGAGGAGACTCTCAACACTTACATCGCACCAAAGAGGATGTGCAATGTCTTTTTACATTAAGAATTTTGTAATATTTCGCCCATGGGGCATTTATGTACTAACAAATTTCTTCTTATTAATATGACGTGTGTTTCTTTTTGTTTGCAACAAATTTGAATTTCTGAATCCTTGAATGCATTACATGAATAACATATCATTCATCATATGCATGAACAGGTCTTCACACCAGGTTTCCTTATCTTTCTGCTATTTATTTCAGCAAGATGGATTTGGAGCAGACGGTTAAAGATCTGCAAGCACATAATTCGCAATTCCAACAACTCCTCATGACCTTAGCAAAGGGTCAAGAGGATCTTAAAGCACTGTTAGAGAAAGAGAAGGAACCAGAAAGGAAGAAAAAGAAAAGAGTTGGGGTAGCCACTATGGGAAGAAGATTTGAGCATCAGGCTAGGAGAGTTCTGGAATTTCCCTCGACGTCTGACGAAGGGGTTGGTAAAGGAAAAGGAGTTGCAATGCCCTCTGAATCTGAAGCTGAAGAAGAAGAAGAGGAAGAGGACGAAAATTACTCCGAACAGCAATATCCCCCGGCGGATGATTAGTATAAAAATCTTGAGGAACGGTTGGCAGCCATGGAGTTGCAAAGGGTACCTGGTTTAGATTTCGAAGAACTAGGGTTGGTCGCTGGGATCGTCATTCCTCCCAAGTTCAAAGTACCTACATTTGCTAAGTATGACGGTTTGTCCTGTCCAAAGATGCATCTGAGGTCCTACGTCAGAAAGATCCAACCTCACTCCACTGATAAGGATCTTTGGGTCCATTTTTTTCAAGATAGTTTGTCAGGCACGCAATTGGACTGGTTCTATTAACTTGAGAGATCTGATGTTCACAACTGGGAAGATTTAGCTGCTGCTTTCTACCGACAATACCAATACAATGCAAATTTAGCGCCTACTCATACTCAACTACAGAGTATGGGTATGGCCTCTAATGAGGGATTTAAGGAGTATGCCCAGAAGTGGCGGGATTTGGCTGGAAGGGTGCAGCCACCATTGTCGGATAGAGAGCTGGTTGACATGTTTTTAGGGACTCTGTCAGGTCCATTCTTCAATCATTTAATCGGTAGCTCATCTGCAGGGTTCACCGAATTAATTCTAACTGGTGAAAGGGTCGAGGCTGGCATTAAAAGTGGTAAAATTCAGAAGGATGCCTCTGCTTCCACTGCTATTAAGAAGACCTTCCCAGCTAAGAAGGAAGTTTCAGCTGTGCATACCCAGAGAAAACAAGGGAGAACAGAGTGCCGACCCACGGTGGGGGCTGTTATGATCCAAAACTCCTCAGCCGACCAACCTCGCAGCAATCAACCGAGATCTAATCAGCAAAGGGTAGAAAGGCCACAACGGTAATTCACCTGAATCAACATGACACCGACTCAAGTCCTCCCTCATCTGTTAAAGTTGAACCTTACCAACTTGAAAGAAGCGCCGAAAAACCCCAATACCTCTTCTCCTTATTATCACTCCAATGCAAAATGTGCATACCACTCGGACAGTGTAGGGCATGATACCAACAACTGTTGGGCTCTTAAAAACAAGATCCAAGACCTAATAGACGCCAAGGAGGTAGAATTCGATGCGCCCGAAAAGCCAAATGTGATTTCTGCCCCAATGCCCAAGAATGGTCATAATGTCCATGCCATTGTGGAAGATCTTCATGTTACCACTGTTGATGACCTTTTGACTCCATTACCAGTGATTAAAGTGAATTTGATGAAAGCCGGGATATTCCCAGGTTGTGGAAAAGACTGTTACTTTTGTTCAAACTTGCAAACTTACTGCCCGCTGTTGAAATCAGGCATCCAACGCTTGATGGATACCCAAGAGATCCTCTTTGAAAAGACTCTTGTTGATACTATCACTCATGTTACTCCTGTTACCGTTGATACTCCAACCAATGACATTGCTATAATAACCATCTCCAACAATCTTTCCAAGACCTGCAAAAGGCTTGTTAAGATTACGCCTGATCCTAAGTTTGTGCCGTTGAAAATCACCATGCCGGGGCCTATCCCGTATAAATCTAACAAGACGATACCATGGAATTACGGAGGAGAAATCTTCTACCATGGTATCAAGCAGATTGAACCAGTCCAAGAGAATTCTGATGATGAAACCCCTGATATAGGGAATATTGTGGGAACGAGCAAGATAACTCGCAGCGGAAGGATCTTTTCTCCGGAGATTGCTCCTCCACGGGCAGTCTTCGGACCCTCAAAAGCTTCTGTGCCTGTCAAGTCATCTGTGCAAAGTCCGGTAATTAAAGAAATCGATGCTCCCAAAGTTAGACCCTCTGATGTTACTACCAATAAGGGAAAGGGGATACAAGAAGCTCCTGTCAGGACGAAGGCTCAGACTGTGGTTATCCCCGAGACCACCCAAAAAGAGATGGAAGAAATCTTAAAGATAATCAAGAAGAGAGACTACGATGTCGCGGAGCAGCTAGGGCAAACCCCTTCGAAAATCTCCATGTTGGCTCTCTTACTCTGCTCTGAGGCTCATGCCAAGGCTTTGATCAAATTTCTAAAGACGACACACGTGCCTCAAGAAACTTCTGCCGACCAGTTTCAAGAGTGCGTGGCTAGCCTTACAGCCGATAATGGTCTTGGTTTTTCTGATGCTGATTTGACCCCCAAGGGAAGAAAGCATAATGATGCACTGCATGTCTCAGTAGAGTGCAGGGGGACTACACTTGCTCATGTTCTGGTAGATACCGGTTCATCCTTAAATGTTTTACCAAAGAAGGCGTTGACAGATTGGACTGTGAAGGTTTGACCCTAAAGCCCAGTAACATCGTTGTTAGAGCCTTCGATGGTTCTAAGAGGATGGTTCACGGAGAAGTGGACATTCCAATCAAAGTGGGTACATAAATTTTCAACTCTAGATTTTATGTGATGGACATCCGTCCTTCATATTCATGCTTGTTGGGAAGGCCATGGATCCACAACGCTGGGGCAGTCACTTCTTCTCTACACCAAATGCTAAAGTATCTAGTTCAGAGTAAGATCATAACGGTTCATGGGGAGGAAGAGTATATGATAAGTCACCTTAACTCCTTCCGCTATGTGGAGTTAGATGGGGAATTCATAGAAACTCCTTTCCAACACTTTGAAGAGGTTTCTCCTGAAGTCGCAGTTGCAAAGACAATGACTGATGTGCCTATCATTTCCAAGCTTGTGTCTCGGATGGCATCCCTTAAAGATACGGAGGCTGTAATCAAAGAAGGAGGAGGTACAGTGTGGGGGCAACTGCCTGATTTTCCTCACAAGACGAATAAGTTCGGACTAGGTTTCACCACTGCTAGCCAGAAAGTTGTACATCGCTCCCGGGCTGGAGGACCACCCTTAAAAATCACTCACCATGGAATTCATGCCTTAGAAGATGATGATGAAGAAGACAACTTTGAAGATTGGATCTTTCCAACCATTGAAGGAGGATTAAGCAACTGGGAGGCGAAAGACTTCGTTCCCATCACTTTCATCAATCAGTAATTTATTTTTGAACAATTTCCTGTTTGGTCTGTAATAATTAAACAATTCGTACACTCTTTTTGCCTTGTGCCTTCCCCGGGGCATATAGGTCCATTTGTAAGGGCTTGATTTCTTCATTATCATATGCCATTTTTAATGAATCATTGGACGTTTTCATCTATAAACTGTTGTGTTCACTTTCTTTCCTTTTATATTTTGTTTTGTTTAAGGATGGCTATCCCTTACACACACCGACACTCACAAAATGCAGGTACCCATCCACTCCGGATTCCATGGGTGACTATTCTGCTTTGGCCTTCGGTGACTCTGAAGATTTGGTCAATCATGCCGAGTACAAAGGTGATGAAGACTGTGAAGTTCCTGGAGAGTTAGCTAGACTTTTGCAACAAGAGGAAAGGGCTATTCTGCCCCATGAAGAATTGCTAGAGACTATCAATTTGGGAACAGAGAAAGACAAGAAAGAGGTTAAAGTGGGTGCCAACCTGGAGCCAAGTGTCAAAGAGCGTTTAGTTCAGTTATTGAATGAATATGTGGAAATCTTTGCCTGGTCCTATGAAGACATGTCAGGATTAGATACGGATATTGTGGTTCACCGTCTCCCTACAAGAGAAGACTGCCGACCAATCAAACAGAAAGTCTGTCGGATGAGGCCCGATATGTCCGAAAAGATCAAAGCTGAAGTGATGAAACAATTCAATGCTGGTTTTCTGGCTGTTACTTCATATCCACAATGGGTTGCTAACATTGTGCCCGTGCCTAAGAAGGACGACAAATTGAGAATGTGTGTGGACTATAGAGACCTAAACAGGGCTATCCCTAAAGATGATTTTCCACTACCACACATTGACATCTTGGTTGACAACACAACTCAACACAAGGTATTTTCCTTCATGGATGGATTCTCGGGATACAACCAGATCAAAATGGCCCCCGAAGACATGGAGAAGACTACTTTTGTTACGCAGTGGGGTACCTTCTGCTATAAAGTGATGCCATTCAGACTGAAGAATATCGGGGTAACCTATCAGCGAGCCATGGTAGATTTGTTTCATGACATGATACATCATGAGATTGAAGTCTACGTAGACGACATGATAGCCCGTTCACAAATAGAAGAAGAACACCTCGACCATCTGCAAAAGTTGTTTGTCAGATTGAAGGAATATAAGCTCAGACTGAACCCTAGCAAGTGCACTTTCAGAGTCAGGTCCGGTAAACTTTTGGGATTCATCGTCAGTAACAAAGGCATCGAGGTTGATCCTGCTAAAGTCAAAGCTATACAAGAAATTCCTTCCCCCCGCACTAAAAAGGAGGCCAGAGGTTTTTTAGGACGCTTAAACTATATCGCAAGGTTCATCTCTCACCTAACATCTACCTGTGATCCAATCTTCAAACTATTGAAGAAAGATCAAGTGGTTGAATGAAACAATGATTGTCAAGTTGCTTTTGATAAGATCAAGGAGTATTTGCTGGAACCTCCTATCTTGATGCCACCTGTCGAAGGAAGACCTTTAATCATGTATCTGACTGTTTTGGATAACTCAATGGGGTGCGTACTGGGCCAACATGACGAGTCTGGCCAAAAAGAGCATGCCATTTATTACCTTAGCAAAAAGTTTACCGACTGTGAGACTCGCTACTCACTGCTCGAGAAAAATTCTTGCGCTTTGGTATGGGCTTCTCTCCGGCTAAGACAGTATATGTTGACACATACCACTTTGTTGATTTCTAAAATGGATCTGATTAAGTACATCTTCAAGAAGCCTGCTTTATTCGGAAGAATCGCTAGATGGCAGATGATCCTGACTGAATATGACATCTAGTACACAACCCAAAAAGCTATAAAGGGAAGTATACTAGCTGACCATCTAGCTCATCAAGCCGTCGAAGATTACCAATCTATGAGGTTCGACTTCCCTGACGAGGACATTATGACTTTGGACAACATTGAAGGTAACGGACCGTATGACGGACCTGAACAAGGATCCCGATGGACCCTGTACTTTGATGGTGCTTCAAATGCACTTGGCAACGGTATCGGCGCGGTACTTATTTCTCCAGAAGGTTGCCATACACCTTTTACTGCTAGACTTTGCTTCAGGTGTACCAACAACATGGCCGAGTACGAAGCTTGTATCTTTGGTCTCAAGGCCGCTATTGACTTGGGAATCAAATCTCTGATCGTATTTGGGGACTCAGCTTTGGTTATCAGTCAAATCAAAGGAGAATGGGACACTAAACATCCTAATCTTATCCCATACAAAGAACATGTCTTGACATTGTTGCCTCATTTCGAGCAGATTACCTTCGAGCACTTCCCGCGAGAAGAAAATCAGCTAGCAGATGCTCTGGCTACAATGTCTTCCATGTTTAAACTCAACTGGGATAATGAGGCTCCCCAAATCACCGTCGAGCGAATGGATGAACCTGCACACTGTCATGAGATTAGTACCGAAGAAGTAGTGGAACAACCCTGGTTTCATGAAATCAAAAGGTATCTCCAGACTTGGGAATACCCTGAAGGAGCTTCAGTCAATGACAAAAAGTTCTTAAGGAGATTTGCTGCCAAGTTCTTCCTGAGCAATGGTATCTTATATAAGCGCAACCATGATTGTGTTCTACTTCGTTGCGTGGATAAGGTTGAAGTCGGGTTGATCATGACTGAAATATATAGTGGCACATTTGGCACCCACTTGAGCGGACATACGATGGCTAAGAAGATTCTAAGTGAAGGCTACTACTGGTCTACCATGGAAGCTGATTGTCATCAATATTCCCGTACTTGTCACAAATGCCAAGTCTATGCTGACAAGGTACATATTCCTCCAGTTCCTCTCAACGTTCTAACAGCTCCTTGGCCATTTGCAATGTGGGGGATCGACATGATTGGAGAGATCAAGCCTACGGCATCCAATGGACATCGCTTCATCTTGGTCGCTATTGATTATTTTACCAAGTGGGTCGAAGCAGCTTCCTTCGCCTCCGTTACGAAGAATGTGGTTGCCCGCTTCATCAAGCAGAATCTCATATGCCAGTATGGTATCCCCAATAGGATCATAACGGAAAACGATACAAATTTGAACAACACTGTGATCACCGCTCTGTGCGAGCAGTTCAAGATTCAACATCACAATTCATCTCCCTATCGGCCAAAGATGAACGGTGTTGTTGAAGCTGCAAACAAAAACATCAAGAAGATCATTCAAAAGATGACAGTCACCTACAAGGACTGGCATGAGATGTTACCATTTTCTCTGCACGAATATCGTACCACGGCGCGTACTTCTACTGGGGCAACCCTCTTTTCTTTGGTATATGGCATGGAGGCTGTTTTACCCATGTAAGTTCATATTCCTTCCTTAAGGATTATGAAGGATGTTGGTCTAAGTGAAGACGATTGGATTCAGACCCGGCTTGACCAACTTAACTTAATCGACGAGAAGCGACTTACTGCTGTTTGTCATGGTCAGGCGTATCAAAAGTGGATGATCAAGGCTTTCAACAAGAAAGTCAGACGTCAGGTATATCAAGTCGGAGATCTTGTAATCAAGCGGATTATCTTGCCACAAAGTGATCCCAGGGGAAAGTGGACTCCTACTTACGAAGGACCATTTGTGATCAAGAACATTTTTTCTGGTGGGGCAATGATTCTGACCACCATGGACGGCGACGACTTGCCGCACCCTGTGAACGCAGACATAGTCAAAAGATACTACGCATAAAATGACCCAACAAGTTGAAAACCCGAAAGGGCGACTTGGGAAAAAATGGGCATCCCGGTGAATCGAAAACCCGAAAGGGTGATTCAGGCAAAAATTAGGGATAAATAAAAAAAATCTGTACACCCAGCAAGTTGAAAACCCGAAAGGGCGACTTGGGAAAAAAAGGGTTTCCCGGTGGATCGAAAACCCGAAAGGGCGGTCCAGGAAAAAGTTAGGGAATTAAAGCGTATGACTATGTCTCGTAGGATCACTTTAAGGACAATCTCTTCACGACCAAACTCCAGGCTTCTGATCAATCCAATCATTGGAGGACGAAGCAACGAATGAACAAGATACTCAGAGTTGTGAAGGCTACAGCAGAATGTGAACCCCATGGAATTGTTACACATAGCCATCTTTCTTTTTGTATAAAATTTCTCTCAAATTGTTCGACAACATTCTCTTACTAGGATGTTTGTCTCTTTTGTACAAAGATACTTACAAAAGTTAATACAAAGATACTTCGAAGTGCAGAAATTTGTTTGCCTTTTCTTTCTTTTTACACATGTGTTTTTATTTGAAAGCGTCCAATGATTTATTAAATGAGCATATGCATTTGAATATAATCATTGTTTACAAATAAAACAAAATAAGAAAGAATAATTACTGATAGGTCGAAAGTATAGGAAAACGTCTTTAGGCTATTCCAGAAGAAACCCCCTACAATATGTCATTCAGATCCTCAACGGAGCTAAAACCTTGAAGTACATATCCCCAGCGGAGTTAAATTTCAAAATTCCCATCAGAGTTAAGTTTCTAAAAAACTCCCGATCCCCAGCGGAGCCAGAATACTTTAAACTTTCATCACCAGCGGAGTCCAAAACTTCAAATCTTAAACCCCAGTGGAATACTATCCAACTCCCTCCAATTCACCAGCAGAGTTCTCCACAAAAACAAGGAACCCCCAGTAGATTGGCGTACAACCCAAACTCTTGATTTCCCCGGCAGAATAAACACTCTCCCCACAGAGTTATTTCCCGACAGAACGAAGATTCTAGTGCCCGTTTCTCCATTTGAAGCCTCCCAGGTTTTAATTCCCCAGTAGAGGTCGTCGGATTTTCCCTTATTTCCCCAGTGAAGTCATGAAGGATTCTCACATCCCCACAGAGGTTGTCAAAGTTTTGATAATCCCCGCAGGTTTCCAAGGATTTTCTATCCCCAACAGTAATCAGCAAGGTTTTCTCATCTTCAACAATCAAAGATTTTTGGAATCCCCAACATCGGTCAAGAATTTACTTTCCCCGGCAGCAGTCAAAGATTTCATTATCTCCAGCTATCAAGGATCTATTTTCCTCAGCAAGACAGCTAATCAGCTTACATGCCCATCCATTACATTCATATATCATAAACATTTATGGAACATATTTTATTGCATCATACATATCATGCAACATAACTTTAGCTAACATTCTACCCTTTTCAGGATAAGATTAAAAAGCTATCGTTAACAACTATTCTGAGATTTCAGATACAGTATGGATACACCCCCAGACACGGCGGTCATTCTATTACTCATTCAAAATTTCAAGTCAAGATACAGTATGGATACACCCCAGACGTGGCGGTCATTCTATTACTCATTCAGACTTCAGCAATCAGATACAGACTAGATACACTCCAGACATGGCGGCCATTCGATTTCTCATTCAGATTCAATTATCAACTTCAAGTTCAGATACACTCCAGACACGGAAGTCATTCTGTCACTTGTCCGGATCCCAATTACAGTATGGATACACTCCAGATACGCTCCAGACACGGTTACCGTTTTGTCACTCATTCGGAATTTATCCCCAGCACTTAGTTGCTCCATACACAGATGTTTATCTGTTACCCATTCAGAATACAGATACACTTCAAACACGGCAGTCATTCTGATATTTATTCAAGAATCAAATATAGTTACAGCTCGGATACGCTCTGGACACGGACGCCATTCCCTTGCTCATACGAACCCAGTCTCCAGATACAACTCATATACGTTCCAAATAAGGATACCTTTCTGATGTTCATTCTACTAATTTTCGACAAACAAGTTTTGGATGGCATCTCTAAGCCCATCTCCAGCAAGATTCTACCATTTCCAAATGGCATCTTTAAGCCCATTCCCTCAGCTACATTTTGACGAGTGCAAATTTACGGGCACTCTAGTGTCCAATCCTCTTTTACCTTCGAGTCACGAAAGGCAAACTTGCCAATCTAACTCTTCAGGTTCAAGAAGATTGAACAGGGGAAACTGTTGTACCCCAAAATTTTCCCTCTCATTTTACCAACATTTCTCATCACAAGGCTCTTGGAACTCAAGATCAAGCTAGGGTTTGCTCTGCTCAAGACATCTCCTTGCACTGATGACCTAAACTAGGGTTTGAGTTTGCACAAGGATTTTTGGACCTACAATTCTCAAATTTACTTTAATACTTCATATTGGACTCATAAGTTTGTCCATACCAAGTTTCAAGCCTTGAATCAAATTTTTGCCCAGTCAATTGGACAGTTGACCTAGAAATCAGCTGTATTGGGGAAAAAGCCAACTGTGGCCAATTTACAATCAAACCTCATGAATTTTGACCCACATCAATATTATGAACTCATATGAACCATTGGATCAAGTTTGGACCACAACTCCACAAGAAATTTGATCAGATCACCAAAGGGGCAAAATGGTCATTTTTAGGGTTTTGACTGAACAAAGGCAATTTCTGACTTTTTGACCTAGCCAATGGCAAATTAGGTTCAACCATGGACTCAAGGACTCAATGGCATCATCTTGACTTATTCAACAAGTTCAAAAGATCTCAAATGCATGGGATTGACAGATGAATTTTTCAGTCAACTGATCAAAATTTGACTGTACACTGAAAAGTCAAATTTTGACTTTTTGGTCAAAATCAAGTACGAAGGGTCATTTTTCATCAAGATGTGTCAAATTATTAAACTTGTTCATCAAGAAACCAAAAATTGCAAATTAGGGTTTGAAATTGAAAATTTTCATAACTTAGAATTTTTCTAAGTTATGAAATTTTCTTAATTTTTCCTAACTTTGCCCCATATTTTCACCATGATGCAAATGGATTCAAATAAAACCTCCAACATTAAAGTTGTAGTCCTCCACAAAGTTTACAACTTTTAGTCACAAAGTTTTCTCAAAAGAAGCTTGGATATCAAGTTTCCTCAAACACATTTGTGGTTAGGGAGAATCGAAGGCTTGAAGTTGGCAAAAAATCACTTTCCATCCATGGCATTTTCATGTTCATACAAGTTGCATTTTCAAATAAGCATGCCTTACACTAGTTTGCAGGCCTCTAAACCACTTCACACTCTATAATTTAATGCCAATCCACCAGTCTAAGCTTTTGTTTTGGTCATTTGGACATTATACACAAGATTAAGCCTTAAGTAGAAAAAGGTAAATTTCCATTTTTGCCTAAGTATGCTTTATGTCAAACCATCAATCCTTGAGCATTGGTCCAAGATCTCTTGCAGCAAAACAAATCCACAAATCAGAGGGGCCAAGAGCAATGTATGCAAGCATATTTGATAGCATGTACAGGCCTGTAACCTCACTTCCACTTTCTTACTTCAAAAATAAGAAACTTGTCAAAAGCTTAAGAACTTGAAAACCAGCCAATGTTAACTTACACAAACAGTTTGAACATCTTTCTCACACCCCTTTGAGCTAGAAACACGATTGCTTGAGCCCCAAATCACCTCATAGCCAGAAATCACATTCCTTTGGCAAAACAGGGCAGGTCTGCAACTTGAGTTCCATAGCTCATTTGGCTCGTGCGTTTTGCCCCAAGTTGCTTCAAACACCTTCCATTCAACTCACTCAAGCTATCCCAAACCTCAAATACCAACTGTAACTCCATTTACAGTGTTCACCATTTTCATTTTGAGCTTGTCCATGTTGAGTTCTATAGACTGATTCAAGGACATTCAAGGCAAGCTAGCTATTGGAGAAGGTTAAGTGAAGTTTAGGCAAGCTACCAGACATCTCAAGTCTCATTGAAAAGCACTACATTGCCCTACACGAATCCAACTGAAACAGGTTTTTCTTCACTTTCTATCTCTCTATTTAGGAACATTTAGCCTTAGGTTTGTGAATAAAAAATGTAGTGTTCATTGCCATGAAGATGTACATATGCTCAGTCTTCATTTATATTAAGTGTGCTAGGAGAATTTCATCCATGAACATGCTGAAAAAACTAGGTCAGATTTTAGGGCCAGAGAAATTCTCTCTGGTCTTTGAGAGTTAGGATTAGTTTTTTATATGGTTGGAATCGTCTTGAGATTCTCTACAAGTTTAATGTTGTGAGTTTTTGCAATAGAGCTCATATGCAGGATGTCCCAAGTTTGTACAGGCGTGCGCGTTTTTTCAAATCTGGAGGTTGTAGATGAAGCTGGCTTGGGCTGGGCTTGGCCTAACTTGCTTTTGACACCTCCCATTTTCATTTTTGCACCCCCTGGCCCATTTTCTTGTATTTTTACATTTTTGCATTTTTGTTTTCTTTTCTGATTTTGTTTATTTATTTCCAAATATAAAAAATGCTTAAAAAATATTTTCATATTTTTTTACATTTATTTGGCATTTTATTTTAATTTTTCTAACATTGAAAGCATTTAAATACTCTTTTTTTATTATTAAGACTTGAAATATATATATATATATATATATATATATATATATATATATATATATATATATATATATATATATATATATATATATATATATATATATATATATATATATATATATATATATATATATATGTATACTTTTATTTTTGTTTCTTATTTTTATTCACATTGAAAATATTATAATAAATATAATTTATTTTTGTACATATTTTATTTTATATTATACATATTTAATATACATATATAAATATATACTTTTTATTTTATTAAATACTTTAGAATAAAAATATACAAAATATTACATTTAATTTTTTATTTTCATTTACACTAAAAAGTACTTTTTCTAAGTATATTTTATTTTTACATATATTAATATATTTTATCGTATATAGATAATATAATGTATTTATTTTCTTAAAGAAATTAGGGTTTTACCCTTAAACAATTAAAATCAATTTTTTTATTTATTCCTTTATTTTTTACATTAAAATATTTTACATACATTAATGAACAAAAATCCCTTTTTGCATACTTCATATTATTTGATATATTTGTTTATTTTGAATATTTAAATATTGTCCATTTATTTTATGCAATTAAATTCAATTTGGATGTAATAGTAAATTAGGGTTTATATTTCTTGTCAAATACCTCCATTCAAAGATTGTACCCCCATCTCCATAATCATGTTGTAATAGTCTAGAATTTTAATTCTCGCACTTTATGCTTTCAATTATGCCATAATTAGAGAATTAGGGTTTGTATGCAAAAATCTAAATCAACAAATAGTTTGACCTAATCAAAGACAAAAATGCATGAAAATCAAACACAATGCACACTTGCACCCCTAGGGTTACAATCCACTAGTTGCCTTCAAAAATGGGCCATGGTAAGCATGTTGGGTACTTTGGCAAAACAAAAACAAAACAAAAGATCATAGTCCCTCGATGACGCTATCTTGGTTGCCTAAACAAAAATGGTCAAGTCCCTCAAAAATTACCAAAAATACTTGACTTAATTGCTATCATGGTCTATACGATGACTCGTTCCTGTCCCGTTTAACATCCTAACACAAGGTTGTTCACCAAATGCAATGGTGAAACAACACTGTCAAAAGGGTTAAAAACATTAGGAAAGATCTTTGAGTAAAATTGGGTAGATAGCTTTTAGTTACTTGATCAAAGCTTGCAAAAACATCCTTGATATTTTCAAACACACTTCACAACACAATTTCAAAACATTATCCAAATCAAACTTTCAAACATTGAAATCTTTTCAAAAGACAAAAACACCTTTGTATACATTCAAACAAGAATCATTACAAAGGTTGCCACAACGATGGCCTCTTTTCAAAACATCTTTCAAAACCACACACAAAGCACCATTTCAAACAATTGGAAAAGCAAAGCAAGTGATATAAACAAGTAACTAAGAGCCCATGGATAACCATGGATGAAAAGGGTGCTTGCACCTTCCCTTTTCATAATCTACTCCCCGAACCCAAGAAAAAATCTCAAAGGTCTTTCCTGTGCTTTTTGACCTTTCCTTAGGATAAAATAAAAAGTCGGTGGCGACTCTTGCTAAACCGAAACATTTGCAAACACAAACGCAAAATCCCAAGTCAGTTCTCCCACCGCATCACACTATGTTTTTAGCAAGAAATTTTTTAAAGCTATGATCATATTCTTTTATGATCTTATCAGAGTTACTAGAAACTTCTAAGATAGTTTCCTTCTGAGCCTTTTGTAATTTATTTTCTAGTTTAGAAATTGTTTCTTTAAGCTCAGAGTTTTCTGATCTCAGTTTCTTAGTTTCTTCAGAGTCAAAAACTAGATCCTTTTTCAGGTTCTTGTTTATGACTCGAAGTTGCTGATATCTTTCAAGAATTTATGACAGACTTTCTTCTAATTGAGATCTAGAAAAGTTAGAGAATACCTCTTCTGCCTTTGAGTCTGATTTTGATTCAGATGAGCCAGTGTCATCTGATACATTTGCCATTAGGGCTATGTTGGCTCTTTCATCTTCTGATTTTGTTTCAGCTTCAGAAGAGTCAGAGTCATCCCATGTTGCCATGAGGCTTTTCTTCTTTTCCTTAAAGAACTTCTTTTTAGGTTTCTCTTTTTGAATATTTGGACAGTCGCTCTTCTAATGCCCTTGTTCATTACATTCGTAACAAATAATATCTTTGTTACTTGATTTTATGTATCCAGAAGAAGGTTCATAATGATTTCCCATTCTTCTGGAAGTTCTGAAATTCCTCTTCCTGTGCTTCCATAGTTGATTGACTCTTCTGGAGATAAGAGATAGTTTGTCTTCTTCTGATGAGGATCCACCAGAGTTTTCTTCCTTTGCATTCAACACTTTAGGTTCATATTTAAAGACTTACCTTGCTTCTGGGGCTCATCTTCTTCTAATTCTATCTCATGGCTTCTCAAGGAGCTGACAATTTCTTCGAGATAGATTTTGTTCAGATCTTTGGCCAGTTTTAGACCTATGACCATGGGTATCCATTTCTTGGGTAAACTTCTGATGATCTTTACATGATCAGCAGTTGAGTACCGTTTATCCAGAACTTTTAGCCCAACAACCAGAATTTGAAATCTTGAGAACGTTGTTTCAATGGTTTCTTATTCTTCCATTTTGAAAGCTTCGTACTTATGAAAGAGAGCAAGAGCTTTGGTTTCTTTGGCTTGTGTTCTGCCTTCATGTTTCATTCTCAAGGAGTCAAACATCTGTTTTGCTGATTCTCTGTTTGTGATCTCCTCATAGTTTGTGTATGAGATAACACTCTAGAGAATAGTTCTGGCCTTATGATGATTTCTGAATTCTCTCTTTTGATGATTTGTCATTCTTTTTCTGTCAATATTCTGACCACTTTCATCAACAGGATGCATGTACCCATCAGTCACCATATCCCAAAGATCAGCGTCGTGAGCTAGAAAGAAACTTTTGATTTTTTCCTTCCAGTAATTGAAGTTTTCACCATCAAAGATTGGAGGTTTTCTATTAATTCTATCTTTCTCATCATGATAATCATTACTGATGTTCTGACTTGGTCCCACCATAGTTTTTGTCTTGCTTGGATCTTTTTCTGACACGGTTAAGTGTTTCCACCCAAAACCAGGTGCTCTGATACCAATTGAATAATGGAAAACACGATAAGGCGGGGTTGAATTGAGATTAAAACTTAAAATAAAAGACATGTTGGTTATCCTGGTTCGTTTGAACTCAAACTACTCTAGTCCATCCGCCAAGGTGATTTTGCCTCTCTCAAATAAGGTCTTAATCCACTAATCAAACTTGATTATACAACCACAATTACAACCGTCAATGTCTTCTTGAGTCTAAACCACAACTCAGTTTTCTCAAGGAATTACAAAGTAATATGATTGAAAGTGTGTACAAATATGTTTTCTAAATGAAACAATATCACAATAGTGATGTATTACACAATTGAAGAGCACAAGGTAGAACTGGATAATTATGTTTTTCTTATTCATGCGTAGTAGTTGTGTCTCTTTAAGTCTTATTCACGTCTTCTTTAAATAGGCAATGCATGAGAGACATACGAAGATGCTTTTGGAAGGTTGATGAAGTATAATTAATGTTCTTTCTAAAAGTGAAGATCATGTCTTGATTCAACCGTTACTTTTGATTTTCCATGAATAAACTGTAACGCTTCAGAACATGCTCACATTAGAAGATGAATCTTACCGTTGATCTTGATTTTATAACTCTTTTAATTCGAAGAGCTTTACATATCAGAATATCAAAGTTCTTGTTTCACAGTGTTGGTGCATTCAGAAGTTGTAACTTAGAACTTCTTCATTTAGCGTATTACACGAATTTTCTTCTAAGTATGTTGTGTCTGAACAGATCTTCAAAATGAAACTCTCTCATCTTCTTACATCAGAACTTCCAGGGATGTAGAACCAAACTATGATCTAACAGATCTTTTATCATCTTCTATGCTTCTTACATCAGAACTTCCCTGCATATTAAAATACTTTATTAGAGAGCATATATGTTCTTTATATATCATGTGTTTGTTATCATCAAAACTCTTACAGGGATGTAAAACCAAACTATGTTCTAACAACAGCTTCCCCTATTCAAACATCTTAAACCTGATAAGTGAGAAAATGCGACAACTTTCGAACGTCCAAGATGGAAGAGGATTGAGTACTAAAAGAACCCGAAAATTGCACTCTGAATAAAACAGAAGCGCAAAAACACTAGTAAATGTATTTTTTAAGGATGACACCAAGAAACTGGATGAAAGAGGAGAATATTAGTGAACACTAAATCTTACCAAAGAGCATAAGATATTACTGAACTCAAAAAATATACCAAGTAGAAATTGGATTTGAATGACATGCCAAGAAGAGATTGGACTTGAAAAGTAAGCTAGGTAAAGATTGGACTCGAGAAGTAAGTCAAGTAGTGATTGGACTTACACCAAGAGAACTAGTGGATTCTAAACTCTAGAAGGATGCGACAGGTAAAACCGTAGGACAGATTGTGAAAATGAGCTAAAATTATACTCAAGCAGGCTAGACAAAACTAACTTTAGAAGAATGTGCCAGGATAAAAGTGAAACACCAATTGAAATATTGAGATAAAACTCAACCCAAGAAAATTAGACGAGACTAGATTCTAGAAAAATGTGCCAGGACGAAACTAGAACACCAATTGAAATAATGAGATAAAACTATACCAAAGAAAACTAGACGAGACTAGATTCTAGAAAAATGCATCAAGACGAAACTAGAACACCAATTGAAATAATGAGATAAAACTCAACCCAAGAAAACTAGACGAGACTAGATTCTAGAAAAATGAGACAGAACAAAACTGGAACACCAATTGAAATAATGAGATAAAACTCAACCCAAGAAAACTAGACGAGACTAGATTCTAGAAAAATGAGACAGAACAAAATTGGAACACCAATTGAAATAATGAGATAAAACTCAACCCAAGAAAACTAGACGAGACTAGATTCTAGAAAATGCGCTTGGATGAAACTGGAACACCAATTAAAATAATGAGATAAAACTCAACTAAAGAAAACTAGATAATACTAAACTCGAATGAATCTTCCAGGATAAGACTAAAATATAGATTGTGAAAATGATATAAAACTCAACTAGTGAAAACTAGATAAAACTAGATCTTGAAGATTGTGTCAAGATAAAACTAAAACACAAATTACAATGGTGAGATAAAACTCAACTCAAGAGGACTAGGTAAGATTATATCTTAAAGATTGTGTCAGGATAAAAATGAAACACAAATCACAATGGTAAGATAAAACTCAACTCAGGAGGACTAGGATAAAACTAGACTCCCACGAGATTCGAATGGATATCGGACCCTAACGGGTATACCAGAAATAAACTGGTCTTGATTAACGAAGAATAGACAAAACTGAACTTATACCATCTGCGCATTAGCAGCTGGTGGGATCGAGAAGAGGTTATCGAGATAAAACTCGGCCTCTATGAGTATTATAAAGAAACTGCTAGGTAGAAACTGGTGTGGAAACAAGGTAACGAGACGAAACTCAACCTAAGAGGAACTAGACGAAACTAGGCTCTGAAAAAGTACTCATTAGGACAACAATAGAAATTGGGTCCTATAGTAAGGTGACAGAAAGTGAGTGTATTTAATAAAACATATATTGGTCTCAAATGAGGGTGTACATTAAATGATGTTGAACGAACCCAAGTAATAAAAGAGACAAATAACGAGTAATAACTCGGCCCAAGAAGACTAGATAAAACTGGTCCAAAGATGAGACTTAAAACGAGTAGCAAACTCGAGTCAAGAAGATTAGATAACACTAACCCAAAGATGAGTACCCAGATGAAACAGGATTGCACGCATAGGTAACAAGACACAACTCGACCTAAGAGCAACTATATGAAACTAGGATAAAAATGAATATCAAGGCGAGACTGGTATTCAAAATGTATATTAATAGATATTGAAATGAACCAACAAGGCTAGTATAGAATAAACCCAAAAAAACTATGCCAGGTAGAAACTGGACTATAATCAAAGATAGTGAGTAGACACTCAACCACTTAATGGTAACTACCAAAAGGGATACTTGTATGTGGAGAAAAGCGGGTTACTAAGGATAGAGACCTCGCTGGGGATATCATCCAAAGTTTAGCAAATCCACTAGGGAAAACAGAAACAATATTGGCTTATGTTATAATGCATATTTGAATAATTAATTTTTTAATGGAGTAGTGTTACCAAAAGAGAATAGAAACAATACACTTTAAGGATGAAATGTGATAATGCATGACTAAATGTTTCACCTGGAATGGCCAATCGAGAAGCCAACAATCAACAGGCCGAAACCTGATAGGACTTGCAAAAATAAATTGCAAAATCCAAAGGAGAAGAGAAGATATAAGAAACCGCTAGAGAGAAACCCTTGAAGAGCCGAAAATCTATGGGGAGTAACGAACTAAGTAACCGGTAGAAACGGGCTACAATCACTGAGAGAAGTTGCAAAACTAAATTGCACACTCTGTTGGAGAAAATCATATCGAAACTGTCAACTCTGATAATAGATGCCAAATGAAGATTGGGCCTAGCTTGAGAAAATTAGGGGGAAACCATAATTTTTTAAAGAGAATGCCAAATAGAAATAGGATGTTGCTGGAGAAGATCAGGGTGAAACCATAAATTCTGAAAGGGAATGCCAAATATATATTAGACGTTGCTGGAGAAGATCAGGGAGAAACTGTAACTTCTGAAGGGGAATGCCAAATAGATATTGAACGTTGCTCGAGAAGATTAAGACGAAACCGTAACTTCTGAAATGGAACGCCAAATAGAGATTGGACATTGTTGGGGAAGACATCAACAAAATAGGGTCTGCATGGAATCAAAATTCACCTCTAATTGTTTTAGAGAATAAATTGTCAATTTTTCGCTTGGGGACAATAAAAACTTACAATGGGGAAAATAAACAACCCTTGAATAAGAACTTTCAACGAATCGAATTAACTGGGGAATGAACATTCCCAGGTAATTAATTTCCAAAAAGCAGCCTCACAGGGGAGATGAAAGAATTCTTGAATCATAAATCTTCATGAAGCAACTTCGTAGAGGAATACGAGAAATCTTCAAAGGCAACCCTGCAGGGGAATAAGAAAATTCTCAACCTGGACTCTTAGCCAAGACATCTCTACTTCGGGGAATAAACATTCTCTCATAAATACAATAATAACACGTATTTGTCGAGGAGGTATATTCTTCAACAAGAAATATTATCAATCACAAACACAGTCGAGTATTCTCCGCTTGGCGATACTGGGGAGAAAAATTCCAAGTAACACTAGGGAATTTTCATCAATCAAATCTTCTTAACAGAAAATAAATGTATAAAAAGGAAAAAACAAATAACTTATCAAGTGTGCATATATACTACTTCTCACAGACTTAAACCTATTGACTTGTTATACTCAACCTAAAATATTCATCAATGTCACTACGTATCACTCACAATCTAAGTCATTTCAAACCCAAATTGAGAGGCCGACTGCATCACCTCAGTAGAGATCTCTCAACCACCTCAACAATACAGAATTCAATTATGCTCGCCTGCATCAGTGATCTCTCAGAGCAACACAGAGGCATTAAGCTCTGATATCCAAGTAGATGTCAGCTCTAAATCTATCTCTAGAGTTCATAAACTAACAGATAATCATCCTAGATAAGAATCTAAGCAATATATGTCTATAATAACTCCAATCCCTAACACAAAGTAAAAATCTAGGACAATAATCCACAAAGATTTGTAAACCAAGTTTAATATAATGCCAAGGATGACAAATATAAATAAGCTCAAATAAAATATACATACAAACCCAACCAATAGAGAATACACAAAGAAAAAGATAAATAAACCGCAAATCTACTAGTTTGTCAACACCGATCAAAGAGAAATCCACCCTGGATCATCCGTATGCAAGCTCCATAGTTGTTATCTAATCTAATCCTAACAAAATTTACAGGTTGATAGAGTTGGGAGCAAAAACTTCCCCAAAAATCATCCCTAAAAATGACCTGAAATGAAAGTTATCAAACAAATTTCAGCAGACCGCGCTAAGGGGGCCTGGCGCGCTAAATGTAACTTGCTTATTTTACACATCAAATCGACCTAAACTGCGCTAAGCTGGCTATCCGCGCTAAGCGGGCTTCAAAGAATTGGTTCCTCCAAATTGTCAAACGCAAGCAACGCGCTACAAAATGCGATGAGCGGTACTCGCGCTTAGCGGCCTCTACGCGCTAAGCGGACTCTCCTGAACAGAATGTCCCAAAACTGGTCTTTTATTCCGAAAATGCGCATCCGGAGTCGTGCCTTCGACACCTTATTCCTCAATGCTCCAAAATGCAACAAATACCTACAAAATGAATGGACAAACATCAAACGATACACTATGTACATAAAAACACAAATAAACACAAACTAAATGTATTTACATAAAAGTCGGGTTTATTCAATGATATTAACAACAAAAAGTCGATAAGTGCAACAAAAATTATATACAAAAAAAATTATAATTTGCACTTATCATTATATTACAAGAATGTTCTGGTATTGGCAAACCACACATAATTAAGTGAATGATTGTTCTTCCCAACAAACTATACAAAATGTGCATGAAGTATAGTATAAAGGAATTTAACTTCGAGAAGGTCCTTGTAGAAACATGGATTGAACTGATTAAAGATGAAATGTCCATGCATAATGCCTTGCCCCAGTCTTTAGGGTTGTTGAAGAAATTTCCTTGAAAGGACTTCTTGGGATATGTGCCCTCCAGATAACCTGCCCTAGTGTTACACAGCTTTGACTAACCAACATTAGAAGTGACTTCAATGAAACTTGGGTAATGGACCCTGACCACTCAGCACTTTGATAAATTTGTCGAATCTCGACACATATGCCCATATTGGTGAAATTTTTACTCGACAGAGTATTCACACACTTCTTGCTCAATGAAGTATTACCATTGAAATATATGCCCCTTCCCAATGGAGTCTTGGTAATCCATTTCCTCTCCTCGTGCTCATGGATGAGAGAGAAGTTCACAGAGTCTTGGATGACAACATACCCTTAGAGTGGTTGACTTACATCCTGAAAGTAGGTTAGTACAATTGTACTTTTCAACTTGAATTTCTTCGTGCTCAAACAGATGTTTGAAGAAATCTATCCCTTTGGACCAACTGAAAGTGACACAGCATGGCTTAATAGAGACTTCTGGGTAATCAAAACATCCACAAGAACTGCTTACGATCGTTTCTCAAACTGGTCTTTTTTTTACTCAATAGAGACACTAGAAAGTCTTCACCAAATTAAGATCATTCTCAAAAATGATTTACTCTTCAACACATTCCTGAAGCGATTTGTCCCTTAATATAATCAAACTTCCACCTGATTCTCATTATGTAAGCTCATTTGATGTTTAAGCACTTTTTCATATGCAAAGAATGTTTATTCTAAGAATGATAATTCTAATGCAAATCCTATGCTTGTCTTAAAATTTAAAAACTTTTATTGAAAAGACGTTGAAACATCAGAAAAATGTTTTATACAAAAGACAGTAAGAGATGGAGTAACACCAACTTAAAAGTTTTTTGCATTTCTCCCTTTGCTTCTTTTGCATTTCTGGTCACATGACTTTGTTCTTCACCGAGGATCTTCATTTGGTAATCCTTTCTCGCCTTTCAGGCTTTCCATTTCTCCCTTGATTTCCCTAACTTTTGCCTGGACAAATTCCTTTTGAATTTGACTCTGAAGTCCAGCAAGATGCCCTGACTTTTTCCTAAGCGACTTGTTTTTCAAGTTTTGACTTAGCGGGGCTTTTTGTCTCTTTCTTTTTTCATTATTTTTTATTCATTTCATTTTTTATATATTACCTTTTCTTTCCTTTTGAACATGTCGCGTTACTTCGAGTCATTACTTGTTGGAAGAATTGTGATTTCCTGAGTCCTTGGTAGATGAGGGATAACCATTGTTGTATCATTATCTGTTGATCTCCTGATGTGCGAGAGATACCCATTGGGATATCACCAATTGATACACACTCTTGATAAGTGAAGGTTAGCCATTTCGTTTTTGACTTTCCTCGGCCTTTTGAAGGATAACCATTGTTGTATCCTTAGATGCGCACTCTTGATGAGCTTTGAACGCTCAATCACATTAACTGAACACTACCCTCCCATGGGTTCAAAAATAAGGAATTTTCTGAATGGAAAGGAAACTCCTACTTCGAAGGCTCAAAAGGGTTAATGAGGGTTTCACTTCCTTATATCTCCATGTGATCGGTGGATCTGGAGCTGACTGTTTAACGCTGGTTCGTGAAATGTCGCGGTAAGCAAGAGTCGCCACCGTCTTTTATTTTCTCCAACAAGGAAAGGACAAAAGCACAGAAAAATTCCTTATGAGATTAGCTCTCGGTTCGGGAGGTAGATTTATAGAAAGGGAAGGTGTTAGCACCCTTTCTATCCATGGTTATCCATGGGCTCTTAGGTACTTGCTCATTTGTGTTTTCAAAATGTTTGCTTTTCAATTGTGAGTGAGTTTGAAAAAGTTTCTTTGAAAGATTTCAGATCGACTCTTGTATCAGTCCTCAAGAGTGTTTGAAAAATGGTTTTGAAAGCTTTTTGAAAGTGTCGGTGTGAAAAGAGTTTTTTTGATTTGTTTTGAATTAGAGCAAGTACCTATGAGTTGTCTACCTACCCTAAGGAATTAAGTTGTGTAGAAGTCCTTAAGGTAGTGCCATCCCACCATTGAGGGATAGGTAGCACCACCGTTGGAGGTGTTCGGGTCAATTCGAGTTAAGGGACAGTGTGGTCACCAGAGCAACAGTAGGACACCTTAGAAGCTACCCCCATGCCATGTTCATGGACATGAGGACTTACTAAAACGTCCTATACTCGACGACCATGTTTCGAGGGGCAAGGCAACAGTGAGGCGTACCCTAAGAGTGGTGTGTGAATTGTGTGTCATTTTCAATTATGTTTTATCTTGATCATGCGTTGGGTGAGCTACGCTTTGATTTTATTTGGGCCATTCATTCTTTCATACAATTATTAGCAGTTAAGGGGTGCGGAAATTAAAGTGCGGAAAATAAAGGTCCTACGCTATTACAAGGCGCGAGTCTATACATCGCCAAATTAACAAAGACCCGATTTTGAATAAAAATGCGGAAAGTAAATGTCCTAATTACTATTACAAGGCTTTGGGGCAATTACATAAGATTTAAAAGAAATATAAGAATAAACGCGCGAAAATAAATTAGAATCGGATATACGAGGGCGTTGGACCCTTTAAGGAAATTAAATTGAAATTAAAAGTCAATTAATTATTTAATAAAGAAAAGAAGTTATTTTTTGATGTTTTTTGGTATTTGTGAAATAAAGGAAATTAATTAAATTAGAAGTTAAATTAAAACCTAGTTCTAAATTATTTTTAATTGTTAAAGAAAAAATATTTAAGTTTTGACCTAATTTATACTAATTATTTAATTACATATTTATTTACAAAAATAAATTAATACTTAATAATAATGATGATAGGAAGAAATTATTGATTAAAAAGATAAAAAAAGGTTACAAACCCTAATTTCTATGTTTTTAGTTTATTTAAGAAAAAAAACATTAAAGTTGAAAACCTAAAATTAAACTAATTTGATTATGAAGATTTATTTAAAAAAATATTAATGCCTTAAATATTAAACAAACCTTTTTTATTTTCTTGATTTCTGATTTTTTGTGTTATCAAAACAATTTTTATGAATTAACTAAATAATTAAAATAAATAAAAAAAGAATTGAAAAGAAAAAAAAATGAGAAAGAAGAATAGAATGCAAACAGCAAGGGGTTTCTGGCCCAATTATGGAGGTATTGTTGAAGCAATTTGGCCCATTAGAAAGCTGGCCCTTTTGGACTTTTTGTGATTACGTGTGCGTCAGTTGACCAGGGTACATGGTGGACTCCAGGTTCTGGCCTTTGGATTGGGGCTTCAGGGCGCGTGGCAACCAAGGCGTTGGGTGTATGGTACTCCTTTGAGTGAGATAATCACCTGAACATGTTAACACAAAAAATATGGAGAAATATGGGGGACCTGGGACTCGAACCCAGGTCCCAATGCTTGCAACTATCCCTTTCCACCAACTGAGCCAACGCGTCTATTCGTTATTATAATGGGACATGATCATTATATGGGAAAAGTGCAAATATTCTGGAACAAAAGAAAATTCGCGCCAATTATTTGAATGCATCACTCACGTCCTTCCACGCATCATCTTCTTCAATTGTTCTGAAATAAAAGCATTTAAATAGCGGGGGTTTTAAACCCCCATAAACTGAAAACGTCAAAATAGCGATTAGATGTACAATCAATATAAAAAAAGCGCGATGACATCAATCGTTTCGTCTTGTTCTGACGAGTTTGCCTGTATTAGTTTGATGGTCCAATTTTGCCTTATGAAGGAGTCCCCAAATATGGAGCTCTGAAACCCTAAAACGATTCCATGGTAATTTTTAATACAGGGCCTAATAACTCAATTGAGTTGTGTCATTAGCTTCAGAAAGTGCACATTAGTATAAATCAATTCTTAAAACGTATAAAAAATGTATGCAAATTCAAACACGAAAGTGAAAAAAGTTATGAACAGGGAGACTTCATTCTACCAATTCTTGAGGTTAGGGGCTGTGTTTTTGATTGCAATCCCTTCCTGGATGTGTAAGAAAGCTTTTGGAATGGCTTTTTGTCCTTGAAACGCACAGCAACTATGAAAACAGTTTTGAGATTTTTGTGAAAAAATGCAAGTTTGATCTTGATGCTTATGCGCAGCTTCTTTGTCCTTGTGCATTAGGTTTTGTTTGTATATGTATGTAGCATGATTAGGTCAAGCAAAACAAGCCCATGATCCATTGTTTTAATGCTTTTGTTGTACCCCAAAATTTTCCCTCCCATATTCTTCAAGATTGACAAAGATCAAACTTCAAAATCTCCCCAAGGGTTGCACAGTTCAAGGGCTTCCTAACAGTCAAAAACTAGGGTTTTGGTTCTGGCAGAGAAATTAAAGTTTCCAAGGGTCCAATCAAGTCCCACATGCCTATAAACATGGTCAAGCATCCACATATCAAGTTTCAAGACTTACAGCACAAAATTGCACAGTCAAAAACCCTAATTGCCCTACAGTCAACTGTAGGGGCAAAATGGTCATTTGACAGTCAAAAGTTCAAATTTTTGGTCAACATCTTATTTTGAAGCCACAAACATCATTTGATCAATTATTGATCATGATTTCACAAGCTTGGCTCAAAAAGTCTCAAGATGCAAAAGTTTCCATATTTGGACAGTTGAAAAAGTCAACTGTAACTTGACCAAGGCATAACTTCCACATGGTTTATCAGAAAAATTCCATCCAAATCTCATTTTGAAGAGAAAGGCATTTCCTACAACTCCTCTTCACACTTCAAGTCCAATAAATACTCTCACAAAAAGTTATCAACTTCAAAATTATAGGTCATTTTCAAAAGTCAACCAAAAGGGACTTTAAGTCAAAGACCATAACTTGAGACTGGTAAATAAAAATGACATGGGACCAAAGGCATTGGTTAGAGGACTTCAAGACCTTTCCAAAATGTCCAAGAACATGATCAAAGCTTAAAAATTGAGCAAGATATGCCTTATGGAAGTTGGGAAATTTTTGGGAATTTTGAAAAGTCAACTTTGCTTCAAATGACTCAAAATTGCTAATGGGCCACATTTTCTTCCAAGATTCATCATCCAAAGGCTATGCACGACCATTTGGCCCAAAGGGAATTATTTCATCATTTTTTATTATTTATTTGAATTTTTAATCACCATTAATTCATTTAATTTAATAAAATATGATAAAAATAGAAAACCAATGCTTTTGAATCTTTTTATGCAGTATAATCACTCATTGGTTGCTCAAGATCTCGTGCACATCAAATAAGGGAAGATTTGGAACAAATTGGCATGTTCTTCATGAAGAAAATATTGAAAAAGATTCATAAAAATCAAATTTGGAAAACCATTAAAGACAAAGCTTTGGGCTTGGATTATTGACCAAAATCGTTCCTTATACAAGCACAAACCTAACCCTAATGCCAAGAACCTTCAAGTTGCGCCTCATATCAAAAACCAAGTTTGCATTTTTTGTGAAAAATCTCAAAACTAAAAACTGCATTCTAGCACGATTCAAAGAAAAGTAACAATTCCAATAGCTTGCCAAAGCATCAAGGAAGCTTTCTGAATCTTTTTCCAGTCCCCACGCCTCAAGAATTGGTATATGGATGTCAAACTTTCTCAAAATTTATCCATAATCGTATTCTAATATGCATACATTTTTTATACATTTTGAATATTGATTTAGACTAATATGAAGGTTCTGAGACTAATGGTAACCTTTAATTTGACTAACAATGCTTGTAGCGAAATATGCCATTGAAATGTTTTAGGGTTTCTCAAGTTTCAAATTAGGCGTTTGCATATACTGTAAAATCAGGACATCCCAGTACCATGGTTAGAATCAGGACGTTTGGACGAATTCAATACACTAGTCGCGCCCTATTTATATGGCCACACGAGTTATTCGCTATTTTGGAAAAGACTGTGTTTTGGGGGGGTTTAAAACCCCCGCTACTTCTTTTTATTTCAGGGACGAACGAAGAAGAAGATCAGGTGGCAAGACCTGATTGGACAGTTTGAATTCCAGCGCGCGTTTTTTTTGTTTCTATGTCACTAACGCCAATTTTCTTTTATATTATTTATTCTTTATTCTATGTACAACGCGCTAATGGTTCAGTTGGTGGAACGTGCACTTGGTAAACATTGGGACCTGGGTTCGATTCCCAGGTCCCCTCACTTTCTTAATATATTTTGTTTCAACGTGATTCCATGCAGTTTCAACCCCAGGGCCTACCATGTGTCTTCCTGCCTGTGTTTGCCACGCGCTCACTGATATCAATCCAATGGCCCTGATCTAGAGTCCACCATGGACGTCAGTCAAACATGCCACACGCGTCCTTGAAAAGTCAACCAGGCCAAGCTTCAATGGGCCAAATTCCTGCTGATCATACCTCCAAATGGGCCTACAAACCCCCCATGTTTGCATTCTTTTCTCTATTTCTTTTATTCTTTTCTATTAGTTATTTTAATTCTTTTCTCTATTTTATTTAATTCCATAAAATTGATCTTTTAAATATAAATACCAAAAAAATCAGAAAAGACAAAATAAAAATATATTTCATTATTTAATTCATTAGCATTTTTGTAAATAAACTTTATTAATTAATTTAGTTTTAACTCTAGGTTTAATTTTAATATTTTTGTAATAAACTAAAAAAATGTAGAATTAGGGTTTTAAATACTTTTATCTTTTTTTCTTTTCTCTTACCATATTTAATAATTAATTATTTATTTTGTAAATAAATTTGCCATTAAATAATTAGGTTAATTCTAGGTTTAATTTTAACATTTTTTTAATAAATTAAAAATAGTTTAGAATTAGGTTTTTAATTCCATTAATTTTCTTAAGCTCCATAAATACAAAAACTCCAAAAAAAAAACAATCTCTTTCTTTTATTTAACTTAATTAATTTATTAATTGTAATTTAATTTCTTTAAAAGGGTCCAACGCCCTCGCATTCGATCATAATTCAATTTCACGCGCTTGTTTTATTTCCTTTTATAAACTTCGTGTAATTATCCCAAAGCCATGTAATTATACATTTATCTTTCCGCATTTTATTTTTTATGTCAAATCGGGTCCTGGTTTAATTTGGCGATGTGGACCCGCGCCTTTGTAATAGCGTAGGACCTTTTACCTTCTCGCATTTTTTTAACTGTTAATAATTTGCATGAAAGAATGAATGTCAAAATAAAAGCAACGCGTAGATCACCAATGCTTGAACAAGATAAACATAATCGAAAACGAAGCACAAATCACACACCACCCCTAGGGTACGCCTCATCGTTGCCTTGCCCCTCGAAAGGTGGTCGTCGAGTAGAGGATGTCTTAGTAAGTCCTCATGTCCATGAACATGGCATGAGGGTAGCTTCTAAGGTGTCTTCCTATTGCTCCGGTGATCACCATGTCCCGAACCCTCGAATTGATCTGAACACCTCCAACGGTGGTGCTACCTACCTCTCAATGGTGGGATGGCACTACTTTAAGGACATTTACACAGACGAATTCCTTAGGGTAGGTAGAGAACTCTAGATACTTGCTCTAATTTCAAAACTAAATCAAAAACCCTTTTCACACCGACAATTTTCAAAAAGCTTTTGAAAGCAACTTTTCAAACACTCTTGAGGACTGATACAAGAGTCGAACTGAAATTTTCAAAGAAACTTTTTTAATCCACACTTGAAAAGCAAACAAACAATTTTGAAAACACAAATGAGCAAGTATCTAAGAGCCCATGGATAACCATGGATAGAAAGGGTGCTAACACCATCCCTTTCTATAAATCTACCTCCCGAACCGAGAGAAATCTCTATAAGGAATTTTTTTGTGCTTTTGTCCTTTCCATTTGGAGAAAATAAAAGACGGTGGCGACTCTTGCTTCCGCGACATTTCGCGAACCAGCGTTAAACAGTCAGTTCCAGATCCACCGATTACAGCTTTCAATATTTGATTTTCAAGCATCTTTTTCAATCTTTTTGTCATGAAAAACATGCCTATTTTGGAAGATCTTGCCTCTTGATGTGGTACAAGAAATCTCTAGGTCATGATGAGGGAATATGCTGCACAAAAAGATTTGGAAAACATGTTTTGCTATTTTTGTCATATTTAATTTTAATTAAGTGAATTAATAATAATAATAATTCAAATAATTAATAAAAAATGATAAAATAACTCCCTTTAAAGTCAATGGGTCGTGCATAGCTTTTGGGTGATGATTCTTGGAAGAAATTAAGGCCCATTAGCAATTTTGAGGCATTTGAAGCAAAGTTGACTTTTCAAAATTCCCAAACATTTCCCAACTTTCACAAGGCATATCTTGCTCAATTATTAAGCTTTGATCATGTTCTTGGACATTTTGGAAAGGTCTTGAAGTCCTATAACCAATTCCTTTGGTTCCGTGCCATTTTGATTTTCCAATTTCAAGTTATGGTCTTTGACTTAAAGTCCCTTTTTGTTGACTTTTGAAAATGACCTATAATGTTGAAATTGATAACTTTTTGTGAGAGCATTTCTTGGACTTGAAGTGTGAAGATGAGTTGTAGGGAATGTCATTATCTTCAAAATGAGCTTTGGATGGAATTTTTCTGATAAACCATGTGGAAGTTATGCCCTGGTCAATTTGCAGTTGACTTTTCCAACTGTCCAAATATAGAAACTTTTGCATCTTGAGACTTTTTGAGCCATGCTTGTGAAATCATGATCAAGAATTGATCAAATGATGTTTGTGGCTTCAAAATAAGATGTTGACCAAAAATTTGGATTTTTGACTGTCAAATGACCATTTTGCCCCTACAGTTGACTGTGAGGCAATTAGGGTTTTTGACTGTGCAATCTGGTGCTGTGAGTCTTGAAACTTGGAATATGGATGCTTGACAATGTATATGGGCATGTGGGACTTGATTGGACCCTTGGAAACTTCAATTTCTTTGCCAGAACCAAAACCCTAATTTTGACTGTGTCAGGAGGCAATTGGACTGTGCATCCCTTGAGAGATTTTGAACTATGATCTTGGCAAATCTTTAAGAATATGGGAGGGCAAATTTTGGGGTACAACAGTTGCCCCTGTTCAATCTTCTTAGACCTGAGGATGTAGATTGGCTGGCGTGCCTTTCGTAATCCGAAGGTAGAAGATGATTGAACACTAGAGTACCCAGAAATTTGCACTCACATAGTAGGATGTCAACAGTGTGATGTAGGGAATGGGCTTACAGATGCCATTTGGAGACTGACGGATAGGAGGATGGGCTTATAGATTCCATATGATGTGGTGACGGAGTCTTGTCGGGAATGGGCTTATAGATGCCATTTGGAACTGCAATAGATAGTTGTGGAGATGGGCTTACAGATGCCATCGGGAGGTTGTCGATCGCGTAAGAGTTTCCTTAGCGAGAACTTGCGTACCTGAGAAAGAAAGATAATTACCTGGCCTGTTACAGGAGTTGATCTTCAAGCTCTTTATGTAGATGCGCCCTGGCTGGATACAGGTATCGAATCTTTGAACTCTTCAGACGTGCCCTCAACGAGACGATGAGAGAACCTTGGGCGATTACTACCTCAACAGTAAAGATGAGAGAACCTTGGGCGATTACTACCTCAACAATAACGATGAGAGAACCTTGGGCGATTACTACCTCAACAGTAACAATGAGAGAACCTTGGATGTCTTCTACTGAGTCTTCATCAGGAAAATCTTTAGGAATCGATTTAACTGGACCAGAGAAGGCCTTTGACTGGATCGGCATCAGAAAAATCTTTAGGAATTGATTTAACTGAACCAGGCAAGGTCTTGGAATAACTTTGACTGGATAAGAATCAGAAAAATCTTAGAATCGATTTAACTGAACCAGACTGAAGCCTTGGAATATCTTCAACTGGAATAAGAATCAGGGAGATCTTAGCATCGATCTGACTGAACCAGAGAAGGTCTTGGATTAACTTTGACTGGATAAGAATCAGAAAAATCTTAGGGTCGATTTAACTGAACCATACTAAAGTCTTGGAATATCTTCAACTGGAATAAGAATCAGGGAGATCTTAGCGTCGATCTGACTGAACCAGAGAAGGTCTTGGATTAACTTTGACTGGATAAGAATCAGAAAAATCTTAGAATCGATTTAACTGAACCAGACTAAAGTCTTGGAATATCTTCAACTGGAATAAGAATCAGGGAGATCTTAGCGTCGATCTGACTGAACCAGAGAAGGTCTTCAACATAGTTTAGAATTTAACTGCATTTTTCCTTAAAGGTAAAGGTCATTCATATGCAATGCATGATATGGATCAAACAATGATGTTCTCGAAATAAATGAGATTGTGTTATATGATGCGTATATGCATGCATCATGATGTATGTGATGTTTTTGAATGTATGTTTTCGTCTTAGGAAAATAAATCCTGGACGGGTGCCGGGAAGTTAAATCCTGGGCTAATGTAGAGCTTTTGTTTCCACTGGGGAGTGATGGTTGCAAGAATACCGGTAGGAGAAGATGACTCCATTGGGGAATAAACTTGGCGAATGGATTACTCTGCGGGGAGAAAATTACTCTAGCGATCTTGCTGGGGAACAATGCTCTGTGGGAAGAGAGGTACTATGTTGAGATGTTGATGATAACTCCGCTGGGGATGCCGTTATTATGTTGGAAGTTTTAACAGACTCCGCTGGGGATAGGAAGACTTCGTCGGGGACGATCTTTCTGTGGCTTTTGGCTGAGGATAACCCAGTTATATCTTGGTAGGGAAATAACCTTTGAATAAATCCGGGAGACGCGTTCGTGCTCTGCAGGTGACCAGCTTCCAGTTTCTACTGGGGACAAGCTTCCTGCTGGGGAGATGGATTCTATTTTCCTTGGGAGCTTCTGGACTAGATTCTCCTGGGGAGGTTTTTGAACTGTATTGGGGAAGTTGAAAAAAGGAACCTGTGCAGGGTTATTTGAGGTCGAGCTCGTGTGAAACTGCATTTGGAATTGAAGGAAGCCTGTGTAGGGTTTATTGATAATGAGCTCGTGTGAAACTGCATCTGTCGCGGAGAAGGAACCTATGCGGGGTTTACTGATGACGAGTCCGTGTAAAACTGCATCTTTGGAAAGAGAAGGAAACCTGTGTAGGGTTTACTGATGACAAGTCCGTGTTAAAACTACGTCTGGGGAGAGAGAACCTGTGTAGGGTTTCTTCGGGGCAAGTTCGTGTAAAACTGCATCTGGAGTTGAAGGGAACCTGTGTAGGGTTACTTCGGGATAAGTCCGTGTAAAACTTTGGGAGGAACCGGTGTAGGGTTACCATGAAATAAGTCTGTGTGAGACTTCTGGATGAACCGGGGTAAGGTCATCTTGAGATAAATCCGTGTAAGATTTCTGGAGGAATCGGGGTAAGGTTACTTCGGGATAGGTCCGTGTAAGACTTCTGGAGGAACCGGGGTAAGGTTACTGCAGGATAAGTTCGTGTAAAACTTTGGGAGGAACCGGTGTAGGGTTACCCTGAAATAAGTCCGTGTGAGACTTCTGGATGAACCGGGGTAAGGTCATCTTGAGATAAATCCGTGTAAGATTTCTGGAGGAACCGGGGTAAGGTTACTTCGGGATAGGTCCGTGTAAGACTTCTGGAGGAACCGGGGTAAGGTTATCTGTGATAAGTCCGTGTGAGACTTCTGGAGGAACCGGGGTAAGGTTACTGCAGGATAAGTTCGTGTGAAACTTCTTGATGAACCGGGGTAAGGTTATCTGTGATAAGTCCGTGTGAGACTTCTGGAGGAACCGGGGTAAGGTTACTGCAGGATAAGTTCGTGTAAAACTTCTTGATGAACCGGGGTAAGGTTATCTATGATAAGTCCGTGTGAGACTTCTTCTGAACGTTGAGAAGGAACCGGTGTAGGGTTTCCTGATGATGATCAAGTGGATGATTGTCATGTTTAGTTTCGGATATTAACCCACGATCAGTCGTCCACTGAATTTTCCTTGGCTTGTTACCAATGTTGATCTGGGATTTGTAAAGGGAGATGGTAATCATCTTTGGATTGACCTTTCCTTGGTACTTTGGTTGACAGAGCAACTGGATCGCCTGGACGACTCATTATTGCCCCTGTTTCTGAGGTGAGAGGAGAAGATACCTTGTGGAGGTGCTTGATGACTGCCGATTGACGAGTCTTCCTTTTGGTAGGCAAGTGACGAGATGCCGGGACATAGTCGTACGCTCTTGATCCCTAACTTTTGCCTGGACTGCCCTTTCGGGTTTTCAGTCCACCGGGATACCCATTTTTGCCCAAGCCGCCTTTTTCAGGTTTTCGACTTGCCGGGTGTACAAATTTTTTCATTTTCATCCCTTATTTTTGCCCGAACCCTTTTGGTTCGCCGGGAAGCCCTTGTTTTTGCCTAGGCGTGTCAACCTAGTGGGTCTTTGATTTTGCGTAGTATTTTTTCGACTATGTCCGCGTTCTCAAAGAGCAGGGAGTTGTCACCGTTAGTAGTGTCGTGTCGCCGTACCACTAGAAGATGTTTGATCAGGCAAGATTCGTTGTCGGAATGCCTCAGGTGATCCAGATGGAGATTTGCCCCAAGTTGGTTGGCCTTTTGAGAGATTCTCCAAATCTTGATTGGACTGCCCCAGGTGATGGACAATGATCATGCCATGCCCCTTGATTGGAAGTGTCTTTCCACTTGAGGTGACTCTTTTGTTGAGAAGACCTTTGTTCATCGGATATTCGTTGCGCAAAGTTTTCTGCTGTTCAAACAAATAATCATACGCAAACAATGTTATCTTAAGAATGCAAAGCTTATGTTTGTCTCGAAATTTTGAAAATGCAGTTTTGTAAAATCAAGCAAGTTTGTAGACTGTGATGTCAACTCAAGATTTATAACAGACCTTCAGGAGTCAGGATACCTTTCGTAACAGTATGCCTTCGAACTAACCCATGCTTCAGCTAGGACTTTTAAGGGTTATAACGTGGCCTGGTTCACGGTTTAAGAAACAAAGGATAAAGGCTCAAATTTTATTTGTACCCACCCACTCTTCGTGATGTTCTTCAAACCTAAACTCAGTTGATCGTGCGTTAGACTTTGTTTGAGCCTTTGCTTTGATATTCCAGTGGTGGTTCAGATATTGACAGTTTATTTTGAATAGGCAGTCATTTCTTTTTGTTGAGGGTTTGTAGGACCTCTTTCTCTTTTGATTTTGTTTATCCCTATTTTTTGCCTGACCTGTTTCTTTTGTGATTACAGTCAGCGGGATGCCCCAGTTTTGTAAGTCTCCTTCATAGGTTTTGACTTTTTTGGGCTTTTTTATTTTGATAATGACTGCCTGTCATTATGATTATTCAGAACCATCACTGTCTTTTGTTTTTGGAAGGACTCCTTTGGTGTTATTCGTTGTGCACTTGGATCAGCTGAGAGAACTACCCTGCCCCAGGTTATGATTAAGGGTTTTAATTTTCGAAAAGAAAAAACTCCTACTTCTTTGGCTCAAAAGGGTTGACGAGGGATTATCTTCCTTATAACTCCGGTGTTTAGGAATTTGAAACAATTCCTGTACCTCATCAGCGGGGTCTGTTCAAAAGCATACTGTAAAGATCGTGGTATCGTTTTCGTCATCCTCCCTCAAGAGGCTTGGAATTTTCAATCAATAGTTGATCATCACAAAAATATGAAAACAGTTTTAAGCACAGTAAACATAATTAAATCAAGACAGACATGTGTAATGCATTCATGAAATAAAAGAGTTTAACATGATAATTGTTTGTTTGAACAAGAAAAGAAAAATACAACTTGAATTCAAATGAACAAAAATCTCTCAATCCTAGCCATGTTTTGGCAAGGGAGCAGTGATCACGTTGGGAGTCTCAGCAGGCTCGAACTCGATCTCTTTAGCGTCGATCATGTTCTGAATCTTGTACTTCAGCGCCCAACAATCCTCAGTATCGTGCCCCGGGCTATCAGAATGGTAAGCACACCTCGCTTCTGGGTTGTAGTTTGGAGAGGAGGTCTTGGGGTTTGCAGGAGGGTTGATCACCGCAATCAGATTCATCTTCAACATGTGCTGCAGAGCTTGTGACCATGGCATGTTAATGTTGGAGAATTGTCTTTTAGGCTCGTCCGGCCTTCGCTGATTTCCCTTTTGTGGTTGTCGGCGTGGTGCAGAACCAGAGATCATGACTTCCCCTGCATGTTGGTCATGGCGACTCTTTTGACTGTATGCAGCATTAGCCTCTTTCTTCCCCATGTAAGGCTTTTTCTGAGTATCCGAAGGTGCGGCCTCTTGAATTTTCCCATTTTTTATGCCAGCTTCAATTCTTTCCCCAGTCAGAATAAGGTCGGTAAATCCTGCAGATGAATTACCAATAAGATGATTGAAGAACGGCCCGGATAAGGTCCCCAAGAACATGTCGACAAGTTCCCGGTCAGTCAAAGGTGGCTGAACCCTTCCAGCAAGGTCCCTCCACTTTTGAGCATATTCTTTGAAACCTTCGCCTACCCCCATAGACATTCCCTGAAGCTGAGTGCGCGTGGGAGCAAGATCGGCATTGTACTGGTAATGTTTGTAGAATGCAGTGGCCAAGTCCTCCCAGCTGCGGATGTTGGCTCCATTCAGTTGATAGAACCAGTCGAGTTGAGTTCCCGACAGACTATCCTGAAAAAAGTGAATCCACAAATTCTTGTCAGCCGTGTAGGGCTGGATCCTCCTTGTGTAAGACCTGAGGTGCAACTTAGGACAGGATGCCCCGTCGTATTTAGCAAAAGCAGGTGCCTTGAATTTGTGTGGGATCACTACCCCAGAAGACAGACCTAGATCTTCGAAGTCCAGGCCAGGCACCTTTTGTATTTCTATAGCACTTAGCCTGTCTTCTAACTGCTTGTACTTGTCCTCAGCAGGAGGGTAATGTTCATCATTAAAATCGGCCTCGTTGTCGGAGACCACTGGACTTGGAACCTTTCTCTCTTGGGGACTGTCTTCCCCAACAGATGGAGTAGCCTGATCAGCCTCACTATGTGATCCATTCCCAGATTTGCGCCTAGGGTTGAACAACACAGTCCTCTTCTTCTTCTTTTTCAAGAGCAGGGTCTTCAGATCTTGTTGCCCCTGGGCCAGACTCATGATCAACTCTTGGAACTGGGCGTTTTGAGCCTGGAGAGCCTTGATGGATTGTTCGTTGGATGATTCAGGATTCATGATGACTGCTGAAATAAACAGCGAAGAGGGTAAGAGACCTGTCAAAAGGGTACCTGTAATGCAATGATATGTATGTATATATATGCAATGTTTTCAAGGATCTCGCGGGGTAAACAAGAAAATTGTTAGCATTTGAATTTGGGTAGCTTGATTGAAGGAACTGCATATTGTTGAGAGTCCTTCTTCAAGGGTCAAGGCTCACCATATCAAGTGGGTCATAGCCCCTGACAACCTTGGCTAGAGGAAAATAAATCCCCTTTGCCCCTTGCTAGACATTTTGGCTCATCATGACCTGCATCACAAGCCCTTGAGGTCCTTGAAATGGGTTAGTCTTTATGCAGGATGTATGCAACGGTATGATACGTATGCTATGCATGGAGTAATTCAAGTAACCCTGTGATGAGTCCTAATTAAGGACTGTAAACAAACCCTGCACGAAACTTATGGGTCAGATAACAAGCATGCAAGTAGTCAAGTTTTAAGGCACACAAGTCACACAGAGACAACCCTTAGAGTTTAGGCCAGCATGGGGCCTCGGGTACTACCCTCTTGAAGTTGGTGGGCTCAAAACCTATCCTATCAGAAGTAACCGGGTTCTAAGGGTCCCAATATCACTGGATTGCTTTCATTGTTCATCGTTTTGATTTAGCCACTGAACTGGCGACCGAAATATTCCAGGAAAACAACCCTCAATTGAGTGTAGTATCGAGTATCAACCAACCTCGGACTGCACCAAAGTCAGTTATCTCACTACCCTAAAGAGGCCAAGATGGTTCAATTAAGGTTCCTAAGGTCTGTTGATGCTTCACGACACCACGCGGAGGCCCCGTACTCTCCTTGACTGACTCAAGGGTTACCGGTACACACCAAAGTGCCACATCAACGTAGCAGACTGCTTCAACCATGTCGGTATACCCCGCACAGTTCCCTCACAACCTTGTTGCTACTTTCTAAGAAGGTATCCCCAGATCCGGGTTAGGATCTATAGAACTCCCAAGACAGTACCACAATAATAAAGCAAACAAGTCAAAGCAATTGAAAACACAAGTGATCCTAGTCCTAAGGTGCACCTCACTTTATAAGATCTCCCCAGCAGAGTTGCCAGTTCTGTGATCGGTGGATCTGGAACTGACTGTTTAACGCTGGTTCGCGAAAATTCGCGGTAAGCAAGAGTCGCCACCGTCTTTTATTTTCTCCAACAAGGAAAGGACAAAAGCACAGAAAAATTCCTTATGAGATTAGCTCTCGGTTCGGGAGGTTGATTTATAGAAAGGGAAGGTGTTAGCACCCTTTCTATCCATGGTTATCCATGGGCTCTTAGGTACTTGCTCATTTGCTTTTCAATTGTGAGTGAGTTTGAAAAAGTTTCTTTGAAAGATTTCAGATCGACTCTTGTATCAGTCCTCAGGAGTGTTTGAAAAATGGTTTTGAAAGCTTTTTGAAAGTGTCGGTGTGAAAAGAGTTTTTTTGATTTGTTTTGAATTAGTGAAAGTACCTATGAGTTGTCTACCTACCCTAAGGAATTAAGCTGTGTAGAAGTCCTTAAGGTAGTGCTATCCCACCATTGAGGGATAGGTAGCACCACCGTTGGAGGTGTTCGGGTCAATTCGAGTTAAGGGACAGTGTGGTCACCAGAGCAACAGTAGGACACCTTAGAAGCTACCCCCATGCCATGTTCATGGACATGAGGACTTACTAAAACGTCCTATACTCGACGACCACGTTTCGAGGGGCAAGGCAACAGTGAGGCGTACCCTAAGAGTGGTGTGTGAATTGTGTGTCATTTTCAATTATGTTTTATCTTGATCATGCGTTGGGTGAGCTACGCTTTGATTTTATTTGGGCCATTCATTCTTTCATACAATTATTAGCAGTTAAGGGGTGCGGAAATTAAAGTGCGGAAAATAAAGGTCCTACGCTATTACAAGGCGCTGGTCTATACATCGCCAAATTAACAAAGACCCGATTTTGAGTAAAAATGTGGAAAGTAAATGTCCTAATTACTATTACAAGGCTTTGGGGCAATTACATAAGATTTAAAAGAAATATAAGAATAAACGCGCGAAAATAAATTAGAATCGGATATACGAGGGCGTTGGACCCTTTAAGGAAATTAAATTGAAATTAAAAGTCAATTAATTATTTAATAAAGAAAAGAAGTTATTTTTTGATGTTTTTTGGTATTTATGAAATAAAGGAAATTAATTAAATTAGAAGTTAAATTAAAACCTAGTTCTAAATTATTTTTAATTGTTAAAGAAAAAATATTTAAGTTTTGACCTAATTTATACTAATTATTTAATTACATATTTATTTACAAAAATAAATTAATAATTAATAATAATGATGATAGGAAGAAATTATTTATTAAAAAGATAAAAAAAGGTTACAAACCCTAATTTCTATGTTTTTAGTTTATTTAAGAAAAAAAACATTAAAGTTGAAAACCTAAAATTAAACTAATTTGATTATGAAGATTTATTTACAAAAATATTAATGCCTTAAATATTAAACAAACATTTTTTATTTTCTTGATTTCTGATTTTTTTTGTGTTATCAAAACTATTTTTATGAATTAACTAAATAATTAAAATAAATAAAAAAAGAATTGAAAAGAAAAAAAAATGAGAAAGAAGAATAGAATGCAAACAGCAAGGGGTTTCTGGCCCAGTTATGGAGGTATTGTTGAAGCAATTTGGCCCATTAGAAAGCTGGCCCTTTTGGACTTTTTGTGATTACGTGTGCGTCAGTTGACCAGGGTACATGGTGGACTCCAGGTTCTGGCCTTTGGATTGGGGCTTCAGGGCGCGTGGCAAGCCAAGGCGTTGGGTGTATGGTACTCCTTTGAGTGAGATAATCACCTGAACATGTTAACACAAAAAATATGGAGAAATATGGGGGACCTGGGACTCGAACCCAGGTCCCAATGCTTGCAACTATCCCTTTCCACCAACTGAGCCAACGCGTCTATTCGTTATTATAATGGGACATGATCATTATATGGGAAAAGTGCAAATATTCTGGAACAAAAGAAAATCCGCGCCAATTATTTGAATGCACCACTCACGTCCTTCCACGCATCATCTTCTTCAATTGTTCTGAAATAAAAGCATTTAAATAGCGGGGGTTTTAAACCCCCACAAACTGAAAACGTCAAAATAGCGATTAGATGTACAATCAATATAAAAAAAGCGCGATGACATCAATCGTTTCGTCTTGTTCTAACGAGTTTGCCTGTATTAGTTTGATGGTCCAATTTTGCCTTATGAAGGAGTCCCCAAATCTGGAGCTCTGAAACCCTAAAACGCTTCCATGGTAATTTTTTATACAGGGCCTAATAACTCAATTGAGTTGTGTCATTAGCTTCAGAAAGTGCACATTAGTATAAATCAATGCTTAAAACGTATAAAAAAATGTATGTAAATTCAAACACGAAAGTGAAAAAAGTTATGAACAGGGAGACTTCATTCTACCAATTCTTGAGGTTAGGGGCTGTGTTTTTGATTGCAATCCCTTCCTGGATGTGTAAGCAAGCTTTTGGAATGGCTTTTTGGCCTTGAAACGCACATCAACTATGAAAACAGTTTTGAGATTTTTGTGAAAAAATGCAAGTTTGATCTTGATGCTTATGCGCAGCTTCTTTGTCCTTGTGCATTAGGTTTTGTTTGTATATGTATGTAGCATGATTAGGTTAAGCAAAACAAGCCCATGATCCATTGTTTTAATGCTTTCAATATTTGATTTTCAAGCATCTTTTTCAATCTTTTTGTCATGAAAAACATGCCTATTTTGGAAGATCTTGCCTCTTGATGTGGTACACGAAATCTCTAGGTCATGATGAGGGAATATGCTGCACAAAAAGATTTGGAAAACATGTTTTGCTATTTTTGTCATATTTAATTTTAATTAAGTGAATTAATAATAATAATAATTCAAATAATTAATCAAAAATGATAAAATAACTCCCTTTAAAGTCAATGGGTCGTGCATAGCTTTTGGGTGATGATTCTTGGAAGAAATTAAGGCCCATTAGCAATTTTGAGGCATTTAAAGCAAAGTTGACTTTTCAAAATTCCCAAAAATTTCCCAACTTCCACAAGGCATATCTTGCTCAATTTTTAAGCTTTGATCATGTTCTTGGACATTTTGGAAAGGTCTTGAAGTCCTATAACCAATTCCTTTGGTCCCGTGCCATTTTGATTTGCCAATTTCAAGTTATGGTCTTTGACTTAAAGTCCCTTTTTGTTGACTTTTGAAAATGACCTATAATGTTGAAATTGATAACTTTTTGTGAGAGCATTTCTTGGACTTGAAGTGTGAAGATGAGTTGTAGGGAATGTCATTATCTTCAAAATGAGCTTTGGATGGAATTTTTCTGATAAACCATGTGGAAGTTATGCCCTGGTCAATTTGCAGTTGACTTTTCCAACTGTCCAAATATAGAAACTTTTGCATCTTGAGACTTTTTGAGCCATGCTTGTGAAATCATGATCAAGAATTGATCAAATGATGTTTGTGGCTTCAAAATAAGATGTTGACCAAAAATTTGGATTTTTGACTGTCAAATGACCATTTTGCCCCTGCAGTTGACTGTGAGGCAATTAGGGTTTTTGACTGTGCAATCTGGTGCTGTGAGTCTTGAAACTTGGCATATGGATGCTTGACAATGTATATGGGCATGTGGGACTTGGTTGGACCCTTGGAAACTTCAATTTCTTTGCCAGAACCAAAACCCTAATTTTGACTGTGTCAGGAGGCAATTGGACTGTGCATCCCTTGAGAGATTTTGAACTATGATCTTGGAAAATCTTTAAGAATATGGGAGGGAAAATTTTGGGGTACAACACTCCAGTGTTTAGGAATTTGAAACAATGCATGTACATCGCCAGCAGGGTTTTACTCAAAAGCATAATGTCTGAGATTCTTCGTATATTTCTCATCATCCTTCCTCTAGAGGTATTTGCTTTATTCATAATTGTGAAGTATCAAAAACAAAGAAAAACATTTAAGAGTGATTGTGAATTGATTAATTCAAGACAATCATATTCAATGCATTATGATTAATATTCAAAGATAAGAAAGTTTTGCATACAAGAAAGTACAAAACCAAATAAAGAAAAATTACAAATAAGAATGCAAATGAAACTAGAAATTGTCAAGTTTAGGAGGCAATACTCTGTACGGACTTATTGCTTCTCAAGACCTTTAGCAGAATCGATGCTCACTCAGGCACGTGATTCCCATTCTTCCCTGGTGTGAACACAAACATCCTTAAATCGATCAAGTCATGAAATTCATCTTTGAAAGACACAAAATCTTCAATTAAATGACCAAGTGCCTCAGGTATAGTGTGACGACTTTTTCTATTAATCAATCTATAAATAGATCCTCAGCAGTCATAACTTGGATGGTATCCACTGAAGTCCATTTGTTCAACACTTGGTCTAGAACACTTGGGCGGATCCAATCATCAATATTGTAGACACGGTTTTCATCATCAATAATTGCATTTGTGCATTCATTATGGGCAAAACCAGAACTGGAGACTTTTACCAGAGTAGACAAACTTGAAGCTTTGGGAGTTGCACTCTACTTTCCGAGATTGAAACCCAAGCCAAACTTGTTGAAATTTGGAATGACATCCACAACCTAACCCCAGCCTTTAAGGTGACCAGCTTTGAACAACGCTTGAGTATCCTCGAATGAAGCCAAAGAAGTCTCAGGTTTTTTCTTCCGCTCAGGACGAGGAGTCTTGATCATATGAACAGTTTTAAAATCCTGATTATTCCTCATAAAGGAATGAAGTCAAATGGCTTACAATGTATTATTCCTCACCATAAACAATGATGGTCTTTACTTTTAAAGGATACTTAAGTTTCTGGTGAAGGGTAGAAGTAACTACCCCTACTTTATGAATCCATGGACGCCCCAACAAGCAACAATATGTTGGCATTATGTTGATTACATAAAATGTAGTAGTAAAAATATGAGGGCCCACCCTGATAGGTAAGTCCACTTCACCAAACCTGATTGCCCAGATACATCAAAAGCTTTTACCACCAAATCATTAGGATGTAATTCAAGACCTAAGTAATCAATCTTCATTAGTGCATACTTTGGCAATACATTCAGCATGGTAATACATTCAACGAAGATCCGGTGTCCACCAACACACGTAATAAAAGTTATGCCTTTTCACTCCATGTAAATATGTAATTCTTTGTTATGGTTGTGACCCTCGGGAAGAAGATAAAATTCAGTAAAACCCAAACCATTTTAGGCAGATATATTGGCACAAATTGTCTCAAACTATCCAACCGTTATCTCTTGTGGCACGAAAGCATTTTTCAGTAGCTTCATCAAAGCATTCTGGTGAGCTTCATAATATATCAACAGAGATAAAATAAACATCTTAGAGGGCATCTGGTGCAGCTTCTCTATGATGTTATAATCACTCTTTCTTATGACTCTCATTAACTCTTCAACCTCATCACCAGGAGCTAAAGAAGTCACATGCGCAACAATTGGTTTAATCACACTAGCCTGCACAGGTTTCTCATTACCAATTATCACTTGTTTTACCCTTGGTCCTTTCCAAGGAATCAATAACTTCTTGTTCATTATTTGTGAGTAGTCATCATTGAACACCTCTGCTAAGAAAAAGTAGAACCACAAGATAAGAAGATCAGTAAAAAAACTTGTAATGCATGAAATGCGTGATTATGCATGTTATGTTTTTTTCATTTCCCAAGTATCCAATATTTTTGTCAACCATCAAGAAAGACCAAACAACAAGACAATAGAGATACGCAATAATAAAGACGAGGTGTCAAAGAAAACACTGCTTTCATGAAAAAACTGCAAATTAGATGAATTCATATAGACGAGACAATATTGCATCATAAGAGATCCAAAATCAACTGAGTTTACACCCATGGTAGAAAATAAGCCGTCAATATCCCATCTAACAACTATGTTGGTAATCATGCGACAAAAGCTACTTCGTGGAATCTATTAATGGAATGATTCTTCTCGGGGTTAAGGCAATAGTAGAGTTTCAACTATCTTCATGACCCTTCTGGTATAAGGAATCCCAGCACTAGCATCCTTCCTACCAAGGAGAGCTCCATCTTTCCTATGAATCTCAGCCCAAGCTATTTGTACTTTCTTCAACAATCCAGGATTTGTCGCCTTATCAAATAAAATAGAACCTTCTACATCCTTGTCTAAAGGTTCACCATCCATTTCATATCCTAACAGACGATGTGCTAGCATAGGATTGTAGTTTATGCAACCCTTTCTTCCAATGAGAGGGACGTTAGAAAACTCCCCACAACTCATAATGATCTCAGAGATATTCATCTCAGGGTTATGCCATTTTTTGTCATGATGAGTGAGTCTCATGTTTCTTTGAGAAAGTGATTAAGTTCCTCGAAAGTCCACAAACAGTTCACCTACAAGTAGATGGGACATGAACCACTTATTCAGTAATGGAAAACAATAAGCAATTGTTCCTTTCGTTCCATACTTGGATTGAATGTAGTGGTAAGTATCAGCAAGAAGAGTCGGCACAGGGTTTTTATTCATGAAGAAATAAACAGTAGTGCAATCTATAAAGTTCGTGACATTTGGGAACATAATTATCCCATAAATCAAGATAGACACTACATCATTGAAGTCCAACCATCTTCTTTCACTCGCAAAGTATTTAGCTTTCATTGTCAAAAATATGGACGAAAAGCCAAAGACACCAGTTTTGTGCTTCCAATTCGCTTTTGCATCATTGAGACTCAAATAAAGAGCCTCAGTGATAGCTTCAAGATTAAACACCTTTGGAACATTGACAAAAGGCACCCAATTTTGAACCTTGATGTTAATAATGAAGGCATACTCCTTAGAAGAGTGGGTAGAGACCATGGCTCAACGGTAGTTGTTGTACCCCAAAATTTTCCCTCCCATATTTCTCAAAATATTGCAAGAAAGATCTCCAAGTGGCTCAAGGTTGCTCAAGAATTGGTCAGACAAGCTATCTCCTAAGACAGTCTACCCCAAATTAGGGTTTTGTGTTGCATCAAGATCCATGAGTACAAATGACCTCAAGTGCTACCCAATCTCCTAATATGTTCTCAAGATCATCCATGTCAAATTTCAAGCCTTGCAGAGGAAGTTTGCTCAGTCAATTGCTCAAAGGTCCAAAGATCGACTATGCTAGGGCAAAAGTCAACTGTGACCCAAATACAGTCAAACTTCAATATTTTTTGTCAACATTCTCATTTTGAAGTATATTTCATCATTTGATCAAGGGTTGATGAAGATTCATCAAGGATTGCTCAAAGTTCATCAAGATTCAAAAGTTGCTAAATTTGGATTTTACAGGAAAAGTCAACCCAACTTTGACCAAGCATAACTTTCTCATACTTTATGAGAAATGATCCATCCAAATCTAATTTTGAAGAGTATGCAATTCCCTACAATCCATATTCATACCCCAAGTTCAAAAAATGCACTCACAAGAAGTTATGAATTTGGACATTATAGGTCATTTTTGAAAGTCAACAAAAACACCTTTTTTGTCAAAGCTTATAACTTGAGCATGGAATATCAAAATGAGATGAGACAAAAATGGTTGATTAGAGGACATCTCAAGATTTCTATAAAGTCTAAGAACACCTCCAAAAGTTCAAAATTGAAGAAGTTATGCATTGTTGAAGTTGGACTTTTTTGCAAAATTGCCAAAAGTAAACTATCCCCAAAACTTCAAATTTTGCCAAATGGGACCATTCTTTTTCACTTGATTTGAGTTTGCATCATTTCCCACGTGCCCTAGCTCCAGCCATGTGTCCATGTCACATCTTTATTATTTAATTTGATTTTTATTTGAATTAATTCATTTTAAATCAAATAAAATCATATAAAATCTCAAGCATTGATAACACATGATTTTTTGGCTATTTCAGGCTCCAAATACAACTATTATTTGAATCAAATTCGTATCAAAGGCATTGGTTACAAGAATATATGATTTGGATCAAATTTGGAAAGGTTTTCATGGAGAATCAAATCAAATATGCAATCATCATTGTGGGAAGATTTGGACCAGGTTTTTTACCCTAATGCACTGAGTAATACATAAGCAAGCAGAAGGCACGAAAATAAGGGTTGGCAATCACTTGTAGAAGCAGAACCAAAGTTGAAAAAATCACAAAAAAGTTGGAGATAGAAATCCAAGTTAGAGGCGTTTTCAAGACTTGAGACTTGTCTCAATCGATTGCTGGCCGTCTCCACAAGCTAACTCGATCCAAACCACGCATTCTTCGGCCTCCATACGCACTGTAAGTCTCACGCAACTCACCCCTGTTCTTGAATTCGATTTGAGTTATTCTGGCATCATTTGAGCAAACTAATAGCATATTTGTGATCACAAGAACATTTGCAAGCTTTTGGTATTAACGAATTGCATTTATATGATCTGTAACAAGAATCACCATAGTTAGGGTTCTTGAAGTTTTTTTGGGGTTTTCTGTTTCAGGTACAATTTGCCCATAAGAAGAACATGGTTTTGATCAGGAGGTCATGACGAGTTCAACCATGTTCTTGGAATGTATTTATATGGCCTGAGGGAGATTTTAGGACGAACCTGCGTTTTTAGCTGCGGATAGAAATCCGCAGGTAAAGTTACAGGGGTTTGAGGACAGGGAAGATGAGGTGTCCTCCATCCATTGGGCCATTCAAACCAAGCGCGCCTTTTTTTATTTTTTCTGGAATTGGAATTGTTTTGTTATATTATTATTGATACTTATTATTCTAACAAATAAAGCAGTGTGGCCTAGTGGTAACCTTGGCAATAGATGTCCCTTCAAGACCTGGGTTCGAATCCCAAGTCCCCCTCTTTCTCAATATTATTATTTTTCAGGTATTCCAGTGCATACGCTAGCTTGCAACCCACCGTACTCCCTCATCAATCCAAGCGCCAGATGGCTAATGACCAGATTTGATGGTCAATGATTGGAGGTCCACCAAGGTGCCAGTCAACTAGTGTGTACCAGATCCAAAAAGTCAAACGAGCCAGCTTCTATTGGGCCTACGAAAATGCTATCCACACATCCAAAAAAAGGCCCTTTTCTCTCTTTCTCTCATATTTTTATTTATTTAATTTAATTGTTTTATTTTGTTTAACCATTTTTCTAACCAATAACAAAATTCTTTTTTATCAAATAAAATCACAAAAAATACTTTTTTTATCCAATCAAATTTTAAAACTTTTTTTATTTTATTAATAAACTCATTAATTAATTAGGATATTAATTAGGAAATTTTAACTTATTTTTGTAAATAAATAAAATTAACAAGAAATCATTAGGTTTTAATTCATTTCATTATTTTTAATTTCTTTCTTAAATAATCAAAAACTCCAAAAATAATTTATTTTTCATTTAATTAATTTATTAATTTAATTTAGTTATTTAATTTAGGATTAATTTCTTTTCTTAAATAAAAAACACCAAAAAACATTTTCTCTAAAAAAGGGTCAAAACCCTAAATTTCGCACTCGATTTAATTGCCCGCGCACTTTATTTATTTTTACCCAATTATATATCTGCTTACGTATTGTAATAGTTAAATAGGATATTTATTTATTTTACCGCTTTATTTTATTTTCAAAGGGTTGTTTTTGGCGATGTAAATACCTGACGCCTTGTAATTTAATTTCCGTACTTTTAATTCCGCAAATTATAATTGTTAGATGTTTGATAATAGGGTTTGCATGACAAGACTGAATGCTTAATCTTAAAATCAAATTAGATCACCCTTAACATGTGCAAAGATAAAAATAACTGAAAACGACACACTCGCACATGCGCACTCTTAGGATACACCCCACTTGGTTGCCTTCGTACACGGTCATTGAGTATAGGTCGTTTTAGAGGTCGTCCTCTTGTCTAAAAGATCAAAAGCTGCCTCGAAATGGTTGCCTCGGATATTGTTGCCTCAAACAAATGATCTAAGACATTAGGGTTACCGCTAAGGTGTCCTAACATTGCTTTAGTGACCGTATGTCCCTAATTCGAATTGACCCTCAAACTCCAACGGCGGTGCTATCTACTAACTAATAGTAGGATAGCATTGTCTAAAGGAAATTAGCATAGAACGATTCCTTTTTCGAGTAGGTAGATAGTTCTTAGATACTTGCTCATCCAAAACAAGATTTTTTCACACTTACACTCCTTTTTAAACAAAGTTTTCAAAAACACTTCATTGCACTCTTGAGGACAGAAGCAAGAGTTAAATCGAAGTTTTAAAACAAAAACTTTTTCAAACCCACAAGCACAAAGAAAATAATTTTGAAAACAATTGGATAAGTACCTAAGAGCCCGTAGATAACTACGGATAGAAAGGGTGCTAATACCTTCCCTTTCTATAATCTACCCCCCGAACCCGAGAAAAATCTCGAAAAAGGAATTTTTCTGTGCTTTTTTCCTTTCCTTGTTGGATAAAATAAAATTCGGTGGCGACTCTTGCTTACCGCGACATTTTGCAAAAACAATTGCAAAACACAAACCAGCATTCCAAAAAACAGTCAGTTCTTCCCACTGTATCACAGTAGCATTCAAGAGAGACAGGATATTGCCATAGTATTGAGTGAATCTTCTCGAACTGTGTAAGGTAACTTGAGCGCATAAATCTCTTAATGGTGTCAAATCCTCATGAATGAAACTATAGGAAAAGATATGTCTGGTAACCATATCTGATGAAGATACGAACTCTTGAATATCCCTGGAAAATTACAATGCATATGCAGGTTAACCTTTCTTTTGTACATCATTTTTTGATAGTAACATGATAGAATCAAGGCTTCTAAAACAATTAGATGTTCTTGTGTTGTTGTCTGAACCGACTGGGTTTCACATGATTAATGGTCTGACATAGCCTGAGAACACACATAAGTCACACCTTGATTACTAGCACTGGAAAACCTTATGGGGGTTGATAAAATTGGAGCTTGGGGAGCCACACCTTGATTACTGGGTTTGAATCCCAAACCAAACTTGTTAAACTTTGGGATAACCTCCACTAAACTGCCCTAGCCTTTAGGGCTACCTGCTTCAACCATAGCTTGAGCATCTTTCAAAGACGAAAAGGATGTTTCTGGCTTTTTCCTCTCCTTGGAAAGAGGAGTCTTAATCATATGAACAGTTTCAAATCCCTGAAAAGGTGTCTCGTGCACCTTACCTTCTATTTTAACATATCAGAAATATGACATGTAACTCACTATCTACTCCTCTTCACCATACACAGTAACTGTCTTGCTATTAACTAGATACTTGATCTTTTGATGGAGGGTAGACATCACTGCCCCACCCTTGTGAATCCACAGACGACCAAGCAAACAACAATAAGCGGGTTGAATATCCATTACGAAAAAAGTAGAGGTGAAGATCTGAGGACCAATCTTGATAGGAAAGAATATATTTAAATTGAAAGAAGAAATTAAATTGAGAGATGGGCTTAAAGATGCCATCCAAAGTAGATGCTGATTTAACACATGGTCCCTTTGGGGGTTCTTGTTCCTGCTGTCTGAGGAGGAGTCCGTTGGGGAATGTGGGTTTCTATTTTTCTCCTGTTTTGAGGAAAACTCTATGGGGAATAGAGTCTAGGAACTTCAGTTGTCCAAAGCTCTGATGAAGAGTTACCCCTGGAGAGATGATAGTTTATTGTATTCTGGTTGAAGTCCAGGTTTCCAGTGATTTCCTAGGGGTAATGGAATAAACCGTTATTTAGAAATGTATTAGGAAGAGCCTGTGTAGGGTTGCTTCAGGATGAGCCCGTGTTAGACTGTATGAGAAGAAACATGTATAAGATTGCTTCATTTGGTCATGTAGATAGATTTCTTGTCTGGTTTCAGGTGTTAATCTATAATCAGTCATTCACATATAGTTGTCTTGTCTGGTTTCAGGTATTAATCTGGAATTTGAAAATTGTCGGTCATTGAGATAGTTGTCCGGGCTGGTTACAAGTATTAATCTCTGACTTGAGAAAGAAAGATAGCTTTCCTGGCTTGTTACAGGTATTAATCTCCAATATCTTCATGTAGATAGTTCTCCTAGCTTGTTACAGGTAATAATCCATAGTCGGTCGTCCACAGATAGTTTTCCTAGCTTGTTACACGTATTAATCTGGAACTTGTTTTTCTAGTTACATGGATAGTTTCCCCGTATGGTTTCGGGCATTAATATGTAGCCTACTGCATTTATTGGTAAACTCGTCTTGTTTCGGGAGTTCATACCACTTGGTCGTGCAGATAGTTTCCCCGTCTGGTTTCGGGCATTAATCTTTGACCTGCTGTAAAAGTTGATAGTATTTGTTTGTTTGCTAATTTAACCTGAAAAAGTAAAATTAGTTTCATGTGATGTCATGATGTATGAATTGCATAATGATCCCAAAATAAATGATATTATGATATATGTATTTGTATGCACATGCCATGATGTATGAACATGTAATGCTATTGTGCACTATCTTTGTTTGAGAAAATAAATCCCTGATTGCTGCTGAAGAGCACCGGGAAGTTGAATCCCGGACTGTTGTTGGTGAGTGAAGAAAGTGACTCTTCAATTTCCGTTGGGGATAATGAATGGAGATAGTTTTGTCGGTGATTCCCTTTCTCTTCCAAGGATCTTTGACTTCTGTTTGAGAATGATTTTACAGGGGGGAAGAGTTTTGTTGGAAGATTTCACCTTTTTGGAGAAATAAACTCCGCTAGGGAAATAACTTCCATAGCTAGAGAAATAAACTCTACTGGGGATAAGGTTTTATAAACTACTTGAGATTTACAAAACTTTGTTGCGGAAGGTTAAACCCAATCTTGATGTGAGAAAAATATCTTCTTAGTTAATTTCTTTTCTTATTTAATTTAAATAATTTAATTTAATTATTTTTTCTCTAATTAGGTTGAGGTTAAAACCTCTTTCATACAAAAATCCAAACACAAAAAAAAATCATTTCTTTCAATTTGCATTTGTACTTTATATATTTCTTCAATTATTTGTACAATATTCAATTTGGTTGTAATATATTAATTAGGTTTATATTATTGCAATCCCCATTCATAAATTGTGTACCCCCTCCCACAAATGTTGTAACAGCGTAGTAACTTTAAATTTCGCAATTTATCGCTTTTACATAACATGCTAGTAATTAGGGTTTGTATGGAAAGATAAAATCAATCAAGTAGAAAACCCTAATTCAAGACAAAAACAAGCATGAAAATGACACACTTGCACACAAGCACCCCTAGGGTAAAATCCACTTGGTTACCTTATACAAAATGGTCATATTACGCATGTAAGGTATCAAGGCAAAAATAAGCAAATACAAGATCATAGTCCCTCGATGACGCTATCTAAAGTTGCCTTACAAATGATCTTAGTCCCTCTAAAAAGAATGCTAAGATACCTTGAAACATTGCTAATCATGGCTATACGATGAATCACGCCCGTCCCGTTTACATCCAAAGATAGGGTTGCTTACCAAATCAATGGTAAGACAACAATGTCAAAGGAAAAGGAAATGAACAAGAAAGACATTTGAGTAGGTAGATTGCTCCTAATTACTTGCTCCATTTCAAAACAAACATCCTTGCTATTTTTAAAACAAACATCTACACATTTCAAAACATCTTACAAAACTTGAAAATATTTTCAAAAGATCAACATCTTTGTATACATTCTTACGAACGAGAGTCATTACAAAGATTGCCTAAACAATGGCCTCTTTACAAAATAATTTCAAAACACCACACAAAGCATAATTTCAAACACAAGCAAGTGATCTAGCAAGTAAATAAGAGCCCATGGAAAACCATGGAGGAAAGGGGTGTGTTGTACCCCAAAATTTGCCCTCCCATATTCTCAAAGATTTGTCAAGTCAAGGTCACAAAATTCTCCAAGGGTTGTACAGCTCAACTGGCTCCTATACAGTCAAAACCCTAGATTGCACTACAGTCAACTGTAGGGGCAAAATGGTCATTTGACAGTCAAAAGTTCAAATTTTTGGTCAACATATCATTTTGAAGCCACAAACATCATTTGATCAATGCTTGATCATGATTCTCAAAATTTGGCTCAGAAATCATCAAAGATGCAAAAGTTGCTATATTTGGACAGCTGAAAAAGTCAACTGAAATTGACCAGGGCATAACTTTCACATGGATTATCAGAAAAATTCCATCCAAAGCTCATTTTGAAGAGAAAGATATTTCCTACAATTCATCTTCATGTTACAAGTCCAAGAAATGCTCTCACAAAAAGTTATCAATTTCAACATTATAGGTCATTTTCAAAAGTCAACAAAAAGTGACTTTAAGTCAAAGGCCATAACTTGAGATTGGTAAATCAAAATGACATGGGACCAAAGGCATTGGTTAAAGGACTCAAAGACCTTTCCAAAATGTCCAAGAACATGTGAAAAGCTTAAAAATTGACCAAGTTATGCCTTGTGTAAGTTGGGAAATTTTTGGGAATTTTGAAAAGTCAACATTGATGCAAAAGGCCTAAATTTGCTATTGGGCCCATTTTTCTTCCAAGTTTCTTCATGCCAAGCCTATGCACGACCACTAGGCCCAAAGGGAAGTATTTTCATATTTTTTTAATTATTTACTTGAATTTATATTAATTTATATTCATTTAAATCATTTTAATACATGAAAAATATAAACCTAACCTAAAAAAATCTTTTTATGCACATTATAGGCTCAATATCTCGTGTTTAGTCAATTATGGAAGGTTTTGGGTTGATTGGAACTAATTGACACCAAATTGCACATGATAAGATTCAAAAAGATCCTTAAGCAAATCAAATCTTCAAACAAAGATTACAAGGGATTTTATGCAGTTTTCTTGACCTAAATTGTTCCATACAAGTACTAGATCACAAACCTAATGCCTAGAGACTGCAAGCTGCGCCCGAAGAACCAGTTGCACATTGAAATTTTCATAAAAACTCAAGAACTGAAAAGTGCCTTAGAGGTCGATTCAAGCATCAACTTTCATTCCATTAGCATCCTGAAGCACCACTGGACGTTTCTCAATCATTAACATCAACCAAAACACCCTGAATTGGTACCCCTAAGTCAAACTGTGCCTCAAAAATTCTGAAATCGTATAGCATGATTTAAGCATATTTGTGCATTTTTATTTATGTATTCATGATCACAATGATGTTTCTAAGCTAACTGATATGTTTGATTGCATTTTCATTAGCCATACGTGAATCCACCATGCGCGTTTTTTAGGGTTGCAGGTTTTCCAAATTAGGGTTTTTACACTGAAGCAAAATTAGGAGTTGAGGTTAAGACCATTGCAATCAGCGTGTTACCATGAACAAGAAACATATCTCGCGAACAATTTATGAAGCCCATGGTTCTAATCGCTATTTTTCAATAGACACCTTTTTGCAACGCTACGAAAACCGTTCCCATAGTGTTTTGTTTTACAGGGTGAGGAAGACGAAGGCATCGTGTCAATTGGTGATAGGTCCATTCGAATTTCGCGCGTTTTCCATCCACTAACACTATGTTTCATTTATTATGTTTACGCGTTATTATATATTAAATGACAAGCGCTTGGCTCAGTGGTAACACGTTGTGCATGTAACATCAAAGACCTGGGTTCAAGTCCCAGGTCTGGCAAAATTCCATGTTATTTTTCAAAATAGAATCCTATGCTATGCTAACATCCAGGTACATCATGTCCTCTCATCATCAAGCCACACACGTTCTCAGACGACCAAATCAAAGGCGTGGATCCCAGGAGCACAATAAACTCCAGTCAACGCACCATATGGAATCTTGAAAAGTCAGCGAATTCAAGGCTTATTGGGCCAGATTACCAGGCCTATACCTCCTGAATTGGGGACTACCCCCCCCCCCCCTGGTTTGCCTTATTATTTTTTTTTTATTTATTCTTTCTTTATTTTCTCTTTCTATTTCTTTTATTTGCTATTTATTTAGTTAATTTATTTTCACAAAAAACATAAAAAACACTAAAATTCAGAAAAAAGGACAAAAAACAATAAAAATATTTATTTTATTTATTTTCTTGTAAATAATTAATATGTAAATTATTTAGTTTAATTAGGTTTTAACTTTAATTCCTTTTTAATAAAAATCCAAAAATGTAGAATTAGGTTAATTGATAATTTTTATATCTTTTTTTTAATTTTTTCCTTTTTCTCATAATATTATTTATTTATTATTTTATTTTTATGGTTAAAATTTGTACATAAATAAATTAGGGTTTAATGTAGATTGTATTTTAATTCCTTTCATAATAAACTTAAAAAATATTAGAATTAGGGTTTGCCTTTTAATTTAATTTCAATTAACTCCTTTTTTTCTTTTAAATCTAAAAAAACACAAAATATCAAAAAAACATTTAATCATTTAATTCTAATTTCCTATTAATTTTTTGCAAACGGGTCCAACGCCCGTCGTTTTAATTATTTAATTTGCGCATTTATCTTATGTCGTTTAATTATAATTTTGTATCTCTCCCAAAGCATTGTAATTTTACTTTTCGCACTTTATTTTTTCGCTTTACTTATTTTCCGCTAAATCGGGTCCGGTTTAATTTTGGCGATGTGGACCCGCGCCATTTGTAATAGTTGTAGATTTATTTTCCCGCAAACTTTATAACTGTTAAATATGCATGCAAGAATGAATGTCCTAATTAAAATCAAGCGTAGATCACAACAAACATGACAAGACAAATAACTGAAACATGACACACAATTCGCACACACCACCCCTAGGGTACGCCTCACTGTTGCCTTTCGAAAGGTGGTCGTCGAGTAGAAAACGTCTTAGTAAGTCCTCATGATCCGGGAACCTGGCATGAGGGTAGCTTCTAAGGTGTCTTCCCATTGCTCTGGTGATCACCATGTCCCTAAAAACGAATTGACCCGAACACCTCCAACGGTGGTGCTACCTACCTCTCAATGGTGGGATGGCACTACTTTAAAGGACATTTACACAGACGAATTCCTTAGGGTAGGTAGACGACTCATGGATACTTGCTCTCTTCAAAACAAACTGAAATCTTTTCACACCAACACTTTTCAAAAGCTTTCAAAGCAAATTTTTCAAACACTCTGACGTATGAGTCGAACTGAAATTTTTCAAAGAAACTTTTTAAACCCACAGTTAAAAAGCAAACAAACCATTTTTGAAAACACAATGAGCAAGTATCTAAGAGCCCATGGATAACCATGGATAGAAAGGGTGCTAACACCTTCCCTTTCTATAACCTACCTCCCGAACCGAGAGCAATCTCTTTAAGGAATTTTTCTGTGCTTTTGTCCTTTCCATTTGGAGAAAATAAAAGACGGTGGCGACTCTTGCTTCCGCGACATTTCGCGAACCAGCGTTAAACAGTCAGTTCCAGATCCACCGATCACAGGGTGCTAATACCTTCCCTTTTTATAATCTACCCCCCGAACCCAAGAAACAATCTCAAAGGTCTTTCATGTGCTTTTTCACCTTTCCTTTTAGATAAAAGAAAAGTCGATGGCGACTCTTTCTAACCGCAAAATTTGCGATCAAACGCAAAACCCTCAAGTCAGTTCTCCCACCGTATCACAGAACTGGCGACTCTGCTGGGGAATATTCTAAAAGTGGAGTTACCTTAGGGATAGATCACATTTAGTTGCTTACATTGTTTGACTTGTATGCTTTACATTATGGTTCTTTGTTTGGGTTTGAATCCTCTACCCATATTTGGGATACATTATAGGTAAGTAGCAATACGTTGTGGAAACTATGCGGGGTATACCAACATGGTCTAAGAAATAGCTACGTTAGTGCGACACATTTGTGGGTACCGGTAACCTTTGAGTTAATCAAAGAGAATACGGGGCCACTAAGTGATGTCATGAAGCACTAATGAACTTTTAGAACCTTTACTTGACCAACTTTGCCTTTAGGATGTAGTGAGATGACCAGCTTTGGTGCAGTCCGAAGTTGGTAGATACTCGATACTATACTCATTAAAGTTTGGTTTCTTGGGATACTCGATAATACAATGACCAAAGAAACAATACAGTGATATTGAGCTCCTTAGAACCCGGTTACTATTATTAGGACAGGTTTAAGCCAACTAAACTTCAAGAGGGTACTTACCTATAAAACTCTATGCAAGCCTAAAACTAAGGATTTGTTTGCTTTGTTTGTATATGCATGTTTGTATATGCATGTTTGTACATAACATCATGAACATCATATACATCCACTAACCATTTCAAGGATTTTTTGGATTCATCATTGTTCTTGTTTTGTAGGACATGGATTCACTTCGCAGGAAAACTATTCAAGTCAATCTTGTAAGGACCCCTTCACAACTTAAGGAGCTAGCTTCAAGAATTCCTGAAAACTCTCCATTTACCGAGAGACATGGTCACCTACTCAACTTGGTCACCTCTAACACATATGAGGACATGATGAAGATGCTCTTTCAGTTCTTTGATCCTTTACACCATTGCTTCACATTTCCCGACTATCAACTTGTGCCTACTTTGGAAGAATTCTCCCAATTCTTGAGGATTCCCATTCTCAATCAACTACCTTCCAACGGTACGGAAAGAGACCCAAAGCCAGAAGAGATTGCTCAAGCTCTACACTTGCACTCATCTGATGTCACAACTCATTGGGAAATAAGGAGTGGTGTCAAGGGATTCCTTGCCAAGTTCTTATTTGAAAAGGCCCAAAGCTATTGGAATTCCTTGGACTTGCAAGCCTTTGAGGAAATTGTGGCTCTCCTCATCTATGGGATTGTTTTGTTTCCAAACCCTGACCAACTCATAGATGTGAACACCGTCAAAATCTTCATATCCCGTAATTCGGTACCTACTTTGCTAGGAGACATCCTACACTCTTTTCACACTCGAACAATGAGGAAAAGAGGTGTCCTTATGTGTTGCACTCCTCTCTTGGAAACATGATTTATTTCTCATCTTCCCCAATCTGTATTAAAGAATGAGCAAGGTTCAAGGTGGTCACAAAGGTTGATGACGCTCAAACATTCAGACATTCATTGGTGCTCCTGAACCAAAGAGAATGCTATCATTGTCGACCATTGTGGAGAATTCCCTAATGTCCCTTTACTCGGCATTAGGGGAGGTATCACCTACAACTCATGCTTAGCCTTAAAATAGTTTGGTTACGCCCGAAGTGATGGCCCACACGAGATACTGATTCAAGGTTTGGTATTTGACTACGACAACAACGATCAAGGTCTTCGCCAGAGATTTATCCGAGCTTGGAGGATGTTAAAAAAGGTGGATAGCAAGACTTTGGGGAACAATAATTCCATCCCTCTTGAGCCTTACCTCAAATGGGTACGTGCTCGTACTCATAGTCTTATGATGCCTTACCCCTCCATTCTCCCGGTAATCATTGAGCCTGTCATGGAGGGAGATGTTCCATACACTATCCTACATCCTGATATGCCCACCTCTCTTGAAGACCTACAAAGAGATTGAGTACAACTGAAGGGGGAGCAAGATACTTTCGAAGCCCAATTCTACGCAAGCGAGAAGAAGGTTTTGGAACTCACTAGGCTACTCCATGAGGAGCAGACTCGGAATGCCTACATTGCACTGAAAAGGATGCGCACTACCTTTTTATCTTAGAGTTTTTGTATTGTTTTGCCCAAGAGGCATTGATGTATTCAAGCTTTAACTTATTAATATAACGTGTGTTTCCTTTTTTGTCTAAAACAAATTTGAATCTTTGAAATCCTTGAAATCATTACATATGCATATACCATTAATCATAACATAAGCAGGTCTTTTGCAACAAGTGTCCTCATCTCTCTACTGTTTATTTCAGTAAGATGGATCTTGAGAAAATAGTGAAGGATCTCCAAGCTCAGAATACATAGTTTCAACAGATTCTCTTGACCCTAGCCAAGGGACAAGAAGAGTTGAAGACTTTGCTGGATGAAGAGAGGAAAAAGAAGACAAATAAGGTAAACGGAGTCTTGAACATGGGAAGAAGATTTCATGAGCAAACAAGAAGGACCTTAAACTTTGCAACAACATCCGGTGAAAAAGACAATCAGTAGGGGAAAGGTAAGGAAACAGTTGTCCCGTCAGAATCGGAAGAGGAAGAGGAAGAAAAAGACTACTCTGAAGAACAATACCCTTCAGCTGATGAAAAGTATAGACATCTCGAAGAGCGGCTGAGCGCGATGGAAATCCAAAAGGTTCCTGGTTTGGACTTTAAGGAATTGGGTTTAGTTTCGGGGATTGTGATCCCTCTGAAATTCAAAGTACCTGTGTTCGCCAAATATGACGGAGTTTCATGCCCTAAAATGCATCTCCGATCATATGTGAGGAAAATCCAACCCCATACCGCTGATAAAGACTTATGGGTGCACTTCTTCCAAGACAGTCTGTCTGAAACTCAAATTGACTGGTTTTACCAACTAGAATGAGCCAACATTCACAATTGGGAAGATCTTGCCGCAACTTTCTACAAGCAATACCAATACAATGTTGATCTTGCGCCTACCCGTACTCAACTCCAGAATATGGCCATGGTTTCCAATGAAGGTTTCAAAGACTATGCACAAAAATGGAGAGACTTGGCTGGAAGAGTTTAACCCCATATATCTGAAAGGGAATTGGTAGACATGTTCTTGGGCATCTTGTCTGGTCCCTACTTCAATCATTTAATTGGAAGTTCGTCTGCAAGCTTTACTGAACTAATATTGACCGGAGAAAGGATAGAAGCCGGTATAAAAAGTGGGAAGATTCAGAAAGATGCATCTTCTTCTACAGTTGTAAGGAAGCCTTTCATCAGAAAGAAAGAGGTGGTTGTTGTATATCCGCATATAAAACAAGATAGAGCCGAACGCCGACCAATGGTGGGGGTTGTTATGATTCCTAAGCATGCGTCTGATCAGCAAAGAAATAATCAACCAAGGATGAAAAGACCAGTCAGGTATTTCACCAGAATCAACATGACCCTGTCTCAAGTATTACCGCATCTACTAAGATCCAATTTGGTGACCTTGAAAGAAGCTTCAAAAAACCCCAATACAACACCTCCTCACTATCATCCCAATGCCCGTTGCACATATCATTCTAAAAGTCCCGGTCACGATACTAATAACTGTTGGGCTCTAAAGAACAAAATACAAGACCTCATTGAAGCAAAAGAAATTGAGTTCGATGCGCCCGAAAATCCAAATGTCATTTCTGCTCCTATGCCCAGACATGGCCATAATACCAATGCCATTGAAGAAGGATTGTTTGTTACTCCAGTTGATGAACTTATGACCCCACTTCTGACTATTAAAATGAACTTGTTAAAAGCCGGTGTGTTCCCGGGCTGTGATGAAGTTTGCCATTTCTGTTTATCCTCACCAACCAGTTGTCCTTTGTTGAAAGTAGGCATTCAGTTCCTAATAGATAACAAAGAAATTTTGTTTGAAAAGACTCTTGTTCCACCTATCCCTTTTGAAGATGTTTCTATCATTACCATTTGCGCCAATTCTTCCAGGGTCTCCACCAAAAGACCTGTTAGAATTACATCAGTTCCGAAAGCAAATCCTTTAATAATCACAATGCCTGGACCAGTCCCATATACGTCAGACAAAACCGTGCCATGGAATTATGGAGGGGATGTCTACTACCATGGTATCAAGAAAGACTGGCCAACCACCAAAGAGTTAAGTTCTGTGAAATTGGATTCCGACGTCAGTAATATTGCAGGGACTAGTAAGATTACCCAAAGCGGTAGGATCTTCTCTCCAGAAATTGCCCCCCGAAGGCTGTTTCTGGACCCGTAATCATCCCTGTGGCTGTTTCAAAAGTTGCTCCCACACCCATAATCATTTCTGCAAGTACTCCTATTGAAAAAGCCATTACAACCCCTGTTATCATTCCTACTGACACTCCTGCTGCCAAGTTAACCGAGACTCGAGGGAAAAGTATTATGGTTGAGCATGTCTGGACGAAGGCTCGGTCATTAACTATCCCTGAGACCTCCAAGAAAGAAATAGAAGAAATCCTAAAAATTATAAAGAGAAGCGACTACGATGTAGTTGAACAACTGGGGCAAACTCCCTATAAAATCTCCATGCTGGAATTACTACTATGTTCTGAGGCGCATGAAAAAGCCTTGGTAAAGTTCTTAAAAACCACCCATGTACCTCAAGAGACATTTGCCGATCAATTCCAAGACTGTGTAGCCAGCTTGACAGCAGATAATGGCCTAGGTTTTTCGGATGCTGATCTAACATCGAGGGGAAGGAAGCATAATGAGGCATTGCATGTCTCAGTTGAATGTATGGGCACAACTTTGGCTCATGTTTTGGTGGACACTGGCTCATCTCTGAATGTATTACCCAAAAAAGCTCTTGATAGACTTGACTACGAGGGACTGACATTAAAGCCAAGCAACATAGTAGTAAGGGCTTTTGACGGCTCGAAAAGGATGGTACATGGGGAAGTGGATATCCCCTTAAAGGTTGGAACCCAAACTTTCAATTCAACTTTTTATGTAATGGACATCCGCCCTTCATACTCCTGCTTGCTAGGCCGACCATGGATCCAAAATGCTGGCGCTGTTACTTCTACGTTGCACCAAATGTTGAAGTATCTGATTCAAGGGAAGATTATCACCGTTCATGGAGAGGAAGAGTACATGATTAGCCATCTCAATTCCTTCAGATATGTGGAATTAGATGGTGAATTTATTGAAACTCCATTTCAACACTTTGAAGAGGTCCCACAAGATATAGCAGTGACCAAGGCTGTGTCTCAGGTTCCCAAGATTATAAGGCCTCCACTCCGGATGTCATCGCTGAAGGATGCCAAAGCAATGGTAGAAGAAGGCCGGTGCACTATTTGGGGACAACTCCCAGATATCCCATATAAGTATGACAAGTTTGGCCTAGGTTTCACTTCAGGTGCTTAAAAGGTTGTACGTCATGCTCGTACTGGAGGACCACCCCTAAAGATCAGCAACCTAGAAGTCAACGCAGTAGAAGATGGTGAAGATGGCTGCAACCTGGAGGATTGGATCTTCCTGACTGTCAATGAGGGCTCAGCAATTGGGAGGCTAGAGATTTTGTCCGGATCACTTTTATCCCACATTATTTTGTATTTACATTTTGTTGGATCTTTAATATTGAAACAATTCGCACTCTTAAAACCTTGTGTCTTACCCGAGGCATAATGGTCCATTTGTAAGGGTTATTATCTCATTTTCATATGACATCAATGAATCATAGACGTTTTCGCATACAAACTTTTGTGCTCATTGTTTTTCTTTTACATTTTTATTTTCTTTCAAAGATAGATATACCATTACACACACCCACACTCACAATGTAGGTATACATCCATTCGGGATCCCATGGGTAATGATACTGCTATGGCCTTTTGTGACTCTGAGAATCTAATCTACCAAGCCGCAAACGAAGGTGAGGAAGATTGTGAAGTACCAGGGGAACTTGCCAGACTGCTACAACAAGAAGAGAGAACCATTCAACCTCACGAGGAACACGTGGATACAATAAACCTAGGTACCGAAGAAGACAAAAAAAGAGGTCAAGGTAGGTGCCAATCTGGAACCTAGTGTCAAGGAGCGTCTGATTCAGTTATTACACGACTATGTTGAAGTCTTTGGCTGGTCGTATGAAGACATGTCGGGACTTGATGTAGACATTGTGGTACATTGTTTGCCTACAAGAGAAGATTGTCTGCCAGTAAAGTAAAAGGTTCACCGCATGAGGCCTGATATGTCAGAAAAGATTAAAGCAGAAGTCATGAAGGAATTCAATGCTGGATTCTTGGTTGTCACCTCTTACCCTCAATGGGTTGCCAATATTGTTCCCGTACCCAAAAAAGACGACAAAGTGCGAATGTGTGTGGACTACAGAGATTTGAATAGGGCGAGCCTTAACGATGATTTTCCACTCCCCCACATTGATATCCTAGTTGACAATACGGAACAACACAAAGTGTTTTCCTTCATGGACGAATTCTCAGCTTACAACAAAATCAAAATGGCGCCTGAGGACATGGAGAAAACAACATTTGTCACACAATGGGGCACATTCTGCTACAAGGTAATGCCATTCGGACTAAAGAATGCAGGGGCAACCTATCAGGGTGCCATGGTAGCTTTATTTCATGACATGATACATCACGAAATAGAGGTCCACATGGACGATATGATATTCAGATCTCAAACAGAAGAAGAGCATCTTGATCACTTACAAAAACTGTTTACGAGACTGAATAAGTACAAGCTAAGGTTGAATCCAAACAAATGCACATTTGGGGTACGATCTGGTAAACTCCTAGGCTTTGTCGTCAGCAACAAAGGTATCGAGGTCGATCCTGCCAAAGTTAAAGAAATACAAGAGATGCCTGCTCCTCGTACTGAAAAGGAAGTCATAGGATTCTTGGGACATTTGAACTATATTGCCAGATTCATTTCTCACCTGACAACTACTTGTGAGCCAATCTTCAAACTATTGAAGAAAGATCAAGTAGTCAAATGGAATGATGAATGCCAAGTTGATTTTGACAAAATCAAAGAATACTTACAAGAGCCTCATATGTTGATGCCACCGGTCGAGGGAAGACCATTAATCATGTATCTAACTGTTTTAGAAAATTCAATGGGGTGTGTATTGGGGCAGCATGACGAGTTTGGCCGAAAAGAGCACGCTATTTATTACCTGAGCAAAAATTTTACCGACTGTGAAACAAGATATTCACTGCTCGAGAAAACTTGTTGCACTATGGCATGGGCTACTCACCGGCTAAGACAGTATATGTTGACTCATACTACCTTGTTGGTATCTAAAATAGATCCGATAAAATACATCTTCGAGAAGCCTGCTCTTTTCGGGAGAATAGCAAAATGGCAGATGATCCTGAAGGAATATGACATACAATATACTACCCAGAAAGCAATAAAGGGAAGTGTATTAGCTGATCACCTTGCTCACCAAGCTGTAGAAGATTACCAGTCCATGAAATTCGAATTTCCAGATGAAGACATCATGACGTTAGACAACTGTGAAGAATTCAGGCCATATGACGGACCTGAACAAGGATCCCGATGGACCCTGTTCTTTGATGGGGCATCCAACGAACTTGGCAATGGTATCGGTGCTGTACTCATTTCTTTGGATGGATGTCATACTCCCTTTACCGCAAGACTCTTCTTCAATTGTACAAACAACATGGCAGAATACGAAGCATGCATCTTTGGTCTCAGAGCTGCCATAGACTTGGGGATCAAATCCTTGAACGTATTTGGAGATTCAGCTTTGGTCATCAGTCAAATCAAAGGGGAATTGAACACCAAACACCCTAACCTTATCCCTTACAAAGAACATGTTTTGACATTGCTACCACATTTTGAGAAGATTACCTTCGAGCATTTCCTGAGAGAAGAAAATCAGCTAGCAGACGCTCTAGCCACAATGTCATCTATGTTTAAACTTAATTGGGATAACGAGGCTCCCCAGATCACCATTGAACAAATGAATGAACCAGCACACTGTCACGAGATTAATACTGAAGAAGTAGTGGACTAGCCTTGGTTTTACAAAGTCAAGAAGTACCTCGAGGCTCAAGAATATCCAGAAGGAGCTTCAATCAATGATAAGAAGTTGTTAAGGAGGTTCTCTGCTAAATTCTTCCTTAGTAACGACATCTTGTACAAACGCAATCATGACTATGTGTTGCTTCGATGAATAGATAAGGTTGAAGCTGAAAGGATCATGGCTGAATTGCATAAAGGCACTTTTGGCACCCATTCTAGTGGGCATACGATGGCAAAAAAAATCCTACGGGCAGGCTATTACTGGTCTACCATGGAAGCGAATCGTTATCAACATTCTCGAACCTGCCATAAGTGTCAAATTTATACCGACAAGGTGCACGTACCTATGGTTCCTCTGAATGTATTGACGGCTCCTTGGCCATTTTCTATGTGGGGGATTGATATGATTGGGGAAATCAAACCAACAGTCTCCAATGGACACCACTTCATCTTAGTGGCCATTGAATATTTTACAAAGTGGGTTGAGGCAACCTCCTTTGCCTCTGTAACCAAGAATGTTGTTGCCTGTTTCATCAAGAAAAATCTCATTTTCCGGTACGGTATCTCGGAAAGGATCATCACTGCCAATGGTACAAATCTCAATAACACTATAATCACCACCTTGTGCGAGCAATTCAAGATCCAGCATCACAACTCTTCCCCTTACCGGCCAAAGATGAATGGTGTTGTCGAAGCTGCGAATAAGAACATTAAAAATATCATACAGAAAATGACAGTCACATACAAAGCCTGGCATGAGATTCAAATTATGATTTGTTACAAGCCTCAAAACCTCTTGCTTATAAGTATACACACTATTTACAAGTTGACACACGAATGCTAGTACCCTGAAACTATCTCAAACACTTAAAAACCATAAACATGTCCAAGAACACCACTAATACACAGTTTTGAACCAAAACTCATGATCTTCATTTCCACTCGTGCGTTTTGAAAACTAATCACACAAATACCTTCTATACATCATAACAAAGCAATCCAGGCCCCTGTTTCTATACTGTAACTCCTCCATCACTATCCACCATTTTCAAATATCAAGCTTGCAGGTTGACTTGAGTAGAAGGATTCAGGAACTTTCAAGGCAAAGTAGGAGTTGGAATACACTCAAGGAGGTCTAGGAAAGCTAAACAGATCCTCAGGCCATCTCAAAAGTTGCTCAAACTCCATTCACGACTCTAGCTGCAAGAGGTAAATTTTCAAACTTTTATCTCTTCATACAAGCATCATTTGATCCTGATTTGTGAAGACAAAATGTAGATATCTTTGCTCTAAAGCTGACCATGTTCATAGTTCCCATTTATATTGACTATGTATAGAGAATTTTGGATTTGAAATTTATGAGAAAATTAGGTTTCAATTTAGGGCCAGCAAAATTAGTTTTTATCTTTGACTTGTAGTTTACATAAGTTATATGGTTCAATTCATGGGAAGAAACACCACAACTTTCATGTTTGAACTTTCCATTTTTATGGAGAGATGAGGAAGATACAGGTGGTCCGGTTAGGCGCGAGGTTGAAGACGAAGTTGCCTTCAGAAAGCAGTTTCTAATATATATTTATGCTTTGATTATATGACCAGATGAAACAGCCACCCCGGTGGCAAGCGCGCGCATACTAAGTCACCCTTTACCTAAAGGGCGGGGGTTCGAACCAATGTGAACCCCCCTTTTGCATTTTTTTCATTTTTATGATTTCCTAACACTTTTTTTACAGACGCTGGGCCCTTTGGACCTGGCATTTTTTTATTTTTTGCTAGCATACTCCCCTGTTTACTTGTGACACCTCCCTGGCCCATTTTATTTTTATTTATTTCTTTATTTCTTTTTTCTTTTAACTATATTTTCTAAAAATACCAAAAAAATCCTAAAAAATATAAAAATGATAGATTTATGTTTTTGACATAATTTAAATATTTTTGCATACAAAAATTATTTTTATTCACTATACTTTATTGACCATTTACTAATTTCCTTGTAAATTAAATTAAAACTAGATTATTATTTATCTAAGTTTTTTTTTAATATAAAAAAGACCAAAAATATTTCATAACACCACATATCATTTTCAAGACAAAAATACAAAAAAATACTTTTTTTCTTTAAACTTATTTCCTTTTAATCAACTAAATATAATTAGGGTTTTGTCTAAAAAATATCTTCTTAGTTAATTTCTTTTCTTATTTAATTTAAATTAATTTAATTTAATTATTTTTTCTCTAATTAGGTTTAGGTTAAAACCTCTTTCATACAAAAATCCAAACACAAAAAAAAACATTTCTTTAATTTGCATTTGTACTTTATATATTTCTTCAATTATTTGTACAATATTCAATTTGGTTGTAATAAATTAATTAGGTTTATATTATTGCAATCCCCATTCATAAATTGTATACCCCCTCCCACAAATGTTGTAATAGCGTAGTAACTTTAAATTTCACAATTTATCGCTTTTACATAACATGCTAGTAATTAGGGTTTGTATGGCAAGATAAAATCAATCAAGTAGAAAACCCTAATTCAAGACAAAAACAAGCATGAAAATGACACACTTGCACACAAGCACCCCTAGGGTAAAATCCACTTGGTTGTCTTATACAAAATGGTCATATTATGCATGTAAGGTATCAAGGCAAAAACAAGAAAATACAAATTATAGTCCCTCGATGACGCTATTTAAAGTTGCCTTACAAATGATCTTAGTCCCTCAAAAAATAATGTTAAGATACCTTGCAACATTGCTAATCATGGCTACACGATGACCTACGCCCGTCCCGTTTACATCCAAAGATAGGGTTGCTTACCAAATCAATGGTAAGACAACAATGTCAAAGGAAAAGGAAATGAACAAGAAAGACATTTGAGTAGGTAGATTGCTACTAATTACTTGCTCTATTTCAAAATAAATATCCTTTCTATTTTTAAAACAAACTCCTACACATTTCAAAACATCATACAAAACGTGAAAACATTTTCAAAAGATCAACATCTTTGTATACATTCTTACGAACGAGAATCATTACAAAGATTGCCTAAACAATGGCCTCTTTACAAAATACTTTCAAAAAACCACACAAAGCATAATTTCAAACAAAAGCAAGTGATCTAGCAAGTAACTAAGAGCCCATGGAAAACAATGGATGAAAAGGGTGCTAATACCTTCCCTTTTTATAATCTACCCCCCGAACCCAAGAAACAATCTCAAAGGTCTTTCCTGTACTTTTTCACGTTTCCTTTTGGATAAAAGAAAAGTCGGTGGTGACTCTTGCTAACCGCAACATTTGCGATCAAACGCAAAACCCTCAAGTCAGTTCTCCCACCGCATCACACCAACCATCTTCTTTCACTTGCAAAGTCTTTAGCTTTCATTGTCAAAAATATGGACGAAAAGCTAAAGACACCACTTTTGTGCTTCCAATTCCCTTTTGCATCATTGAGACTCAAATAAAGAGCCTCAATGATAGCTTCAAGATTGAACACCTTTGGAACATTGACAAAAGGCACCCAATTTTGAACCTTGATGTTAATAATGAAGGCATACTCCTTAGAAGAGTGGGTAGAGACCATGGCTCAATGGTAGCATTTAAGAGAGACATGATATTGCCATAGTCTTGTGTGAATCTTCTCGAACTATGCAAGGTAACTTGAGCGTATAAATCTCTTAATGGTGTCAAATCCTCATGAATGAAACTATAGGAAAAGATATGTCTTGTAACCATATCTGATGAAGATACAAACTCTTGAATATCCCTGGAAAATGATAATGCATATGCAGGTTAACCTTTCTTTTGTACATCATTTTTTGATAGTAAATATGTTATGATGCAACATGACATAATCAAGGCTTCTAAAACAATTAGATGTTGTTATGCTATTGTCTGAACCGACTGAGTATCACATGATTAATGGTCTTACATAGCCTCAGAACACACATAAGTCACCAACACTAGTCACCAACAGAATCATAGTCACCATCAGAACTAGAGTCGTCGTCAAAACTAAAGACGCCACTAGTACCTATAAGAATCATCCCTCCCCACTCACAGGTGAAGTCTAGGTCAAGGTAAAGTCAAGGGTAACTCAAAATCATGGGTCCGCCTTGAAGCATTATTGTCATTCCATAAACGTGGAGGACGATAGCACCCTATTTCTACCTCATCGGAGCGTACACAACATGACTGCATAATAGGACCTTCATCCAGTAGCAGTCATGTTCTACTTTATTCCTAGATTTCCTAGATAGTACACTTTGGCCTGGGTACTGGGTCTTTTACCTCAAAAAGTATCATCCCAACTCCACAAAGAAACAACACAATAATAGTATTTAGAGTATAGGAGATAATAAAATAAAATTCAATGCATGAAAGCATACAAATAAAGCACATAAACAAACAAAGTTGGAAAGCGGTAAACAAATAAACAATCAAAGAAAAAGAAAACAAACACAAGCTAGGACTGACTTGCTAAGAATGGACCAACAATTGGTCAACCTTTTCTCAGTGAAGTCGCCTGCTGAAACAACTAGAAAAATCATTGAAATAAACTCAATGAAGTCTCCATAGAAATTTTTTTATCATGCCGAAAGGGAAAGGTAAACACTGAGTAAACCTAAAGGGTGAAATCACGGTCTTGCAACCGTAGAGATCGGGTAAGGAAGTTGGTTACGTGAGGGGATGGTATTAGCACCCCATACGTCTGTGGTACTCCACGGGATCCACTTATGTTTGTTCTAATCTAAGGGTGTATTTAAAAGTTTATGTCTAAAGCTTAAGATCTAAAAGGAAAATACAGAGAGGGAATGCATGCAAAAGAAAACACGGGGAAAAGAAGGAAATGTTTACAAAGTTCACTCGGCTGAGCCCCATGACTAGATGCCTACGTATCCCTTTTAAGTAATTAGAGCACCGTAATTCAGCTCAAAAATTTTCATTTGTTGTGTGTTATTTACAGACGATGCTAGCGAAGCATGCCTTTTTGAAAAAGGTTTTGAAAGAAAAAGTCTGAAGATAAAAAGATTTGCATTGGTTTGTGTTTTTTACCTTGAAAAAGAATTTGGTGATTTGAACCACATTAAAGCCTATGACATGAGAGACTTTGGGTGGTCGAGCTAGAAGTCTTGTACCCAAAGGACTCATGACACAGGGCTCGCATCATTATTATTAAGTTTTTTGAGAAGTTTGAAAGAAAAAGAAGAAGTTCTTCTCTTAATGAGAATGCAAAAGAGAAAGAAAAGACTAAGGGAGACTAGCAAAATAACCCTAAAGTTTTCAGGCATTGTTGATTCTATAGTTGAGGATAAGATGGAAACATCTACCTAATGTTGTTATGTATGGGTAGAGATCTTAAGGTCTATTTATGCCAAGTTATCAAAGTGTGAGTCTTGGTTGCAAGAAGTTAGTTTTCTTGGTCATGTTATTTCTGGTGATGGTATTATTGTGGATCTGTCTAAAGCAGATGCAGTTCTACAATGGGAGGCTTAGGAGCCGGTTACAGAGATAAGAAGCTTTTTAGGCTTGGCTGGTTATTACCGCATGCTTATTGAAGGCTTTTCCAAGTTAGCACTTCCGTTAACTCAATTGGCTTGTAAAGTTAAAGTTTTTGTGTGGGACATTCATTGTGAGAAGAGTTTCGTTGGTCTGAAGAAGATATTAACTACAACTCCATTTTTAATTTTGTCTAAATCGAATGAGCCGTTTGTGGTGTATTGTGATGCGTCTATGATGGTTTTAGGCGGTGTGTTAATGCAAGATGGTAAAGTTGTGGCTTATGCTTCATGAAAACTGAGGGTTCATGAGAAGAACTATCCTACTAATAATTTAGAGCTGGTTGTAGTAGTGTTTGTGTTGAATATTTGGAGGCATTACCTTTATGGTTCAAAATTTGAGGCAGCGTAGATGGTTAGAATTATTGAAAGATTATGATTTTGGCTTGAATTATCATCTTGGTAAATATAATGTCGTGGTTGATGCTTTAAGTCATAAGTATTTGCATATGTCTGCATTGATGGTCAGAGAATTGGAATTAATTGAGCAGTTTAGCGACTTGTGTTTAGTCTGTGAGCTGACACCGCAGAGTGTAATGTTGGGTATGTTGAAGATCAACAATGATTTTCCTAAAAACATTAAAGAGGGTCTAAAGGTGGATGTAAAGTTGGTGGACTTGATGGTGGGAAGTAATCAGACGGAGAGGACTATTTAGTCATTGGAGGATTTGTTGAGGGCTTGTGTTCTTTAGCAAGGAGGTGCTCAGGATAGTCATTTGTCGTTGATAGCGTTTACTTATAATAACAGTTACCATTCTAGTATTGGAATGGTTCCTTTTGAAGCATTGTATGGGAGAATGTGTAGGACACCTTTGTATTGGCATGAATCTGGTAAGAATGTAGTGCTTGAGTCTGAGATTGTTCAACATACTATTGAAAAGGTGAAGTTGATTTGGGAGAAGATTAAAGCTTCACAGAGTAGGAAGAAGAGCTACAATGATAAGATGAGGAAGTAATTTTGAGTTTCAAGAAGGAGACCATGTATTCTTAAGAGTCACTCTAGTGACCGATGTTGGACGTGCTTTAAAGTCGAGAAAGCTTACTCCTCGATTTATCAATCCGTATCAACTTTCTGAGAGAATTGGAGTGGTTGTTTATACAGTGGCCTTGCCACATAATATTTCAAATTTGCATGATGTATTCCATGTTTCATAGCTTCAGATGTATGTACCAGATTTGTCTCATGTGATTCTGATGGATGATGTACAAGTAAGCGGTGATTTTATAGTTCAGACCTTACTTGTTAGAATAAAAGATTGGGAATTGAAACAGTTGAGAAGAAAAGAGATTGGTCTCATGAAGGTGGTTTGGGGAGGTGCTTCTGGAGAGAACATGATATGGGAATTGGAGAGTAACATGAGAGAGTCGTATCATGAGTTGTTCGCATCAAGTGAATTTTCGAGGACGAAAATGTTCTAAGGTGGGGAGAGTTGTAACGCCCCGATTGATTTAATTAATTATTTGTAGTTAATTTGTATGATGTTATGTGTTATTTGTTAGAAAGATATTTGTGCCTACAATATAATCTCGAAGTTTTGAGGATAATAACCCATATATTTGATGAGAAACAATTTTAGTTTCTAATAGTTTCATTGAGTGCGCATATATATAGATTTTGGATAGTCTTTGTAAAGTTATCATCAGAAACACCATTTCACTCACTAGAAGAACTATTGTGACCGTTTCTAAAGAAAGATCAGCAGCTCTAAGGAATGATGAATGTTCGTCAGAAAGGGAATTAAATGTGTTCTCAGAAAAGTGCCGCTCTCAGATCATAAATCACATACGCTTCCAGATAGAGAGATTTTGATCAGAAACCAAAATGCCAGAATCAGATGTAGCTGACACAAGCTTTTGCTTCCAACTCTATATCAGAGATCAATATTAGAAAGGAATGAATTCAAGATCAGAAACCAAGATGTAGCTGACATAAGCTATTTCTTTCAGCTCAATTCAAATATCAGAATGAAATAATTCAACGTCAAAATCTGATGTGTTGATATAAGCTTCTGCTTCAGAAATCAGACATCAGATATGCACCTTAGAAAAGTTGATTATCAAAAGATCAAGATTAGATCAAGACATAGTGAATCAGAAAAGCTTTCGCTCAGAAACAAGACATTGTTCATCAAATAAGATGTTGCTTATATATTTGAGGATAATATTCAACTATCTGAAATACTCTGACTCTACAATAATGAAGCATCTTCTAGATCATTTTCATTCATCATATCAAAATCAATCCAAAAAAGAGAAAATGGACAAAGATCAGAAAGAGGTATCTTCCAAACTTACTACTTCAAGCCAAAAGTAAAACATCAGAAGATAAGGTCCTAAGAAACTTAGCCACGAAGAATATAATACAGACAATACGCTTCAAATTCCATTACATGTTTACGTATTGTATTATTTTGTCTCCCATGATGAAATACTACCGTTACTGTAGTTGGCAAGTGAAAACGATGTTTTTGTACAACCAACGGTATATTTCTCAAAGTCTATATAAAGAGACCTCAACAGTATTTGAAGAATAATGAATTACTCAACATTATTAAGCTTGAATCAAATTGTGGAAATACTGAAAAACATCAAGTGAAAAGAAGAATCACTATTCAAATATTCATCAATAAATATTCTTCTAGAGAAATATCAAGAACACTAGAGTTGTTGTTCATTATTGTGTTAAGATATTAGAGGATTAAACACAAAGAGTTGTTGCTCATTATTTGTGTTTATCTTAGAGTTCTCAATAAAAAAGAGTTGTTGCACATTATTTGTATTAGAGGCTTTTATTTTTATTGTTGTGTTAATATTCTTTTTAGAAGCAAACATTGTAAACACAGTTGATTGTAATTCTGTCTAGAATTGATTATTGTCTCAAGTGACTAGGTTGTTAGTTTGTAGACATGAGACGGCTAAGGTGTCTTTTTTGACTCTTAGACGGTTGTTGTAAGTCACCGGCGGGTATCCCGTGCATCTATAATCTATTGAGATTAGTGGATTAAGTCCTTGTTAAAGAAAAATTTACCTTGGCGGATGGACAAGAGTAGCCTTGTTGAAGGTGAACTTGTATAAACCAAAAGAGTCATTTTATTCTTTCCTTAGTCTTATTCTTTCTAGTTAGTTTGAAAAATATTTTTAAAAGAAAAATCTTGTTATAAATCTCAATTCAACCCCCGCCCCCTTTTTCTTGTGTTTTTCATCGCCCTTCAATTGGTATCAGGAGCTTCGGCTCTTCATTGATTTTCAAATCAAACACTTAATAGTGTAGAGAGATCTAGTGTGAGAAAAAATTTCAATGGATGCACCTGCAAACAATAACTAAAAAGAAAATTATTTTTACAAGCCTCCTATTTTTGATGGAGAAAATTTTGAGTATTGAAAGACAGACTAGAGAGTTTCTTTCTGGATTATAATGCATATCTTTGGGATCTGATTACAGACGGTTATAAGGAACCTATATACTTGAAGAGGCTATTCCCATTCCCAAGATTCAAATGAGTGATGGTTAGAAACGACAAAGCAATAATCATTATAAAATCAAAACTGTTCTTCTCGGTACTATCTCATATCATTAATATGAGAAAATCACCAACAGAGAAACAACTAAGGAGATTTTTTATTCCTTAAGAATGACTCATGAAGGAAATGCTCAAGTAAAGGAAACTAAAGCATTAGCTTTAATTCAGAAATATGAAAGTATTCAAGATAGAAGAAGATGAAACTATTGAGACCATGTTCTCAAGATTTCAAACTTTAGTAGCAGGACTCAAAGTTCTGGACAAGGACCTTGAAGAGTTGATCAGCTTTCTAAGAAGTCACAAAATAGAGTTAGAGGAAGATGAATCTCAGAAAAATGTTAAGTTTATCGCTCTAAGGTCTAAATCAGAAAAGGTCAAGTCAGGAAGACTCAAATTTCTCAAATCTGAAGAGGAAGAAAATCCGAATAATAAAGATTCTGATGACGATGATGAATTGCCATTGCTTTCCAAAAGAGTGAAACAACTCTGAAAAAGACAAAATAATTCTAGAAGATTCAAAAGAGATCACTCAAAATAATTCTAGAAGATACAACTGATTCTCAGGACATTACAACACTAAAGCTTACTTCTCTTTTGTTTGGTTATGTTTTTGGCCATTATTGATATCATATTATTAAAATTAGCATTTTTAATAATTAATTATAGTCATTCAAGTAGGAGATTGTTAGATTAATTATTTAATTAATCAAATGTGAATTGACATAATTAAATATTAACAAAATATATTATGATCAATTCTTATAAAACACTAATTATTGATTAATTACTTGATTTGGTTTTGTGTCTGAATAGACCGTGATAAGTTAGATTATTCGATTAAGTTTAATGAGAAGTCTCTGTCCTCAATTATTTAATTATTTAAAATATATTATTCGTCTAATGAGATAATATTTAAAAAACTAAACGAAAGAGACCACAATTGCAACACATATACAAATGTATATTTATTATTGAATTATTTCTTTTCTTCTAATTTTATTCGAGAATGTGTATTGCTGCACAAGAACCCTCCTTTGTGATAAATAATGATCTCTCCATATTTGTTCCATCATGTTCATTAGAAGTGAGAAAAACAAGTATTTCTAATCAAAAATAGTCTTTGTGTATTCACTTTTATAAGAAAGATTATAGGTTAGCAAGAATAAGCAACATGGTTTTAAATTGCTTCCCCAACCCAATTGTGGCCATAATATAGTTGAATAGATCTGCCTACAGTAACATCAGACTGCAATTACAATGTGAAATAAAAGTATGTATGAAATTGCATCAGAAAATTCCATTCATGTTCATTCACTTCATTTCACCTAAAATTTAAACAACTCGGATTTACTAAACATAATAGGCCAAAGATTTTTTTTAAAATAATTACTAAAATATTGAAGTAGAAAGAAATACTAAATGTACCACTTAAGATTAATAAAATTGTTTCATGTAAAATAATATTTTTCTTTCTTTAATGGGCTTATTGGACATCCTAAATGTCTTCACAACATAAAATATTAGTTGTGTCTCAACAAGTTTAATTAATGGGTTCAAATATTAACTCCTTTATTTGATTCTTTACTATGGTCTTTGGTGCTCCAAGCCCATCATATTGATATATTAAGTGAGAAATTCTTGCAAGGTTGATTAATGTTTCTAGAAAATACTTTGGGAAATTTGAATTTGTAACTAGGTCTTTGTTCATCTTCTTCCATGTTTCATTAATAAAATTCTGGATGTGTGTGTGAGCAACCTCCTCACTAACATCATTTTCATTCATGTAGCACATAATAGAATTTGCTGTTTCACCTTTTTTAAACTCCGGCTACCAAATTCTACAACAAATTTATGAAATTAAAAATTATCTATATATAAAGTACTTTCTCCGTCTCATATTATAAGAAAATTTTATATTTTAGATTTATTGAATAATTCGTGTATTTAGTCTATATACAAAACATTAATTATTCAATAAATCTAAAAAATGAAATCGGCTTATAATATAAGACGGATGGAGCATAATTTCATAGAGAATAAAGTACAATCTTATGTATCAATCTTACCGATGAAGTTGCAAAATCATTGCAAAGTCTAGAGATAATGGATGGTCTCTTCAACACCATATGGATATTTTCCAAGTACTCAAGTCCTTCCTTTGTGATGGTATGATTTAGTAGAAAATAGGAATGTATGTGTAAAACAACACCTGAGATAGACACCAATGCGTTTTTGAGGTAGTCATCAAATTTTGGCATGTGTTTATCATAACACCACCTCGTTTCTTGTAGGAATGCTTTCAACATATCGGACCACTGTAATTAATTTAATTTTGCATCAAACACTAAATCAAATTAATTAGTACAAGTAATAAACTTTTTATTAGTTCTGTAATTTATGTTATTTCACTACAAAATAAGTTGTGTTTTGCCACGTGAATTCCACGTCGCTAACACCTAAATCACGTCACAATTTTATTTTTGCTACTTGAAGAAACACGTCGCTGGAGAGCGCGTGGCAATGTTGTTGCGACATGGGAAATATGTCACAACGCTGCGACGTGAATTTCACGCCACAACAAATTTTATAGAGTCAAAGACAGTGCAAAGTAGAGCAGAGGTCAGAGCAGGTTTTATATTTACTTTTACGTTGTGTGTTGCGGCGTGTTTTTCATGTCACTAATTAGTGACGTGGAAAACACGTCGCAACTTCTTTTTTTTTTAAATTATTTTTTGTTTTAAATATACTAATTCTGATATAATAATTAATATTATTTTCTGTTTCATTAAATTTATAAATTAAATATTATAATTTATTTATTAAATTCAATATTATAAATCAAATTATCAAAAATAAAACTATAATAGAATTAATATACTATATAATAAAATTAATAAACTAAAATTTAAATTTAATATTTTTAAATATACAATATGATTATAAATTTATATTAGTACACAAATAAAAAACTAAATAGAAAATAAAAATAAAAATAAGCAGAAGGATCATTCGAGTCGTCGGAAAAGTCGCGAAGAAAGTCATCATTATTTTGGTGATTATTATTTTGGCCACCATTGTTGGGATTTCCACCAAATGCTTGCATAAATTGTCGCATTTGCTCCTCCATATCAGCCTGCCTCTTCGCCATTGCCTCCATTTCTCTATTATGTTTACCCCTCATTGCCTCCATTTGGGCCTTCAATGCCGCCTCACGTTCTTCAGACTCGCGCCTAGCCAATTGTCTTACCGTTTCTAACTGATCTGGTGTCAAATTTGTTTGACGTGACCCTCCTTCACCGTCCGCAACTCTCTGATACAGAGTTCTATCCCCACTCCTCAAAGTGCCCGTCAAATTTCCACCACCAAAAAAATACCCGTTAGGCCCCTTTCCCCCAACAACTTGACTCCAAATATAGAAATCCACATCTGGATGAACCGGTTTTCCCAGAGGAGGAGTATACTGAGGATTATGGGTCAGAAATTCTACAAGCAAGGCCTGATAATCCTCCTACACATACAATAAAAAAATCAAGTTAAATATATAAGTAAAACTAATGAAATTAAATTAAATAAAAATAATAATAAAAAACATATAGCCACGTGATTGTAACGCCACAACTTATCAATTGCCACTCAATTTTCACGCCACAACATCTCACTTGCCACGTGAAAATCACGTCACAAAATTGCTTAAAAAATAAAATATATATATATAAACATAAATTTACTTACCAATGCTTTTTTTGTACGCTCGTCAATAAATCCTCCCGATTTCTTTGTCCGAGTTTCGGTAACCAGCTCAGTCATCAATGGTTGTCTCCCGAAACGCTTAGCCTAAATAAAAAAATTAACTTAAATTAATAATATAAGTTATAAATCAAAATATGACTTTAAAAAGTGATAATAATTACCATGCGTCGAGCATGCTCAGCAGTACAATACTTCCAACAGCATTAAGGCAACCCCTTTTTCCGATGCCCTCATCTTCTTTGCATTTTCAGATTTAGCCTTAAATTCATCTGATTCCCAATACTTAAGAAGTTGTTCAAAAACTTCTTTGCCTATCCATTTGGGACGAATTCCCAAAAGTTGCCAATTCTCTCTAACACGTCGTAGCATGTCAGAAAGTCGTCTTGAACTCCTGCCAAAATATTTTTTTTTACTTTGTTATGGTTTAGTGGATCCCAAACACATTTCGCCTGCAATGTTGTATGAAATTAAAATAAATAGTTAGATAAATTATAACAATAATGAAAAGGTCATTTAAATAAAAATAACTTAATAAATAAATTAATTATACCTGAAATTGCTTAAACCATTCGTCTTTATCCGAAACTTCTCTAAAACTCTTCAAAAAAAATTGTATAATTCTGCTGAATTATATAATTTATAACCCTGGCAACAGTCCGACTCGGCCTGAAACTAAAACAACAATAATTGAATTAGCATAATTAAGTATATAAAGTTATATTAAAAATGGAAATGTGTACTTATAAATAAAAATCAATAAATAAGAAACTTACGAGTTCCCTTCAGGCCAAATCCAAAATCTCCCATCAATGGTATGAATCTCACTCGGATCATCATCCCCTCGAAGATCTCTCCCATCTATCTGATCATCGTCCACACCAAGATCGTCATCATCCGAATCTGCATGATCATCAGATGCAGGTACATGTGTGGGATGTGGGGTGCGACCAGTCTGTGTGGGTCGTGAAGAGGTGGATCCTTCAGGCTGCCGGACGGATGGGGGCATCTGTGTAGGAAGTGGGGTGCTGGATCCTCCAGGCTGCTGCACGAATGAGGGTATCTGTGTGAGAAATGGAAAATTATGCTGGAAGGATGAGGGCACCTGTGTCTGCTGGAATGGTAAACCAGGTGAGGCCCCAGATGGATTAATAAAAGATGGACTCCCAGATGAGAACTGAAGAGGACTCTGAGAGGATAGTAATAGCGTAAAAGGCATAGTATTGTCCATGAACATATGATGAACCTGACTCTGCGGGGGAGGACATGTGGCTGAGTGAGGTGACTGGCATACTACTACCCTTGGACGCCTGGGCTTCCTACCACTATCACTAGGACCTTTACCCTTATTATCCTTGGGTGGCATTTTTACCTATTTATAGAAAATACAACTTAACATATAATATATCTGAAAAGCACAATTCTGATGAATACATATTCATTAACTCATTCAATAGATGGTTCGTTAAGTAAAATTACAAGACACAATTCTCATTAATATAGGTTCACTATTCTAAATCGTCATGCTCGTCATCCATATCATCCTCGTCATCTGATGTGATATTGTCCTCGGATCCAGAATCTTCATGATCTTCATCCTCATCAACTTGATTCCCCTCAACCATTGTATCAGACAAACTTGTAGTGTGTTCATCTGGAATCACATCATTAACTTCAACTTCATCAACTTGGTAAGCAACATCTTCCACTAGATCGTCAGTTTCAATATGACCCAATGGTTTTGTTTTTATTACAACACAACACCGTCGTTTATGTGGCACAAATGAAGGATAAGGAACATAATAAACTTTCCTAACAATATTTGACATTATGAAAGGGTCGTACTCTTTGTACCTCCGGTCCATTTGAATCTCAACAGTACCATATGTCTTATCTATTTTTGTGCCTCTAGTTGGATCATACCATTCACAGTAAAACAAGACAACTTTATTTTCTGACTCCAAGTAATTGTATACTAACTCGTAGATATGTTTAACAAAACCATAGAAGTCATCTTCACCACCATTTGTAACTCCTTTCACAAATACGCCACTGTTTATGGTTTTTTCCCTTCAGTCCATTCATGAGTGTGAAATTTATATTCGTTCACGAAGTATGTGTTCCATTTGTTTGCGCTTTGACGAGGGCCATTAGACAAGTTTCTCAAATGGAGTATTTATGGAGTCGGTGCAACAACCCTATACAATTTCTCCTTGAACCATGTTGGAAATTGGGCATGAATGACACCAGATGTTGATTGTACACCGGTACTATCAAAATAGGCGTTGTTAAATTCCCTAAAAAGAAACACACTATAAGTTTCAAGGTAATCAATTTTATATTCACACTGTAAAGAAAATTATAAAGTTGGATTATACTTACTCAAGATATGGTTTAACTTTAATGCAGTTGATCAAGACATGAACATGTGCAGATTGCATTTCTTGTTGGGTCAACCAATGCTCACCCTTCTTTCTAGAGGGACGACCTGGAAGCCCGAAGACTGATAAGGTGTACTGACTTCTTTCGATAACATTTACATGATTCCTTATGATTCTTGGAGTTAACATCAAGTGCTTGAAATAGTGACTGCAAAAATGTGAAGTTTCTCGATGCAAGTAATGTGCACATATTGATCCTTCAACTCTAGCTTTATTTTTCACGGATCGCTTTGAATCACCCATGAACCTTTCAAATGGATACATCCACCTATATTGAACAAGTCCTCCTAGATAAGCCTCGTATGCAAGATGCACAAGTAGATGTTCCATGGAGTCAAAAAAACCAGGCAGAAATACTTGTTCCAACTTAGAGAATGACTGGAATATTTTGGTCCAACTTAATGATGTCATCCACTCTTAAAGCTGACACACAAATATCTCTAAAAAATTGACTAATTTCAGTGAGTGGATTAAGCACATGTTTGGGTAGAGAACCGAACGCAATTGGTAGCAATTGTTCCATAAAAACATGGCAATCATGACTTTTCATACCATGCAACTTCCCAGTGTTAGCATCAGCACACCTTGCTAAATTTGAAGAATACCCATCAGACATTCTCAAACCTTTTAGCCATCCACAAACCGCTTTAGCTTCTTGGGGGATCAGACTGAAACAAGCTTTGGGTTTAAATAATTTTCCATTTGGTTGAGGCTTCAATTCCAACTCTTTACGATTACACCAAATTTCCATGTCTTGTCTAGCCTTCACATTATCTTTTGTTTTGTCTTTAACATCCATCACTGTGTTAAATACGTTATCAAAAAAATTCTTCTCAATATGCATAACATCAAGATTATGGCGCAACAAATTATCTTTCCAATACGGGAGGTCCCAAAATATACTTCTTTTTGTCCAATTATGTGTGACCCCATATCCTTCAATTCTACATGCTTTGCCAGTATCTGTAAACTTTGGAAGTTCACAAACTTGGTTCCATATAGCAACTGGTGACAATCGAGGCGGAGGCAGATCTGTTACCCGTTCATCCTTTTTTAAATTTGTCTTGTTTTTTATAAAGGGATGATTTGATGGTAGGGATCTGCGGTGACAGTCAAACCACAAGCTTTTCCCCCCTTTATCCAATGTAAACGCCTTAGTGCATTCCATGCAATGCGGACAACCCATTCTGCCATGCGTATCCCAACCAGACAACATGCCATATGCTGGAAAGTCGTTAATGGTCCACATCAAGGCAGCTCGCATAGAAAAGTTTTGTTTACGGGATATATCATAAGTCCATTCTCCATTATTCCACAACCTCTTCAAATCATCAATTAAAGGTTGTAAGTACACATCAATTCCAGTTTTTGGACTCGACGGTCCTGGAATGACGCACGTCAAAAACATGTATGGTTTTGTCATGCACATCTCAGGAGGGAGATTGTAAGGGGTTACAATAATTGGCCAACAAGAATACGCACTTCCAGACGCTTGGACATATGGAGCAAAACCATCGGAGCATAATCCAAGCCTGACATTTCTAGGTTCCGCGGAAAAATCAGGATGTACCTCATCAAAGTGCTTCCATGCATGGCCGTCAGATGGGTGTCGCATATTGCCTGGGCTTGTTTTGTTTGTATGATGCCATGTCATTTGACTTGCACTGTGCATTGAAGAAAACATTCTTTTTAACCTTGGTATTATCGGAAGATAAAACATGGACTTTACTGCTACACGTTTTTGCTTACTGTTAATGGCTCTATTGCGAACTTTATATCTTGGACTCTGATAAAACTTACATTCCTCTGACGATCCATCTTGAGTACCAAACTCGTTGTCATAAAACAACATGCAACCATTAATTCAACAATAAATCTTTCTTACTCTTAAACCCAACTTCGACACCAACTTCTTTGCATCATAGAAACTCGCAGGCAAGTTGTCTTTCGTTGCAGTTGAGTCCAACATCATTTTTGTGAAGTACTCCAAACACTGATCAGGAACATTCCAATTTGACTTGGAGGCTAATAATCTCACGCACATTGATAGCTTTGAGTCTGACGACCCCTCAAACAACGGTGTATTCATCTCATTCAACAACTGATAAAATCTTTGCGCTTCCTCAGTCGGCAACTCTTCCCCGTCAAAATTTTCTGGTTGATCATAGGTCATGTTAACACCAAAAGCATCACCAACCATGTCACCTATCAGATTAAATTTTTTCTCAAATTCCATAGGCGGTTGCATAACCGGTTGACTACTTGAAGCATCTGTGTTGCTAGTCTCTGGTACATTACTCGGCAGTGTTTCACCATTATACGTCCAAATCCAATCATTTTCAATGAAACCTTTTCTATGCAAATAACGTGTTATTTCCTCTGGGTCACTAATTATATATCTACATCCACATTTAAGACAAGGACACATAACTCCTCCTTCACTTCAACAATGTTCCTGAGCAAACGTCCACGTGATAAAACCATTAACTTCGTCTATAAAATTGGGTTTAAGTGCGCGTCTTCCTGGATATAGTCTATCGTACATCCAACTACGATAATACCTATAATATTTCATTTACTGTAAATTTATATAATCAAAACCTTTTTAATTAGAAATATTAATTATTCAACTTAATAATAATCCTAAACATATACTATTAAACATAAACATATGCTTTTACTTTAACTATTTTTAATATATAATGTTTTTTATTATATACTATTAAATATACTATTAATATAGTTTATTAAATATATAATAATTAATATAATATTTTTTATTGACATATAATATAGTTTATATAAAACAATTTTTAATTATAAAACCGTTTTATTAACATACATATAATATATAATAATTAAATACATAAACCAATTTTTTATATATAATATTTTATAACATACTATATATAATGTTTTATTGACATTATTAAATATTTTTTTAACATACTATATTAATGTTTTTTTGACATATAATATAGTTTTTATATAATATTTTTTAATCATAAAACCGTTTTTTATTAACATATAATACAGTTTTTATATAATTTTTTTAATTATAAAACAGTTTTTATTAACATTCTATATATATGATATATAAATATTTTTTATTAACATATAATACAGTTTTTATATAATTTTTTTTAATATAATATTTTTTAACATTCTATATAGATGATATATAACATTCTATATATCAGTTTTTAATATATATATATATATATATATATATATATATATATATATATATATATATATATATATATATATATATATATATATATATATATATATATATATATATATATATATATATATATATATATATATATATATATATATATATATATATATATATATTACAGTTTTAATATACATTCTATATAATATAACAGATTTTTTTATTAACATTCTATAATATAACATAAACAGTTTTTATTATAACAGTTTTTAAACAATTTTTTAAATATGTTTTTATTCAATACAAAAAACTATTTTTTTTATATGTTTTTAATCAATACATAAAATATTATATTATATTTATTTTAAATAAAATATATATTAATATTAAAACTGTTTTTATAAAATTTATATATTATTCTGTTTTTATAAATTAAATAAATCAAGATATATATTTAATGAAAATTATAATATTATAATTTAACTAATTATTCAACTTAAAATCTAACTAAATTCAGAAAATATACTAAATACAAAAAAAAATTCTAAAAAATACCTCTTATCTTCTAACTCCTTCAATCTTCTTGTCAAACTTTTTTACAATCTACTTCTACTATATCAATCTTCTTCTATTCAAAGAAAAATTAAAATAAATTACAATCCCATAATACAATAAATAAAAACCTGTAAATAAAATAGAGACAAAATTAAATTTCATTTACCTGAAAAAACAAGGATTAATGGAAATTGAAGTTGGATTTTATATTGGAGAAGAAGAGATTTTATGAAGAAGAAGAGGGTTTAATGGAAGGATGGAATGAGAAAAGGGTTAAATGAAGAAGAAGAGTTTTGAATTTTGATAACTATTGTCTGCGTTGTGGAACGTTATGCAATTAAATATATATAAAGCATTTAGCGACGTGAAAATCACGCCGCAACGTTGCCACGTGACTTTCACGTCGCAACCATCCAAACAGTCATATTCTCTTTCTTCACATGTGTGCAAAAGCTGATCACGTCAGTCTGTATTGATTTGATTTTTCCCTCTTAAATGTTGCGACGTGAACTTACTTTTTCAAAATTTCAAAAACCCATCCATCTGAACGTTAGACCAATTAAAATATTTTTTATTATATTTTTAGTAGCGACGTGAATCCCATGTCGCACCATTTTTTTTATTTTAAAAGTCAGACAACCATCAGACTTCTTTATTTTATTAATAAAACATGTTGTCACGTGATTATCACGTCGCAACTGGCTTTTTTTTGTCACATGATAATCACGTGGCAAAAACACGTGACTGGAGATGATATTTCTTGTAGTGTTTGATATTACCGCTTTGACGAGGTAGGGAAGGATGTCATGTCCATTTTCTTTAAGTGCATCGTATGCTAATTCATTGACAGTGTTGTAGAGTGCTAAAAAGAATATCTTCATGTACTCCGAAAGAATTTTAACTGCATCAATATTCCAACTGAAACAGACATCATAATATTTTCATGTACCCCGGAAGAATTTACTCAAAGGGAAATTAATAAGTAAACAAATACCTTTCTACTGCTGTTGTGAAAAGCTCTAATTCATCTAAAGTTCCATGTACATCATAAATGTCATCAATTAAAGTTATTAGGGAGAACACTTTAGTTAAACCTTTATGGAGATCACTGAATTTGGGATTCAATGGTGCCATTCCAACAGACAAAAAATAGCTTTCTATTAACCTGCCACGACTAAAGCCTGGCCTTGGAGCTAATGCCATCCCCTTCCACCACCTTAATTAATGTATAAAAATGAAATTGAGCCAAAATTTTATAAAATTTGTATATGTAACCTTTCATCTATACATAAAATTGGTTAAACATATATTTTAAATTTGACAAGTAACAAATTTTTTATATACAAATCAAATTTTGAATACAAACTTTAAATAATACTCTAGATGATAAATTTCAAAAGAAACACTTAAAATAAATAAAATTGTATTCGACTTCAAATCAAATAGCACACTGATATAATATAAAGAAATAAAAATCAGAAAGAAAAAAGATTATTATTCACATTGTCAGATCAATCGACATAAATTTTCGAATTGACCTATATTAGGACAAGGTCAGAACACACATATTTAAATAAAGAATTTTTTTTTAAAAGTTTGTTTAGTTAAAAAAAGTTATACTACAAACCCTGTATAAAATATATTTTAACTCTACAATATCAGTCTACTAGATAAATATGAATTATATTTTCATATTAATATCATGAATATTCTATTTAATCATTTAATTATGTTGTACTAGTTATATACTTTTATTAGAAAAAAGTTGGTGTATAATCCGTTTCATATAGTGATACATCTTAAAAATAGAGTTATGATGCATGCGATAGAATAACAGAGATAGGAAAACATTACATGTAAAAGAATAATAAAAGATATATAAATATGTGCATAATCATTCTTCTTACTTCCTCTTGCAACCTTCTGCCCCTATTCACGTAGTGCACATCCTAAAAAAATACAAAGTGTTTAATATTATTTAGTCATTAAAACATAAAAATAATTTAGCAACAAAAATTTAGATTAAGAAAACAATGTTATTACCACATAATCATTTTTTTAAGGATAGTAAACTATCGTAATTCCAAATATTGGGTTGGTAATTGGTTGATTTTCTATGAGGAATATTTGAACTAGTAGCATAACATGGAAGGAGAGAACTATTTAAACTAGAAAATTTAGTTTTTGGTAGTTGTTGAGGTTTGAAGAAACTAGAAAGTGAAACAAAGGATGAATTTAGCAACATTGTATGAATTATGGCGGCCTAAGTTGGAGTTGAGCTTTTGTATTATTTTATATTGGGGAAGTACTTACATTTATATAGGGATACTTATGTGTGACAGGTTTTAACTTGCCACCCCAAATTGAACCGTTGAACCTGACATTCTTATTTTTGTTTAATTTTCTAATTGTTCATAAATAAATTTCTGGATGGAAAGAAATTTCTAATGAATTATTTAAAATTTCCGATATATTAAATTTATGGTATAAATTTTAAAAAATAAAATAATTTTTTTAAGACTATCAGAAATTTCGAAAAATATTGTAGTTTTAAAAAATGCTGTAATTTATCAAAAATTTAGAAATTTATGATATTCTAAGAAAACTAATTCTTTCGAATATAAACAACAGGATTTTTCGGAAATTTTTTTTGAAAATTTTAATTTTTTTTTTAAATTTCGGGTAAACACGAAAATAAATTTCAAATTTTTTTTGTAAAGACATAAAAGTAATAGTAGTTGATCTTACTGGGTTCAGAAGGATCTTTAGTGGCCTGAAACACTTGGGTTTATACGGTTGTTGAAGATAATGGGGGGTGTCTGTAATACGGTGTGAGTACTGAATTTTTTGATTTTATCCAAATGTGCATATAGCTAGAGTCTCCACTGACTTTTCTTTATCCAACAATTAGGAAACGTGAAAAGAACAGGAAAGACCTTTGGTAGATTTTGAATTTGGAGGGTAAGTTATGAAAAGAGAAGGTGTTAGCACCCTTTTCATACATAATTATCTACGGGCTCTTAATTGATTAGCTCACTTTTAAAATTTACTTTGTGTGTGTGGGATTTATTTGAAAATATTTTGAAATGCCAATGTAAGGCTAATTTTATAATAATTCTTGTATCAGTCCTCAAGAATGTATACAAAGTGTTTTTGAAAATATCTTGTTTGAAAGTGTCGTGTGAAAATGTATTTGTTTGTGAAAAAGGTTATGAGCAAGCTAGTATTATCTATATCATTAGTTGGTAGGTAATCCTATATATTGGATGTGAAGGGACAAGCGTATGGTCATCGTATGGTCATCGAAGGCAACATGTAAGGATACTTTAGCAATTATATCGAAGGGATTATCATCATTTTGCTCGTAGGGTCATCGAAGGGACTAGATCATTTCGTAGACAACTCGAAGGGTCATCGAGGAATTATGGTCTTTATTCGAAAGGGACCATGATGATATCATATATCAAGGGTCTTTTGCTAAAGTATCCCTACTTTCGAGAGACATGACTAATATTCGTAAGGAAACAAGAGAGGTTATCCTAGAGGTGCAAAGTGTATTAGTTTTAGTTATTTAATCTTGAAAATTAGGGTTATCTAAATTTGCTTTTAGTCTTGCCATACAAACCCTATTTACTAGCAGTTAAGTATGTACAGAAAAATAAAGTGTGGAATGTAAAATGCTGAAAATTAAACCTAAGCTATTACATCTTGTGAGCAGTTACATAATAGGAAAAATGCGAGAAAAGATAAATCGACTCTATTACTTTGATGATGTGACCTATACAATTGATCTATGAATTTAAATAGAAAAAGAAATAAGAACAATGTTAGAAAAATATTTAAATGTTTTTTTTTCTGTTTTTAGAAAATGATTTAGGGTTAGGGATGATAATTAAAACCTAATAACTAATTAATTTAATTAATTAAAAAAACTAAAACCCTAACGTCTAATTATTTTAGGAGAATTATTTGGCTAAAATCTTAAAAATAATTAATTTTAATTAAAACCTAGGGTCTAATTAATTAATTAATTAAAAGTCAAACCATAATTCTAATTAATTAAAAAACTAAGCCTAATCAAGTTGGAACGTCTTGAGGGAGGATGATCAGACATTATTGATGTTTACTTCTCGAAGGATGAGGAGCAATGTAACGGTTGTTGATATCCGAGTAGAGTGTAAATCCATGATGTTTCTGAAGGTGATTGTTAAGTAATAAGGACAATTTTTAGAAGATGGAATTTAGAAAGATGCAATGTTTCAGCGTTGCTAGTGGACTGTGAAGTTTTCATTTTGGATAGCCCTTACATAAGATGTCGACGTCTGAACGGTGATAGAGTGACAAATTGTTGTAGACCTTGTCGTGGGATCCTTGTGAGTGATTGTAAAAGTTGTTGAAGTTGTTGGAATATTTTGAATCGCGAGTCAGAGTCGGAAATGCGAGGAGATGAGTACGATTTCAAGTATGGTAAGTGTTGGTACTGGTACAAAGAAATTATGTTTTGATGTTAACGTAAGGTGTGTAATAGTATGTCATTGCATGACGTCAGTGTTCGCATTTTCGGATAACTTTGGAAATTCATATCTTATGTTCCGAGTATCGGGTTGGTGTTCTGTTTGAACCTATGAGGAGATAGAAACATATTTTATCATATGAAGTGTTTTGAAATATGGTTAATGCATTTCCATATGGAGGAACTCTGAAGTCGTTTACGGAACTAGAGACTTTTTGGACATAAATGGTTATTATCTCAGTTGTTAGAGACGAGGTCAAGCATAATATGTTGTTGACAATTAAATTGAGAAATAAGATGTTCAGCATTAAAAAGGATAGTCGTTCATCATTTCAAGTATGGGATGTTGCATGTGAAGAAAGTTTTGTAGAACTAAAGAAAAGATTGACGACTGCTCTAGTATTGGTTTTGCCTAATCCGAGTGAGTCATTTGTAGTGTATTATGAATGCGTCTAAGATGAGACTTAGTGGTGTGCTAATGATGAATGGACAAGTTGTTGCCTGTGCTTCTAGACGACTCATAGTTCATGGGAGGAATTATTCTACGCGTGACTTAGAGTTATCAGCAGTGGTGTTTATGTTGAGGATTTGGAGACATTGTCTTTTTGGTTCTAGATTTGAAGTATTTAGCGACCATAAGAGTTTAAAGTATTTATTTAATCAGAAGGAATTGAATATGAGACAACGAAGATGGTTGGAGTTGTTGAAGGACTATGATTTCGGTTTGAATTATCATCCAGGTAAAGCTAATGTCGTGGCTGATGTTTTACGTTGAAAGACTTTACGTATGTAGGCAATGATGGTTAAAGAATTGGAATTAATTGAACAATTCAGAGATATGAGCTTAGTTTGCGAAGTGACACCGAAGAGTGTTATGTTAGGGATGTTGAAGATTAACAATGATTTCCAGGACAATATCAAAGAAGCACAAAAGCTAGATGTGCAGCGTGTGTTGAGATTTCATAATCAAATTTGTATTCCTGATGATGCGGAGATGAAGAAAGTAATTCTTGATTTGGAGGATACTTAAACTTCGTGTGGGGCTAAGTGAGTGTAATGTGGACCGTGTAATACGTTGAGCGTTAGTGGCTCATCGACAAGATCAGATGAGAGGGAAAATTGTGGGAGTATTTATAAACCTCATTGGAAATTATTAGATTATGGTGCTTTAGGTGACTGGAGTACAAGTTCTAAATGAACACTATTATAGTTTGGTAACAATGGTTTATACTCCAGTATGGTTGTCGGCTATCTATTGACAAATTGTGGAACTGATCACCCTTAATATCTTGTTGATAGTAGACAAGATCGTGTTGGATGGTATAAATTTGTCTTACTGTCTTAATGGTGTGTAAAGTGATTGATGTTATATTGTGAGAATAGTCGCTCACCAGTTTGTGTGAATTAATAGAGGAGTGGCTAGGAAAAAATTGAGACGTATTGAACAAGTCGGAGTAGCGAGTTATATGCAAACTAACGTCGCAAAGTGAAAGGTTTAGAGTATCAAGTGAACAACGATTTTTTTTTTGTGGATGTCAAAGAAAATCCGAAAATAGATTTAAACTTGTGAACTAGATATTTGACGAAAATTTTAATGAGGACGGTGACTTAAGATGGATGATCAGAGTACAACTGAAGCGTGATGTGGCGCAGTTGTAATGCTTGTATGACTCGTTAGAAGTGAATAACCAAACATCAAAAGCCTATGGGAATTCTTGTCTTAATCTACATGCTTGATTTTGTGGATTATTGATACAAGGATGATGTGCCAGGGTACTGTGTTTTCTCGTAAATATTTGCTGATTTATAAGGATATTATTGTAGTTGTTGGTTGATGGTGAGTTGTGTGTATAATTGTTGAGTTATACTGTTAAGTTGATGTTATAATGATTTTTTCCCGTTGCCGTTATGTTGTTGTTGGTCACCGTAAAGAATGAATAATACTCTATAATATGACGAAATTGATTATGTTGGCTATGTTGATGTCACTATAAGGGTGATACAACGATATGAATAGAGTTGTTGTTATTTTGTTGATAATTATATATAGGAATCAAATTGTGTATGTGTTTTGGTGTTGAAAATGTTGTTAAGATGACAAGGCGATGTTGTGTAGCCAAGTATAAATGTGTTATGGTTGTTACTACTTTTAAATGTTGATATGTTAAGATATTGTTAAAGTGGTTGATAAGTTATTAAAGATTATGTCGCGAAGGTGTTGAATGATTAGCATGTGCGTATTAGATTTAAAGTGTGTCGAGTTATTGTTATGTCGAGAAAGTAGTGGTCAAAGTGTTGCGAGATGCAACTTGGGGATCAGAGAATGTGATGCGAAATTCGCGTTAAGAGTGATAGTATCGAGTAGATTTTCGAGGACAAAAATATTCCAAGTGGGAGAGAGTTGTAATGCTTGTTAATTTAATTAATTATTTAATTAAATTATTTTTAGATTATTTGTTGAAGTTGTGAGATGTTGTGGACTGTTGGTATAAGTTGTTAGATTGTTATTAATTAATTAACAAGTTGATTAATAATAATTATAATGTTGGAACTAATAGAATATTCGTGTGGGGCTATTTTATATGGTGGTATGTGGTATTAAGGGGGTGTGAGAATTAGGCCCAATAGAAATACTATTATTATTGAGTTTAGTTATAATAAAATAAAAATAGGTTTTTGTCAAGAAGAAGAGGATTAAGGGTTGAAAGAGAGAAAGAGAACGTGGAAGTTGCAGAGAAGAAGGAAAAGAGGCAAAACGGAATTCGATCGGAGAATTGTAGAGCGGTCTCCAATCTAAGGTAAGGGTGGGGTTCTGACTCTATAATTAGGTATATGATTAATGTCACATGAGAATTTGGTTGTGTGAAATTGTTACTGTATGTGATGGTTGTATGAATAAATTGTTGTTTGGCATCTGTGATAATTGTGCTAACATTGTAGTGATTCATTCGATGAATCGAGTGTTGGAAATTATCATATGTATATGTGGGTATAATTATTGTGTTGGTCTGAGATTATGGACAGAGAAGAAATTACTGATCGCAGGAAAATTGGACAAAGTTGCAGAACTGCAACTGGAATGATGGACATGTGTCGAGCGGCACATGTGTGTTATTGAAGGGTGTCGACCGGCACCATGTTCTGTGTCGAGGGGCACGATTGCACATGCCGAGGGGCATGGCTCTGCATGCCGAGGGGCATGACCTTTAACCATTAATTCTTTAATTGTTTTACTGTGTGTCTGTTCCTTTAATATTTTGTTACAGAATTTGGATGTAGCATAGTTAGTAAAGGGTGAATAATAGCAGAGGCTATTTACTAATAACAGAAAGTGAAGAAGTTATAGAACTTATATATTTAACAGAATAGCAGAATATTCTTATATCAGTAAATTAATTAGCAGAGTAGTAAATTTGGTAGAGTTGTTTTAGTAGCAGTAAGTAGTAGAGTATTAATACATAGCAGGATTGGTTTATAACAGAGATGGTTAGTATGAAAATCGTAGAGTTGATATTCAATAGAGCTAATTAGTTGGGTACTTTAGCAGCAGTAACAAAGAATTAATTATAGTAGAGTTAATTTAATGGAGTTGGTTATATATAGCAGAATTGAATAGTAATGTAGTATTAAGTTGTCAGAAAACTAATAAGGAATATTAGTATAAAGTAGAAATGATAGAACTTTTAGCCGATAAGCAATTAGAAATATTTAGTCGATTTGTCCGAATAACTATACGGAACAATTGTTGTATATTTTAGTCGATATGGTGTGTTGAATACTTTGCTGAAAAATATGAATTGCAGGTGGTATTGAATTGTTAGGCTTATAGCCAATGTTGTTTTCCTATTGATGTTTTTGTTGGATTACTATTGTTGATATGTTATTTTTGTTGTAACATACTAAGTTGTAGGCTTAAGCCAACGTTGCGTTAATTGTCGTTGTTGAAATATCAAGTTGTAGGCCTATGGCCAGTGTTGAATTATTATTAAGTTGTAGGCTTATGGCCAATGTTGAATTAAGTTAAATTATTAAGTTGTAGGCTTGTGGCAATGTTGTTATGTTATTTTTGTGGATGTTGCATATAATCATGTTGTCGCATACATGGCATATCAAGTTGGAGCTGATGCTCGTTAAGTTGACTTGGATTGGCAAAATATTAAGTTGAAGGCTTATGTCTTGTTGATGCCTCTATTAATTGGAAGTTTTTAAGTTGGGAGTTATGATCCATTTTTAAGTTGGGAGTTCTACTCCATTTTTAAGTTGGGAGTTCTGCTCCGCTGGTACCACATGTATGTGCATAGTAATGAGTTGCATTTCATGTTGCATATTCGAGTTGTTATGTTGATGAGTTATTTGTTATATTTTTTTGATGTTTTGTTGTGATTGATGTTGTTTAAATTTGTAAAGTGGTGATTTTGCATAGACTAATTCCAATGTAATTCTTATCATACATTCTATTATATTGTTCGATATCTCACCCCTTCTGTTTGAATGTTACCCCGATGTTGATAACGTGCAGGTAATCTAGAGTGAAGGTTGTTTATCTTTAGTAGTTCGAGTCAGTGTCGTTGCTCTGATATGTAACACTCGGGGGATGAACGCTTGTTTCTTTATTGTTGTTATTACTTCAGCTGTTGAATTTTAAGTTGATTTCGTTAAGTACTTAATTGTTTCTAAAGTTGTTTTCAGTTGGACAAAGAAGCTATGTCCTTTCAAGTTGAATATTATGAATCCGCTACATAGTTATGAATGTTATTGGTTTTTAAAAGATTAAATTATGTTGTTGTTGGTTCATTCCAGTTTAATGTGTTATGTATCTGTAATTAATGTCGTTGTGTTAATATGAATGTATAGCACCAAAGATAAATTTTATAACAAATCAAAGATAAATTTACACCAAATCTCCTAGGAGAACACTAGTGTACAACATTATTTTTATTTACTTTTAAATTTTTTATAATGGTCTTCTCTTCACATTATTCATCATCATGCATGGTTTTCAATGAGGGAAATGGGTTTAATTATCAAAGAGAGTACTCAATTCTTTGCTATGGCATCTGGTACTCCATACCCATCTCCATTTTGATAAACATAGTGAGCGGTTCTAGCAAGGTTTATTGTTGTTTTAGTAAAAGTTTTAGGGAAAGGTGAATCAACAACTCTATCTCTGTTCAATTTCTTGCAAGTTTCATTGAGCAAACCCTGAGTGTATTCATAAGCAACCTCCTCACTAATACCATTTTCATTCATGTAGCACATGATTGAATTCACTTTTTCACCTCTTTGCAATTCCGCCTACAAAATAGAAAAATAGTACCAAATACCATATTATAATATGATATTGTCTCAGTTTTATAAAGTTTCACCAATACCATTTTTATACTCGTCTAAGAACTCTAGAGAAATGAGATATTCTAAACTAAGGGAAAAAAGGAGGGAAACTAGTATGTAATTAAATAAATTTATCTACATTCTTTTCATACTCTTCAAAAATCCATATCCATCTGCCTATCGTTCTTAGGATTCTAAGAAAATTCTTAAAAAATTAAAAAATTAAACTTACGACTAACATATCAAAAATAATAAACCTATCTTAATATATTTATTTAGATGATGATATCATCAACTAATATATTTTTCGATGTCACCTCACCTTTACTACGGTCGTTCGATTCCCCGCGCCTTGCCTCTTTTGACATTGTTTATGAGTAATACATATAAATAGCCCTTTACAAATGTAGATATGTTGGTAATGAAGAAATCACCAAATTCCGTTGACGGAAGAAGGCCTTAGCGAGATATAAAGTTGCACTTGTGGTCGCATATAATCGTATTGTGCTGATGGTCTATTCATTTGCATCAATGCGCATTACATTTGTTGCAGCGTGAATACTAAATGGGCATTTGAAGATGGATTGTTCAAACAGAAAGCATAATTCATCCAATTCTGCCATTTTGGTTCAAACATATGCTTATAGTAGTAAAGCAAATATGTTGTTTCATTCGAAAAGTGTAAAATGCGTGGATTCTTGACTTTAGTCGTTCTTACCACTTAACACCACGCCGATATTGGTTTACTACATTCAAGTCAAATAATTTTGGATATGTTTATTTGGGTGATGATAAAGCATGTATTATCACTAGAATTGAACAAATTAAATTTATCTTGGACAATGGTGGCGTGCGAACATTGAACAATGTCAGATATATTCCAAAATAGAGAAAGAACTTGATTTTCTTAAATACTCTACATGAAAATGGTTTCTCCTACAGGTCTGATGGTGATAAAGACATTTTGACTATTAACAAGGATGACATGACTATGATGAGAGCAATGAGGACTGCATGTAACATATACAAATTATTGGGGAATACTATTATAGGTGTTGTTGCAACAATTAAGTTTTATAATGATGAAACCAAACTTTGGCATGAGTCTGGGAGATCTCAGGTAGTATGGGGGTGATGGAACTTCATAAGATATACATATTGAAGGGTGTTTGAAGTTTCAAGATGGGTTTGTGCGAGTATTGTGTACTTTGGAAATAGAGGGAAATTTAGAATATGTGTATTTTGATGTACCAGGGCCTACAAAAGAGGTTTTCATGGGTGGTTCTATGTATTTTCTAAATTTCATAGTTGATTTTTTTGCAAGGTTTGGTTGTTTTTCTTGAAGAAGAAATCAAATGTCTTTATCAAATTCAAGTTGTGAAAGACATATGTAGAGAATCAAACAGGCATAAAAATCAAGTACTTACAGTCTGATAATGGGACAAAGTATTAATTCAAATTTCACGAGGTTTTGTGAAGGATGTGGTGTTCAAAAGAATTTTCAGTTTGTAAGACACCCAATAAAATGGTGTTGTAAAGATAATGAATATGTATCTAACTGAAAGAGAAATATGTGTCTTGTTAAATGTTGGACCATAAAAAGGTTTATAGGAAGAGGTAGTTATAATGGGGTGATATCTTATCAAGTGGTTATCATGGGCTTCATTGGAGGAAAATATTGTAAAATAGGTATAGCCAAGTAATCTTATTAACCTTGACTATTTAAAGATTTTTTAGTGTGTAATTTATATGTATATATCCAATGATGATAGATTCAAACTTGATTCCAAGTAAAAGAAGCGTGTCTTCATTAGTTACACAAAAAAAGTGAAGGGGTTTAAGTTATGAGATTTGATTAAAAAATATGGTAATCAATATAGATGTTATTTTTGATGAACAATTAATGTTGAAGAAGTCAATGGCAAGAGACGTGTCAACATCTGAAGATGAGACTTCCAACAAATAGGTGATTCATGTAAATGTTGATTTGACATATTGAATAATATAATGGTAGTGCCTGAACCACAATAGAAACCAGACTCTAATATTGAAATTGACCATGGACCTGAAGTTTCAAGAAAATAATAAAAATATTTGTGTACATGATAGAGAGCATTGTTCAACCAAACTACTAACAAGATAGGGTATACAGACATGTAGTTTATGCACTTCTTACTATTTCTAGAGACCCGTCCACCTTTCAAGAGGTTAAAGCGAATCATAAGAAAGATAAATAGATGGGTGAACAGTGGAGAATATGGAGTCTTTCAAGAAAAAACCAACATGGGAGCTTGCTCGCCTTCCTAAAGGGAAAAGGGCCATAGGTTGTAATATGATGTTCAAGATAAAGGGGCACTCATAATAGAAAGGATTGATGATGATGCGACTTTATCTCCATTCGTCACACATACTTCTATAAGGAGTGGTGTTAGTCTTGATAGACATACAGGGGATGCATTTATAGCAGATTGATGCGAAGACCAAATTTCTTCATAATATTCTAGATGAGAAAATTTACATGGAGAGGATAGACGTATTCAGTACACTAGACATGGCAACATAGCTTGTAAATCGAATAGGTATTTGTATAATTTAAATTAGTCCCCAAGATAATGATACAAGCGGTTTGATTCATACATTCTTCAGATTGACTATAGAAGGTGTGAGTATGGATCTTGTTTTTATGTTAGGAGCATTAACCAATGTTGTTTTATTTTATTGTTATTGTATATTAGTGATATGTTGATTGCTTCTAGTCATTTACATGAAGTAAATGAACTAAAATTCATGTTGTAAAATAATTTGGACATGAAAGACTTAGGTGAAACTAACAAGATTCTGAGTATGGAAATTAACAGGGAAATGAATTCTAGAAAGTTAAAGTTTCCTGAGAAAAGTTGTTTCCAAAAAAGTATTAGATAAGTTTGACAAGAGTAATTTGAGGGTTATGAGTACTTCACTAGCAAATCACTTTGAGCTCTCATGGAACCAGTATCCAAAGACAGAAGCATAAGTTAGGTATATGTCTAAGGTTCCTTATGTTAGTGTTATTGAGTGTTTAATTTATACTTTAATTTGCACTAGATAAAATTTGGAATAAGTTGTAAGTTAAGTTTGTAAGTTTATGTCTTAATTGGAGAAAGGGTCATTCGCAAGGATTCAAGTGATTTTTTCATACATGAAGGGTATAATGAGTCGTGCTATTATTTTTAGTAATGAACATGACGGTACTTAGTTGTAGAATAATTTGATTTAGAGTATGCTGATGATATGGATAATAAAAGGTCTACGGCAGAGTATCATCACTTTATTTTAGGAGAATGACTTATTTGTTAAATTGTGGTAAAATAAAATGTCATAAAACTTCATCACTTTATTTTAGGAGAATGACTTATTTGTTAAATTGTGGTAAAATAAAATGTCATAAAACTACACCAGAAGAGAAGAGGACACCCATGCATTGTTAATGTAATCGTCAAATTTTGGCAGTTCTTCTTCCTTGCACCACTTTGCTTCTTGTAAGAATGATATTAACAAATCTGACCACTATAATTGAATGACAAACTAAATTACAAATGAATAGATAATTGATTTTTGGGTTAAATTTGTTTCTGATTCTTACAAATATCTTAAATTTCATTTTTATTCTTTATTAAAAAAATGATATATTTTAATTCTTATAAAATTTTTATGAATGTTTGTTATTTTTTAAAATTTTGAAAACTGTTTAATGATTCTTAAATTTTTAAATTTTTGGATAATTTTTTTCTGTAAGTGTTTAGAATATTATAAAATATTTATTTATCAAATTTTAGAATTTTTAAAATAAAAAGAATTAAATATGAATTTTTTAAATTTTAAAAAATATTAATAAAAATAATGAAAATCTCGACTTAAAAATTAATTTTTGAATTTTTTTTCCGAATAACTTTTTATAATTTTCTAAACATATCTACAAAATAATTATTGAAAAATATATATCAGTTTAACAGCAAGAACTAAAATTACGTACATAATAATTTTATAGGAATTAAGACATACATTTTTTTTATAAAGATTAAAAACAAATTTAATTATTTATAAGAATAAAAAATATATTTGTCCCTTGATTTTATAACTACCTTTAAATGATTATTATTTTAATTTGCACTTACTGCTTTTGTGAGATAGGGAAGAGCATCTAGTTCATGATCTCTAAGTACATGATAAAATAATTCATTGATAGTGTTGTAGAGAGCTAAGAAAACTATCTTCATGTACTCTGGCAGTACTTGAACTGCTTTGATATCCCAACTGTAAGAAAACAAGTTTTTATTTATTTGACAAATTCAAAATTTCACAAGTGCATACTTGTTATTTTTCGTTAAAAAAAATTAAAAAATATTTTATAATAAAAAATGGGTAATATGCCGTTGATAGTAAAGATGTAAAACGGACCGTTCATTCTATCTTAAATCAGTCAGAAAAAAGGTGAAACAGACAAACACGTCAAATAAAAATAGACATAAAAATTTAATCCGCTTAATCAGATTGACGAATTAATGGATAGTAGACTTGACCGCTTATTTTTTTTTCTATTTTTTATTTTCATTTTTTTAATTGATTAATAGACTTTTTTTATATATTTTTATTAAAATTTTCATTTATTTTTTAGAATAATTTTTTATAAAGTATCTTTTTAATAAGTTTTGCTTAAAAATTATTGTATATATTCACAAATAAATTAATAAAATACAACCATCAAGAATTGAAATTATTATAACTAATTAAAAAATGACAGATATAAGATGGGACGAGCTAAACATAGATGCAATGCACTTTAGTGAGCGGCAGATTTTAGTGAAACGAGTTTTAACGAATAGGGTGACGAATCGAAAAATCTCAATTTAATCTTGATATATATGTCAGTACTGAATATCACGTCCTATTTTACCACCTCTAATTGATGGTATACATGAATCTTAATAAATAAACTATGATTTGAGTTATTTTAATCAGGTGAAGATATTTTAATAAAGAAATTAAAGATGAAATTACCTTTCTACAGCTTATGTGAAAAGTTCCAATTCGTCCAAGGTGCCATACACATCATAAAGGTCATCAAGTGTAGTTATTAAAGAAATGACTTTAGTTAAACTTTTGGAGACATCACTCATCTCTGACTCAAAAGCCATCCCAACTACCCAAAAGAAGGACTCGGTTAGTTTGTCCCTGCTGAAGCCCAACTTTGAGGCTAGTCCCATATTCTTCCACCACCTACATTTTATATTTATGAAACAATGAAATTGAACCAAAATTATTATGAAATGGGTGTATAATAATAAAAGATAAGTCAGGATCGGTCGATATTAAGTGTAACTTTAAATGTTTTACATTAAATCTCAATAACTAATATGAATAAATTAAACAGTCATATTAAATAAAAAAATATGGTCATTTTATTTTTCTAAAAAATAAATTAGTTATATAACCGTTTGATTTATTCCTATTAAGAGTTAAAATTTGATATAAGACATTTATATTTATTTACTTACCTTGACATTTCTATAAGATCTTGTTGTAGATTTGATTGCACAATGTTGAAATCCAATTTGGCAGCTTCAAGCAATACCTTATTTGCATCCTTTCTTTTTTCATATAACTCAACATACCATCTAGCTTCAAGTCTTTGAAATCTATGATGCAGTGGAAGCTCTAATGAATGATTCACTTGTTCAAAGAGAAAATTGCTTATATCATCGTAAAGTCCTTGTTTGAAATAGAATTTCGTGAAGGAATTTGCTTCATCTAAAATTTGTTCTCCTTCATAAGACAAAAATGATGCCTCGTAGAGACTCAACATTCTTTTAATATCTTTGACAAGACATGTCTTAAAATTTCCACTTTGGTCCTTAAACCTCTAAAATATATCTATATATTAAATGTAGAAATTTCAAATGTTAACTTAACGAAAATGGAATGACAGTTTTTTTTTCTTTTAGATTTCACTATTTTTAATAAAAAAAATTTAGAAAATATAAATATAATAAAAGTATTAAAAATGCATGTATATACACCTGGAGAAACATCATATCCATATTCTCTGAGGAGTTTGAATTTTAAAGCAGTTTCATGAAGATTAATCTGTTCTCCTTCCAAAGACAATAGAAATCTATCAAGTGCTTCTCTTATCTCCTTTTCAAAGTGGAAGCTGAGGCCTAAGTGTTTCACATTTTCTATTAACTCTAAGATTTCTTCATTTTCATCATTAATCATTCTTCTTACTTCCTCTTGCAACCTTCTGCCCCTATTCACGTAGTGCACATCCTAAAAAACTATAAAGTATTTAATATTGTTTAGTTAGTTGCACTTTCTGTTATATAGTTAGTTTCTCTTTCCTCCTACTATATAACTGGTGTAATATTCTTTCATTGTATAAGAGATTCTTACTCACTGCATTTTATCTTCTTGCTCTTTACTTTGAGCTCTCTTACCACTCTTCAATGGCTTCCATGTGTAAAGCATAATATGGTATCATCGTCTTCGATCCTCTTTCCACACTTCCGCACCGTTTTTTACCTTCTATTCATATCTTTTCTTTGATTTCAACATGCCTCCGCGTAATGATCCTACTGCAAATCAAATCACAAATTGTGATGTTGATTCGGTTTACTATGTTCATCCTAGCGAAGGTCCCAATTCTGTTAATATTCAACCTCAATTGAATGGTTCAAATTACATTTCGTGGTCAAGATCCATGGAAAGAGTTCTTGGAGCTAAGAACAAGATTGTGTTCATCAACAGATCCATTCGTGTTCCAAGTATCAACGATCTTAATCGATCTGCGTGGGAACGATGCAATTGCCTTGTTCATTCATGGATTCTTAATTCTGTAAGTCCTGCTATCGCACAAACCATTATTTTCTTGGAAAATGCTCTTGACATTTGGATTGATCTCAAAGAAAGATTTGCTAAAACTGATAGAATTCGCGTCTCTAATTTGCGTGCTGAGATTAACAATCTCAAACAAGGAAACAAATTTGTTCTTGATTATTTCACTGAGCTTCATGGTTTATGGGAAGAATTGAATTCTCATAGACCAATCCCTAGCTGTACTTGTGCTCAACAATGCAGATGTGATACCATGCGTAGTGCTAGAGAATTTCGTCTTGAAGATCAGATTATACAATTCTTAACAGGATTGAATGAAAATTTTTCTGTTATCAAAACTCAGGTTTTGTTACTTGATCCTCTACCATCCATTAACAAAGTCTATTCTATGGTGGTTCAAGAAGAGAGTAATAATATTTCTGTGTTGAGTCAACCTGATTCTAATTCCACTATTGATGAAGCCAATATCCTTGTTAATGTATATGATTCAAGGAAGTTTGCTGGTAAATCTTCCAACTCTTATGGTGGAACATCTAACAATAAGAAAGATGGTAGAGTATGCACTTTTTGTCACAGGACTGGCCATACAATTGATGTGTGTTATTGCAAACATGGATTTCCTCCCAATTTTACCAAAAAGTCAACATCAGCAAATGCCTCTACTGCTGCTGCTACACCAAATGTGATGAACACTAGAACAGAAGGTTCTCTCAATAATTCAAGTGCCAGCATCACTCAAGAACAGTATGCTCAATTGATTGGTTTGTTACAACAAACAAATCTGCTGCCTTCCAACCCTAACCCAAATCCAAGTTCCAACCATATTTCCACTCACTTTGGTCATACACCAAATGAGAATTCAGGTAAATCTTTTGTTTCTACAGTTTCCTGTTCTACATACATAAAACCTGATTATTGGATTTTAGATTCTGGTTCCAATGATCATGTTTGTTCATCTCTTAAATTGTTTAGTTGTTACCACAAAATTCAGCCTATCAGTGTTTGTCTACCTAATGGATCTGTTGTTCTAGCTAAACATGCAGGAACAATTCAATTTTCTCCTCACTTGCAGCTTAATAATGTGTTATACACACCTGATTTTTCCTTAAACCTTGTGTCTGTTTCCAAACTTTGTCAATCCACTAATTGTCATTTCATTTTTTCTGCTAATGATTGTTTTATTCAGGATGTGAAAACGAAGAAGATGATTGGTTTGGCTAATCAAGTGGAAGGGTTGTACAGACTAAGGACAAATATTGATTCTTTTCCTGCAGCAACTAGTATTTCAAGTATTTCCTCATCCAAACCTCATGTAGAAACTTCAATTCCCAATAATTGTAAAATGATTCCTAAACAAGCTTTGTGGCATTTTAGATTGGGCCATTTATCACATGATAGACTTTCCAAAATGGCTCAAATGTATCCTGATATTTTCAATGACAATAAATCTATATGTGATGTGTGTCATTATGCTAGACATAAGAAAATACCTTACACTTTGAGTCATTCTAAAGCTTCTCAAAATTTTGAATTGTTGCATTTTGATATATGGGGTCCTATCTCTACAAATTCTATCCATCATCACAAATATTTTTTGACAGTAGTTGATGATCACAGTCGATTTACTTGGATAATACTACTTAAAAACAAATTTGAAGTTTCTACACATGTGCAACAATTTGTTGCTCTCATAGAAAATCAGTTCCATACATGTCCTAAGTTCATTAGGTCTGACAATGGACCTGAATTTCTCTTAGCTCAATTTTATGCCTCAAAGGGTATTATCCATCAAAGATCTTGTGTTGAGTCCCCTCAACAAAATGCAAGGGTTGAAAGGAAGCATCAACACTTGCTTAATGTAGGTAGAGCCTTACTGTACCATTCAAATTTACCTAAATCCTATTGGTCCTATGCAATTAGTTATGGAGCCTTTATTATAAATAGAGTTAACACTCCTTTACTCAATAACCAATCCCCTTATCACATACTGCATAATAAACCACCAGACATTAACCAACTTAAAGTTTTTGGATCTTTGTGCTATGCCTCTACCTTGTCCAATCAAAGAACTAAATTAGATACAAGAGCCAGAAAATCATTGTTTCTTGGATATGCTGTTGGATATAAAGGCTCTATTTTACTTGATCTAAATTCATTCAACATTTTCATTTCAAGAAATGTCACTTACCATGAACAAATTTTACCTTACCAAAATCAATCTTCATCTATCACACCTCCTTGGGAATATTATAGCACTTCAGTTCCCAATCCAAACCTCTGTCATGACATATCTAATTTTGCTCAATTTGACCTTTCCAATAGCCACCTCAATCTTACACCCACCACAACTGACTCAAATCCACCTTCCAGATCCCTGGCCAATTCTAATCCACCCACCTCTAATACACAACATCCCACTCGTGCCTCTACAAGAACCAAACCATTACAATCCTTTTTGAAAGATTATGTCTGTACAACCTTCACTGATCCATAATGCCAATCATCTTTAGGTAATCCTAACTCTCTTTCTAATTTCATTTCATATCATAATCTGTCTCCTACTCATTATCATTTCACTCTTTCCCTTACTACTAATCATGAACCTAAAACATATTCCGAGGCTAGCAAATTTGAATGTTGGAATCAAGCAATGAAAGTTGAACTTACTGCACTTGAGCAAACTAGAACTTGGAAAATTGTGGATCTTCCACCCCATGTTAAACCTATTGGTTGTCGTTGGGTTTACAAGATCAAGCATAAATCTGATGGAACCATAGAAAGATTTAAAGCTCGTCTTGTTGCTAAAGGATACAACCAGATTGAAGGACTGGATTACTCAGATACTTTTTCACCTGTTGCAAAACTCACCACAGTTCGATTGGTTCTAGCTTTAGCTTCAATCCATAACTGGCATCTTCACCAACTCGATGTGAATAATGCGTTTCTTCATGGTGATCTGAATGAAGAGGTTTACATGTTGATTCCACCAGGTGTCCAAACTTCCAAACCTAACCAGGTTTGCAAACTCATTAAGTCACTTTATGGATTAAAGCAGGCAAGCAGACAATGGTTTAAAAAATTGACTTCAGTCTTCACTGCTCAAGGCTCATCTCAAGCACCTTCTGATCATGCACTGTTTGTTAAACAAACATCCTCCACTTTTAAAATTTTACTTGTTTATGTTGATGATGTTATTTTAACAGGTAACTCTCTACAAGAGTTTCAAACTATGAAAAATATTCTTCATTAGCTCTTCAAGATCAAGGACTTGGGCATTCTCAAATATTTTTTGGGTTTAGAAGTAGCTCACTCAAAACGTGGTATCTCCATTTGCCAAAGAAAATATTGTCTTGATCTTCTCAAGGATTCAGGTTTCACTGGTTCCAAACCAGCAAACACACCATCCGATCCATCACTTAAGCTTTGTCAAGATGATAGTTCTGCTTATCACGATGTTCCGTCTTATAGACGACTCATTGGCAGACTAATCTACCTCAACACTACTCGCCCAGATATCACGTTTATCACACAACAACTCAGTCAATATCTTTCCAAACCTTCTACTCAACATTATAATGCTGCTTGCAGAGTTTTGCAATACCTCAAACAATGTACAGGCCAAGGCTTATTTTTTCCACGAAGTTCATCACTACAAATAACAGGTTTTTCAGATACTGACTGGGCTGGTTGTATAGACACACGTAAATCCGTTTCCGGATCATGTTTTTATTTGGGCATCTCCCTTATATCATGGAGAACAAAGAAACAAACCACTGTTTCTCATTCCTCTTCAGAGGCAGAGTATCGTGCTTTAGCTGCAGCCACGTGTGAACTCCAATGGCTTTTGTACTTACTTCGTGACATGAAAATTGCATGCTCTCAAGTCCCAGTTCTCTTTTGTGACAGTCAAAGCGCACTCCACATAGATGCTAACCCTGTTTTCCATGAACGTACGAAACATCTTGACATTGATTGTCACATTGTACGCGAGAAATTTTCAGCAGGCATGATGAAACTCCTTCCGGTGTCCTCCAACAACCAACATGCTGATTTTTTCACTAAACCTCTCCTACCCAAACCATTTCACTTCCTCAAAGCCAAGTTGAACTTGATCAACATTTACCAAAGTTCAACTTGTGGGGGGCTAATAGATGACACAAATAGAATATAGTTAGTTACACTTTCTGTTATATAGTTAGTTGCTCTTTCCTCCTACTATATAATTGGTGTAATATTCTTTCATTGTATAAGAGATTCTTACTCACTGCATTTTATCTTCTTGCTCTTTACTTTGAGCTCTCTTACCACTCTTCAATGGCTTCCATGTGTAAAGCATAATAGTTCTCCTTCATAAGACAAAAATGATGCCTCGTAGAGACTCAACATTCCTTTAATATATTTGACAAGACATGTCTTAAAATTTCCACTTTGGTCCTTAAACCTCTCAAATATATCTATATATTAAATGTACAAATTTCAAATGTTAACTTAACGAAAATGGAATGACAGTTTTTTTTTTCTTTTAGATTTCACTATTTTTAATTAAAAAAAATTTAGAAAATATAAATATAATAAAAGTATTAAAAATGCATGTATATACACCTGGAGAAACATCATATCCATATTCTCTGAGGAGTTTGAATTTTAAAGCAGTTTCATGAAGATTAATTTGTTCTCCTTCCAAAGACAATAGAAATCTATCAAGTGCTTCTCTTATCTCCTTTTCAAAGTGGTAGCTGAGGCCTAAGTGTTTCACATTTTCTATTAACTCTAAGATTTCTTCATTTTCATCATTAATCATTCTTCTTACTTCCTCTTGCAACCTTCTGCTCCTATTCACGTAGTGCACATCCTAAAAAAATATAAAGTATTTAATATTGTTTAGTCATTAAAAAATAAAAAAAAATTTAGCAAGAAAAGTTTAGATTAAGAAAACTATATTATTACCACATAATCATTTTTTAAGGATAGTAAACTATCGTAATCCCAAATATTGGGTTGGTAATTGGCTGATTTTCTACGAGGAATATTTGAACTAGTAGCATAACATGGAAGGAGAGAACCATTTAAACTAAGAAATTTAGTTTTGGGTAGTTGTTGAGGTTTGAAGAAACTAGGAAGTGAAACAAAGGATGAATTTAACAACATTGTATGAACTATGGCGGCTAATAGTAAGTTGGAGTTGGGCTTTTGTATTATTTTATATTGGGAGTGCTTACATTTATATAGGAATACCTATGTGTGATAGGTTTTAACTTGCCACTCCAAATTGCACCATTGAACCTAACATTCTTATTTTTGTTTAATTTTCTAATTGTTCATAAATAAATTTCTGGATGGAAAGAAATTTCTAATAAATTATTTAAAATTTCTGAGAACATATTAAATTTATGGTATAAATTTTAAAAAATAAAATAATTTTTTTAATACTATCTGAAGTTTCAAAAAATATTCTAGTTTTGAAAAATGTTGTAATTTATCAAAAATTTAGAAATTTATGATATTCTAAAAAAACTATTTCTTTCGAATATAAACAATAGGATTTTTCGAAAAAAAAATTTGAAAATTTTAATTTTTTTTTAAAATTTCGGGTAAACACGAAAATAAATTTCAAACTTTTTTTGTAAAGACATAAAAATAATAGTAGTTGATCTTTATTGTAACACTCGGGGGGGTGAACGCTTGTTACTTTATTGTTGTTATTACTCCAGCTGTTGAATTTTAAATTGATTTCGTTAAGTACTTAGTTGTTTCTAAAGTTGTTTTCAGTTGGACAAAGATGTTATGTCCTTTCAAGTTGAATATTATGAATCCGCTGCATAGTTATGAATGTTATTGGTTTTTAAAAGATTAAATTATGTTTTTGTTGGTTTATTCCAGTTTAATGTGTTATGTATCTGTAATCAATGTCGTTGTGTTAATATGAATGTGTAGCATTCCTTGTTTGTTGGAAATTTTTTACCTCTGATTTTATATAATTTGTTGGTTAGAAATGGGGTGTTACATCATTCATCCCCCCGGTGTTACGTATCAGAGCAATGACACTCACTCAATAAGAGAAAGCAACCTCTCATAGACTCCGCGACTTTGCACTACTCCTAGATATCTAACGTTACCCACGTGGAGACAACATTCAAACAGTAAGGGTGAGATATCATGACAATATAATAAGTCATATAATCATGAGTAAACAACATGTATATCATTCAAGATTTCAAGTTCCACAATCATCAATTATAGTTCATAACGATTACATGAATACATACTTAATTATCATCACCCATCATACGATATAAATCAAACATACAACTTAACTTCATTATCATCATCCATCATACAATGTAAATCGAACATACAACTCAACTTCATTGAATATCAACAATTCAACAAATGCAATGCGACTGACACTGATGCAAGATGTATGTGATACCATCAGGGCATAATCCCTCAACGAATTGCCATATAGGCCAGGGCATAAGCCCTCAACATTTTCCATAAAGGTCAGGGCATAAGCCATCAACGATGTATGAAATTCTACATGCTACAACCATAAAAATGCAATTCCAAGCATACCATCACCATAAAGCAAATTTTAAGGCCAACATCACCTTCTTAGCACTACAACATCCCTTGTAATTTCTTTGCACATCATGGATACGCCAAACACAACTTATTCACGACACTACTCATCCAATATACACATTTATCATAATTGTTTCGATAAATTATTAGACCACTATTATAAACGTTAATTTCATATTATAGAAAATATTTTTAGCTTCTATACGCTTCAAACGGTATGTTAAATGGACACCTGAGTCGAAAGTTATGATTTTTAAAAGTTTTCAAAAAATGCTGTTTGTAACAGTGGTAACTGGTTACCCAATTATGGTAACTGGTTACCGCAAGACAGTAACCTTTTTTCCTTTCAAAATTCCTCACGGTAACTGGTCACCCACTTATGGTAACCGGTTACTGCAAGTTAGTAGCCAATTGTTTAAAAACACAAACAGCGGTAACCGGTTACCCATATATGGTAACCGATTATCCATAACGAACAGACCCAAAAACCTGAATTTTCTGCTACGAAATCCCATCCTCTTTATCCAAAAACCACTTTTTATGAAAGATTAAATACATCAATTATTTTAAATCATCAATACACATCATATACCACAATTCCAACACAATCAACACATTAATCTCATCATTTACAAGCAATTACAACAATCAATTTAATAACAATTTACCCCAAAACCTAACATTCAATATCATCATATACCCACAATTAAACCACCTATTAGAGAGTCAGAACCCCATCCTTACCTTAGATTGATGATGATTCTTGATTCCTACGGATGGATCTTCTTGCCTTAGCTTCCTATTGCTCTTCTCCTCTTCTCACTTCTACGTTTCTCTTCTGATTTTCACGTTCTTACTATATTCTCTCTATTCTCACCTCTTATAATTCAATAATAATATAATTATCCCAATTTAATTATTATTATAAAATAATAATAATAATCCTAATATTATAATAATAATAATAGTAATAATTCATATTACACTACACACCCCATGTCTCTACACATTTAACCATATACCCCTGTAACATAAACTCTCATTATTCTAATGCATCTAGTCCTTAACAAATGCATCGTACCACATCATAAAATCCACCAATTCATGTAAATACACCACATCATCTTATTATTTAATTAAAAATAATTTTAATTAAATCGGAGTGTTACAACAGGCGCGTTAAATTCCTTCTCATCATTGAAATGTTTTACTACACTTCCCTATAATTTTTTTACATAAGGATTCATTATAAGGACTAAATGTTGTACATATGGTTTAAGTTTATGGACTTTTGTTCAGTATTATCCCTTTTGAGGAATATTTGCATCTCTACGATGTTGGTAATCAATTTCCCACTTTTTTGGCTTGTTCCATACGAGGCTTATATTAGATAGGATCAGAGGTCGGTGATTCAATTCTCAAGAAGCTTTAAATAAGTTAAATTCACTCAAAAATTTGAAATGATTTTTTTTTTTAATTTGGTAAATCTTGCTCAAAAGTTGATTTTAATTTGGTAACTGGGTATATAATCCTTTTTCCCATAAATTGTTTCTTATAATTGACTCATTACTTTATCTTATTGCCCTTAAATTGGGATGTCATATTTTCTAAGAAGCGAAAATCATTTTCCTTGTTTTAAGTTTTCTAACACTTTTTTTCAAATTCTGAAAACCATAACCAAGAGAAATTTTCAAAATTGTTATTCCATCAATCAAAACTAACATCATATAATGCTTAGAGACTGAATTGGTTTAGCGGGTAATGATCTTATATTATGATTCTGATTTAATGAATCAACAAACATATCATTGACATTTTTCTTATACATCATAACAACATTATGCATGTCATTTTTTTTAGTGGTGCATAAAAATCATGCTAAAAATCATAAATAATAATAAATTACATTTCATTAAAAATCAGATAGTATCATAAATTTTATAACAAATCAAAGATAAATTTACACCAAATCTCCTAGGAGAACACTAGTGTACAACATTATTTTTATTTACTTTTAAATTTTTTATAATGGTCTTCTCCTCACATTATTCATCATCATGCATGGTTTTCAATGAGGGAAATGGGTTCAATTATCAAAGAGCGTACTCGATTCTTTGCTATGGCATCTGGAACTCCATACCCATCTCCATTTTGATAAACATAGTAAGCGGTTCTAGCAAGGTTTATTGTTGTTTTAGTAAAAGTTTTAGGGAAAGGTGAATCAACAACTCTATCTCTGTTCAATTTTTTGCAAGTTTCATTGAGCAAACCCTGAGTGTATTCATAAGCAACCTCCTCACTAATACCATTTTCATTCATGTAGCACATGATTGAATTCACTTTTTCACCTCTTTGCAATTCCGCCTACAAAATAGAAAAATAGTACCAAATACCATATTATAATATGATATTGTCTCAGTTTTATAAAGTTTCACCAATACCATTTTTATACTCGTCTAAGAACTCTAGAGAAATGAGATATTCTAAACTAAGGGGAAAAGGGAGGGAAACTAGTATGTAATTAAATAAATTTATCCACATTCTTTTCATACTCTTCAAAAATCCATATCCATCTACCTATCATTCTTAGGATTCTAAGAAAATTCTTAAAAAATTAAAAATTTAAACTTACGACTAACATATCAAAAATAATAAACCTATCTTAATATATTTATTTAGATGATGATATCATCAACTAACGATGTCACCTCACCTTTACTACGGTCGTTCGATTCCCCGCGCCTTGCCTCTTTTGACATTGTTTATGAGTAATACTTATAAATAGCCCTTTACAAATGTAGATATGTTGGTAATGAAGAAATCACCAAATTCCGTTGACGGAAGAAGGCCTTAGCGAGATATAAAGTTGCACTTGTGGTCGCATATAATCGTATTGTGCTGATGGTCTATTCATTTGCATCAATGCGCATTACATTTGTTGCAACGTGAATACTAAATGGGCATTTGAAGATGGATTGTTCAAACAGAAAGCATAATTCATCCAATTCTGCCATTTTGGTTCAAACATATGCTTATAGTATTAAAGCAAATATGTTGTTTCATTCAAAAAGTGTAAAATGCGTGGATTCTTGACTTTAGTCGTTCTTACCACTTAACACCGCGCCGATATTGGTTTACTACATTCAAGTCAAATAATTTTGGATATGTTTATTTGGGTGATGATAAAGCATGCATTATCACTAGAATTGAACAAATTAAATTTATCTTGGACAATGGTGGCGTGCAAACATTGAACAATGTCAGATATATTCCAAAATAGAGAAAGAACTTGATTTTCTTAAATACTCTACATGAAAATGGTTTCTCCTACAGGTCTGATGGTGATAAAGACATTTTGACTATTAACAAGGATGACATGACTATGATGAGAGCAATGAGGACTGCATGTAACATCTATAAATTATTGGGGAATACTATTATAGGTGTTGTTGCAACAATTAAGTTTTATAATGATGAAACCAAACTTTGGCATGAGTCTGGGAGATCTCAGTTAGTATGGGGGTGATGGAACTTCATAAGATATATCTATTGAAGGGTGTTTGAAGTTTCAAGATGGGTTTGTGCGAGTATTGTGTACTTTGGAAATAGAATGAAATAGAGGGAAATTTAGAATATGTGTATTTTGATGTACCAGGGCCTACAAAAGAGGTTTTCATGGGTGGTTCTATGTATTTTCTAAATTTCATAGTTGATTTTTTTGCAAGGTTTGAGTGTTTTTCTTGAAGAAGAAATCAAATGTCTTTATCAAATTCAAGTTGTGAAAGACATATGTAGAGAATCAAACAGGCATAAAAATCAAGTACTTACAGTCTGATAATGGGACAAAGTATCAATTCAAATTTCACGAGGTTTTGTGAAGGACGTGGTGTTCAAAAGAATTTTCAGTTTGTAAGACACCCAACAAAATGATGTTGTAAAGATAATGAATAGGTATCTAACTGAAAGGGAAATATGTGTCTTGTTAAATGTTGGACCATAAAAAGGTTTATAGGAAGAGGTAGTTATAATGGGATGATATCTTATCAAGTGGTTATCATGGGCTTCATTGGAGGAAAATATTGTAAAATAGGTATAGCCAAGTAATCCTATTAATCTTGACTATTTAAATATTTTTTAGTGTGTAATTTATATGCATATATCCAATGATGATAGATTCAAACTTGATTCCAAGTAAAAGAAGCGTGTCTTCATTAGTTACACAAAAAAAATGAAGGGGTTTAAGTTATGAGATTTGATTAAAAAATATGGTAATCAATATAGATGTTATTTTTTTTGAACAATTAATGTTGAAGAAGTCAATGGCAAGAGATGTGTCAACATCTGAAGATGAGACTTCCAACAAATAGGTGATTCATGTAAATGTTGATTTGGCATATTGAATAATATAATGGAAGTGCCTGAACCACGAGAGAAACCAGACTCTAATATTGAAATTGACCATGGACCTGAAGTTTCAAGAAAATAATAAAAATATTTGTGTACATGATAGAGAACATTGTTCAACCAAACTACTAAGAAGATAGGGTATACAGACATGTAGTTTATGCACTTCTTACTATTTCTAGAGACCCGTCCACCTTTCAAGAGGTTAAAGCGAATCATAAGAAAGATAAATAGATGGGTGAACAGTGGAGAATATGGAGTCTTTCAAGAAAAATCCAACATGGGAGCTTGCTCTCCTTCCTAAAGGGAAAAAGGCCATAGGTTGTAATATGATGTTCAAGATAAAGGGGCACTCATAATAGAAAGGATTGACGATGATGCGACTTTATCTCCATTCGTCACACATACTTCTATAAGGAGTTGTGTTAGTCTTGATAGACATACAGGGCATGCATTTATAGCAGATTGATGCGAAGACAAAATTTCTTCATAATATTCTAGATGAGAAAATTTACATGGAGAGGATAGACGTATTCAGTACACTAGACATGGCAACATAGCTTGTAAATTGAATAGGTATTTGTATAATTTAAATTAGTCTCCAAGGCAATGATACAAGCAATTTGATTCATACATTCTTCAGATTGACTATAGAAAGTGTGAGTACGGATGTTGTTTTTATGTTAGGAGCATTAACCAATGTTGTTTTATTTTATTGTTATTGTATATTAGTGATATGTTGATTGCTTCTAGTCATTTACATGAAGTAAATGAACTAAAATTCATGTTGTAAAATAATTTGGACATGAAAGACTTAGGTGAAACTAACAAGATTCTGAGTATGGAAATTAACAGGGAAATGAATTCTAGAAAGTTAAAGTTCCCTGAGAAAAGTTGTTTCCAAAAAAGTATTAGATAAGTTTGACAAGAGTAATTTGAGGGTTATGAGTACTTCACTAGCAAATCACTTTGAGCTCTCATGGAACCAGTATCCAAAGACAGAAGCATAAGTTAGGTATATGTCTAAGGTTCCTTATGTTAGTGTTATTGAGTGTTTAATTTATACTTTAATTTGCACTAGATAAAATTTAGAATAAGTTGTAAGTTAAGTTTGTAAGTTTATGTCTTAATTGGAGAAAGGGTCATTCGCAAGGATTCAAGTGATTTTTTCATACATGAAGGGTATAATGAGTCGTGCTATTATTTTTAGTAATGAACATGACGGTACTTAGTTGTAGAATAATTTGATTTAGAGTATGCTGATGATATGGATAATAAAAGGTCTACGGCAGAGTATCATCACTTTATTTTAGGAGAATGACTTATTTGTTAAATTGTGGTAAAATAAAATGTCATAAAACTTAAGATGTCTCTGAAGTTAAAGCTTCCTATAATGTTGTTATTAAAATGATATAGTTCATTTTATAAAGTAGGACACCCATGCATTGTTAATGTAATCGTCAAATTTTGGCAGTTCTTCTTCCTTGCACCACTTTGCTTCTTGTAAGAATGATATTAACAAATCTGACCACTATAATTGAATGACAAACTAAATTACAAATGAATAGATAATTGATTTTTGGGTTAAATTTGTTTCTGATTCTTACAAATATCTTAAATTTTATTTTTATTCCTTATTAAAAAAAATGATATATTTTAATTCTTATAAAATTTTCATGAATGTTTGTTATTTTTTAAAATTTTGAAAACTGTTTAATGATTCTTAAATTTTTAAATTTTTGGATAATTTTTTTCTGTAAGTGTTTAGAATATTATAAAATATTTATTTATCAAATTTTAGAATTTTTAAAATAAGAAGAATTAAATATGAATTTTTTAAATTTTAAAAAATATTAATAAAAATAATGAAAATCTCGACTTAAAAATTAATTTTTGAATTTTTTTTCCGAATAACTTTTTATAATTTTCTAAACATATCTACAAAATAATTATTGAAAAATATATATCAGTTTAACAGCAAGAACTAAAATTACGTACATAATAATTTTATAGGAATTAAAACATACATTATTTTTTATAAAGATTAAAAACAAATTTAATTATTTATAAGAATAAAAAATATATTTGTCCCTTGATTTTATAACTACCTTTAAATGATTATTATTTTAATTTGCACTTACTGCTTTTGTGAGATAGGGAAGAGCATCTAGTTCATGATCTCTAAGTACATGATAAGATAATTCATTGATAGTGTTGTAGAGAGCTAAGAAAACTATTTTCATGTACTCTGCCAGTACTTGAACTGCTTTGATATCCCAACCGTAAGAAAACAAGTTTTTATTTATTTGACAAATTCAAAATTTCACAAGTGCATACTTGTTATTTTTCGTTAAAAAAAATTAAAAAATATTTTATAATAAAAAATGGGTAATATGCCGTTGATAGTAAAGATGTAAAACGAACCGTTCACCCTATCTTAAATCAGTCAGAAAAAAGGTGAAACAGACAAACACGTCAAATAAAAATAGACATAAAAATTTAATCCGTTTAATCAGATTGTCGAGTTAATGGACAGTAGACTTGATAGCTGAGGGTCATGATCAGTCAGCTTCATCACGACATGAAGCAACCAGCCCAAGTCAGGGACCAGGTCATTGAACAGCTTCCAAGAGGACAAAGGTCTGGTCCAATGAATAGACCTCTCCAAGCTGCTATCACTTCACAGGTCCAACCACGACCTCGCCAAGAACAACGGGCTGATCAGAGCAAGCCAGACAAGCCTAAAAGGCAGTTCACCAAACTCAACGTGTCACCGTCTCAAGCTTTACAACAATTGTTGAGGTTGAATCTGGTGATGTTAAGGGACCCTCCTAAGCATCTCAACACAACCTCCCTAAAGTACAATCCTGAGGAAAGATGTGCATACCACTCTGACAGTCCAGGACATGACACCGACGACTACTGGGCTTTGAAGAATAAGATTCAAGATCTGATTAATGAAAGAGCTGTGGATTTCACCCAGATAGGCCAAGCTGAATGCTCCTGCCATCCCTACAAGATGCACCAATCGAAGTAACAAGCCCTGAGACTAGAAGACTTGTGTTTATTAGAATTTTCAAGTTGTAACTTTCTTTTGACTGTTCAAACATTTATTCATGATTAAACGTTGTTAGTTCATTAATGCATCGCATATGTCTGTTTTGAAGCAATATATTCGCATTCACTATATGCAAACTGTTTTCATATTTTTGTGACAGTCAACTCTCATTAATTCTAAGCCTCTTGAGGGAGGATGACGAAAATGATACCACGATCTTTACAGTATTCTTTTGAACAGACCCCGCTGATGAGGTACAGGCATTGTTTCAATTCCTAAACACTGGAGTTATAAGGAAGATAATCCCTCGTCAACCCCTCTGAGCCAAAGAAGTAGGAGTTTTTCTTTTCGAAATTTAAAACCCTTAATCATAACCTGGGGCAGGGTAGTCTCTCAGTTGATCTAAGTGCATAACGAATGGCACCAAAGAGGTCCTTACAAAACAAAAGACAGTGATGGTTCCGAACAATCATACAGATAGGCAGTCATTATATCTCAAAAAATAAAAACCCATTAAGTCAAAACCTATGAAGGAGACTTACAAAACTGGGGCATCCCGCTGACTGTAATCACAAAAGAAACAGTTCAGGCAAAAAAAATAGGGATAATAAAATCAAAAAAGAGGTCACACAAACCCTCAACAAAAAGAAATGACTGCCCATTCAGAATAAATCATCATTATCTGAACCATCATTGGTATATCAAAGCAAAGACTCAAACAAGGTCTAACACATGATCAACTGAGCCTAGGTTTGAAGAACATCATGAAGAGCGGGTGGGTACAAATAATTTGAGCCTTTATCCTTTGTTTCTTAAACCGTGAACCAATGCCATGCTACAACCCTTAAAAGTCCTAGCTGAAGCATGGGTTAGTTCGAAAGCATACTGTTACAAAAGGTATCCTGACTCCTTAAGGCTTGTGGTAAAATAACGAGTTGACACCACAATTTACAAAACTTGCTTGTTGTACTAAAAATTCATTTTCAAAAACTTCAAGACAGACATAAGCTTTGCATTTCTAATATAACATTGCTTGCATATGACTAGTTGTTTGAACAGCAGAGAAATTCGCATGACGAAAGTCTAATGAACAAGAGTATCTCCAATCAAGGGGCATGGCATGATTATTGTCCATCATCTAGGGCAGTCAAGTCAAGATTCGGAGAATCTCTCAAAGACCAAATAGCCTGGGGCAAATCTCCGCCTGGGTCACTTGGGGCACTCCAGCAACGAATCTTGCCTGATTAAACATCTTTTGGGGTATGACAAAACATTTCTAACAGGGGCAACTCCCTACATTCTGAGAGCATGGACATAGTCGAAAAAATACTACACCTAATCAAAGACCCGCTAGGTTGACACACCTAGGCAAAAATAAGTGCTTCCCGGCGAACCAAAAAGGTTCGGGCAAAAATAAGGGATGAAAAGAAAAAATCTGTACACCCGGCAAGTCGAAAACCTGAAAAGGCGGCTTGGGCAAAAATGGGTATCCCGGTGGACTGAAAACCCGAAAGGGCGGTCTAGGCAAAAGTTAGGGATCAAAAGCGTACGACTATGTCCCGGCATCTCGACACTTGCCTATCAGAAGATTTGTCAGTCAGCAGCCGTCAAGCACCTCCACAGGTATCTTCTCCCACAGAAACAGGGGCAATAATGAGTGGTCTAAACGATGTAATTGCTTTGTCCATCAAGGTACCAAGGTAAGTTCAGCCGAAGAACATAACCAATATACCTTAATTCCCCAGAGAGTGAGTCGGCAAGTCAATGCACTCTCCCCAAGCAAAGTTATACTATCAGCCCTAAGGAAGGTGGGTATCCTCCAGCAGATCTCAACATTCCCCAGCGCAGTATATGAACATTCTTAATAAGCATCCCCGGCAGTCTTGATCTAAGATTGTTCCCCGGCGGTATACCAGACATTCAGTGGAGCCACTTCCGATACAAAATTTCCCCAGGAGAGTCCAGCATAGTTCAAGATTTCCCCAGGACAGTTTGAATCATTTCCCCAGCAGTAAGCTTATCCCCAGTAGATTCTGGAAGCTTATCCCCTGCAGAGCACGAACGCGTCCCCCGGCTTTATTCAAAGGTTATTTCCCTACCAGGATATAACTGGGTTATCCTCAGCCAATAACCAGGGAAAGATCGTCCCCGACAAAGTCTTCCTATCCCCCAGCGGAGTTCATCATATCTTCCAACAAAACTCAACAATGGTATCCCCAATGGAGTTCTCATTCATCTCAACAGAGTACCTCTCTCCCCACAGAGTACTATTCCCCAGCAAGGAAGCTAGAGTAATTTTTTCCCTGCAGAGTAATCTATTCGCCAAGTTTATTCCCCAACGGAGTTATCTTCTCCTACCGGTATTCTTGTAACATCAGCCCAGGATAAGCTCCCGGCATTCGTCAAGGATTTATTTTCCTAGACAAAAATACATTCGCAAACATCACATTTTCATACATGATATAAACATCACATTCTACAATCCCATTGGTTATAAACGTCATGACACCGCGCATTCCATGCACCATGACATTGCATACAACTAATGTTTTGCCTTTTTTCAGGAAAGGTCAATACAAAGATGATTACTATCAACTATCGCAATCCCAGATTCGATTCCTGTATCTAGCCAGGGCATGTCTGTGAGCGATTGATTGTGGATTCGATACCTGCATCCGGCCAGGGCATGTCTACGTTAAAAAGATTAAAGAGATAGCTTGGAAATGCTCCAGATATGGATGTTGTTCTTTTGCTTATTCAAAATTCCTTTCTAGATATGGTTCAGATGTGACCCAGGCATGGCGACGTTCTGATACTTATTCCAGATTTCTTCTCAGATATAACTTAGAGATGCTCCGGGCACGGAGGCTGTTCTGTTGTTTATTCAGAGATCGCCTTTCTAGATATGGTTCAGATGTGACCCAGGCATGGCGACGTTCTGATACTTATTCCAGATTTCTTCTCAGATATAACTTAGAGATGCTCCGGGCATGGAGGCTGTTCTGTTGTTTATTCAGAGATCACCTTTCTAGATATGGTTCAGATGTGACCCAGGCATGGCGACGTTATGATACTTATTCCAGATTTCTTCTCAGATATAACTTAGAGATGCTCCGGGCACGGAGGCTGTTCTGTTGTTTATTCAGAGATCACCTTTCTAGATATGGTTCAGATGTGACCCAGGCATGGCGACATTCTGATACTTATTCCATATTTCTTCTCAGATATAACTTAGAGATGCTCCGGGCACGGAGGCTGTTCTGTTGTTTATTCAGATATCACCTTTCTAGATATGGTTCAGATGTGACCCAGGCATGGCGACATTCTGATACTCATTCCAGATTTCTTCTCAGATATAACTTAGAGATGCTCCGGGCACGGAGGTTGTTCTGTTGTTTATTCAGAGATCACCTTTCTAGATATGGTTCAGATGTGACCCAGGCATGGCGACGTTCTGATACTTATTCCAAATTTCTTCTCAGATATAACTTAGAGATGCTCCAGGCACGGAGGCTGTTCTGTTGTTTATTCAGAGATCACCTTTCTAGATATGGTTCAGATGTGACCCAGGCATGGCGACGTTCTGATACTTATTCCAGATTTCTTCTCGGATATAACTTAGAGATGCTCCGGGCACGGAGGCTGTTCTGTTGTTTATTCAGAGATCACCTTTCTAGATATGGTTCAGATGTGACCCAGGCATGGCGACGTTCTGATACTTATTCCAGATTTCTTCTCAGATATAACTTAGAGATGCTCCGGGCACGGAGGCTGTTCTGTTGTTTATTCAGAGATCACCTTTCTAGATATGGTTCAAATGTGACCCAGGCATGGCGACGTTCTGATACTTATTCCAGATTTTTTCTCAGATATAACTTAGAGATGCTCCGGGCACGGAGGCTGTTCTGTTGTTTATTCAGAGATCACCTTTCTAGATATGGTTCAGATGTGACCCAGGCATGGCGACGTTCTGATACTTATTCCAGATTTCTTCTCAGATATAACTTAGAGATGCTCCGGGCACGGAGGCTGTTATATTGTTTATTCAGAGATCACCTTTCTAGATATGGTTCAGATGTGACCCAGGCATGGCGACGTTCTGATACTTATTCCAGATTTCTTCTCAGATATAACTTAGAGATGCTCCGGGCACGGAGGCTATTCTGTTGTTTATTCAGAGATCACTTTTCTAGATATGGTTCAGATGTGACCCAGGCATGGCGACGTTCTGATACTTATTCCAGATTTCCTCTCAGAGATAGCTTGGAAATGCTCCAGATATGGATGCTGTTCTTTTGCTTATTCAAGACTCCTTCTAGAGATAGTTCAGATGTGACCCAGGCATGGCGACGTTCTGATACTCATTCCGGATTTCCTTTCAGAGATAGCTTGGAAGTGCTCCAGATATGGATGCTGTTCTTTTGCTTATTCAAGACTCCTTCTAGAGATAGTTCAGATGTGACCCAGGCATGGCGACGTTCTGATACTCAATCCAGATTTCCTTTCAGAGATAGCTTGGAAGTGCTCCAGATATGGATGTTGTTCTTTTGCTTATTCAAGACTCCTTCTAGAGATAGTTCAGATGTGACCCAGGCATGGCGGCGTTCTGATACTCATTCCAGATTTCCTTTTAGAGATAGCTTGGAAATGCTCCAGATATGGATGCTGTTCTTTTGCTTATTCAAGACTCCTTCTAGATATAGTACAGATGTGACCCAGGCATGGCGATGTTCTGATACTCATTCCAGATTTCCTTTCAGAAATAGCTTGGAAATGCTCCAGATATGGATGCTGTTCTTTTGCTTATTCAAGACCCCTTCTAGAGATAATTCAGATGTGACCCAGGCATGGCGACATTCTGATACGTATTCAGATTTCCTTTCAGATATAGCCTAGAGATGCTCCAGATCCGGACACTATTCTATTGCTTATTCATTTTCAAACTTCTAAAGACAACTTAGAGATGCTCCATCCCGGATGTTATTCTATTGTTCAGTCCAGATACGATCCAGATTCGTATGACATTCTGTTACTCATGCAGCATGGATATACCCCAGACACGACGGTCATTCTACCATTTATTCAGACGTCAGCAATCATACACAGACTAGATATGCTCCAGACACGGAAGCTATTCTATTTCTTATTCAGATTCACCTATCCACCATCTTTCCAAATGGAATCTATAAGCCCATTCCCGACAAGGTTCTGTCACACTTCCAGATGGCATCTTTAAGCCCATCCTCCTATCCACCATCTCTCCAAATGGCATCTGTAAGCCCATTCTCACTATCACACTGCTGATACTCTACTATGTGAGTGCAAATTTTTGGGCACTCTAGTGTTCAATCATCTTCCACCCTCGGATCACGAAAGGCACACAAGCCAATCTACATCCTCATGTCTAAGAAGATTGAACAGGGGCAACTGTTGTACCCCAAAATTTGCCCTCCCACATTCTTCAAAGTTTTGCCAAGCATCACCTCAAATGGTTCAAAGTCTACTCAAGGGCTACTCAGTCAACCACTCTCCTAAGGCCAGTCAAATTAGGGTTTTGGTTCTTGCAAGGAAGTTGAGGTTTCCAAGGGCTCAATCAAGTCCCATATGCTCATACACATTGTCAAGCACCTACATGTAAAGTTTCAAGGCTCACAAGGTCAAGTTGCACAGTCAAAAACCCTAATTGCTTCACAGTCAACTGTAGGGGCAAAATGGTCATTTGGTAGTCAAAAGTCAAATTTTTAGTCAACATCTTATTTTTAAGCCACAATCATCATTTGGTCAAGTCTTGACCATGATTTAACAAGAATGGCTCAAAAATCATCAAGGTGTCAAAAGTTTCTATTTTTGGACAGCTGAAAAGTCAACTGTAACTTGACCAAGGCATAACTTTTTCATGGTTCATCAGAAAAATCCCATCCAATGCTCATCTTGAAGGGGAAGACATTTCCTACAACTCATCTTCACATTCCAAGTCCAAGAAATGCTCTCACAAAAAGTTATCAATTTCAACATTATAGGTCATTTTCAAAAGTCAACAAAAAGGCACTTTAAGTCAAAGACCATAACTTGATATTGGTAAATCAAAATGATATGGGACCAAAGACATTGGTTAGAGGACTTCAAGACCTTTCCAAAATGTCCAAGAACATGTTCATAACTTCAAAATTGAGCAAGATATGCATTGGAGAAGTTGGGAAATTTTTGTGAAATGGCCAAAATCATTTATCCTTGAAATTTCATTTTTGACAAAAGGGACCCACTTTTTCCATTTGAATCAGCTTGACCATGCTTCCCACGTGTCCCACATTTTATTTCAAATTTTAAAATTAATTGTTTCATTTTTATTTGATTTTATTGGATTTAATTCATTTTAAATCCTTTAAAATCAAATAAAAATCAAGAAGGTTAATTAAGGGGGATATCTGGTCTTGATTAGCTTTGAATCATCATTATACAACATCCCAAATTCGTTTCAAGGCCTAATCAAGCAAGAATTCAAAATTGGTACAAAGATGGAAAGTTTGTTAATAGAGGTTTATGGCAAAATCCTAAGTATGAATGCAAGGCTTCAAGGCCCTTAATTCCAATTGAAATACATTACATAATGCATATGCAAGTGATCAAAAGAAAAAGAACACAACCTAGAGAACTCTCTAAAATGAAAAAACAAAAAATTCCACAAAAAAAACCTCATATTCTCTTATACAAAATCCTGTACGGAGGCCACTCGATGGAAACCCCCACTTTTCTTCTTGTTGCACTGTAAATTCACTTTTCACGTGCAATTTCCCATGAACCAACTTTAACAAAAATCTCATCAACCAAAACAGAAACCTTACACAAGCTCATGTTCATACCGTTGACACAAGCTCAAAACTGATGCAACCACAAATCATCATCCTCTTGACAGCACCACAACAACATCATTGAGTCATGATAAAGCAACACAAAATTCTAACATTTTCAATTTCATTTATTCTATTTAATTTTCTTTTTGATTGTTTGAACTTTATCCATAAAATTCTTTGTGAAGATCAGGACTGGAATTTGGCTCTCTGAATCAGAAACAGAAGAACGAGAAGTGTCCAAATCGCAGTTCCGCCGCGCAACCGCGGACTCAACCGCCGCTTCCAGATCCGCTTCTGCCGCGACTTCGTGCTCCCTCCTAAATTGGGTCAACACCCCCATGGTTTGCATCACCTTTCATTTTTCCATTTTTCTTTTCTTCTTTTTATTTTAATTGTTTTTCTTTTGTTTTATTTAATTCACCAAAATTAATCTTAATAATAACACAAAACCAAAAAATCAGAAATCATTAAAAAATAAAAATATGTTTTATTTAATTTTTTTAATTCTTTAAATAGTTTTTGTAAATAAATTCCAATAAAACAATTAGTTTAAATTTAGGTTTTTAACTTTAATGTCTTTTTCTAAAATAATTATAAAAAAAAAACATAAAAATTAGGTTATTAGTATCTTTATTCTTTTCTCAATAAATAACTTTTTCTCCTTATTATTATTATTAATTAATTTTGTAAATAAATATGGCATTTAATTAATTAGGATAAATTAGGTTAAAACTTAAACATTTTTTTTAATTAAAAACAAATTTAGAACTAGGCTTTTATTTTAATTTCTAATTTCAATTAACTTTCTTTATTTCATAAAATACCAAAAAAACATAAAAATAATCTCTTTTCTTTATTTAATCATTAATTAATTTATAATTTCTATTTAATTTCTTTAAAGGGTCCAACGCCCTCACACTCTCGATTCTTATTTCTTTTCGCATTTATTTTTATTTCTTTTGTGGATATAATGTATTTGCCCCAAAGCCTTGTAATAGATAATTAGGACATTTACTTTCCGCACTTTTATTCAAATCGGGTCTTGGTTTAATTTGGCGATGTAGACCCGCGCCTTGTAATAGCGTAGGACCTTTATTTTCCGCATTTTTATTTTCCGCACCCTTTTAACTGCTAATCACATGAAAGAATGAATGCCCAAATAAAATCAAAGCGTAGCTCACCCAATGCATGACAAGACAAATAATAACTGAAAATGACACACAATTCACACACCACTCTTAGGGTACGCCTCACTGTTGCCTTGCCCCTCGAAACATGGTCGTCGAGTATAGGACGTCTTAGTGAGTCCTTATGTTCCATTGATCTAGTTGCCTCGAAACGGTTGCCTCGAAACAAGTTGCCTCGAAACGGTTGCCTCGGAATAAAAAGATCAATGGCATAAGGGTAGCTTCTAAGGTATCTTACTATTGCTCGGTGACCACACTGTCCCTAACCCTCGAATTGACCCGAACACCTCCAACGGTGGTGCTACCTACCTCTCAATGGTGGGATGGCATTACCTTAAGGACATTTACACAGACTAATTCCTTAGGGTAGGTAGATGACTCATAGATACTTGCTCTAATTCAAAACAAATCAAAAACTTCTTTTCACACCGACACTTTGCAAAAAGCTTTCAAAAACAACTTTTCAAACACTCTTGAGGACTGATACAAGAGTCGAACTGAAATTTTAAACGAAACTTTTTTAAACCCACAGTTGAAAAGCAAACAAACATTTTGAAAACACAAGTGAGCAAGTATCTAAGAGCCCATGGATAACCATGGATAGAAAGGGTGCTAACACCTTCCCTTTCTATAAATCTACCTCCCGAACCGAGAGCAATCTCAATAAGGAATTTTTCTGTGCTTTTGTCCTTTCCATTTGGAGAAAATAAAAGACGGTGGCGACTCTTGCTTCCGCGACATTTCGCGAACCAGCGTTAAACAGTCAGTTCCAGATCCACCGATCACAACATGTATATACACCTGGAGAAACATCATATCCATATTCTCTGAGGAGTTTGAATTTTAAAGCAGTTTCATGAAGATTAATCTGTTCTCCTTCCAAAGACAATAGAAATCTATCAAGTGCTTCTCTTATCTCCTTTTCAAAGTGGTAGCCGAGGCCTAAGTGTTTCACATTTTCTATTAACTCTAAGATTTCTTCATTTTCATTATTAATCATTCTTCTTACTTCCTCTTGCAACCTTCTGCCCCTATTCACGTAGTGCACATCCTAAAAAAATATAAAGTATTTAATATTGTTTAGTTAGTTGCACTTTCTATTATATAGTTAGTTGCTCTTTCCTCCTACTATATAACTGGTGTAATATTCTTTCATTGTATAAGAGATTCTTACTCACTGCATTTTATCTTCTTGCTCTTTACTTTGAGCTCTCTTACCATTCTTCAATGGCTTCCATGTGTAAAGCATAATATGGTATCATCGTCTTCGATCCTCTTTCCACACTTCCGCACCGTTTTTTCCCTTCTATTCATGTCTTTTCTTTGATTTCAACATGCATCCGCGTAATGATCCTACTGCAAATCGAATCACAAATTGTGATGTTGATTCGGTTTACTATGTTCATCCTAGCGAAGGTCCCAATTCTGTTAATATTCAACCTCAATTGAATGGTTCGAATTACATTTCGTGGTCAAGATCCATGGAAAGAGCTCTTGGAGCTAAGAACAAGATTGCGTTCATCAACGGATCCATTCGTGTTCCAAGTATCAACGATCTTAATCGATCTGTGTGGGAACGATGAAATTGCCTTGTTCATTCATGGATTCTCAATTCTGTAAGTCCTGCTATCGCACAAACCATTATTTTCTTGGAAAATGCTCTTGACGTTTGGATTGATCTCAAAGAAAGATTTGCTAAAACTGATAGAATTCGCGTCTCTAATTTGCGTGCTGAGATTAACAATCTCAAACAAGGAAACAAATCTGTTCTTGATTATTTCACTGAGCTTCGTGGTTTATGGGAAGAATTGAATTCTCATAGACCAATCCCTAGCTGTACTTGTGCTCAATAATGCAGATGTGATACCATGCGTAGTGCTAGAGAATTTCGTCTTGAAGATCAGATTATACAATTCTTAACAGGATTGAATGAAAATTTTTCTGTTATCAAAACTCAGGTTTTGTTACTTGATCCTCTACCATCCATTAACAAAGTCTATTCTATGGTGGTTCAAGAAGAGAGTAATAATATTTCTGTGTTGAGTCAACCTGATTCTAATTCCACTATTGATGAAGCCAATATCCTTGTTAATGTATATGATTCAAGGAAGTTTGCTGGTAAATCTTCCAACTCTTATGGTGGAACATCTAACAATAAGAAAGATGGTAGAGTATGCACTTTTTGTCACAGGACTGGCCATACAATTGATGTGTGTTATTGCAAACATGGATTTCCTGCCAATTTTACCAAAAAGTCAACATCAGCAAATGCCTCTACTGCTGCTGCTACACCAAATGTGATGAACACCGGAACAAAAGGTTTTCTCAACAATTCAAGTGCCAACATCACTCAAGAACAGTATGCTCAATTGATTGGTTTGTTACAACAAACAAATCTTCTGCCTTCCAACCCTAACCCAAATCCAAGTTCCAACCATATTTCCACTCACTTTGGTCATACACCAAATGAGAATTCAGGTAAATCTTTTGTTTCTACAGTTTCCTGTTCTACATACATAAAACCTGATTATTGGATTTTAGATTCTGGTGCCAATGATCATGTTTGTTCATCTCTTAAATTGTTTAGTTGTTACCACAAAATTCAGCCTATCAGTGTTTGTCTACCTAATGGATCTATTGTTCTAGCTAAACATGCAGGAACAATTCAATTTTCTCCTCACTTGCAGCTTAATAATGTGTTATACACACCTGATTTTTCCTTAAACCTTGTGTCTGTTTCCAAACTTTGTCAATCCACTAATTGTCATTTCATTTTTTCTGCTTATGATTGTTTTATTCAGGATGTGAAAATGAAGAAGATGATTGGTTTGGCTAATCAAGTGGAAGGTTTGTACAGACTAAGGACAAATATTGATTCTTTTCCTGCAGCAACTAGTATTTCAAGTATTTCCTCATCCAAACATCATGTAGAAACTTCAATTCCTAATAATTGTAAAATGATTCCTAAACAAGCTTTGTGGCATTTTAGATTGGCCCATTTATCACATGATAGACTTTACAAAATGGCTCAAATGTATCCTGGTATTTTCAATGACAATAAATCTGTATGTGATGTTTGTCATTATGCTAGACATAAGAAAATACCTTACACTTTGAGTCATTCTAAAGCTTCTCAAAATTCTATCCATCATCACAAATATTTTTTTACAGTAGTTGATGATCACAGTCGATTTACTTGGATCATACTACTTAAAAACAAATCTGAAGTTTCTACACATGTCCAACAATTTGTTGCTCTCATAGAAAATCAGTTCCATACATGTCCTAAGTTCATTAGGTCTGACAATGGACCTGAATTTCTCTTAGCTCAATTTTATGCCTCAAAGGGCATTATCCATCAAAGATCTCGTGTTGAGTCCCCTCAACAAAATGCAAGGGTTGAAAGGAAGCATCAACACTTGCTTAATGTAGGTAGAGCCTTACTGTACCATTCAAATTTACCTAAATCCTACTGGTCCTATGCAATTAGTTATGGAGCCTTTATTATAAATAGAGTTAACACTTCTTTACTCAATAACCAATCCCCTTATCACATACTGCATAATAAACCACCAGACATTAACCAACTTAAAGTTTTTGGATCTTTGTGCTATGCCTCTACCTTGTCCAATCAAAGAACTAAATTAGATACAAGAGCCAGAAAATCATTGTTTCTTGGATATGCTGTTGGATATAAAGGCTCTATTTTACTTGATCTAAATTCATTCAACATTTTCATTTCAAGAAATGTCACTTACCATGAACAAATTTTACCTTACCAAAATATATCTTCATCTATCACACCTCCTTGGGAATATTATAGAACTTCAGTTCCCAATCCAAACCTCTGTCATGACATATCTAATTTTGCTCAATTTGACCTTTCCAATAACCACCTCAATCTTACACCCACCACAACTGACTCAAATCCACCTTCGAGCTCCCTGGCCAATTCTAATCCACCCATCTCTAATACACAATATCCCACTCGTGCCTCTACAAGAACCAAAACATTACCATCCTTTTTGAAAGATTATGTCTGTACAACCTTCACTGATCCACAATGCCAATCATCTTTAGGTAATCCTAACTCTCTTTCTAATTTCATTTCATATCATAATCTGTCTCCTACTCATTATCGTTTCACTCTTTCCCTTACTACTAATCATGAACCTAAAACATATTCCGAGGCTAGCAAATTTGAATGTTGGAATCAAGCAATGAAAGTTGAACTTACTGCACTAGAGCAAACTGGAACTTGGAAAATTGTGGATCTTCCACCCCATGTTAAACCTATTGGTTGTCGTTGGGTTTACAAGATCAAGCATAAATCTGATGGAACCATAGAAAGATTTAAAGCTCGTCTTGTTGCTAAAGGATACAACCAGATTGAAGGACTGGATTACTCAGATACTTTTTCACCTGTTACAAAACTCACCACAGTTCGATTGGTTCTAGCTTTAGCTTCAATCCATAACTGGCATCTTCACCAACTCGATGTGAATAATGCGTTTCTTCATGGTGATCTGAATGAAGAGGTTTACATGTTGATTCCACCAGGTGTCCAAACTTCCAAACCTAACCAGGTCTGCAAACTCATTAAGTCACTTTATGGATTAAAGCAGGCAAGCAGACAATGGTTTGAAAAATTGACTTCAGTCCTCACTGCTCAAGGCTACTCTCAAGCACCTTCTGATCATTCACTGTTTGTTAAACAAACATCCTCCACTTTTACAATTTTACTTGTTTATGTTGATGATGTTATTTTAACAGGTAACTCTCTACAAGAGTTTCAAACTATGAAAAATATTCTTCATCAGCTCTTCAAGATCAAGGACTTGGGTATTCTCAAATATTTTTTGGGATTAGAAGTAGCTCACTCAAAACGTGGTATCTCCATTTGCCAAAGAAAATATTGTCTTGATTTTCTCAAGGATTCAGGTTTCATTGGTTCCAAACCAACAAACACACCATCTGATCCATCACTTAAGATTTGTCAAGATGATAGTTATGCTTATCACGATGTTCCGTCTTATAGACGACTCATTGGCAGACTAATCTACCTCAACACTACTCGCCCAGATATCACGTTTATCACACAACAACTCAGTCAATATCTTTCCAAACCTTCTACTCAACATTATAACGCTGCTTGCAGAGTTTTGCGATACCTCAAACAATGTCCAGGCCAAGGCTTATTTTTTCCACGAAGTTCATCACTACAAATAACAGGTTTTTCAGATGCTGACTGGGCTGGTTGTATAGACACATGTAAATCCGTTTCCGGATCATGTTTTTATTTGGGCAGCTCCTTTATTTCACGGAGAACAAAGAAACAAACCACTGTTTCTCGTTCCTCTTCAGAGGCAGAGTATCGTGCTTTAGCTGCAGCCACGTGTGAACTCCAATGGCTTTTGTACTTACTTCGTGACATGAAAATTACATGCTCTCAAGTCCCAGTTCTCTTTTGTGACAGTCAAAGCGCACTCCACATAGCCGCTAACCCTGTTTTCCATGAACATACGAAACATATTAACATTGATTGTCACATTGTACGCGAGAAATTTTCAGCAGGCATGATGAAACTCCTTCCGGTGTCCTCCAACAACCAACATGATGATTTTTTCACTAAACCTCTCCTACCCAAACCATTTCACTTCCTCAAAGCCAAATTTAACTTGATCAACATTTACCAAAGTTCAACTTGTGGGGGGGCTAATAGATGACACAAATAGAATATAGTTAGTTACACTTTCTGTTATATAGTTAGTTGCTCTTTCCTCCTACTATATAACTGGTGTAATATTCTTTCATTGTATAAGAGATTCTTACTCACTATATTTTATCTTCTTGCTCTTTACTTTGAGCTCTCTTACCACTCTTCAATGGCTTCCATGTGTAAAGCATAATAGTTCTCCTTCATAAGACAAAAATGATGCCTCGTAGAGACTCAACATTCCTTTAATATCTTTGACAAGACATGTCTTAAAATTTCCACTTTGGTCCTTAAACCTCTCAAATATATCTATATATTAAATGTAGAAATTTCAAATGTTAACTTAACGAAAATGGAATGACAGTTTTTTCTTTCTTTTAGATTTCACTATTTTTAATTAAAATTTTTTTTAGAAAATATAAATATAATAAAAGTATTAAAAATGCATGTATATACACCTGGAGAAACATCATATCCATATTCTCTGAGGAGTTTGAATTTTAAAGCAGTTTCATGAAGATTAATTTGTTCTCCTTCCAAAGACAATAGAAATCTATCAAGTGCTTCTCTTATCTCCTTTTCAAAGTGGTAGCTGAGGCCTAAGTGTTTCACATTTTCTATTAACTTTAAGATTTCTTCTTTTTCATCATTAATCATTCGTCTTACATCCTCTTGAAACCTTCTGCCCCTATTCACGTAGTGCACATCCTAAAAAATATAAAGTATTTAATATTGTTTAGTTAGTTGCACTTTCTGTTATATAGTTAGTTCCTCTTTCCTCCTACTATATAACTTGTGTAATATTCTTTCATTGTATAAGAGATTCTTACTCACTGTATTTTATCTTCTTGCTCTTTAGTTTGAGCTCTCTTACCACTCTTCAATGGCTTCCATGTGTAAAGCATAATATGGTATCATCGTCTTCGATCCTCTTTCCACACTTCCGCACTGTTTTTTCCCTTCTATTCATATATTTTCTTTGATTTCAACATGCCTCCGCGTAATGATCCTACTGCAAATCGAATCACAAATTGTGATGTTGATTCAGTTTACTATGTTCATCCTAGTGAAGGTCCCAATTCTGTTAATATTCAACCTTAATTGAATGGTTCGAATTACATTTCGTGGTCAAGATCCATGGAAAGAGCTCTTGGAGCTAAGAACAAGATTGCGTTCATCAACGGATCCATTCGTGTTCCAAGTATCAACAATCTTAATCGATCTGCGTGGGAACGATGCAATTGCCTTGTTCATTCATGGATTCTCAATTCTGTAAGTCCTGCTATCGCATAAACCATTATTTTCTTGGAAAATGCTCTTGACGTTTGGATTGATCTCAAAGAAAGATTTGCTAAAACTGATAGAATTCGCGTCTCTAATTTGCATGCTGAGATTAAAAATCTCAAACAAGGAAACAAATCTGTTCTCGATTATTTCACTGAGCTTCGTGGTTTATGGGAAGAATTGAATTCTCATAGACCAATCCCTAGTTGTACTTGTGCTCAACAATGCAAATGTGATACCATGCGTAGTGCTAGAGAATTTCGTCTTGAAGATCAGATTATACAATTCTTAACAGGATTGAATGAAAAATTTTCTGTTATCAAAACTCAGGTTTTGTTACTTGATCCTCTACCATCCATTAACAAAGTCTATTCTATGGTGGTTCAAGAAGAGAGTAATAATATTTCTGTGTTGAGTCAACCTGATTCTAATTCCACTATTGATGAAGCCAATATCCTTGTTAATGTATATGATTCAAGGAAGTTTGCTGGTAAATCTTCCAACTCTTATGGTGGAACATCTAACTATAAGAAAGATGGTAGAGTATGCACTTTTTGTCACAGGACTGGCCATACAATTGATGTGTGTTATTGCAAACATGGATTTCCTCCCAATTTTACCAAAAAGTCAACATCAGCAAATGCCTCTACTGTTGCTGCTACACCAAATGTGATGAACACTAGAACAGAAGGTTCTCTCAATAATTCAAGTGCCAACATCACTCAAGAACAGTATGCTTAATTGATTGGTTTGTTACAACAAACAAATCTGCTGCCTTCCAACCCTAACCCAAATCCAAGTTCCAACCATATTTCCACTCACTTTGGTCATACACCTAAGGCGAATTCAGGTAAATCTTTTGTTTCTACAGTTTCCTGTTCTACATACATAAAACCTGATTATTGGATTTTAGATTCTGGTGCCAATGATCATGTTTGTTCATTTCTTAAATTGTTTAGTTGTTACCACAAAATTCAGCCTATCAGTGTTTGTCTACCTAATGGATCTGTTGTTCTAGCTAAACATGCAGGAACAATTCAATTTTCTCCTCACTTGCAGCTTAATAATGTGTTATACACACCTGATTTTTCCTTAAACCTTGTGTCTGTTTCCAAACTTTGTCAATCCACTAATTGTCATTTCATTTTTTCTGCTAATGATTGTTTTATTCAGGATGTGAAAACGAAGAAGATGATTGGTTTGGCTAATCAAGTGGAAGGGTTGTACATACTAAGGACAAATATTTATTCTTTTCCTGCAGCAACTAGTATTTCAAGTATTTCCTCATCCAAACCTCATGTAGAAACTTCAATTCCCAATAATTGTAAAACTATTCCTAAACAAGCTTTGTGGCATTTTAGATTGGGCCATTTATCACATGATAGACTTTACAAAATGGCTCAAATGTATCCTGATCGTTTCAATGACAATAAATCTGTATGTGATGTGTGTCATTATGCTAGAAATAAGAAAATACCTTACACTTTGAGTCATTCTAAAGCTTCTCAAAATTTTGAATTGTTGCATTTTGATATATGGGGTCCTATCTCTACAAATTCTATCCATCATCACAAATATTTTTTTACAGTAGTTGATGATCACAGTCGATTTACTTGGATCATACTACTTAAAAACAAATCTGAAGTTTCTACACATGTCCAACAATTTGTTGCTCTCATAGAAAATCAGTTCCATACATGTCCTAAGTTCATTAAGTCTGACAATGGACCTGAATTTCTCTTAGCTCAATTTTATGCCTCAAAGGGTATTATCCATCAAAGATCTTGTGTTGAGTCCCCTCAACAAAATGCAAGGGTTGAAAGGAAGCATCAACACTTGCTTAATGTAGGTAGAGCCTTACTGTACCATTCAAATTTACCTAAATCCTACTGGTCCTATGCAATTAGTTATGGAGCCTTTATTATAAATAGAGTTAACACTCCTTTACTCAATAACAAATCCCCTTATCACATACTGCATAATAAACCACCAGACATTAACCAACTTAAAGTTTTTGGATCTTTGTGTTATGCCTCTACCTTGTCCAATCAAAGAAATAAATTAGATACAAGAGCCAGAAAATCATTGTTTCTTGGATATGCTGTTGGATATAAAGGCTCTATTTTACTTGATCTAAATTCATTCAACATTTTCATTTCAAGAAATGTCACTTACCATGAACAAATTTTACCTTACCAAAATCAATCTTCATCGATCACACCTCCTTGGGAATATTATAGCACTTCAGTTCCCAATCCAAACCTATGTCATGACATATCTAATTTTGCTCAATTTGACCTTTCCAATAACCACCTCAATCTTACACCCACCACAACTGACTCAAATCCACCTTCCAGCTCCCTGGCCAATTCTAATCCACCCACCTCTAATACATAACATCCCACTCGTGCCTCTACAAGAACCAAAACATTACCATCCTTTTTGAAAGACTATGTCTGTACAACCTTCACTGATCCACAATGCCAATCATCTTTAGGTAATCCTAACTCTCTTTCTAATTTCATTTCATATCATAATCTGTCTCCTACTCATTATCGTTTCACTCTTTCCCTTACTACTAATCATGAACCTAAAACATATTCCGAGGCTAGCAAATTTGAATGTTGGAATCAAGCAATGAAAGTTGAACTTACTGCACTTGAGCAAACTGGAACTTGGAAAATTGTGGATCTTCCACCCCATGTTAAACTTATTGGTTGTCGTTGGGTTTACAAGATCAAGCATAAATCTGATGGAACCATAGAAAGATTTAAAGCTCCTCTTGTTGCTAAAGGATACAACCAGATTGAAGGACTAGATTACTCAGATACTTTTTCACCTGTTACAAAACTCACCACAGTTCGATTGGTTCTAGCTTTAGCTTCAATCCATAATTGGCATCTTCACCAACTCGATGTGAATAATGCTTTTCTTCATGGTGATCTGAATGAAGCGGTTTACATGTTAATTCCACCAGGTGTCCAAATTTCCAAACCTAAGCAGGTCTGCAAACTCATTAAGTCACTTTATGGATTAAAGCAGGCAAGCAGACAATGATTTGAAAAATTAACTTCAGTCCTCACTGCTCAAGGCTACTCTCAAGCACCTTCTGATCATTCACTGTTTGTTAAACAAACATCCTCCACTTTTACAATTTTACTTGTTTATGTTGATGATGTTATTTTAACAGGTAACTATCTACAAGAGTTTCAAACTATGAAAAATATTCTTCATCAGCTCTTCAAGATCAAGGACTTGGGCATTCTCAAATATTTTTTGGGTTTAGAAGTAGCTCACTCAAAACGTGGTATCTCCATTTGCCAAAGAAAATATTGTCTTGATCTTCTCAAGGATTCAGGTTTCATTGGTTCCAAACCAGCAAACACACCATCCGATCCATCACTTAAGCTTTGTCAAGATGATAGTTCTCCTTATCACGATGTTCCGTCTTATAGACGACTCATTGGCAGACTAATCTACCTCAACACTAATCGCCCAAATATCATGTTTATCACACAACAACTCAGTCAATATCTTTCCAAACCTTCTACTCAACATTATAACGCTGCTTACAGAGTTTTGCGATACCTCAAACAATGTCCAGGCCAAGGCTTATTTCTTCCACAAAGTTCATCACTACAAATAACAGGTTTTTCAGATGCTGACTGGGCTGGTTGTATAGACACACATAAATCCGTTTCCGGATCATGTTTTTATTTGGGCAGCTCCCTTATTTCATGGAGAACAAAGAAACAAACCACTGTTTCTCGTTCCTCTTCAGAGGCAGAGTATCGTGCTTTAGCTACAGCCACGTGTGAACTCCAATGGCTTTTGTACTTACTTCGTGACATGAAAATTGCATGCTCTCAAGTCCCAGTTCTCTTTTGTGACAGTCAAAGCGCACTCCACATAGCTGCTAACTCTGTTTTCCATGAACGTACGAAACATCTTGACATTGATTGTCACATTGTACGCGAGAAATTTTCAGCAGGCATGATGAAACTCCTTCCGGTGTCCTCCAACAACCAACATGCTGATTTTTTCACTAAACCTCTCCTACCCAAACCATTTCACTTCCTCAAAGCCAAGTTGAACTTGATCAACATTTACCAAAGTTCAACTTGTGGGGGGATAATAGATGACACAAATAGAATATAGTTAGTTACACTTTCTGTTATATAGTTAGTTGCTCTTTCCTCCTACTATATAACTGGTGTAATATTCTTTCATTGTATAAGAGATTCTTACTCACTGCACTTTATCTTCTTGCTCTTTACTTTGAGCTCTCTTACCACTCTTCAATGGCTTCCATGTGTAAAGCATAATAGTTCTCCTTCATAAGACAAAAACGATGCCTCGTAGAGACTCAACATTCCTTTAATATCTTTGACAAGACATGTCTTAAAATTTCCACTTTGGTCCTTACACCTCTCAAATATATCTATATATTAAATGTAGAAATTTCAAATGTTAACTTAACGAAAATGGAATGACAGTTTTTTTTTCTTTTAGATTTCACTATTTTTAATAAAATTTTTTAGAAAATATAAATATAATAAAAGTATTAAAAATGCATGTATATACATCTGGAGAAACATCATATCCATATTCTTTGAGGAGTTTGAATTTTAAAGCAGTTTCATGAAGATTAATTTGTTCTCCTTCCAAAGACAATATAAATCTATCAAATACTTCTCTTATCTCCTTTTCAAAGTGGTAGCTGAGGCCTAAGTGTTTCACATTTTCTATTAACTCTAAGATTTCTTCATTTTCATCATTAATCATTCTTCTTACTTCCTCTTGCAACCTTCTGCCCCTATTCACGTAGTGCACATCCTAAAAAAATATAAAGTATTTAATATTGTTTAGTCATTAAAAAATAAAAATAATTTAGCAAGAAAAGTTTAGATTAAGAAAACTATATTATTACCACATAATCACTTTTTAAGGATAGTAAACTATCGTAATCCCAAATATTGGGTTGGTAATTGGCTGATTTTCTATGAGGAATATTTGAACTAGTAGCATAACATGGAAGGAGAGAACCATTTAAACTAGGAAATTTAGTTCTGGGTAGTTGTTGAGGTTTGAAGAAACTAGGAAGTGAAACAAAGGATGAATTTAGCAACATTGTATGAATTATGGCGGCCAATAGGAAGTTGGAGTTGGGCTTTTGTATTATTTTATATTGGGGGAGTGCTTACATTTATATAGGAATACCTATGTGTGATAGGTTTTAACTTGCCACTCCAAATTGCACCATTGAACCTAACATTCTTATTTTTGTTTAATTTTCTAATTGTTCATAAATAAATTTCTGGATGGAAAGAAATTGCTCATAAATTATTTAAAATTTATGAGAACATATTAAATTTATGGTATAAATTTTAAAAAATAAAATAATTTTTTTAATACTATCTGAAGTTTCGAAAAATATTCTAATTTTGAAAAATGTTGTAATTTATCAAAAATTTAGAAATTTATGATATTCTAAAAAAACTAATTCTTTCGAATATAAACAATAGGATTTTTCGAAAAAAAATTTTGAATTTTTTTTATTTTAAATTTCGGGTAAACATGGAAATAAATTTCAAACTTTTTTTGTAAAGACATAAAAGTAATAGTAGTTGATCTTTATTGTAACACTCGGGGGGTGAACCCTTGTTACTTTATTGTTGTTATTACTCCAGCTGTTGAATTTTAAATTGATTTCGTTAAGTACTTAGTTGTTTCTAAAGTTGTTTTTAGTTGGACAAAGATGTTATGTCCTTTCAAGTTGAATATTATGAATCCGCTTCATAGTTATGAATGTTATTGGTTTTTAAAAGATTAAATTGTGTTTTTGTTGGTTCATTCCAGTTTAATGTGTTATGTATCTGTAATCAATGTCGTTGTGTTAATATGAATGTGTAGCATTCCTTGTTTGTTGGAAATTTTTTACCTCTGATTTTATATAATTTGTTGGGTAGAAATGGGGTGTTACATCATTCATCCCCCCGGTGTTACGTATCAGAGCAATGACACTCACTCAATAAGAGAAAGCAACCTCTCATAGACTCCGCGACTTTGCACTACTCCTAGATATCTTACGTTACCCACGTGGAGACAACATTCCAACAGTAAGGGTGAGATATCATGACAATATAATAAGTCATATAATCATGAGTAAACAACATGTATATCATTCAAGATTTCAAGTTCCACAATCATCAATTATAGTTCATAACGATTACATGAATACATACTTAATTATCATCATCCATCATACGATATAAATCAAACATACAACTTAACTTCATTATCATCATCCATCATACAATGTAAATCGAACAAACAACTCAACTTCATTGAATATCAACAATTCAACAAATGCAATGCGACTGACACTGATGCAAGATGTATGTGATACCATCAGGGCATAATCCCCCAACGAATTGCCATATAGGCCAGGGCATAAGCCCTCAACATTTTCCATAAAGGTCAGGGCATAAGCCATCAACGATGTATGAAATTCTACATGCTACAACCATAAAAATGCAATTCCAAGCATACCATCAACATAAAGCAAATTTTAAGGCCAACATCACCTTCTTAGCACTACAACATCACATGCAATTTCTTCGCACATCATGGATATGCCAAACACGACTTATTCACGACACTACTCATCCAATATACACATTTATCATAATTGTTTCGATAAATTATTAGACCACTATTATAAATGTTAATTTCATATTATAGAAAATATTTTTAGCTTCTATACGCTTCAAACGGTATATCAAATGGACACCTGAGCCAAAAGTTATGATTTTTAAAAGTTTTCAAAAAATGCTGTCAGTAACAGTGGTAACTGGTTACCCAGTTATGGTAACTGGTTATCGCAAGACAGTAACCTTTTTTCCTTTTAAAATTCCTCGCGGTAACTGGTCACCCACTTATGGTAACCGGTTACTGCAAGTTAGTAGCCAATTGTTTAAAAACACAAATAGCGGTAACCGGTTACCCATATATGGTAACCGATTATCCATCACGAACAGACCCAAAAACCTGAATTTTCTGCTACAAAATCCCATCCTCTTCATCCAAAAACCACTTTTTATGAAAGATTAAATACATCAATTATTTTAAATCATCAATACACATCATATACCACAATTCCAACACAATCGACACATCAATCTCATCATTTACAAGTAATTACAACAATTAATTTCATAACAATTTACCCCAAAACCTAACATTCAATATCATCATATACCCACAATTAAACCACCTATTAGAGAGTCAGAACCCCATCGTACCACATCATAAAATCCACCAATTCATGTAAATACACCACATCACCTTATTATTTAATTAAAAATAATTTTAATTAAATCGGAGTGTTACAACAGGCGCGTTAAATTCCTTCTCATCATTGAAATGTTTTACTACACTTCCCTGTAATTTTTTTACATAAGGATTCATTATAAGGACTAAATGTTGTACATATGGTTTAAGTTTATGGACTTTTGTTCAGTATTATCCCTTCTGAGGAATATTTGCATCTCTACGATGTTGGTAATCAATTTCCCACTTTTTTGGCTTGTTCCATACGAGGCTTATATTAGATAGGATCAGAGGTCGGTGATTCAATTCTCAAGAAGCTTTATATAAGTTAAATTCACTCAAAAATTTGAAATGATTTTTTTTTTTAATTTGGTAAATCTTGCTCAAAAGTTGATTTTAATTTGGTAACTGGGTATATAATCCTTTTTCCCATAAATTGTTTCTTATAATTGACTCATTACTTTATCTTATTGCCCTTAAATTGGGATGTCATATTTTCTAAGAAGCGAAAATTATTTTCCTTGTTTTAAATTTTCTAACACTTTTTTTCAAATTCTGAAAACCATAACCAAGAGAAATTTTCAAAATTGTTATTCCATCAATCAAAACTAACATCATATAATGCTTAGAGACTGAATTGATTTAGCGGGTAATGATCTTATGTTATGATTCTGATTTAATGAATCAACACACATATCATTGACATTTTTCTTATACATCATAACAACATTATGCATGTCATTTTTTTTAGTGGTGCATAAAAATCATGCTAAAAATCACAAATAATAATAAATTACATTTCATTAAAAATCAGATAGTATCATAAATTTTATAACAAATCAAAGATAAATTTACACCAAATCTCCTAGGAGAACACTAGTGTACAACATTATTTTTATTTACTTTTAAATTTTTTATAATGGTCTTCTCCTCACATTATTCATCATCATGCATGGTTTTCAATGAGGGAAATGGGTTCAATTATCAAAGAGGGTACTCGATTCTTTGCTATGGCATCTGGAACTCCATACCCATCTCCATTTTGATAAACATAGTGAGCGGTTCTAGCAAGGTTTATTGTTGTTTTAGTAAAAGTTTTAGGGAAAGGTGAATCAACAACTCTATCTCTGTTCAATTTTTTGCAAGTTTCATTGAGCAAACCCTGAGTGTATTCATCAACAACCTCCTCACTAATACCATTTTCATTCATGTAGCACATGATTGAATTCACTTTTTCACCTCTTTGCAATTCCGCCTACAAAATAGAAAAATAGTACCAAATACCATATTATAATATGATATTGTCTCAGTTTTATAAAGTTTCACCAATACCATTTTTATACTCGTCTAAGAACTCTAGAGAAATGAGATATTCTAAACTAAGGGAAAAAGGGAGGGAAACTAGTATGTAATTAAATAAATTTTTCTACATTCTTTTCATACTCTTCAAAAATCCATATCCATCTACCTATCGTTCTTAGGATTCTAAGAAAATTCTTAAAAAATTAAAAATTTAAACTTACGACTAACATATCAAAAATAATAAACCTATCTTAATATATTTATTTAGATGATGATATCATCAACTAATATAGTTTTCGATGTCACCTCACCTTTACTACAGTCGTTCGATTCCCCGCGCCTTGCCTCTTTTGACATTGTTTATGAGTAATACTTATAAATAGCCCTTTACAAATGTAGATATGTTGGTAATGAAGAAATCACCAAATTCCGTTGACGGAAGAAGGCCTTAGCGAGATATAAAGTTGCACTTGTGGTCGCATATAATCGTATTGTGCTGATGGTCTATTCATTTGCATCAATGCGCATTACATTTGTTGCAACGTGAATACTAAATGGGCATTTGAAGATGGATTGTTCAAACAGAAAGCATAATTCATCCAATTCTGCCATTTTGGTTCAAACATATGCTTATAGTATTAAAGCAAATATGTTGTTTCATTCAAAAAGTGTAAAATGCGTGGATTCTTGACTTTAGTCGTTCTTACCACTTAACACCGTGCCGATATTGGTTTACTACATTCAAGTCAAATAATTTTGGATATGTTTATTTGGGTGATGATAAAGCATGCATTATCACTAGAATTGAACAAATTAAATTTATCTTGGACAATGGTGGCGTGCAAACATTGAACAATGTCAGATATATTCCAAAATAGAGAAAGAACTTGATTTTCTTAAATACTCTACATGAAAATGGTTTCTCCTACAGGTCTGATGGTGATAAAGACATTTTGACTATTAACAAGGATGACATGACTATGATGAGAGCAATGAGGACTGCATGTAACATCTATAAATTATTGGGGAATACTATTATAGGTGTTGTTGCAACAATTAAGTTTTATAATGATGAAACCAAACTTTGGCATGAGTCTGGGAGATCTCAGTTAGTATGGGGGTGATGGAACTTCATAAGATATATCTATTGAAGGGTGTTTGAAGTTTCAAGATGGGTTTGTGCGAGTATTGTGTACTTTGGAAATAGAGGGAAATTTAGAATATGTGTATTTGATGTACCAGGGCCTACAAAAGAGGTTTTCATGGGTGGTTCTATGTATTTTCTAAATTTCATACTTGATTTTTTTGCAAGGTTTGAGTGTTTTTCTTGAAGAAGAAATCAGATGTCTTTATCAAATTCAAGTTGTGAAAGACATATGTAGAGAATCAAACAGGCATAAAAATCAAGTACTTACAGTCTGATAATGGGGCAAAGTATCAATTCAAATTTCACGAGGTTTTGTGAAGGACTTGGTGTTCAAAAGAATTTTCAGTTTGTAAGACACCCAACAAAATGGTGTTATAAAGATAATGAATAGGTATCTAACTGAAAGGGAAATATGTGTCTTGTTAAATGTTGGACCATAAAAAGGTTTATAGGAAGATGTAGTTATAATGGGGTGATATCTTATCAAGTGGTTATCATGGGCTTCATTGGAGGAAAATATTGTAAAATAGGTATAGCCAACTAATCCTATTAATCTTGCCTATTTAAATATTTTTTAGTGTGTAATTTATATGCATATATCCAATGATGATAGATCAAAACTTGATTCCAAGTAAAAGAAGCGTGTCTTCATTAGTTACACAAAAAAAGTGAAGGGGTTTAAGTTATGAGATTTGATTAAAAAATATGGTAATCAATATAGATGTTATTTTTTATGAACAATTAATGTTCAAGAAGTCAATGGCAAGAGATGTGTCAACATCTGAAGGTGAGGCTTCCAACAAATATGTGATTCATGTAAATGTTGATTTGGCATATTGAATAATATAATGGAAGTGCCTGAACCACGAGAGAAACCAGACTCTAATATTGAAATTGACCATGGACCTGAAGTTTCAAGAAAATAATAAAAATATTTGTGTACATGATAGAGAGCATTGTTAAACCAAACTACTAAGAAGATAAGGTATACAAACATGTAGTTTATGCACTTCTTACTATTTCTAGAGACCCGTCCACCTTTCAAGAGGTTAAAGCGAATCATAAGAAAGATAATTAGATGGGTGAACAGTGGAGAATATGGAGTCTTTCAAGAAAAATCCAACATGGGAGCTTGCTCGCCTTCCTAAAGGGAAAAGGGCCATAGGTTGTAATATGATGTTCAAGATAAAGGGGCACTCATAATAGAAAGGATTGACGATGATGCGACATTATCTCCATTCGTCACACATACTTCTATAAGGAGTGGTGTTAGTCTTGATAGACATACAGGGCATGCATTTATAGCAGATTGATGCGAAGACAAAATTTCTTCATAATATTCTAGATGAGTAAATTTACATGGAGAGGATAGACGTATTCAGTACACTAGACATGGAAACATAGCTTGTAAATTGAATAGGTATTTGTATAATTTAAATTAGTCTCCAAGGCAATGATACAAGCAATTTGATTCATACATTCTTCAGATTGACTATAGAAAGTGTGAGTACGGATGTTGTTTTTATGTTATGAGCATTAACCAATGTTGTTTTATTTTATTGTTATTGTATATTAGTGATATGTTGATTGCTTCTAGTCAATTACATGAAGTAAATGAACTAAAATTCATGTTGTAAAATAATTTGGACATGAAAGACTTAGGTGAAACTAACAAGATTCTGAGTATTGAAATTAACAGGGAAATTAATTCTAGAAAGTTAAAGTTTCCTGAGAAAAGTTGTTCCGAAAAAGTATTAGATAAGTTTGACAAGAGTAATTTGAGGGTTATGGGTACTTCACTAGAGAATCACTTTGAGCTCTCATGGAACCAGTATCCAAAGACAGAAGGAGAAGTTAGATATATGTCTAAGGTTCCTTATGTTAGTGTTATTGAGTGTTTAATTTATACTTTAATTTGCACTAGATAAATTTTGGAATAAGTTATAAGTTAAGTTTGTAAGTTTATGTCTTAATTGGAGAAAGGGTCATTCGCAGGGATTCAAGTGATTTTTACATACATGAAGGGTATAATGAGTCGTGCTATTATTCTTAGTAATGAACATGACGGTACTTAGTTGTGGAATAATTTGATTTAGACTATTCCGATGATATGGATAATAAAAGATCTACGATATAATATCATCACTTTATTTTAGGAGAATGACTTATTTGTTAAATTGTGGTAAAATAAAATGTCATAAAACTTAAGATGTATATGAGGTTAAGCTTCCTATAATGTTGTTATTAAAAAGATATAGTTCATTTTATAAAGTAGGACACATTACCTTATAAGTAACCATATCATTGCAAAGACGAAAAATAAGGGATGGATTCCGCAATAGGGCATGACAATTGTCCAAGGCGTCAAGTGATTGCTTTGTTATGTTATAATTTAGCATGAAATATGTATGAACCAATAAAACTACACCAGAAGAGGACACCCATGCATTGATGATGTAATCGTCAAATTTTGGCAGTTCTTCTTCCTTGCACCACTTTGCTTCTTGTAAGAATGATTTTAACAAATCTGACCACTATAATTGAATGACAAACTAAATTTTGAATTGTTGCATTTTGATATATGGGGTCCTATCTCTACAAATTCTATCCATCATCACAAATATTTTTTGACAGTAGTTGATGATTGTGATCGGTGGGAATAGAACTGACTGTTTTTTAGCTGGTTTCGCGAAATGTCGCGGTAAGCAAGAGTCGCCACCGTCTTTTATGTTCTCCAACATGGAAAGGACAAAAGCACAGCAAAATTCCTTATTCGAGAATGTTTCTCGGTTCGGTAGGTAGATTTATAGAAAGGGAAGGTGTTAGTACCCTTTCTATCCGTGGTTATCCACGGGCTCTTAGGTACTTGCTCTTATGTTTTCAAAATTTGTTTGCTTTTCAAGTGTGTGTGGGTTTTGATAAAGTTTCGTTTGAAAAATTTCTAAGTAACGCTTGTATTTGTCCTCAAGAGTGTATGAAAATTTTGTTTGAAATCTTTTAGAAAGTGTGAGGTGTGAAAAGTATTTTTGTTTGTTTTGAGAAAGAGGAAGTACCCATGAGAATCTACCTACCCTAAGGAATTAGGCTGTATAAGAGTCCTTTAGATAGTGTTATCCCACCATTGAGAGGTAGGTAGCACCATCGTTGGAGGTGTTCGGGTCAATTCGATTATCGGGACAGTGTGGTCACCGAAGCAACGGTAGGACACCTTAGAAGTAACCCTAATGTCCTAGATCATTTTTATCGAGGCAACCGCTTCTAGGAAACTGGATCTTTTGGACAGAAGGGCGACCTCTAAGACACCTTATACTTGATGACCACGTTCGAGGCAACCAGTGAGGCGTACCCTAGGAGTGGCATGTGCTTTGTGTGTTGTTTTTCAGTTAATTGTCTTTGTACATGTTATTTGTGAGCTACAGATTAATTTTATTTTGTCATACATTTTTTCATGCATTGTTAACAGTTAGGATTTGTAGAAGATAAAATGCGGAAATGTAAATCTAGCTATTACAAGGCGCGGGTCTATACATCGCCAAAAACAAAAACCCGTTTTGGAAAATAAAGTGCGAGAATTTAAAGCAATAAAGGAGGTCCTAATTAACTATTACATATCCGGAGACAGTTACATCAAAATAATGAATTAAAGCAAATAAATGCGCGCGAGAGAATGAATCGGGACGTCTTAAGGGTTTTGACCCTTTTTTAAGAAAGAATTGAATTTTTGTCCTTTTTTATAATTAATGAAATTAAAATTAATAACTAATTAATTAGTTAATTAAGAAAATGATATTTTTGTATTTTTATGTTTTTAATGAAAATAAAACAAAAGGAATTAAAATTAAAAGAAGAAAAAAACCTAGTTCTAAATTTATTTTAGTTGTTAAAAAAAGATTAAAGTTGCCTATTTAAACTAATTAATTAATTATAATTTATTTACAAGAAAAAATATGAAATTAATAATAATATTAGTTTTTTTTATTTTTAATTTTTATTGGTAAAATTGTTAATTATGCTAATTAATTAAATAATACTAAGAATAATTACTAAAGAAAATAAAAAGGAAAAAAAAAGAAAAATGAAAAAGAAAGTAAACCAAGGGTGCTGAACAAAAATGGAGGTGGATCTGGAATTTGGCCCAATAGCATCAAAGCCTGTTTGACTTTGGAATTGCCTGCAGTATGGGTTGACCAGGAGCATGGTGCTCCTCATCTTTTAGCCTTTGGATCTGTGGGACTGGCCACTTGGCGCCTGGGATCTGGTCATGCATGGTGGTCCTGCTTTTGAGAATCTGCACGTGAACATGTAAAGAAAAATAACATGGAAATTATGGGGAACCTGGGATAACTTACAGCGCGGTATGATGGACCTTAGGATGTGGCAAGAGTTGCTTTAGCTTCAGAGTATGGCAAAGAAGAGAGTCACGTTCTCCTTTTGGCCTGAAAATGCTTGCAACACTCCTTTTGATCTCACACTTTTTTTTTACACTTTTTGGATTTTGCTCTGGCCGTTTGTGCACACTCTAGGTTGTGAATGAGGCTTGCAAGGCTTGCATATATAGTAATGAGTGAGAATGAGTCACATTTAGGAGCCTTTAACCATTGCAATTAAGCTTTGGATTTTGTCTTAACCACCATTAAAGGCCTTTCAAAGCTTGTTCAAAATTTGAATTTTCATGCCTAAATGAGCTTAGCACGAAATTGGTAGGTTGCAAATGCTTCATGAAGGCTATTCAAACCATAAGATACCATTTAATTAATTTTTTTAGATTTACTTGAATTATTATGGATTAAAATGAATTAAATCCATAAAAATTAAATAAAAATAGAAAAATAATTATTTGGTCTTGAAATTGATCATGGAACACGTGGGTGGCATGACAAGGCTGAATCAAGTGGAAAAAAGTGGGCCCTTTTGTCAAAAATTGAAGTTTCAAGGATAGTTGACTTTTGCCATTTCACAAAAATTTCCCAACTTCTCCAATGCATATCTTGCTCAATTTGGATCATGTGAACATGTTCTTTGACATTTTGGAAAGGTCTTGAATTCCTCTAACCAAATCCTTTGGTCCCATGTCATTTTGATTTACCAATCTCAAGTTATGGTCTTTGACTTAAAATGCCTTTTTGTTGACTTTTGAAAATGACCTATAATGTTGAAATTGATAACTTTTTGTGAGAGCATTTATTGGACTTGGAATGTGAAGATGAGTTGTAGGAAATGTCATCCCCTTCAAAATGAGCATTGGATGGGATTTTTATGATGATCCATGAAAAAGTTATGCCTTGGTCAAGTTACAGTTGACTTTTCAGCTGTCCAAAAATGGAAACTTTTGATCTTGATGATTTTTGAGCCATTCTTGTGGAATCATGATCAAGACTTGATCAAATGATGATTGGGGCTTCAAAATAAGATGTTGACCAAAATTTTTGACTTTTGACTGCCAAATAACCATTTTACCCCTACAGTTGATTGTTGAGCAAATGGGACTTTTGATTGTGCAACTTGACCTTGTGAGCCTTGAAACTTGGCATGTATATGCTTGACAATGTTTATAGGCATGTGGGACTTGATTGAGCCCTTGAAAACCTCAACTTCCTTGCAAGAACCAAAACCCTAATTTTGACTGCCTTAGGAGGCATTTGGACTGTGCAATCCCTTGAGTAGTCTTGAACCAATTGAAGATGATTCTTGACAAACTTTGAAGAATATGGGAGGGAAAATTTTGGGGTACAACAGTTGCCCCTGTTCAATCTTCTTAGACCTGAGGATGTAGATTGGCTTGCGTGCCTTTCGTGATTCAAAGGTGGAAGATGATTGAACACTAGAGTGCCCAGAAATTTGCACTCACATAGTAGAGTATCAGCAGTGTGATGTCGGGAATGGGCTTACAGATGCCATTTGGAGAGATGGTGGATAGGAGGATGGGCTTATAGATGCCATCGGGAGATGTGACAGAACCTTGTCGGGAATGGGTTTATAGATGCCATTTGGAAAGATGATGGATAGGAGGATGGGCTTATAGATGCCATCGGGAGATGTGACAGAACCATGTCGGGAATGGGCTTATAGATGCCATTTGGAGACTGTTGGTAGGTGGATGGGCTTATAGATGCCATCTGGAGGTTGTCTGTTGAATTGTAATTTTTGTAAGTTGAAAGAGGGAACCTGTGTAGGGTTGCCTGATGATGAACTCGTGTAAAACTGCATCTTGGAAAGAAGGACACCTGTGTAGGGTTGACTGATGATGAGCTCGTGTAAAACTGCATCTTTGAAGGAAGGAAACTTGTGTAGGGTTTACTGATAATGAGTCCGTATAAGACTGCACCTGAAATGGAGAAGGAACCTGTGTAGGGTTACTTTGATGACGAGTCCGTGTAAAACCGCATCTAGAGCTGAGAAGGAAACCTGTGTAGGGTTTACTGATGACGAGTCCGTGTAAAACTGCGTCTGGAGTTTGAGAAGGGAACTTGTGTGGGGTTACTTTGATTATGAGCCCGTGTAAAACTGCATCCTGGAAGAAGTAAAACCTGGGTAGGGTTTCTGATGACGAGTGCGTGTAAAACTGCATCTTTGGGAAGAGAGAACCTGTGTAGGGTTTCTTTGACGACGAGCCTGTGTAAAACTACGTCTGGAGAGAGAGAACCTGTGTAGGGTTTCTTCGGGATAAGTTCGTGTAAAACTTCTGGGGGAACCGGGGTAAGGTTACTTCGGGATAAGTCCGTGTAAAACTTCTGGATGAACCGGGGTAAGGTCATCTTGGGATAAGTCCGTGTAAGACTTCTGGAGGAACCGGGGTAAGGTTACTGCAGGATAAGTTCGTGTAAAACTTTTTGATGAACCGGGGTAAGGTCATCTTGAGACAAGTCCGTGTAAGACTTCTGGAGGAACCGGGGTAAGGTTACTGCAGGGTAAGTTCGTGTAAAACTTCTGGATGAACCGGGGTAAGGTTATCTTGAGATAAGTCCGTGTAAGACTTCTGGATGAACCGGGGTAAGGTCATCTTGAGATAAGTTCGTGTAAGACTTCTGGAGGAACCGGGGTAAGGTCCTCTTGAGATAAGTCCGTTTAAGACTTCTGGAGAAACCGGGGTAAGGTTACTGCAGGATAAGTTCGTGTAAAACTTCTGGATGAACTGGGGTAAGGTCATCTTGAGATAAGTCCGTGTAAGACTTCTGGAGAAACCGGGGTAAGGTTACTGCAGGATAAGTTCGTATAAAACTTCTGAATGAACCGGGGTAAGGTTATCTTGAGATAAGTCAGTGTAAGACTTCTGGATGAACCGGGGTAAGGTCATCTTGAGATAAGTCCGTGTAAGACTTCTGGAGGAACCGGGGTAAGGTCATCTTGAGATAAGTCCGTGTAAGACTTCTGGAGAAACCGGGGTAAGGTTACTGCAGGATAAGTTCGTGTAAAACTTTTGGATGAACCGGGGTAAGGTCATCTTGAGATAAGTCCGTGTAAGACTTCTGGAGAAACCGGGGTAAGGTTACTGCAGGATAAGTTCGTGTAAAACTTCTGGATGAACCGGGGTAAGGTCATCTTGAGATAAGTCCGTGTAAGACTTCTGGAGAAACCGGGGTAAGGTTACTGCAGGATAAGTTCGTGTAAAAATTCTGGATGAACCGGGGTAAGGTCATCTTGAGATAAGTCCGTGTAAGACTTCGTCTGAAAATTGAGAAGGAACCGGTGTAGGGTTGCCTGATGATGAGTTCGTGTAAAACTACATCTGAGGTTGAGAAGGAACCGGTGTAGGGTTGCCTGTTGATGAGCCTGTGTAAGACTTCTTTTGAAAGAAAAGGAACCGGTGTAGGGTTGCCTGAGGATGATCAAGTAGATAATTGTCCTGTTTGGTTTCGGATTATTAACCCACGATCAGTCGTCCACTGAATTTTCCTGGCTTGTTACCGGTGTTGATCTAGAACTGTAAAGGTAGATGGTAATCATCTTTTGATTGACTTTTTCCTGAAAAGGAAAAGTATTAGTCGTATGCAATGTCATGATGCACGAACTGCATGATTTTAAGATGTTCTCAAAAATAAATGAGATTTGTGTTGTATGATGCGTATGCATGCTATAATGTATGAAGATGTGATGTTTATGAATGTATTCTCGTCTGGGAAAATAAATCCTTGACGAATGCCGGGAGTTTGTTGAATCCTGGGCTGATGTTGAAGAGTAGAGTTCTTCGTTTCCGCTGGGGATGTTGATTGTAAGAATAAACCGGTAGGAGAAGATGACTCCGTTGGGGAATAAACTTGTTGGAGAGATTACTCTGCGGGGAATTACTCTGTGGGGAGAGATACTTCGCTGAGGTTTTGATGAGAACTCCGCTGGGGATTCCAGTTGATCTGTTATGCTGGGGAATTGATGAACTCCACTAGGGGATAGGAAGAACCTCGCCGAGGACGATCTTTCCGTGGTAAATGGCTGAGGATAACCCAGTTATAAGCTCTGGTGGGGAATAACCTTTGGATATGGTCGGGGAGAGACGTATGTACTCTGCAGGTGATAAGCTTCCAGAATCTACTGGGGAGATTGATTCAACTTTCCTGGGGAAACTTTTGAACTGTAATGGGGAATGGCTCCACTAGGGTGTCTGGTATTTCCGCCGGGGAACAGTCTTATATTAAGACTGTCGGGGATGCTTGCTTAGGAACATCTGTACTCCGCTGGGGAATGTTGAGATTTTCTGGGGATACCCAACTTCCTTAAGGCTGACAGTAGACTAACTCTGTTTGGGGAGAGTATCGCTGACTTACTGGAGATACTGTGCCTTTTCGGGGCTGATTGGAGACCAACTCTGCTCGGGGGAGAGTGTTGCTGAATCTTGTCTTACTCTGCGGGGAGTGAAGGTGTCTTGATCATGTTCTTCAGCTGAACCTACTTTGGTACCTTGGTTGACAGAGCAGCCAGATCGCTTGGACAGTTCTTATTGCCCCAGTTTCTATGGGAGAAGGTACTTGTGGAGGTCTTGATTGACAAATCTTCTTCTGGTAGACAAGTGACGGGATGTCGGGACATAGTCGTACGCTTTTGATCCCTAACTTTTGCCTGGACCGCCCTTTCGGGTTTTCAGTCCACCGGGATACCCATTTTGCCCAAGCCGCCTTTTCAGGTTTTCGACTTGCCGGGTGTACAGATTTTTTTCATTTTCATCCCTTATTTTGCTCGAACCCTTTTGGTTCGTCGGGAAGCCCTTATTTTTGCCTAGGTGCGTCAACCTAGCGGGTCTTTGATTATGCGCAGTATTTTTTCGACTATATCCGTGCTCTTAGGATGTAGGGAGGTGCCCCTGTCAGTAGTGTTGCGTTGCCCTACTACCAGAAGATCTTCATTTGATCGTCCAATGCTCCAAGTGATCCAGATGGAGATTTTCCCCAAGTTGGTTGGCCTTTTGAGAGATTCTCCGAATCTTGACTTAACTGCCCCAGATGATAGACCATGATCATGTTTGCCCCTTGGTTGGAAGTACTTTTGTTCACTTAGATATTCGTCGTGCGAATTTCTCTACTGTTCGAACAAATAGTCATATGAAAACAGTGTTATATCAAGAATGCAAAGCTTATGTCTGTCTTGAAGTTTTTGAAAATGCATTTTTTTTATAAAAACAAGTGAATTTTTTGTAAACTGTGATGTCAACTCGTTATTTTACCGCAAGCCTTAAGGAGTCAGGATACCTTTCGTAACAGTATGCTTTCGAACTAACCCATGCTTCAGCTAGGACTTTTAAAGGTTGTAGCGTGGCCCGGTTCACGGTTTAAGAAACAAAGGATAAAGGCTCAAATTTTATTTGTACCCACCCGTTCTTCGTGATGTTCTTCAAACCTAAACTCAGCTAATCGTGCATTAGACCTTGTTTGAGTCTTTGCCTTGATATTCTGGTGATGGTTCGGATGTTGACAGTTTATTTTGAATAGGCATTCATTTCCTTTTGTCGAGGGTTTGTAGGGCCTCTTTATTTTTTATTTTTATTATCCCTGTCTTTTGCCTGAACTGTTTCTTTTGTGATTACAGTCAGCGGGATGCCCCAGTTTTGTAAGTCTCCTTCATAGGTTTTGACTTAATGGGCTTTTATTTTGAGAAATGATGACTGCTTGTCTTTATGATCATTCGGAACCATCACTGTCTTTTGTTTTGTAAGGACTTCTTTGGTGCCATTCGTTGTGCACTTGGATCAACTGAGAGAACTACCCTGCCCCAGGTTATGATTAAGGGTTTTAATTTCCGAAAAGAAAAACTCCTACTTCTTTGGCTCAGAGGGGTTGACTAGGGATTATCTTCCTTATAACTCCAGTGTTTAGGAATTGAAACAATGCCTGTACCTCATCAGCGGGGTCTGTTCAAAAGCATACTGTAAAGATCATGGTATTGTTTTCGTCATCCTCCCTCAAGAGGCTTAGAATTTTCAATCGAGAGTTTAACATCAAGAAAAAATAAAAGCAATTTTGAATATCGAGAACACAATTACTTCAAAACAGACACGTGTAATGCATTAATGAAATAATAGAGTTTGACATGATAATTGTTCGAATAAGCATAGAAAAATACAATATCAGAATTTAAATGAACAAGAGTCTCTCAATCCTAGCCATGTTTTGGCAAGGGAGCAGTGATCACATCGGGAGTCCCAGCAGGCTCGAATTCGATCTCCTTGGCATCAATCATGTTCTGAATCTTGTATTTCAGCGCCCAACAATCCTCAGTATCGTGCCCCGGGCTTCCGGAATGATAAGCACACCTTGCATCTGGGTTGTAGTTTGGAGAAGAGGTCTTGGGATTTGCAGGAGGGTTGATCACCGCAATCAGATTCATTTTCAACATGTGCTGCAATGCTTGTGACAAGGGCATGTTAATGTTGGTGAATTGTCTTTTAGGCTCGTCTGGCCTTTGCTGATTTCCCTTTGGCAGTTGTCGGCATGATGCAGAACCTGAGATCATGACTGCCCTTACGTGTTGGTCACGACGATCCTTCTGACTGTATGCAGCATTGGGCTCTTTCTTGAATGGTTTCTTCTCAGTGTTCGAGGAGTCACCCTTTTGTATCTTCCCCGACTTGATACCAGCTTCTATCCTCTCACCAATCAAGATCAGATCTGTGAACCCAGCAGAAGAATTCCCAATCAGATGATTAAAGAATGGACCAGACAGGGTCCCCAAGAACATGTCAACGAGCTCACGGTCAGTCAACGGTGGCTGCACCCTGCCAGCCAGGTCTCTCCACTTTTGCGCGTACTCCTTAAAACCTTCACCCGTCCCCAGTGACATACTCTGGAGTTGGGTACGCGTAGGAGCGAGGTCGGCATTATACTGATACTGCTTATAAAAAGCAGTTTCCAAGTCCTCCCAGTTACAAATACTGGTTCCATCCAACTGATAGAACCATTCGAGCTGAGTCCCTGAAAGACTTTCCTGGAAGAAATGGATCCATAGGTTCTTGTTTGCCGTGTAGGGCTGGATCTTCCTTGCCTATGAACAGAGGTGCAGCTTAGGACAGGAAGCCCCATCGTACTTTACAAAGGCAGGTGCCTTGAACTTGTGAGGGATCACCACCCCAGAAGATAAACCTAGGTCCCCAAAGTCCAACCCAGGCACACGTTGAATTTCCATAGCATTTAACCGGTCCTCCAGCTGTTTGTACCTGTCCTCAGCAGGAGGGTACTGTTCATCATTGAAATTTGTCTCGTTGTCGGAGACCACGAGACTAGGAACCTCTCTCCCTTGTGGGCTGTCTTTCCCAGCAGATGGGGTGGTCAGCTCAGCCTTATTTTGTGATCCATTCCCAGATCTGCGTCTAGGGTTGAACAAAACAGTCCTTTTCTTCTTCTTCTTCAAAAGCAAAGTCTTCAATTCATGTTGTCCCTGGGCTAAGCTCATTACCAGCTCCTGGAACTGAGCATTCTGGGCCTGGAGGGCCTTGATAGCTTGTTCATTGGATGATTCAGGATTCATGATGATGGCTGAAATAAACAGCGAAGAAGATTAAGAAACCTGTAGAACAGAGTACCTGTAATACAATGATATGTATGTATCCATGCGATGTTTTCAAGGATCTCGCGGGGTAAACAGAGAAACTTGTTAGAATTTGAATTTGGGTAGCTTGATTGAAGGAACTTCATGTTGCTGAGAGTCATTCTTCAAGAGTCAAGGCTCACCATATCGAGTGGGTCATAGCCCCTGACAACTTTGGCTAGAGGAAAGTAAATCCCCTTTGCCCCTTGCTAGACATTTGATTCATCATGACCTGCATCACATACCCTTGAGATCCTTGAAATGGATTAGTCCTTATGCAGGATGTATGCAATGGTATGATGATATGATGTTGTTATGCGTGGAGTAATGTAGGTAAACCCTGTTATGAGTCCAGATTGAGGACTGTAAACAAAACCTGCAAGAAACTCAAGTGTCAGATAACAAGCATGCAAGTAGTCAAGTTTGAAGGCACGCAAGTCACACAAGACAGCCCTTAGAGTTCATGCCAGCATGAAGTTTGGGGTACTACCCTCTTGAAGTTGGTGGGCTCAAAAACCTGTCCTATCAAAAGTAACCGGGTTCTAAGGAGCTCAATATCATTGGGTTGTTTTCTGTGTTCATTGTTTTGATTTAGCCACTGGACTGGCGATCAAAATATTCCAAGAAAATAACCCTCAATGAGTGTAGTATCGAGTATCAACCAACTTCGGACTGCACCAAAGTCGGTCATCTCACTACCCCTAAAGAGGCCAGGATGGTCAAGTAAGGTTCCTAAGGTCAGTTGATGCTTCACGACACCATGCGGCGGCCCCGTACTCTCCTTGACTTGACTCAAAGGTTACCGGTACTCACCAAAGTGCCACATCAATGTAGCAAACTGCTTCAACCGTGTCGGTATACCCCGCACAGTTCCCTCACAGTTTGTTGCTACTTTCTACAAGGTATCCCCCAGATCCGAGTTAGGATCTATGAAACTCCCAAAACAGGCCCACAATTTTAAAGCAAACAAAACAAGCAATTGAAAACAAAGAGTGGTCTAATCCTAAGGTACACCTCACTTTATATAATCCCCAGCAGAGTCGCCAGTTCTGTGATCGGTGGGAATAGAACTGACTGTTTTTTAGCTGGTTTCGCGAAATGTCGCGGTAAGCAAGAGTCGCCACCATCTTTTATGTTCTCCAACATGGAAAGGACAAAAGCACTGCAAAATTCCTTATTCGAGAATGTTTCTCGGTTCGAGAGGTAGATTTATAGAAAGGGAAGGTGTTAGCACCCTTTCTATCCGTGGTTATCCACGGGCTCTTAGGTACTTGCTCTTATGTTTTCAAAATTTGTTTGCTTTTCAAGTGTGTGTGGGTTTTGAAAAAGTTTCGTTTGAAAAATTTCTAAGTAACTCTTGTATCTGTCCTCAAGAGTGTATGAAAAATTTGTTTGAAATCTTTTAGAAAGTGTGAGGTGTGAAAAGTATTTTTGTTTGTTTTGAGAAAGAGCAAGTACCCATGAGAATCTACCTACCCTAAGGAATTAGGCTGTGTAAGAGTCCTTTAGATAGTGCTATCCCACCATTGAAAGGTAGGTAGCACCATCGTTGGAGGTGTTCGGGTCAATTCGATTATCGGGACAGTGTGCTCACCGAAGCAACGGTAGGACACCTTAGAAGTAACCCTAATGTCCTAGATCCTTTTTATCCGAGGCAACCGTTTCGAGGCAACTGGATCTTTTGGACAGAAGGGCGACCTCTAAGACACCCTATACTTGATGACCACGTTCGAGGCAACCAGTGAGGCGTACCCTAGGAGTGGCATGTGCTTTGTGTGTTGTTTTTCAGTTAATTGTCTTTGTACATGTTATTTGTGAGCTACAGATTAATTTTATTTTGTCATACATTCTTTCATGCATTGTTAACAGTTAGGATTTGCAGAAGATAAAATGCGGAAATGTAAATCTAGCTATTACAAGGCGCGGGTCTATACATCGCCAAAAACAAAAACCCGTTTTGGAAAATAAAGTGCGAGAATTTAAAGCAATAAAGGAGGTCCTAATTAACTATTACATATCCGGAGACAGTTGCATCAAAATAATGAATTAAAGCAAATAAATGCGTGCGAGAGAATGAATCGGGACGTCTTAAGGGTTTTGACCCTTTTTTAAGAAAGAATTGAATTTTTGTCCTTTTTTATAATTAATGAAATTAAAATTAATAACTAATTAATTAGTTAATTAAGAAAATGATATTTTTGTATTTTTATGTTTTTAATGAAAATAAAACAAAAGGAATTAAAATTAAAAGAAGAAAAAAATCTAGTTCTAAATTTATTTTAGTTGTTAAAAAAAGATTAAAGTTGCCTATTTTAGTAGTTAATTAAGAAAATGATATTTTTGTATTTTTATGTTTTTAATGAAAATAAAACAAAAGGAATTAAAATTAAAAGAAGAAAAAAACCTAGTTCTAAATTTATTTTAGTTGTTAAAAAAAGATTAAAGTTGCCTATTTAAACTAATTAATTAATTATAATTTATTTACAAGAAAAAATATGAAATTAATAATAATATTAGTTTTTTTGATTTTTAATTTTTATTGGTAAAAATGTTAATTATGCTAATTAATTAAATAATACTAAGAATAATTACTAAAGAAAATAAAAAGAAAAAAAAAGAAAAATGAAAAAGAAAGTAAACCAAGGGTGCTGAACAAAAATGGAGGTGGATCTGGAATTTGGCCCAATAGCATCAAAGCCTGTTTGACTTTGGAATTGCCTGCAGTATGGGTTGACCAGGAGCATGGTGCTCCTCATCTTTTAGCCTTTGGATATGTGGGACTGGCCACTTGGCGCCTGGGATCTGGTCATGCATGGTGGTCCTGCTTTTGAGAATTTGCACGTGAACATGTAAAGCAAAATAACATGGAAATTATGGGGGACCTGGGATAACTTACAGGCGGTATGATGGACCTTAGGACGTGGCAAGGGTTGCTTTAGCTTCAGAGTATGGCAAAGAAGAGAGTCACGTTCTCCTTTTGGCCTGAAAATGCTTGCAACACTCCTTTTGATCTCACACTTTTTTTGACACTTTTTGGATTTTGCTCTGGCCGTTTGTGCACACTCTAGGTTATGAATGAGGCTTGCAAGGCTTGCATATATAGTAATGAGTGATAATAAGTCACATTTAGGAGCCTTTAACCATTGCAATTAAGCTTTGGATTTTGTCTTAACCACCATTAAAGGCCTTTCAAAGCTTGTTCAAAATTTGAATTTTCATGCCTAAATGAGCTTAGCACGAAATTGGTAGGTTGCAAATGCTTCATGAAGGCTATTCAAACCATAAGATACCATTTAATTAATTTTTTTAGATTTACTTGAATTATTATGGATTAAAATGAATTAAATCCATAAAAATTAAATAAAAATAGAAAAATAATTATTTGGTCTTGAAATTGATCATGGGACACGTGGGTGGAATGACAAGGCTGAATCAAGTGGAAAAAAGTGGGCCCTTTTGTAAAAAATTGAAGTTTCAATGATAGTTGACTTTTGCCATTTCACAAAAATTTCCCAACTTCTTCAATGCATATCTTACTCAATTTCGATCATATGAACATGTTCTTAGACATTTTGGAAAGGTCTTGAAGTCCTCTAACCAATGCCTTTGGTCCCATGTCATTTTGATTTACCAATCTCAAGTTATCGTCTTTGACTTAAAATGCCTTTTTGTTGAGTTTTGAAAATGACCTATAATGTTGAAATTGATAACTTTTTGTGAGAGCATTTCTTGGACTTGGAATGTGAAGATGAGTTGTAGGAAATGTCATCCCCTTCAAAATGAGCATTGGATGGGATTTTTCTGATGATCCATGAAAAAGTTATGCCTTGGTCAAGTTACAGTTGACTTTTCAACTGTCCAAAAATGGAAACTTTTGCATCTTGATGATTTTTGAGCCATTCTGTTGGAATCATGATCAAGACTTGATCAAATGATGATTGGGGCTTAAAAATAAGATGTTGACCAAAATTTTTGACTTTTGACTGCCAAATGACCACTTTACCCCTACAGTTGATTGTTGAGCAAATGGGACTTTTGACTGTGCAACTTGACCTTGTGAGCCTTGAAACTTGGCATGTATATGCTTGACAATGTTTATAGGCATGTGGGACTTGATTGAGCCCTTGAAAACCTCAAATTCCTTGCAAGAACCAAAACCCTAATTTTGACTGCTTAGGAGGCATTTGGACTGTGCAATCCCTTGAGTAGTCTTGAACCAATTGAAGATGATTCTTGACAAACTTTGAAGAATATGGGAGGGAAAATTTTGTGGTACAACAATGATCACAGTCGATTTACTTGGATCATACTACTTAAAAACAAATCTGAAGTTTCTACACATGTCCAACAATTTGTTGCTCTCATAGAAAATCAGTTCCATACATGTCCTAAGTTCATTAGGTCTGACAATGGACCTGAATTTCTCTTAGCTCAATTTTATGCCTCAAAGGGTATTATCCATCAAAGATCTTGTGTTGAGTCCCCTCAACAAAATGCAAGGGTTGAAAGGAAGCATCAACACTTGTTTAATGTAGGTAGAGCCTTACTATACCATTCAAATTTACCTAAATCCTACTGGTCCTATGCAATTAGTTATGGAGCCTTTATTATAAATAGAGTTAACACTCCTTTACTCAATAACCAATACCCTTATCACATACTGCATAATAAACCACCAGACATTAACCAACTTAAAGTTTTTGGATCTTTGTGCTATGCCTCTACCTTGTCCAATCAAAGAACTAAATTAGATACAAGAGCCAGAAAATCATTGTTTCTTGGATATGTTGTTGGATATAAAGGCTCTATTTTACTTGATCTAAATTCATTCAACATTTTCATTTCAAGAAATGTCACTTACCATGAACAAATTTTACCTTACCAAAATCAATCTTCATCTATCACACCTCCTTGGAAATATTATAGCACTTCAGTTCCCAATCCAAACCTCTGTCATGACATATCTAATTTTGCTCAATTTGACCTTTCCAATAGCCACCTCAATCTTACACCCACCACAACTGACTCAAATCCACCTTCCAGATCCCTGGCCAATTCTAATCCACCCACCTCTAATACACAACATCCCACTCGTGCCTCTACAAGAACCAAAACATTACAATCCTTTTTGAAAGATTATGTCTGTACAACCTTCACTGATCCACAATGCCAATCATCTTTAGGTAATCCTAACTCTCTTTCTAATTTCATTTCATATCATAATATGTCTCCTACTCATTATCGTTTCACTCTTTCCCTTACTACTAATCATGAACCTAAAACATATTCCGAGGCTAGCAAATTTGAATGTTGGAATCAAGCAATGAAAGTTGAACTTACTGCACTTGAGCAAACTAGAACTTGGAAAATTGTGGATCTTCCACCCCATGTTAAACCTATTGGTTGTCGTTGGGTTTACAAGATCAAGCATAAATCTGATGGAACCATAGAAAGATTTAAAGCTCGTCTTGTTGCTAAAGGATACAACCAGATTGAAGGACTGGATTACTCAGATACTTTTTCACCTGTTGCAAAACTCACCACAGTTCGATTGGTTCTAGCTTTAGCTTCAATCCATAACTGGCATCTTCACCAACTCGATGTGAATAATGCGTTTCTTCATGGTGATCTGAATGAAGAGGTTTACATGTTGATTCCACCAGGTGTCCAAACTTCCAAACCTAACCAGGTATGCAAACTCATTAAGTCACTTTATGGATTAAAGCAGGCAAGCAGACAATGGTTTGAAAAATTGACTTCAGTCTTCACTGCTCAAGGCTACTCTCAAGCACCTTCTGATCATTCACTGTTTGTTAAACAAACATCCTCCACTTTTACAATTTTACTTGTTTATGTTGATGATGTTATTTTAACAGGTAACTCTCTACAAGAGTTTCAAACTATGAAAAATATTCTTCATTAGCTCTTCAAGATCAAGGACTTGGGCATTCTCAAATATTTTTTGGGTTTAGAAGTAGCTCACTCAAAACGTGGTATCTCCATTTGCCAAAGAAAATATTGTCTTGATCTTCTCAAGGATTCAGGTTTCACTGGTTCCAAACCAGCAAACACACCATTCGATCCATCACTTAAGCTTTGTCAAGATGATAGTTCTGCTTATCACGATGTTCCGTCTTATAGACGACTCATTAGCAGACTAATCTACCTCAACACTACTCGCCCAGATATCACGTTTATCACACAACAACTCAGTCAATATCTTTCCAAACCTTCTACTCAACATTATAACGCTGCTTGCAGAGTTTTACAATACCTCAAACAATGTACAGGCCAAGGCTTATTTTTTCCACGAAGTTCATCACTACAAATAATAGGTTTTTCAGATGCTGACTGGGCTGGTTGTATAGACACACGTAAATCCGTTTCCAGATCATGTTTTTATTTGGGCATCTCCCTTATATCATGGAGAACAAAGAAACAAACCACTGTTTCTCATTCCTCTTCAGAGGCAGAGTATCGTGCTTTAGCTGCAGCCACGTGTGAACTCCAATGGCTTTTGTACTTACTTTGTGACATGAAAATTGCATGCTCTCAAGTCCCAGTTCTCTTTTGTGACAGTCAAAGCGCACTCCACATAGCTGCTAACCCTGTTTTCAATGAACGTACGAAACATCTTGACATTGATTGTCACATTGTACGCGAGAAATTTTCAGCAGGCATGATGAAACTCCTTCCGGTGTCCTCCAACAACCAACATGCTGATTTTTTCACTAAACCTCTCCTACCCAAACCATTTCACTTCCTCAAAGCCAAGTTGAACTTGATAAACATTTACCAAAGTTCAACTTGTGGGGGGATAATAGATGACACAAATAGAATATAGTTAGTTACACTTTCTGTTATATAGTTAGTTTCTCTTTCCTCCTACTATATAATTGGTGTAATATTCTTTCATTGTATAAGAGATTCTTACTCACTGCATTTTATCTTCTTGCTCTTTACTTTGAGCTCTCTTACCACTCTTCAATGGCTTCCATGTGTAAAGCATAATAGTTCTCCTTCATAAGACAAAAATGACGCCTCGTAGAGACTCAACATTCCTTTAATATATTTGACAAGACATGTCTTAAAATTTCCACTTTGGTCCTTAAACCTCTCAAATATATCTATATATTAAATGTACAAATTTCAAATGATAACTTAACGAAAATGGAATGACAGTTTTTTTTTCTTTTAGATTTCACTATTTTTAATTAAAAAAAAATTTAGAAAATATAAATATAATAAAAGTACTAAAAATGCATGTATATACACCTGGAGAAACATCATATCCATATTCTCTGAGGAGTTTGAATTTTAAAGCAGTTTCATGAAGATTAATTTGTTCTCCTTCCAAAGACAATAGAAATCTATCAAGTGCTTCTCTTATCTCCTTTTCAAAGTGGTAGCTGAGGCCTAAGTGTTTCACATTTTCTATTAACTCTAAGATTTCTTCATTTTCATCATTAATCATTCTTCTTACTTCCTCTTGCAACCTTCTGCTCCTATTCACGTAGTGCACATCCTAAAAAAATATAAAGTATTTAATATTGTTTAGTCATTAAAAAATAAAAAAAAATTTAGCAAGAAAAGTTTAGATTAAGAAAACTATATTATTACCACATAACCATTTTTTAAGGATAGTAAACTATCGTAATCCCAAATATTGGGTTGGTAATTGGCTGATTTTCTACGAGGAATATTTGAACTAGTAGCATAACATGGAAGGAGAGAACCATTTAAACTAAGAAATTTAGTTCTGGGTAGTTGTTGAGGTTTGAAGAAACTAGGAAGTGAAACAAAGGATGAATTTAACAACATTGTATGAACTATGGCGGCTAATAGTAAGTTGGAGTTGGGCTTTTGTATTATTTTATATTGGGGGAGTGCTTACATTTATATAGGAATACCTATGTGTGATAGGTTTTAACTTGCCACTCCAAATTGCACCATTGAACCTAACATTCTTATTTTTGTTTAATTTTCTAATTGTTCATAAATAAATTTCTGGATGGAAAGAAATTTCTAATAAATTATTTAAAATTTCTGAGAACATATTAAATTTATGGTATAAATTTTAAAAAATAAAATAATTTTTTTAATACTATCTGAAGTTTCGAAAAATATTCTAGTTTTGAAAAATGTTGTAATTTATCAAAAATTTAGAAATTTATGATATTCTAAAAAAACTAATTCTTTCGAATATAAACAATAGGATTTTTCGGAAAAAAATTTTGAAAATTTTAATTTTTTTTTTAAATTTCGGGTAAACACGAAAATAAATTTCAAACTTTTTTTGTAAAGACATAAAAGTAATAGTAGTTGATCTTTATTGTAACACTCGGGGGGGGTGAACGCTTGTTACTTTATTGTTGTTATTACTCCAGCTGTTGAATTTTAAATTGATTTCGTTAAGTACTTAGTTGTTTCTAAAGTTGTTTTCAGTTGGACAAAGATGTTATGTCCTTTCAAGTTGAATATTATGAATCCGCTGCATAGTTATGAATGTTATTGGTTTTTAAAAGATTAAATTATGTTTTTGTTGGTTTATTCCAGTTTAATGTGTTATGTATCTGTAATCAATGTCGTTGTGTTAATATGAATGTGTAGCATTCCTTGTTTGTTGGAAATTTTTTACCTCTGATTTTATATAATTTGTTGGTTAGAAATGGGATGTTACATCATTCATCCCCCCGGTGTTACGTATTAGAGCAATGACACTCACTCAATAAGAGAATGCAACCTCTCATAGACTCCGCGACTTTGCACTACTCCTAGATATCTAACGTTACCCACGTGGAGACAACATTCAAACAGTAAGGGTGAGATATCATGACAATATAATAAGTCATATAATCATGAGTAAACAACATGTATATCATTCAAGATTTCAAGTTCCACAATCATCAATTATAGTTCATAACGATTACATGAATACATACTTAATTATCATCACCCATCATACGATATAAATCAAACATACAACTTAACTTCATTATCATCATCCATCATACAATGTAAATCGAACATACAACTCAACTTCATTGAATATCAACAATTCAACAAATGCAATGCGACTGACACTGATGCAAGATGTATGTGATACCATCAGGGCATAATCCCTCAACGAATTGCCATATAGGCCAGGGCATAAGCCCTCAACATTTTCCATAAAGGTCAGGGCATAAGCCATCAACGATGTATGAAATTCTACATGCTACAACCATAAAAATGCAATTCCAAGCATACCATCAACATAAAGCAAATTTTAAGGCTAACATCACCTTCTTAGCACTACAACATCACCTGTAATTTCTTCGCACATCATGGATACGCCAAACACAACTTATTCACGACACTACTCATCCAATATACACATTTATCATAATTGTTTCGATAAATTATTAGACCACTATTATAAACGTTAATTTCATATTATAGAAAATATTTTTAGCTTCTATACGCTTCAAACGGTATGTTAAATGGACACCTGAGCCGAAAGTTATGATTTTTAAAAGTTTTCAAAAAATGTTGTTTGTAACAGTGGTAACTGGTTACCCAATTATGGTAACTGGTTACCGCAAGACAATAACCTTTTTTCCTTTCAAAATTCCTCACGGTAACTGGTCACCCACTTATGGTAACCGGTTACTGCAAGTTAGTAGCCAATTGTTTAAAAACACAAACAGCGGTAACCGGTTACCCATATATGGTAACCGATTATCCATAACGAACAGACCCAAAAACCTGAATTTTCTGCTACGAAATCCCATCCTCTTTATCCAAAAACCACTTTTTATGAAAGATTAAATACATCAATTATTTTAAATCATCAATACACATCATATACCACAATTCCAACACAATCAACACATTAATCTCATCATTTACAAGCAACTACAACAATCAATTTAATAACAATTTACCCCAAAACCTAACATTCAATATCATCATATACCCACAATTAAACCACCTATTAGAGAGTCAGAACTCCATCCTTACCTTAGATTGATGATGATTCTTGATTCCTACGGATGGATCTTCTTGCCTTAGCTTCCTATTGCTCTTCTCCTCTTCTCACTTCTACGTTTCTCTTCTGATTTTCACGTTCTTACTATATTCTCTCTATTCTCACCTCTTATAATTCAATAATAATATAATTATCCCAATTTAATTATTATTATAAAATAATAATAATAATCCTAATATTATAATAATAATAATAGTAATAATTCATATTACACTACACACCCCATGTCTCTACACATTTAACCATATACCCCTATAACATAAACTCTCATTATTCTAATGCATCTAGTCCTTAACAAATGCATCGTACCACATCATAAAATCCACCAATTCATGTAAATACACCACATCACCTTATTATTTAATTAAAAATAATTTTAATTAAATCGGAGTGTTACAACAGGCGCGTTAAATTCCTTCTCATCATTGAAATGTTTTACTACACTTCCCTATAATTTTTTTACATAAGGATTCATTATAAGGACTAAATGTTGTACATATGGTTTAAGTTTATGGACTTTTGTTCAGTATTATCCCTTTTGAGGAATATTTGCATATCTACGATGTTGGTAATCAATTTCCCACTTTTTTGGCTTGTTCCATACGAGGCTTATATTAGATAGGATCAGAGGTCGGTGATTCAATTCTCAAGAAGCTTTAAATAAGTTAAATTCACTCAAAAATTTGAAATGATTTTTTTTTTAATTTGGTAAATCTTGCTCAAAAGTTGATTTTAATTTGGTAACTGGGTATATAATCCTTTTTCCCATAAATTGTTTCTTATAATTGACTCATTACTTTATCTTATTGCCCTTAAATTGGGATGTCATATTTTCTAAGAAGCGAAAATCATTTTCCTTGTTTTAAGTTTTCTAACACTTTTTTTCAAATTCTGAAAACCATAACCAAGAGAAATTTTCAAAATTGTTATTCCATCAATCAAAACTAACATCATATAATGCTTAGAGACTGAATTGGTTTAGCGGGTAATGATCTTATATTATGATTCTGATTTAATGAATCAACACACATATCATTGACATTTTTCTTATACATCATAACAACATTATGCATGTCATTTTTTTAGTGGTGCATAAAAATCATGCTAAAAATCACAAATAATAATAAATTACATTTCATTAAAAATCAGATAGTATCATAAATTTTATAACAAATCAAAGATAAATTTACACCAAATCTCCTAGGAGAACACTAGTGTACAACATTATTTTTATTTACTTTTAAATTTTTTATAATGGTCTTCTCCTCACATTATTCATCATCATGCATGGTTTTCAATGAGGGAAATGGGTTCAATTATCAAAGAGCATACTCGATTCTTTGTTATGGCATCTGGAACTCCATACCCATCTCCATTTTGATAAACATAGTGAGCGGTTCTAGCAAGGTTTATTGTTGTTTTAGTAAAAGTTTTAGGGAAAGGTGAATCAACAACTCTATCTCTGTTCAATTTTTTGCAAGTTTCATTGAGCAAACCCTGAGTGTATTCATAAGCAACCTCCTCACTAATACCATTTTCATTCATGTAGCACATGATTGAATTCACTTTTTCACCTCTTTGCAATTCCGCCTACAAAATAGAAAAATAGTACCAAATACCATATTATAATATGATATTGTCTCAGTTTTATAAAGTTTCACCAATACCATTTTTATACTCGTCTAAGAACTCTAGAGAAATGAGATATTCTAAACTAAGGGGAAAAGGGAGGGAAACTAGTATGTAATTAAATAAATTTATCTACATTCTTTTCATACTCTTCAAAAATCCATATCCATCTACCTATCGTTCTTAGGATTCTAAGAAAATTCTTAAAAAATTAAAAATTTAAACTTACGACTAACATATCAAAAATAATAAACCTATCTTAATATATTTATTTAGATGATGATATCATCAACTAATATAGTTTTCGATGTCACCTCACCTTTACTACGGTCGTTCGATTCCCCGCGCCTTGCCTCTTTTGACATTGTTTATGAGTAATACTTATAAATAGCCCTTTAAAAATGTAGATATGTTGGTAATGAAGAAATCACCAAATTCCGTTGACGGAAGAAGGCCTTAGCGAGATATAAAGTTGCACTTGTGGTCGCATATAATCGTATTGTGCTGATGGTCTATTCATTTGCATCAATGCGCATTACATTTGTTGCAACGTGAATACTAAATGGGCATTTGAAGATGGATTGTTCAAACAGAAAGCATAATTCATCCAATTCTGCCATTTTGGTTCAAACATATGCTTATAGTATTAAAGCAAATATGTTGTTTCATTCAAAAAGTGTAAAATGCGTGGATTCTTGACTTTAGTCGTTCTTACCACTTAACACCGCACCGATATTGGTTTACTACATTCAAGTCAAATAATTTTGGATATGTTTATTTGGGTGATGATAAAGCATGCATTATCACTAGAATTGAACAAATTAAATTTATCTTGGACAATGGTGGCGTGCAAACATTGAACAATGTCAGATATATTCCAAAATAGAGAAAGAACTTGATTTTCTTAAATACTCTACATGAAAATGGTTTCTCCTACAGGTCTGATGGTGATAAAGACATTTTGACTATTAACAAGGATGACATGACTATGATGAGAGCAATGAGGACTGCATGTAACATCTATAAATTATTGGGGAATACTATTATAGGTGTTGTTGCAACAATTAAGTTTTATAATGATGAAACCAAACTTTGGCATGAGTCTGGGAGATCTCAGTTAGTATGGGGGTGATGGAACTTCATAAGATATATCTATTGAAGGGTGTTTGAAGTTTTAAGATGGGTTTGTGCGAGTATTGTGTACTTTGGAAATAGAATGAAATAGAGGGAAATTTAGAATATGTGTATTTTGATGTACCAGGGCCTACAAAAGAGGTTTTCATGGGTGGTTCTATGTATTTTCTAAATTTCATAGTTGATTTTTTTGCAAGGTTTGAGTGTTTTTCTTGAAGAAGAAATCAAATGTCTTTATCAAATTCAAGTTGTGAAAGACATATGTAGAGAATCAAACAGGCATAAAAATCAAGTACTTACAGTCTGATAATGGGACAAAGTATCAATTCAAATTTCACGAGGTTTTGTGAAGGACATGGTGTTCAAAAGAATTTTCAGTTTGTAAGACACCCAACAAAATGATGTTGTAAAGATAATGAATAGGTATCTAACTGAAAGGGAAATATGTGTCTTGTTAAATGTTGGACCATAAAAAGGTTTATAGGAAGAGGTAGTTATAATGGGATGATATCTTATCAAGTGGTTATCATGGGCTTCATTGGAGGAAAATATTGTAAAATAGGTATAGCCAAGTAATCCTATTAATCTTGACTATTTAAATATTTTTTAGTGTGTAATTTATATGTATATATCCAATGATGATAGATTCAAACTTGATTCCAAGTAAAAGAAGCGTGTCTTCATTAGTTACACAAAAAAAATGAAGGGGTTTAAGTTATGAGATTTGATTAAAAAATATGGTAATCAATATAGATGTTATTTTTTATGAACAATTAATGTTGAAGAAGTCAATGGCAAGAGATGTGTCAACATCTGAAGATGAGACTTCCAACAAATAGGTGATTCATGTAAATGTTGATTTGGCATATTGAATAATATAATGGAAGTGCCTGAACCACGAGAGAAACCAGACTCTAATATTGAAATTGACCATGGACCTGAAGTTTCAAGAAAATAATAAAAATATTTGTGTACATGATAGAGAGCATTGTTCAACCAAACTACTAAGAAGATAGGGTATACAGACATGTAGTTTATGCACTTCTTACTATTTCTAGAGACCTGTCCACCTTTCAAGAGGTTAAAGCGAATCATAAGAAAGATAAATAGATGGGTGAACAGTGGAGAATATGGAGTCTTTCAAGAAAAATCCAACATGGGAGCTTGCTCTCCTTCCTAAAGGGAAAAAGGCCATAGGTTGTAATATGATGTTCAAGATAAAGGGGCACTCATAATAGAAAGGATTGGCGATGATGCGACTTTATCTCCATTCGTCACACATACTTCTATAAGGAGTGGTGTTAGTCTTGATAGACATACAGGGCATGCATTTATAGCAGATTGATGTGAAGACAAAATTTCTTCATAATATTCTAGATGAGAAAATTTACATGGAGAGGATAGACGTATTCAGTACACTAGACATGGCAACATAGCTTGTAAATTGAATATGTATTTGTATAATTTAAATTAGTCTCCAAGGCAATGATACAAGCAATTTGATTCATACATTCTTCAGATTGACTATAGAAAGTGTGAGTACGGATGTTGTTTTTATGTTAGGAGCATTAACCAATGTTGTTTTATTTTATTGTTATTGTATATTGGTGATATGTTGATTGCTTCTAGTCATTTACATGACGTAAATGAACTAAAATTCATGTTGTAAAATAATTTGGACATGAAAGACTTAGGTGAAACTAACAAGATTCTGAGTATGGAAATTAACAGGGAAATGAATTCTAGAAAGTTAAAGTTCCCTGAGAAAAGTTGTTCCAAAAAAGTATTAGATAAGTTTGACAAAAGTAATTTGAGGGTTATGGGTACTTCACTAGCAAATCACTTTGAGCTCTCATGGAACCAGTATCCAAAGACAGAAGCATAAGTTAGGTATATGTCTAAGGTTCCTTATGTTAGTGTTATTGAGTGTTTTATTTATACTTTAATTTGCACTAGATAAAATTTGGAATAAGTTGTAAGTTAAGTTTGTAAGTTTATGTCTTAATTAAAGAAAGGGTCATTCGCAAGAATTTAAGTGATTTTTACATACTTGAAGGGTATAATGAGTCGTGCTATTATTTTTAGTAATGAACACGGCGGTACTTAGTTGCAGAATAATTTGATTTAGAGTATGCTGATAATATGGATAATAAAAGGTCTACGGCAGAGTATCATCACTTTATTTTAGGAGAATGACTTATTTGTTAAATTGTGGTAAAATAAAATGTCATAAAACTTAAGATGTATCTGAAGTTAAGCTTCCTATAATGTTGTTATTAAAATGATATAGTTCATTTTATAAAGTAGGACACATTACCTTATAAGTAACCATATCATTGCAAAGACGAAAAATAAGAGATGGATTCCGCAATAGGGCATGACAATTGTCCAAGGCGTCAAGTGATTGCTTTGTTATGTTGTAATTTAGCATGAAATATGTATGAACCAATAAAACTACACCAGAAGAGGACACCCATGCATTGTTGATGTAATCGTCAAATTTTGGCAGTTCTTCTTCCTTGCACCACTTTGCTTCTTGTAAGAATGATATTAGCAAATCTGACCACTATAATTGAATGACAAACTAAATTAAAAATGAATAGATAATTGATTTTTTGGGTTAAATTTGTTTCTGATTCTTACAAATATCTTAAGTTTCATTTTTATTCCTTATTAAAAAAATGATATATTTTAATTCTTATAAAAATTTTATGAATGTTTGTTATTTTTTAAAATTTTGAAAACTGTTTAATGATTCTTAAATTTTTAAATTTTTGGATAATTTTTTTTCTGTAAGTGTTTAGAATACTATAAAATATTTATTTATCAAATTTTAGAATTTTTTAAAATAAGAAGAATTAAATATAAATTTTTTAAATTTTAAAAAAATATTAATAAAAATAATGAAAATCTCGACTTAAAAATTAATTTTTGAATTTTTTTTTCCGAATAATTTTTATAATGTTCTAAACATATCTATAAAATAATCATTAAAAAATACATATTATTTTAACAGTAAGAACTAAAATTACGTACATAATAATTTTATAGAAATTAAAACATGTTATTTTTTTATAGAGATTAAAAACAAATTTAATTATTTATAAGAATCAAAAATATATTTGTCCCTTGATTTTATAACTACCTTTAAATGATTATTATTTTAATTTGCACTTACTGCTTTTGTGAGGTAGGGAAGAGCATCTAGTTCATGATCTCTAAGTACATGATAAGATAATTCATTGATAGTGTTGTAGAGAGCTAAGAAAACTATCTTCATGTACTCTGTCAGTACTTGAACTGCTTTGATATCCCAACTGAAAGAAAACAAGTTTTTATTTATTTGACAAATTCAAAATTTCACAAGTGCATACTTGTTATTTTTGTAAAAAATAAATTAAATAATATTTTATAATAAAAAATGGATAATATCTCGTTAATAGTAAAGATGTAAAACGGACCGTTCACCTTACTTTAAATCAGTCACAAAAAGAGTGAAACAAGCAAACTCATCAAATAAAAATAGATATAAAAATTTAATCCGTCTTATCAGATTGGTGAGTTGATGGGCGGTAGACTTGATCGCTTATTTTTTTTCTTCATTTTTTTAATTGATTAATATATTTTTTTATATTTTAATTAAAGTTTTCATTTATTTTTTAGAATAACTATTTATAAAGTATCTTCTTAATAAATTTTATTTAAAAAATTATTGTATATATATACAAATAAATAAATGAAATACAATCATCAACAATTGAAATTATTATAATTAATTAAAAATGACGGATTTAAGGTGAGACGAACTGAACGGATAGATGTAATGCATTTTAGTGAACAACGGACTTTAATAGAACGAATTTTAGCAGATAGAGCGATAGGTTAAAAAATCTCAATCTAATCTACTATATTTTGACATATTTTGACAGGTACGTATGTCAGGACTGAGTGTCACATCCTATTTTGTCACCCTAATTGATAGTATACGTGAATGTTAATAAATAAAATCTATAAATAAACTATGATTTGAGTTATTTTAATCAGGTGAAGATATTTTAATAAAGGAATTAAAGATGAAATTACCTTTCTACAACTGTTGTGAAAAGTTCCAATTCATCCAAGGTGCGATACACATCATAAAGGTCATCAAGTGTAGTTATTAAAGAAATGACTTTAGTTAAACTTTTGGAGAGATTACTCATCTCTGACTCAAAAGTCATCCCAACTTCCCAAAAGAAGGACTCGGTTAGTCTGTCCCTGCTGAAGCCCAACTTTGAGGCTAGTCCCATATTCTTCCACCACCTACATTTTACATTTATGAAACAATGAAATCGAACAAAAATTATTATAAAGTGGGTGTAGAATAATAAAAGATAAGTCAGAGATAAGTCACTTGACATTAGGTCTAACTTTAAATGTTTTACATTATTAAATCTCAATAATTAGTATGAATAAATTAAACAGTCATATTAAATAAATAAAAAATTCGGTCATTTCATTTTTTTTAAAATAAGCTATTTATATAACCGTTTGATATATTCCTATTAAAAATTAAAATTTTATATAAGACTTTTAAATTTAAAGTTGATATTATTAGAGGGTAATTTAGTATTTGTCATTTGTTGGATATTCTCATTAGGCCCTATGTGGCATTCTTATCTTTACTATTCTTGTGTATAAATAGGTGTACTTGGTTTACATTTAATACAATCAATTTCCTTCAATCATTATTGGCAGCTTTTAGCATGTATTCCTTTTCTCTCTTCTTCCTCAATTTCATCACCTTGCCCTAACAAATTGGTATCTAGAGCTCTTGGTTTGTTCTGAAATTCTGGGAAACACGAGTGATAGTGAGCTGTGTGTTTGATTTTTGAATCTTGAACAAAAATCTGAAACAGAATCACACTGATTTTGTGGGTTTGGGAAACACTGAGTGAGAATCTGAGATATGAGATTTTGTGCAAGGTTTAAGATGAATGGAGGCAGTAGTTTGAACACTAAACTTCCAATTTTTGATGGCAAAAACTGGAACAGATGGAAGATATAAATGTGTGTGCTGTTTGGTGCTCAGGATGTTCTGGACCTTGTTTCTGAAGGTTATGTTCCAGTTGCAGCAGATGCTACTGAAGAACAAAAATCAGAAGAAAGAGCTACGAGGAAGAGGGATCAAAAAGCCCTGTTCTTTATCCATCAGTGTGTGGATGAAAATGTGTTTGAGAAGATTGTTGATTCGACGACGTCGAAAGGGGCATAGGATATACTGACCAGATGTTACGGTGGTGACGTGTCAGTAAAGAAGGTAAAGCTTCAGTCCCTGCGAAAACAATATGAAAATCTCAGCATGAAGAACAGTGAGAAAGTTTGAGTACATCTCCAGAATGATTTTGATCACTAATGAGATGAAGGCTTGTGGAGAAAGACTTTCTGAACAGGTAATCATAGAAAAGATTCTGAGGTCACTTACTCCTCAGTTTGATTACATTGTTGTTTCTATTGAACATTCTAAAAATCTGGAAACCATGAGAATAGAAGAGTTGCAAAGCAGTCTAGAAGCGCAAGAGTTGCGTCTGACTGAAAGAACTTCTGAGAGGGAAGTGGAGCAAGCTCTGAAAGCTTCTTTTGTCAAGAAGGATCAGAAGCAGAATAGACATGGTGATAAATTCCAGAAGTCAGAAACCTCAACTTCTGATGAAAAGAAATATCAGAAGGGAAAGGAAAGGTATGACAAGAAGAAGGTTCAATGTTACTGCTGTAAACAGTTTGGCCATTTTGCCAGAGACTGTAGAAATAAAGGAAGGAAATCAGAAGAAGCAAATATAGCCAGAGAAGATTTTGATGATGAACCTGTGCTACTGATGGGTTTTGATTCTAATGGAAATTGTTCAGAAGAATGGTGGTATATGGACACTGGCTGTTCAAACCACTTGATTGGGAACAAACAATGGCTGATAGACTTTGACTCCAGAAGAAGAACAAAGATCAGATGTGCTGATGATAAGTACCTTAATACAGAAGGTATGGGAAATGTTAGAGTCAGAGTGAAGAATGGAAAAAACATTCTGATCAAAGATGTTTGGTATGTTCCTAGAATTAAAAGCAATCTGATGAGTGTGGGTCAGCTTATTGAGAAAGGTTTTTCAGTGGTTATGAAGGACAACCTCTTGACTTTGTATGATTCTAATCAGAAGTTGATTATGAAGTATGAGCAGGGAAGCAACAGAACATTCAAGGTGAATGTAGAAACTTCTGAAGCGGAGTGTCTTAGTGTAGAAGACGCTGAAGCTGATAGTAAGCTGTGGCACAAGAGGTTGGGGCACTTGAACTATAGAAGCTTAGGGCATCTAAGTTCTAAGAAGCTCGTACATGGCATTTCGAAGATTGTGAAGCCTCAAGAGTCATGTGAGATATGCATGAAAGGAAAGCAACCCAGATTTCCATTTGCATCAGAAGTAGCCCCTAGAGCAAAGCATGCTCTGGGAGTAGTACATTCTGATGTGTGTGGACCATTTCCAGTACCTTCACTTGGAGGAAACAAATATTTTGTGTCTTTTGTGGATGAGTTCACAAGAATGACATGGGTAACACTCATCAAGTTCAAGCATGAAGTGTTTACTAAGTTCCAGAAGTTCAAGGTGAAGGCTGAGAAGAAGAGTGGTCAGAAGCTGAAGATTCTAAGAACAAATGGTGGAGGTGAGTATAACTCTACAAAGTTCCAGAAGTTCTGTGAGGAGAATGGAATAGAACATGAGGTTACTGCTCCATATACTCCTCATCACAACGGTCTTGCTGAAAGAAGAAACATAACTTTGCTTGATATGACCAGAAGTATGCTGAAAGAGAAGAAGTTACCTCACATGTTATGGGGAGAAGTTGTTGCCACATCAGCATATGTTCTGAATAGGTGTCCAACAAAGAAGCTGAAGGAAATTGTTCCTTTAGAAAAATGGACTGGAGACAAGCAAAGTGTTAGCCATCTGAAGGTGTTTGGTTCTGTATGCTACAAACACGTTCTAGAGGCTAGAAGACGAAAACTGGATGATAGAAGCAAAACAATGTTACTGGTGGGGTACCACAGTACAGGTGCCTATAAGCTTTATTGTCCATAAACCAACAAAGTTGAAATCAACATAGACGTCATTGTGAAAGAGTCAGAAACATGGGATTGGAACAAGTTTCAATCAGATTCTAGTGTAGCGCCAACACCAGGGTTAATTTCTGAAGATCCTTCAGAAATTTCTGAAGACAAGTCAGAGTCAGAAGATGAAGACTCTGAAGATGAGTCAGAATCTCATGGAGATTTTGATAGTGGATCTGATTCTGATCCAGATTCTGATGATGATCCAGAATCTGGTAGTGATTATACTTCTGGAAGGGAAAACTCTGAAGACATGGGGTTTGGAGAACAAGTTTCCAGAAGTAACTCTGAAGGTGGTAATTCTGAAGGAAATAATTCTGGACAAAGTCCAGAAACTAGCATTATTCCGAGTTCTGGATAAGCTTCAGAACAAGATCAAAGGCCACAAAGAATCAGACGAATACCAAGTAGGTTTGCAGATTTCAATATGTTGCATGATACTGAAGTAGATTCTGAAGGAGAAATCGTTCAGTGTGCCATGCTAGTAGATTCTGAACCAGTGGGTATTGAAGAAGCTCTCAAGAAGAAAGTATGGCTGAACGCCATGAAAGAAGAACTTGAGGCTATTGAAAGAAACAAGACTTGGAAGCTGGCAGAACTTCCAAAAGGCAAGAAAGCCATCAACGTCAGATGGGTTTTCAAGAAGAAGCTAAAGCCAGATGGATCAATTGGCAAACACAAAGCGATACTAGTGGCCAGAGGTTTTCTTCAGAAACCTGGACTAGATTACTTTGAGGTGTTTGCGCCTGTAGCTAGACACGAAACAATCAGACTGGTGATCGCTTTAGCTGCAAACAGAAATTGGCCTTTGGTACATCTGGATGTGAAGTCTGCATTTCTGAATGGTCCATTACAGGAATAAGTTTATGTGTCATAACCTCTTGGATTTGTGAAAAAGAATCAGGAAGGGATGGTATACAGGTTAAATAAAGCTCTGTATGGACTGAAGCAAGCGCCCAGAGCTTGGAATTTGAAGATTGATTCGTTTTTCAAGGAACAAGGGTTTCAGAAGTGTGAGATGGAGTATGGTGTTTATGTTCAGCACACTTCAGAAGGTAATATGATTCTGGTCTGTTTGTATGTTGATGACATATTACTCACAGGAAGTTCTGAACAAGAAACAGTTGAGTTCAAGAAAGTTCTGATGAATGCGTTTAAGATGACAGATCTTGGAAAAATGAGTTTCTTTCTAGGGATGGAATTTATATACTCTGAGAAAGGAATCATCTTACATCAGAAGAAGTATTAACTAGAGCTTCTGAAGAGATTTGAGCTAGCAAATTGCAAGGTTGCTATCACACCTGCTGATACGAATCAGAAGTTGGACTCTGATTCTGATGGAGAGGATGTGGATGCTACAACCTTCAAACAGATGGTTGGTTCTCTGAGGTATTTGTGTAATACCAGACCTGATATTTGCTATGCAGTTGGAATGGTCAGCAGATACATGAGCAAACCAAAGTGGTCTCATTACCGAGCTGCTGTCAGGATTCTGAGGTATGTAAAAGGAACTCTGAAATATGGAGTGTTATTTCCTTCTGGAGGAAAGATCAAATCAGAACTTCTGGGTTATTCTGATTCTGATTGGTGTGGAGATAGAGTTGACAAAAGAAGTACTTCTGGGTACTTGTTCAAGTTTCTGGGAGGTCCAATTTCTTGGAGTTCCAAGAAACAGCCTGTTGTGGCTTTGTCAACATGTGAAGCTGAATACATTGTAGGTGCTGTAGCTGCTTGTCAAGCAGTTTGGCTTCTGAATCTGCTGCATGATTTGAAGGTTGAAGTTGAGGAACCTCTGAAGCTGATGATTCATAATAAGTCTGCAATTAATCTTTCAAAGAATCCAGTGCTACATGGAAGAAGCAAGCACATTGAGACGAAGTATCGCTTTCTCAGAAGTCAAGTGCAGAAAGGAGTGTTAGAAGTTCTGCACTGTAGCACTCAGAAGCAGCTGACAGATATTTTGACAAAGGCGATAAAAACAGACCAATTTCTTCGCTTGAGAGATGAAATTGGTGTTGTTAACTTCTGATAAGTTACTAAATTACGGGATGGTATTAGAGGGTTATTTAGTATTTGTCATTTGTTGGATATTCTCATTAGCCCATATGTGGCATTCTTATCTTTACTATTCTTGTGTATAAATAGGTGTACTAGGTTTACATTTAATACAATCAATTTCCTTCAATCATTATTGGCAGCTTTTAGCATTTATTCCTTTTCTCTCTTATTCCTCAATTTCATCACCTTGCACTAACAAATATAATCGTATCTTAAATCATATAAGATTATCTTGTAGATTTGATTGAACAATGTTGAAATTCAATTTAGCAGCTTCAAGCAATACCTTATTTGCATCCTTTCTTTTTTCATATAACTCAGCATACCATCTAGCTTCAAGTCTTTGAAATCTACGATGCAGTGGAAGCTCCAATGAATGATTCACTTGTTCAAAGAGAAAATTGCTTATATCATCGTAAAGTCCTTGTTTGAAGTGGAATTTCGTGAAGGAATTTGCTTCATCTAAAATTTGTTCTCCTTCATAAGACAAAAATGATGCCTCGTAGAGACTCAACATTTCTTTAATATCTTTGACAAGACATGTCTTAAAATTTCCACTTTGGTCCTTAAACCTCTCAAATATATCTATATATTAAATGTAGAAATTTCAAATGTTAACTTAACGAAAATGGAATGACAGTTTTTTTTTATAGATTTCACTATTTTTAATAAAATAAATAAATTAAATTTAGAAAATATAAATATGATAAAAATATTAATAATACATGTATATGCACCTGGAGAGATATCATATCCATATTCTCTAAGGAGTTTGAATTTTAAAGCAGTTTCATGAAGATTAATCTGTTCTCCTTCCAAAGACAATAGAAATCTATCAAGTGCTTCTCTTATCTCCTTTTCAAAGTGGTAGCTGAGGCCTAAGTGTTTCACATTTTCTATTAACTCTAAGATTTCTTCATTTTCTTCGTTAATCATTCTTCTTACTTCCTCTTGCAACCTTCTGCCCCTATTCACGTAGTGCACATCCTAAAAAAAAATACAAAGTATTTAATATTTTTTAGTCATTAAAAAATAAAAATAATTTAGCAAGAAAAGTTTAGATTAAGAAAACTATATTATTACCACATAATCATTTTTTAAGGATAGTAAACTATCGTAATCCCAAATATTGGGTTGGTAATTGGCTGATTTTCTATGAGGAATATTTGAACTAGTAACATAACATGGAAGGAGAGAACCATTTAAACTAGGAAATTTAGTTCTGGGTAGTTGTTGAGGTTTGAAGAAACTAGGAAGTGAATCAAAGGATGAATTTAGCAACATTGTATGAATTATGGCGGCCAATAGTAAGTTGGAGTTGGGATTTTGTATTATTTTATATTGGGGGAGTGCTTACATTTATATAGGAATACCTATGTGTGATAGGTTTTAACTTGTCACTCCAAATTGCACCATTGAACCTAACATTCTTATTTTTGTTTAATTTTCTAATTGTTCATAAATAAATTTCTGGATGGAACGAAATTTCTAATAAATTATTTAAAATTTCTGAGAACATATTAAATTTATGGTATAAATTTTAAAAAAAATAATAATTTTTTTAATACTATCAGAAGTTTCGAAAAATATTCTAGTTTTGAAAAATGTTGTAATTTATCAAAAATTTAAAAATTTATGATATTCTAAAAAAACTAATTCTTTCGAATATAAACAATAGGATTTTTCGAAATTTTTTTTTGAAAATTTGAATTTTTTTTTAAAATTTCGGGTAAACACGAAAATAAATTTCAAACTTTTTTTGTAAAGACATAAAAGTAATAGTAGTTGATCTTTATTGTAATACTCGGGGGGGTGAACGCTTGTTACTTTATTGTTGTTATTACTCCAGCTGTTGAATTTTAAATTGATTTCGTTAAGTACTTAGTTGTTTCTAAAGTTGTTTTCAGTTGGACAAAGATGTTATGTCCTTTCAAGTTGAATATTATGAATCCACTGCATAGTTATGAATGTTATTGGTTTTTAAAAGATTAAATTATGTTTTTGTTGGTTCATTCCAGTTTAATGTGTTATGTATCTGTAATCAATGTCGTTGTGTTAATATGAATGTGTAGCATTCCTTGTTTGTTGGAAATTTTTTACCTCTGATGTTATATAATTTGTTGGGTAAAAATGGGGTGTTACATCATTCATCCCCCCGGTGTTACGTATCAGAGCAATGACACTCACTCAATAAGAGAAAGCAACCTCTCATAGACTCTGCGACTTTGCACTACTCCTAGATATCTAACGTTACCCACGTGGAGACAACATTCAAACAGTAAGGGTGAGATATCATGACAATATAATAAGTCATATAATCATGAGTAAACAACATGTATATCATTCAAGATTTCAAGTTCCACAATCATCAATTATAGTTCATAACGATTACATGAATACATACTTAATTATCATCACCCATCATACGATATAAATCAAACATACAACTTAACTTCATTATCATCATCCATCATACAATGTAAATCGAACATACAACTCAACTTCATTGAATATCAACAATTCAACAAATGCAATGCGACCGACACTGATGCAAGATGTATGTGATACCATCAGGGCATAATCCCTCAACGAATTGCCATATAGGCCAGGGCATAAGCCCTCAACATTTTCCATAAAGGTCAGGGCATAAGCCATCAACGATGTATGAAATTCTACATGCTACAACCATAAATATGCAATTCCAAGCATACCATCAACATAAAGCAAATTTTAAGGCTAACATCACCTTCTTAGCACTACAACATCACCTGTAATTTCTTCGCACATCATGGATACGCCAAACACAACTTATTCACGACACTACTCATCCAATATACACATTTATCATAATTGTTTCGATAAATTATTAGACCACTATTATAAACGTTAATTTCATATTATAGAAAATATTTTTAGCTTCTATACGCTTCAAACGGTATGTTAAATGGACACCTGAGCCGAAAGTTATGATTTTTAAAAGTTTTCAAAAAATGCTGTCAGTAACAGTGGTAATTGGTTACCCAGTTATGGTAACGGGTTACCGCAAGACAGTAACCTTTTTTCCTTTCAAAATTCCTCGCGGTAACTGGTCACCCACTTATGGTAACCGGTTACTGCAAGTTAGTAGCCAATTGTTTAAAAACACAAACAGCGATAACCGGTTACCCATATATGGTAACCGATTATCCATCGCGAACAGACCCAAAAACCTGAATTTTCTGCTACGAAATCCCATCCTCTTCATCCAAAAACCACTTTTTATGAAAGATTAAATACATCAGTTATTTTAAATCATCAATACACATCATATACTACAATTCCAACACAAACAACACATCAATCTCATCATTTACAAGCAATTACAACAATCAATTTCATAACAATTTACCTCAAAACCTAACATTCAATATCATCATATACCCACAATTAAACCACCTATTAGAGAGTCAGAACCCAATCCTTACCTTAGATTGATGATGATTCTTGATTCCTACGGATGGATCTTCTTGCCTTAGCTTCCTATTGCTCTTCTCATCTTCTCACTTCTACGTTTCTCTTCTGATTTTCACGTTCTTACTATATTCTCTCTATTCTCACCTCTTATAATCCAATAATAATATAATTATCCCAATTTAATTATTATTATTTAATTATTATTATAAAATAATAATAATAATCCTAATATTATAATAATAATAATAGTAATGATTCATATTACACTATACACCCCATGTCTCTACACATTTAACCATACACCCCTATAACCTAAACTCTCATTATTTTAATGCATCTAGTCCTTAACAAATGCATCGTACCACATCATAAAATCCACCAATTCATGTAAATACACCACATCACCTTATTATTTAATTAAAAATAATTTTAATTAAATCGGAGTGTTACAACAGGCGCGTTAAATTCCTTCTCATCATTGAAATGTTTTACTACACTTCCCTATAAATTTTTTACATAAGGATTCATTATAAGGACTAAATGTTGTACATATGGTTTAAGTTTATGGACTTTTGTTCAGTATTATCCCTTTTGAGGAATATTTGCATCTCTACGATGTTGGTAATCAATTTCCCACTTTTTTGGCTTGTTCTATACGAGGCTTATATTAGATAGGATCAGAGGTCGGTGATTCAATTCTCAAGAAGCTTTAAATAAGTTAAATTCACTCAAAAATTTGAAATGGTTTTTTTTTTTAATTTGGTAAATCTTGCTCAAAAGTTGATTTTAATTTGGTAACTGGGTATATAATCCTTTTTCCCATAAATTGTTTCTTATAATTGACTCATTACTTTATCTTATTGCCCTTAAATTGGGATGTCATATTTTCTAAGAAGCGAAAATCATTTTCCTTGTTTTAAGTTTTCTAACACTTTTTTTCAAATTCTGAAAACCATAACCAAGAGAAATTTTCAAAATTGTTATTCCATCAATCAACACTAACATCATATAATGCTTAGAGACTGAATTGATTTAGCGGGTAATGATCTTATGTTATGATTCTGATTTAATGAATCAACACACATATCATTGACATTTTTCTTATACATCATAACAACATTATGCATGTCATTTTTTTTAGTGGTGCATAAAAATCATGCTAAAAATCAAAAATAATAATAAATTACATTTCATTAAAAATCAGATAGTATCATAAATTTCATAACAAATCAAAGATAAATTTACACCAAATCTCCTAGGAGAACACTAGTGTACAACATTATTTTTATTTACTTTTAAATTTTTTATAATGGTCTTCTCCTCACATTATTCATCATCATGCATGGTTTTCAATGAGGGAAATGGGTTCAATTATCAAAGAGCGTACTCGATTCTTTTCTATGGCATCTGGAACTCCATACCCATCTCCATTTTGATAAACATAGTGAGCGGTTCTAGCAAGGTTTATTGTTGTTTTAGTAAAAGTTTTAGGGAAAGGTGAATCAACAACTCTATCTCTGTTCAATTTCTTGCAAGTTTCATTGAGCAAACCCTGAGTGTATTCATAAGCAACCTCCTCACTAATACCATTTTCATTCATGTAGCACATGATTGAATTCACTTTTTCACCTCTTTGCAATTCCGCCTACAAAATAGAAAAATAGTACCAAATACCATATTATAATATGATATTGTCTCAGTTTTATAAAGTTTCACCAATACCATTTTTATACTCGTCTAAGAACTCTAGAGAAATGAGATATTCTAAACTAAGGGAAAAAGGTAGGGAAACTAGTATGTAATTAAATAAATTTATCTACATTCTTTTCATACTCTTCAAAAATCCATATCCATCTACCTATCGTTCTTAGGATTCTAAGAAAATTCTAAAAAAATTAAAAATTTAAACTTACGACTAACATATCAAAAATAATAAACCTATCTTAATATATTTATTTAGATGATGATATCATCAACTAATATTTTTTTCGATGTCACCTCACCTTTACTACGGTCATTCGATTCCCCGCGCCTTGCCTCTTTTGACATTGTTTATGAGTAATACATATAAATAGCCCTTTACAAATGTAGATATGTTGGTAATGAAGAAATCACCAAATTCCGTTGACGGAAGAAGGCCTTAGCGAGATATAAAGTTGCACTTGTGGTCGCATATAATCGTATTGTGCTGATGGTCTATTCATTTGCATCAATGCGCCTTACATTTGTTGCAGCGTGAATACTAAATGGGCATTTGAAGATGGATTGTTCAAACAGAAAGCATAATTCATCCAATTTTGCCATTTTGGTTCAAACATATGCTTATAGTAGTAAAGCAAATATGTTGTTTCATTCGAAAAGTGTAAAATGCGTGGATTCTTGACTTTAGTCGTTCTTACCACTTAACACCACGCCGATATTGGTTTACTACATTCAAGTCAAATAATTTTGGATATGTTTATTTGGGTGATGATAAAGCATGTATTATCACTAGAATTGAACAAATTAAATTTATCTTGGACAATGGTGGCGTGCGAAATTGAACAATCTCAGATATATTCCAAAATAGAGAAAGAACTTGATTTTCTTAAATACTCTACATGAAAATGGTTTCTCCTACAGGTCTGATGGTGATAAAGACATTTTGACTATTAACAAGGATGACATGACTATGATGAGAGCAATGAGGACTGCATGTAACATCTACAAATTATTGGGGAATACTATTATAGGTGTTGTTGCAACAATTAAGTTTTATAATGATGAAACCAAACTTTGGCATGAGTCTGGGAGATCTCAGTTAGTATGGGGGTGATGGAACTTCATAAGATATATCTATTGAAGGGTGTTTGAAGTTTCAAGATGGGTTTGTGCGAGTATTGTGTACTTTGGAAATAGAGGGAAATTTAGAATATGTGTATTTTGATGTACCAGGGCCTACAAAAGAGGTTTTCATGGGTGGTTCTATGTATTTTCTAAATTTCATAGTTGATTTTTTTGCAAGGTTTGGTTGTTTTTCTTGAAGAAGAAATCAGATGTCTTTATCAAATTCAAGTTGTGAAAGACATATGTAGAGAATCAAACAGGCATAAAAATCAAGTACTTACAGTCTGATAATGGTACAAAGTATCAATTCAAATTTCACGAGGTTTTGTGAAGGACGTGGTGTTCAAAAGAATTTTCAGTTTGTAAGACACCCAATAAAATGGTGTTGTAAAGATAACGAATAGGTATCTAACTGAAAGGGAAATATGTGTCGTGTTAAATGTTGGACCATAAAAAGGTTTATAGGAAGAGGTAGTTATAATAGGGTGATATCTTATCAAGTGGTTATCATGGGCTTCATTGGAGGAAAATATTGTAAAATAGGTATAGCCAAGTAATCCTATTAATCTTGACTATTTAAATATTTTTTAGTGTGTAATTTATATGCATATATCCAATGATGATAGATTCAAACTTGATTCCAAGTAAAAGAAGCGTGTCTTCATTAGTTACACAAAAAGTGAAGGGGTTTAAGTTATGAGATTTGATTAAAAAATATGGTAATCAGTATAGATGTTATTTTTTATGAACAATTAATGTTGAAGAAGTCAATGGCAAGAGATGTGTCAACATCTGAAGATGAGACTTCCAACAAATAGGTGATTCATGTAAATGTTGATTTGGCATATTGAATAATATAATGGTAGTGCCTGAACCACAAGAGAAACCAGACTCTAATATTGAAATTGACCATGGACCTGAAGTTTCAAGAAAATAATAAAAATATTTGTGTACATGATAGAGAGCATTGTTCAACCAAACTACTAAGAAGATAGGGTATACAGACATGTAGTTTATGCACTTCTTACTTTTTCTAGAGACCCGTCCACCTTTCAAGAGGTTAAAGCGAATCATAAGAAAGATAAATAGATGGGTGAACAGTGGAGAATATGGAGTCTTTCAAGAAAAATCCAACATGGGAGCTTGCTCGCCTTCCTAAAGGGAAAAGGGCCATAGGTTGTAATATGATGTTCAAGATAAAGGGGCACTCACACTACTAAAAAAAAAGACATTTGAGAAAAGGTTTTTACATCAGGTATCAAAATATATGATGTAAAAAATACCATTAAAAACATTTTACATCAGGTATTTATTTGCAATGATATAAAAAATAAGAAAAAAAATATTTTTCGCTACCTATTACATCGGGCAATCTCATCCACCGATGTAAAAGGTTTTCAAAAAAAAAACGGTGGCATTTTTGTAAATATGAAACAAGGTGGCAGAAATGTAAATAAAAAACAAGCAAGATATTACATCGGGTTAACTAAAAACCGATGTAAAAGGTTCACAGACAGATTGTTAATATATAAAATATATTAAAAAATTTACATCGGGGCATATTTTAAACCGATGTAAAAAACCCATAAAAACACGCTTGCATCAGGCCACCTACCAACCGATGTAAAAAACATCATAAAAACACGCTTGCATCGGTCATGTGTTTCCACCGATGTAAAAACTGCAACGTACCAAACCATTACATCGGTCCTTTGTTTCCACCGATGTAAAAAGGTGTAACACGCTTGCATCGGGCCTTTTTCCACCGATGTAAAAACTGCAAAGGCCCAAACCCTTACATCGGTCCTTTATTTCCACTGATGTAAAAGGTTATATATATTATTCAGTTTATTTCCTAAATGTACATTATTTCCACTGTACAATTTCCTCTCACGCATACGTCGCCCCTGTTCACACATACGCCTCACTGTATAACTTCCTCCTCGCCGCCGTTTCATGCCGTTTCACGTCTCCTCGCCGCTATTCACGACTCCTCTCGGCCGATTCACGCCCTTCACGACTCCTCGCTCGCCATTTCAACTGTAAGTCACATTCTTCACTTATTTGATCCGTAATGTGACTTATTCAAAATTAGATAGGTTAGGTTTGCTATTGCTGGTTTGCATCCGCTTCATTTGATTCATAGAAAATATGCATGCTGTGGTATGGAAGGGAAAAAAGTGGTAGATTTTGGACTTAGTGGTTGTGTGGGATCATTGAATTCATAGAAGAAAACGTGATGAAGAGGCAGTGATTTTTGTGATTAGGAATTAGTTTGCTCTTTAAGTAACTCTGATTTTGATGCTTCAAGAAATACATTCCTTGCAAGTTTGAATCAATGCAATTTAGAGAGATTCCTACCTCATTATAAAACTAACACCATGCAACTTGTTTTCATCCTTTCAACCTCATTTTTTCTTTCTTTTAATTCATAAAATTGATGAAATAATTTGACTACATATTCTATAAAAATTTGACTTTGAAAAATTGAACCAAAATATGTTAATTGACTGACTTAGCCTTTGGCCAGCATACAAAAAAATTATCATTGAAAATTTTAACTTTTTCTCTCTTATAATATCATTAATTATAAAAATAAATTTGTTGAAGTAGTATACATTTTTGACAAACCTAGTACTATAACTATTTTCTTTAATATTATAAATAATTAATATTCTAATTATGTTACCAAATAGTTGTTCAACGATATTTGGTTTAAAACCAATGTTTTGCCAAATTTTGCTTATTAATTCGTTGTTACAGTCTCATTACTATTACTATACTATTATATATTACACTTTGTTACTCGTGTGTTTTATACTTTGTTCCATTCTTGTTACTATTATTATACTATTATATTTGAATCCCTTCCTCCTATTTTTATGCTCACCAAATAAAAGAAGTGGAAAATTTAGAAACCTCTGAAAAAAGCGTTAATGGTCCTCTCAGAAACACACTGTTTATCTTTAACCTATCAAACTTAATAGAGTTATCACCTTGCCATTGAAATTTGATTCTATTTTTCTTTCTCCGCGAAGCAGCGCAACTTGCAATCTCGGAATCTCCGTGAAGTAGCGCAGTCGCGGGCACACCGTTCGTCAGACCTTCCTCCGTGTGAACATAGTTATGGATCTTAGTTGGATGAGAGTTAATCGATTAAGTGACGAGTACGAACATGGAGTGATGGAATTTCTACAGTTTGCTGAAATTAATGCTGAAAAAAGTCTTCCTACGCTTTTTCTCTGTCCATGTGTTCGTTGTACAAATAAAGAACCAAAATATAGTAAGAAAGAAATCATGGATCATCTAATTTGTGTAGGGATTTGTCAAAGTTATACAAAATGGATATGGCACGGTGAAGTAGTAGCAAAGTCAAACGTGTCTCAAAGAGATGATGTTAGTGTAGAAATGGATGATCATCTAGAAGACATGATGGGTGATATTGGACAAGATTCGTTTAAGAGGGCACATACGTATGATATTATATGCAGTGACAAGGATAAACCATTGTACCCAGGATGCAAAAAATTTACACGTCTGTCAGCCGTGTTAAAATTATTTAATATGAAGGCAAAGAATGGGTGGACTGACAAAAGTTTTACCGAGTTGCTTGAATTGTTGACCGAAATGCTTCCAGAAGGTAATGTAATGCCAAGTCATTATTACGAGGCAAAGAAAATATTGTGTCCGATGGGTTTGGAGTATGAAAAGATACATGCATGCCCTAATGATTGCATATTATACAAAAAAGAGTATGTAAACTATAATCATTGTCCGAAATGCAAGGCTTCACGCTACAAAAAGAAAGATGGTGAATCAATTGATGATGAGGTGGTCAAAAGGGTCCTCCTGCGAAAGTGGTATGGTACCTACCAATAATTTCAAGGTTCAAGAGATTATTCGCCAGTGCAGATGACGCAAAGAATCTTAGATGGCATGCAGAAGAAAGAAAATATGATGGACAAATTCGTCATGTAGCTGATTATTTGCAATGGAAGAAAATAGATTCTTTGTTTCCAAATTTTGGCAAAGAGTCGAGAAACCTTAGACTTGGACTTGCTACGGATGGAATGAATCTGTTTTGTAATCTGAGTAATAACCATAGTTCTTGGCATGTTCTCCTGATGATTTACAACCTATCTCCTAGGTTGTGCATGAAGCGTAAATATATTATGTTATTGATGATGATATCGGGCCCAAAACAACCAGGAAATGACATAGACGTTTATCTATGTCCACTGATTGATGATTTAAGAGTGTTGTGGGAGGAAGGGGTGGATGTTTTTTATGCGTATTCTGGAGAACAGTTCAATATGCGTGCCATGTTGTTTTGCACCATCAACGATTTTCTGGCATATGGTAATTTGTCTGGGTATAAAGTTAAAGGGCATAATGCGTGTCCTATATGTGAAAAAGACACTTGTTACCATCAGCTTGAAAAAGGAAAGAAGACCGTTTATCTCGGGCATCGAAAATTTCTAAAACATTATCATCCATATCGTAGATTGCGGAAAGCTTTCAATGGGGAACAAGAGCATGGTGTTTCTCCAAAGCCCTTGTTTGGAGAGAAAGTTTATCAGCGACAACAGGGACTTGATGTTGTCTTTGGAAAGTACAAAAATGATCTATTGTGAAAAATGTATGGAAAAATAGATCGATTTTCTTCGATCTTCCATATTGGTCTAGTCTTGATGTAAGACATTGTATTGATGTGATGCACGTGGAGAAAAATGTATGCGATAGTGTAATCAGAACACTTCTCAACATTCAAGGCAAGACAAAAGATGGTATTAATGCTCGTCTGGATTTGGGTTTGATGGGTATACGAGAAGAGTTAACTCCACAATATATAGGTAACAAGACATATTTGCCTCCTGCCTGCTACACTTTGTCTAAAAAAGAGAAAACAAGTTTTTGTGAGTGTTTACAAAGTATCAAAGTGCCGCATGGTTACTCATCAAATGTCAAGAGGCTTGTATCAGTTAAAGATTTTAAATTAGTTGGCTTAAAATCTCACGACTGTCATGTCTTAATGCAACAACTACTACCATTGGCTATTCGTGGGATATTGCCTAACAACGTAAGGAAGACTATAACTAGGTTGTGCTTATTTTTCAATGCAATTTGTTGTAAAGCCATTGATCCACTAAAGTTAGACGATTTGGAAAATGAGGCTGCAGTTATCTTATGCCAATTAGAGATGTATTTTCCTCCTTCATTTTTTGACATTATGGTTCACTTGATTGTTCATCTAGTAAGGGAGATTAGATTATGTGGTCCCGTTTTTTTCCGGTGGATGTATCCAATAGAGCGATACATGAAGATTCTAAAAGAGTATACAAAAAACCCACACCGTCCGGAAGCATCGATTATTGAGAGGTGCATTGCAGAAGAAGCAATTGAGTTTTGTTCTAACTATTTGTCAGGAGTGGATGTTGTAGGGGTTCCCAAGTCTCGTCATGATGGAAGATATGAGGGTGTGGGTACACAAGGTTTAAAAGTCAAGAGATTAAGTATTGATGTGGTTGTTCAAGCGCATTTGTATATATTGAATAACATAGATGAAGTTCAACCTTACTTATCTGCTCACAAAAGCATCATAAAGAAAAAGTACCCCAAGATGAATGAAAGAGGGTTGTTAAAAGAGCATAATAAGAGTTTCTCTGAGTGGTTTAAAGAAAGAATTGCTAATGAAGATAGTGTTTCTAATACAATTAAGTGGTTGTCTTACGGGCCTAAATGTAACATAATAACTTGGAGTGGATATGATATTAATAAAACCTCTTTTTATACAAAGTCAAAGGATGACCGTAGTACCACACAAAATAGTGAGGTAATGATTGTGGCCGAGTCCATGCACTTCTCTAGTGCTAAAGATAAAAACCTGGTTATAGCATTTACACCGTACTTTGGGGTGATTGAAGAGATTTGGGAAGTTAATTATGTTGTGTTTAAAGTTCCTGTATTTAAATGCAAATGGATTGATATAAACAGTGGTGTAAGAATCGATGAATTTGGAGTTACACTGGTTGATCTTAGCAAGTTAGCTTATGCGAACGAACCATTCATCATGGCATCTCAAGCAAAACAAGTGTTTTATGTCACATATCCTTCTAATAAAAAGTGGTCAGTAGTTTTACAAGGAAAGGTCCATGATAGTGATGAAAATCATGATGAGAATCTTGATATTTCTGAAACTCATCCTTTCTCAACAAATGTTACTACATTCATTGAAGAAAATGAAGGGGATGATGTGCATGCTATTCGCATAGACCATGAAGAAGGAATATGGGAGGACTAGTAAGATTTTTTGTATAAGTTAATTCCACGTTACTTTATTTTCTAATTGTTTTTATTTTGTGCTTAATTTTATTTCTAATTGTTTTTATTTTGTGCTTAATTTTATTTCTAATTGTTTTTATTTTGTGCTTAATATTATTTCTAATTATTTTTGTTTTGTGTAAACAGATACATGGGTGATTCAAACCCCAATAAAAGAAGAGTTAGAGGTTCCACTTTAATGACACAAATTGACAAAGTTCATCAAACAGGTGAAAAGATAAAGGTCGAGTTTAATGCAAGAACCTATGAATGTATTGGTGTTGGTAAAAATGCTACACATTTCAAGAGTTATATAGCATCTCTTGCTCGGTAGTATTGTAGTATTGTGAAAAATGATTGGAAAGAAGTAGATGAAGGCGTAAAAGATGCTATTTGGACTGATATTCAGGTATTTTAAATACAATACTTTATTATATTTTATAATCATATACTAATTAACAACATATGACATATACTATATTTGTAGGCTCATTTTACTATTCCAGAATGTAAAGATCCAAAGAAGGATAGGTTGAAGAAAGAATGGATTAAATATGCGGGAGAGCGATGGAGAGGTTTTAAGACACAACTCACAGATAGATATATTCATCATCCCATAGAAAATGATCCTCCTCCATATGTCAAGTATAACTTTATTACGGAAGACGCATGGAAAGAGTTTCTCAAGATTCGAGATACCTCTGAATTTAAGGTTAGTAGGAGTTATATGTTTTTGTGTGCATAACATTTTTATTATATTTAATGATTAATTACTTGTTTGAGTTTATAATAGGAAAAAAGTCAGAAGGGTAAGGATAATATGGCCAAAAATCTATACCCACACGTATTGTCTCGTGGAGGGTATCGCTTGCTTGAGGAGAAAATTATGAAAGAAAAGTCATCATTGAGAGATAATTCCACATTAGATGATAATGATAGTCCATCTCCACCGTCACGCCATGAGTTATGGAAGAGAGCACGACAAAAGAAAGGAGGAGAATACACATCAAAATCTACACAAGAGGTTGCTGAAAAAATTGTAAGTAAACAACGAAAAATTATCCAAGTATCATTATATTTGTGATTGATTAATTGATGTTTTTGCATTTTGTAGGATTCTCTAGTTCAAGAAGCTGAAAAAGGTGCAATTTTTCCGGATGGACGTAACAATATCTTATCATTAGCCATTGGAACATCTGAGCATGGAGGTCGTGTTCGTGGTGTTGGAAAACACCATAAACAAAGCACTTACCTTGGAAGATCACGTCAACATATTGACGTAAATGAACAACTTGCAATATTGAAAACAAAACTTAGAGCTGAACTTGAAGAAAAGTTGGTTGAAGAGCGTAAGATGTTTCAACAATCATTAATGGAGATACTTAAGTCTATGGGTTTATCACAAAGCACAGGTGATAATAAATGCATTGAAAAATTGGAAATTATCGATGGAAGCGGAAAAGGAAGTTGTTTAGCTGCAAAAGGAAGCACAAAAGAGAGCACAAAAGACGTGGAAGTTGATGATGTTCAGAGATTGTTACTCATGGTTTTGAAAATGGATGATAACTATTTGGCAATACAATTAAGTCATTATGCGAGTGTCTCTAATTTTTATGTTTCAGCTAAATGTATCAGAGAGTTATTGGTGGGTTTAGGTCATTGGCTTGACGTGTCTATTCTGCAAATTTGATGCACGTAAGTACATTTTATTGTTTTATTAAAGTTAATCTCTATTAATATGTTATATCTCTCATCACTTTGATTCTAATGTTTATTTTAAAATTATTCAGGTATATTCATCGTGTATGTCTTGAGAATTCTATTTCAGAATTATATGGATTTATGGACCCTGCTAGGTGTATTTATAATGATAATGTAGCGAAATCTCAAGAAGATGTTAAAAATTACGTACTAGAAAAGTTACGTGATGAAAACAGAGTGTGCCACTTACTACCATTAATTCATGGGTAAGAATTTTTATGAAATTATGTTTTATATTATTTAATTTTGATAACATATATATTTTATGTGACTTTTCTGTTTCCACACACATGTACAGGAGACATTGGCAATTAATAGTCATGTGTCCAAGAGACAATTTAGTTGTCGTATTTTGTTCACTTCATCAGGAAATTGACCATCACACGAAGAAAATTATTACAAAGTAAGTTTATCTTTCATGTGACTTTCATTGATAACTAATAGTTATGTGATTTTTCATTGACGAGTAAATTTAGTTATGTGATGTTTATCTTTCTGTATTAGTTCTTTTGGGATTCATCAAATGGCAAATGGAAATAGAAAAAAGGCTACATGGCTTCATCCCAATGTAAGTGTGGTGTAAATTGTAATTTTATAGTTAAATTTATGATAAATATTCACTAATTATGTCATTCAATTGTAGACAAGGCAACAACATAACTCTAATGATTGTGGATACTATGTGATGAAAAATATGTTGGATATTGTCTCTGCTAATATAATCGAGAATTGGATGCAGGTACTAAAAATAACTTTACTTTATTATTTACTTTTTGTTTTTCGACTTAATATGAATTTTTTAAAAATAACTCTATATTGTTATATTTATGTATTATAGGTATTTGATGATCCAACAGAATTAACACCAGATGATTTGTATGATTTGCGACTTCATTGGGCAAAATGTTTCTTTGAGTTACATGAAAATTAAGTTTATCTTGATGAGTTTTATAGAATTGTCTAAGTTGTGGTTTTTGCACATAATTGTTATTATTGAGTTTTTGCACAATACATGTGATTTTTGCACATGTATTGAGTTTCTTGATTTTTTTTGCTGATGTTAATTGTTATTATTTATTGTCAGGCAATGTGATTTTGGTGTTATCTACCGAAGATTTTATATTGGTAATTCAAGTTTGGAAACTTAGAAATAGTTGAATATTTTTGTATATTTTGTGAATAATATGTAATTGTAAGTTTTGAAAAAGACTTATAAATAGTTGAATATTTTTGTATATTTTGTGAAGAATTTGTAATTGTAAGTTTGTTGTGAGTTTGTTTGTTGTAATACAATACAAGTTTGCAATACAATTGTTCAATTTGTAAGTTTGTTGTGAAAAATATGAAAACATCGACCTAGATGTGGTCTATGTGATGTTGGAAAGCTATGAAATCTATATAGCGACATAAATATAGTCTGTGTGATATTGGAAAAATATGAAAAAATGGATACAAATTATTTTTGTACAGGGAAACATCCAGAAAATAAATAATCTATTCTCAAAAAATTTCATACATTTTACATCGGTTATTACTCAAAACTGATGTAAAAACTTTCAAAAATGGACTTTTTACATCGGTTATTACTCCCAACCGATGTAAAAAGTTGCGTCACTAGGGAATTTTTACATCGGTTATTACTTCCAACCGATGTAAAAAATTGGATCAATTTTTTTAAAATATTGTCATAACTGTTTCTTACATCATTCTTATATTATAACCGATGTAAAAAAAGGACTTTTTACATCGGTTATTACTTCCAACCGATGTAAAAAATTGGATCAATTTTTTTAAAATATTGTCATAACTGTTTCTTACATCATTCTTATACTATAACCGATGTAAAAAATGGACTTTTTACATCGGTCCCAGAACCGATGTAAAAAGTACCTGATTTATTATATCGCCTAACTTTACATCGGACCCAGAATCGATGTAAAAAGTCTGTTTCACCTGATGTAAAAAGTCATTTCTGCACTAGTGTCGTAATAGAAAGGATTGACGATGATGCGACTTTATCTCCATTCGTCACACATACTTCTATAAGGAGTGGTGTTAGTCTTGGTAGACATACAGGGCATGCATTTATAGCAGATTGATGCGAAGATAAAATTTCTTCATAATATTCTAGATGAGAAAATTTACATGGAGAGGATAGACGTATTCAGTACACTAGACATGGCAACATAGCTTGTAAATCGAATAGGTATTTGTATAATTTAAATTAGTCTTCAAGGCAATGATACAAGCAATTTGGTCCACACATTCTTCAGATTGACTATAGAAGGTGTGAGTACGAATGTTGTTTTTATGTTAGGAGCATTAACCAATGTTGTTTTATTTTATTGTTATTGTATATTAGTGATATGTTGATTGCTTCTGGTCATTTACATGAAGTAAATGAACTAAAATTCATGTTGTAAAATAATTTTGACATGAAAGACTTAGGTGAAACTAACAAGATTCTGAGTATGGAAATTAACAGGGAAATGAATTCTAGAAAGTTAAAGTTCCCTGAGAAAAGTTGTTCCAAAAAAGTATTAGATAAGTTTGACAAGAGTAATTTGAGGGTTATGGGTACTTCACTAGCAAATCACTTTGAGCTCTCATGGAACCAATATCCAAAGACAGAAGAAGAAGTTAAGTATATGTCTAAGGTTTCTTATGTTAGTGTTATTGAGTGTTTAATTTATACTTTAATTTGCACTAGATAAAATTTAGAATAAATTGTAAGTTAAGTTTGTAAGTTTATGTCTTAATTAGAGAAAGGGTCATTCGCAAGGATTCAAGTGATTTTTACATACTTGAAGGGTATAATGAGTCGTGCTATTATTTTTAGTAATGAACACGGCGGTACTTAGTTGTAGAATAATTTGATTTAGACTATAGTGATGATATGGATAATAAAAGGTCTACGGCAGAGTATCATCACTTTATTTTAGGAGAATGACTTATTTGTTAAATTGTGGTAAAATAAAATGTCATAAAATTCAAGATGTCTCTGAAGTTAAAGCTTCCTATAATGTTGTTATTAAAATGATATAGTTCATTTTATAAAGTAGGACATGCACATTACCTTATAAGTAACCATATCATTGCAAAGACGAAAAATAAGAGATGGACTCCGCAATAGGGCATGACAATTGTCCAAGGCGTCAAGTGATTGCTTTGTTATGTTGTAATTTAGCATGAAATATGTATGAACCAATAAAACTACCCCAGAAGAGAACACCCATGCATTGTTGATGTAATCGTCAAATTTTGGCAGTTCTTCTTCCTTGCACCACTTTGCTTCGTGTAAGAATGATATTAACAAATCTGACCACTATAATTGAATGATAAACTAAATTACAAATGAATAGAAAATTGATTTTTGGGTTAAATTTGTTTCTGATTCTTACAAGTATCTTAAGTTTCATTTTTATTCCTTATTAAAAAAATGATATATTTTAATTCTTATAAAATTTTTATGAATGTTTGTTATTTTTTAAAATTTTAGAAACTGTTTAATGATTCTTAAATTTTTAAATTTTTAGATGATTTTTTTCTGTAAGTGTTTAGAATACTATAAAATATTTATTTATCAAATTTTAGAATTTTTTAAAATAAGAAGAATTAAATATGAATTTTTTAAATTTAAAAAAATATTAATAAAAATAATGAAAATCTCGACTTAAAAATTAATTTTTGAATTTTTTTTTCCGAATAATTTTTATAATGTTCTAAACATATCTATAAAATAATCATTAAAAAATACACATTATTTTAACAGCAAAAACTAAAATTACATACATAATAATTTTATAGAAATTAAAACATGTTATTTTTTTATAGAGATTAAAAACAAATTTAATTATTTATAAAAATAAAAAATATATTTGTCCCTTGATTTTATAACTACCTTTAAATGATTATTATTTTAATTTGCACTTACTGCTTTTGTGAGATAGGGAAGAGCATCTAGTTCATGATCTCTAAGTACATGATAAGATAATTCATTGATAGTGTTGTAGAGAGCTAAGAAAACTATCTTCATGTACTCTGGCAGTACTTGAACTGCTTTGATATTCCAACTGTAAGAAAACAAGTTTTTATTTATTTGACAAATTCAAAATTTCACAAGTGCATATTTAGAATTTTTTTTATTAATAACCATGTATTAAAATAATATTTCACAAATAATTGGGTTTCAGAAAAAATTACGCAAATAATCATGTTTCAGATGACTCCCCAAAGGAGGAGCCATCTGAAATGGCGCATGCACCTACAATTTTGCCCTAGGCGCCATCTCACTTGGCGCCTCCCTTGGCTTTTAGCCAAGGGAGATGGCGCATGCTCCTTAAAAGTGAGAGGAGGCGCCATCTCACTTGGATCCTAGGGCAAAACTAGGGCAAAATGCTGTTTTATAAATAATTCGTCCGTTTCTCTGAAATTTCTCACACTTTCTCACACTGTATTTTTATTTTGTACTCTGTTATTTGCGCCATGACGTCGCCTATGATTTTTAGCAGAGATGGTTACGTTATCTTCTCTGCCACGAAATCTGCGATGAAAATGAAATTCTGGCACATTCACTCCATGGAGCGTCTGAAGCGGGAGTTGATGCGATGGCTAGATGGAGACATTGCGGAGGGGGGGGGGGGGGGGGAATTTGAAGGATCCAACGAAAACGAACAACAACCTCACATGCGACAGGAAGACCTAATGTGTGGTTGGAGGAAGTCAAAACAGACAGCGATGTACTGTTGATGATGCATGGGTCAAATGAAATTGTGTTAACAATTGTAATTTCGTAGATGGAATATCGTTAATTATTCTTGTACGCGTTTTATTAATTATAGCAAAATCTGTTAACGGAAAACCCAAATGTTTACAACACAATTAAGAAAAGATTTTATTTATTACAATATTTATGTGGTCGAGCCAGACGCCCGGTTCGGACAGTTTTTGCGATTGTGTCCGACCTGACGGCATAAACCACACTTTCTTTCCAACCTGTCAAGATCGTCCATTTCTGTTGTGATGCGCTTACTTTTGGGACGAACCTTCTTGTTCCTTCGCATTTGGTCATTGTGCCACACTATTTCTCCGTCGTATGCAGGCCAATAATCTGGTTTTGCTACCAAAGGAAAGTTGTTGTTGTAAACGTTGAGCAACGTTTCAGATTTGTAAATGTTTGACAGAAGTTGCAGCGCGTCTTGATGGGTATGAGCACAAGCGGCAATGACATGAGAGCAAGGCATACAAAATGCTTGAAACCTTCCACAATCGCACCATTGAGAAGGTAGCATGACCCTATATTCTTGTCTTGGCAGGTGTTGTATCCCAAAATTTGCCCTCGTATTTTTCCACAAGAAATCACAGCTTCGGGTTTTTCCTGATTTTTTCAGACTGGCTCAAGAATCGGTCAAAAAGACTTTTCTCGTCAGTCAGACAAAATTAGGGTTTTCATTGATTTTAAAGCAGTTCAAGCAGATTGCTAAGGTTTGTTTGATTTTGGCTCAGGTTTTTATCAGACAGGCGCTTCTTTGACAATTAAAACAAAATTAGGGTTTTCATGGCTTTGGAACAGTTCAAGCAGATTGCTAGGGTTTTTGGTTGATTTTGGCTCAAGTTTTGATCAGGCAGACACTTCTTTGGCATTTAATCAAGAACTAGGGTTTGTGCGCATATTTCTCAAAAAAAAAGAATTAATTCTACAGTGCTTTTCAAGTTATTCTGAGATATGAGCTGAGGCAGTTGAATTAAGAACTTGCAGTGCTTGATTTAATCAGTAAAAGAAAAAGGACATGTGGACATTTGTTGTTTAGCTGTGCATTGCTTTGGATATTTGAAACGTCGGGTTTATTATTGATTGACCACAGTGTTTATTAATTGTTTATTTATTCTAAGTTAGGATAATTGGGATTTATTTCCATTTATTATAATTTAAGAATTTATAAGTAATTAAATAGACAGCTGGAAAAAGAATTAACTGATCAAAATTGGATTTCATTCATCTTTAATTATTTGTTACAATTGTTATTTAAATACAGTATTTATTTACAAAGTATTTATAATAATAATGGTTACAATGATTAAAATTGAAATAAAATTGAATCCTAAATTCCTAAGTCTTCATCTTCTATACTGCTACTCCTCTTTTGGCTCCATTGATTTTTATCTGCAAAACAAAGAAAAAGAAAAGGTCAAATGCAGATAAAAATTAAAGGCGGACAGTTAATTCAAAAATCATCATTAAAAGTAGCTGGCCGGAATCAGTTGTTCCCCTCTCTGCAAATCACAAGATTTCTCTTGGTTCACAAAGAGGGATAGAAAAAATGCTTGCAAAAAAGACATGAAATGCACAAAAGTTATAATTGCACAAGTTCAAAGTGGTCAAACAAACTGCATAGTTCATGATTCAAGTTTGTCAAACATACTGCATGGCCAACAAAGTCCAAACTGAACTACAAAGTCACAATGTCAAACTGAATGCCAAAGCAACTAAGCCAAAGATATCAAAAGACATCAAAACATCAACAGGTACAAGAGCTGTCAAAAGGCTGTCAAGAAGTACACAAGATAAGCAGAAAATCTGGAAAAAGAGGATAAGAGATATGCATAGCTAAGCAACTAATGCAAGCAACATCTAAATGTTCATCATTTTCCAGCAGCTACTTTTTCAGAAAAGTACATTTCTAAAGCAATAAAAATGCTTTTTTAAATGTAGAGAGAGAGAGAGAGAGAGAGAGAGAGAGAAAAGAAGAAAGAGGCTTACAGGCTTAGGCTGGACAAAATATATAAAAAAAACTGTCATCAACACAGTAAAAAAGGAGGCAGAAATATCACAAAAGAAAGACACCCCAAAACTGTATGAAAAGCTGCCTCCACCCTGCTTCATTCAAAACTGAAACCAAAACTCAGTTCACATTACAAACATACAAAACCTGTCAAGACCATAAGCCTTAAAACATTTTCTAACCCAACCTGTCAAAACAAGCTTAAACCTGCAAACAGGGGTTCAAAGCCAAGCCTTAACCATCAATAAACATCAAAACAAACCACAAGCTGGTAAACACATCAACCTTTCAATAACCATTCAAAGCTCTGAACCTGCCTGTAAACCTGTATCAAAGCCATCAATAAACCTTCTAGCCTAAAAGCCAAAAGCCATCAAACACAAACAAGCTTACAGCCTGCTGAAGCCACAAGCACATAGCCTAAAAGCCAAGAGGCCTCAAACTGATACAAACCTGAAGCAAACAGCATATCCAAGCCTATACTAGAATTTATCCAAACAAAACCCTCAGAAGAATTTCATCACAGGGTGATACATCAAACAACTCAAAACATCCAACCCAAACATATTAATCATTTCAAGACAACTCAGTATACCAAGCATATCAGATATCAGCACTTCATCAAGCAAGCCTATCAGATATCAGCATTTCATCAAGAGAGCATACAACAAAAGTGAGGCAAATAGAGAAGAAGAGAGGCAACTGTCTAGGCATTTTCAGATTTCCAGGCATCATCATCAAATCAACAACAAAAAGGTAAAAAAATAAAGATACCAGGAAGCTAGATCAAACGTCACGTGTTATCCCTCACCTCCGGCCGTCCCAGGGCGCCTCCGATCCATCCTCCTCCGTCTCCAATAAAGGTAGTATTTCTTCTCCCTCCTTTCAAAACCTCATGTGAACCACAATGCATAAGATACAGAATCAATAAACGAAAAGTAAAACATGCAAGACATAAAAGCTTGAGACCCTAACGCAATAGAGACAGAAATCAGACCTTGTACACATTGTCTGAGTGGTCCACGGAGGGAGAAGGACGGATGATGGCGCTGGTGGCTAGGCAAGGAAGAGTTTCGTTCAGGAATGCTTGGCTCAAAAGATGAAGAGGACGGAAGCAACGAAGAACGGCGCGCCTCTGTATTCAACGAACCCTACCCTTTTCCAAATGACACAAAACATTGCAACCCTAAAACATGTTGTGAGACAATGGGCCTTGCCCCATCCTAATCAGCCTTAAGCCCAATTAAAATCAGGCGCACCCCCCCCCCTGGAATGAGTACACTTCCAACTCTGCTTTGGGCCAAGAACATCTTCAGGCCCATTCATCTTTTTTCTTTTTCATTTTCTTTAACTAATTCCTTTTTTTTTTACATATCATATCTTATTTTTTGTTAAATAAACTAACACATTAATTTTTTTACACTAAATTTTATTAACTCTTTTATTTTCTTTTTATAACACAATTAAATTTTGTAAAATAAAATGATATACTAAACTCTTTTTATATTTAAACTTTTCTTAAATTACTCTTTTAGTTAGTATAATTATAAAATACATAAAAATATAGACTTTTTTTTAGGTTGAATATTCTAAAACATTTTATATACATTAAACATTAATACATGAAAAAATAGAATTTTTTAAAACCATTTTCTTTTCTTTTATTAAAACCTTTTGTTTTGTACATATTAAAATACAAAATGAACAAATGAATACTTAATAATACATTAAAATTCACATTTTTCACCTTGTAAATAAATCACATTTACATGCACTTACACAAATACGTTAATACATTTACATTGCTCTTATACGTTTGCTTATTCTTATACCTTGATACATATTATATTTGAGATCGCAATTCAATTTGGTTGTAAATTATTTGGACACTACTCTCCTATTTAAGTCTCATCCCCATTTGTAAATTTGTACCCCCACTCCCGGATACTTATTTGTAATAACGTAGACTTTAAATTCCCGCAATTTATCGCTTTCAAATATACCATGGTTAGACCTAGGGTTTGTATGTACATAAAATCAAACGCTAGATAACCTAATACAAAAACAAATGCATGAAATCAATACACAATCACACTTGCACCCCTAGGGTAATCCCGCTTGTTGCCTTCCAAAATGGGCCATGCTTGCACGTTGAGTATCTTTGGCAAAACATAACAAAACAAAATGATCATAGTCCCTCGATGACGCTTTCGAAAGTTTCCTATCAAAATGATCATAGTCCCTTCAAGCAAAATTGCCATAGAAACTTGGCACCATTGCATTCATGGTCCATACGATGACCCGCGCCCGTCCCGTTAAACATCCTAACACAAGATTGTCCACCAAATACAATGGTGGAACAAAATTGTTAAAAGGGTTAAAACATAGAGAAAACCTTTGAGTAAATTTAGGGTAGACAAACTCTTAGTTACTTGAATCAACTTGCAAAACACACTTGCCTACTTTTCAAAACCACATCACAACACTTTCAAAACAACTTTCAAAAACATTGAAAAATTTTCAAAAGATAAGTACACCTTTGTATACATCCAAACATGGGTCATTACAAAGGTTGCCACAACGAATGGCCTCTTTTTAAAACATTTTCAAACCCACACACAAAGCACCATTTCAAACAATTGAAAATCAAGGCAAGTTGATCTAAGCAAGTAACTAAGAGCCCATGGATAACCATGGATAGAAAGGTTGCTAATACCTTCCCTTTCTATAATCTACCCCCCGAACCCAAGAAAACATCTCAAAGGTTTTTGCTGTGCTTTTTAACCTTTCCTTAGGATAAAATAAAAAGTCGGTGGCGACTCTTGCTAAACCGAACAAGTGCGAATACAAACGCAAAACTCAAGTCAGTTCTCCCACTGTATCACAGAACTGGCGACTCTGTTGGGGAATAAACTTGTAAGTGGGGTTACCTTAGGGTTTAGATCACCTTTGTTTTCAATTGTTTGCTTTGTTTGCTTTTATATTTGTGGGCTTTGCATCGGAGTTTCATAGATCCTAACCCGGATCTGGGGAATACCCTTTTAGGTATCATAAGCTGTGAGGGACCTGTCCGCGGTATACCGACATGGGTGAAGCAGTGGCTACGTTGGTGTGACACCTTGGTCTATACTGATATCCCTTGTGTTGAAACAAGGAGAATATGGGTCTTCTAAGGAGTCATTAAGCACCAACCGACCTTAGAACCCTAAATTGACCCAACTTGGCCATAGAACAATAGCAGTATGCTACACTCATTGAGGCTAAACTCTCGCGATGGTTCGGGCCGCAAGAAAAGATTGCGATGCTGGAGTTATGACCGATTGAGGGTAGTCAGTGATATTGAGATCCTCTAGAACCCGGTTACTTTTTCTAGGACAGGATGAGCCAACTAACTTCAAGAGGGTACTTACCTACAAACCCCATGCAAGCCCAAACCTAAGGACTTGTTTTGCTTTGTGTGAATATGATTGTCTGTATATACACTCACTTGCTTTTGCATGCATGTACATAACATCATGACATCATACCATAGCATTTTTCACTAACCATTTCAAGGATCTCGAGGGTTCTTTTGATGCAGGGTTACGTTGAATCAGACGTCTACCAAAGGGCAAGAGGTTTCTCCTCTAAACAAATGCCATCAAAGATCAAGTGCAACAGCTTGAATCAGGGGCTATGACCCACTTGACATGGTGAGCTTGATTCTCGTGGAAAGACATCCACCGGTGCAAAGTTCTCCAATCAAAGTTCAACCTCTAACGTTCTCTTATATTTACCCCAAGAGATCCTTGAAAGCATGCATCCATATATCATGCATTGCATCATAACAGTTTTTCCTTTTTCAGGTTTCCTTACTCTCCTACTGTTTATTTCAGTAAGAAATGGCTCTAGAAAGGACTGTCAAGGATATCCAGGACCAGACTGCTCAGCTGCAGGAAATGTTCTTGAACCTGTCTCTGGGGCAAGAAGAAATGAAAGCTCTCCTCACAAAGGGCTTGGTCCAGGAGAATTCAAACAATGCCAAGAGTGATCAGCTGGGGGAACTGCAGTTTGATTTGGCAACATTGAGGATCCAAGTGATGGGACAGCTGGTAGGCCAGATGGCCCTCATCCAGGACTTGTCTCAAAGACAAGAGGAACTCAGAGTTCTCGTCAACCAACTGCTTCGGGTCAACCAACTGGGGCAGACATCTGAGGTTGAAGAGCAAGTCACCACTCAACCCCCCTCCAGACAAGAAGACAAGGGGAAGGCTCCTCTGCTTGCTTCAGGGTCACAAGCCCATCAACAACCTCGTCAGCATCAACGGGGTAATCGGCGTAAGCAAGATACGTCGGGAAGACAGTTCACGGAGACTGACATACCGTCATCTCTGATACTGGAACGTTTGTTGGAGGTCAAACTGACTGCTTTGAGGGATCCTATCCGGAATCCCAATACCTCCGCTCCTAACTATCATCTCGATGCATTTTGTGTGTACCACTCCTATAGCCCGGGACACGACACTGACGACTATTGGGCCTTGAAGAACAAAATTCAAGATCTGATTGACATTGGAGTACTGAGGTTCATGCCAGACGGCGAGATGAAAATGTTTCGTTAAGGGTTTCTCCACCTGATGTGACAAAGCTCAAGCTGAGAGACTTTTTCTTCATTTGAATTTTCAAAGTTGTAATTTCTTTTGTTATTTAAACAATTAACTGTTAATGTCAAACTCTGTTTCATTAATGCATTGCATATGTTTGTCTTGAATTCATCCATTCGTTTTCACTACTCTTATGCTTTCTTTATGATATTTGACTCTTGATAAAAAGCTGCAAGCCTTTAGAGGGAGGATGATGAAACAATACCATAATCTCATACAGTATGCTTTTGAATAGACCTTGCTGATGATGTACAGACATTTCTTTCAATTCCCAAACACTGGAGTTATAAGGAAGATAATCCCTAGTCAACCCGTTCGAGCCAAAGAAGTAGGAGTTTTCTGTTCTAAACAAATCGAAACCTTTGATATAAACCTGGGTCAGGGTAGTCTCTCAGTTAATTCAAAAAAGGTGCGCATTGAAGTCGCAAACTCTCAGTTCGTAATACAACGAATGACATCAAAAAAGAAAAGCATTCCCTTGGAATCAAAAGACAGTGATGGTCCCTATCACATAGGCAGTCAATCTCTCAAAAGAGAAAAAGCCCACTGAGCCAAAACCTGTAAAGGAGTCTTAAGAAAGCTGGGGCATCCTGCTGACTGTGACCTCGAAAAACAGAGACGGTCAGGCAAAAGTTAGGGATAACAAATCAAAATTAAAATAGAGAGGTCATTACAAATCCTCAACAACATGAAAAATGTTGCAAAAGAAAAAAGGAGATGATGACTGTCTCCCAAAATTCAACTGGTGAACCATCACCCAAAAGTCGTTCCAAACTCAAATAGAGTGCGACGCACAATTAACTGAGCTTAGGGTTGAAGAACATCACGAAGAGCGGGTGGGTACAAATATACTTTGAGCCTATATCCTTTGTTTCTTAAACCGTGAACCAAGCCACGTTACAACCCTTCAAAAGTCCTAATTGAAGCATGGGTTAGTTCGAAAGCATACTGTTACAAAAGGTATCCTGACTCCTGTAGGGCTTTGCTCTAAATCTTGTGTTGATTTGCCTTACAAAAAGTTTTCTGCTAAAAAACGCATTCTTCAAAACTTCGAGACAAACATAAACTTTGCATTGCTCGAATATCACTGTTTGCATTTGACTATTTGTTTAACAGCGAAGAAATTCATACAGCGAATGTTCGGAGAAACGAAAACTCTCTCAGTGAGTAAAATCACTTCAAAAGGATGACACTTCCATTAACGAGACTCCTATCAACAAGGGGCATCACATGTCACTATCCAGTTAACCTGGGGCAGTCCAGTCAAGGTTTCAACAGATCTTTCAAAGTTCAGTTAAACTGGGGCAGTCCAGTTAAGATTTCAAGAAATCTCTCAATTGCAGAGTAACCTGAAGAGACTCCTTCATCATCACTTGGGGCATTCGAATGTCAAAAGTGTTCAACAGTTCCTTCATCACCTACTGGAAATTATAACCACCAACAGAATAACGACCAATTCCAGATTCGATTCATGTATCTAGCCAGGGCATATCTGTGAGTGATTGATTATAGATTTGATACCTGTATCTAGCCAGGGCATATCTGCATGAAGAGTTTAGAGATTCGATACCTGTATCCAGCCAGGGCATATCTGTAGACGATAATTTCCAGATCCGATTCCTGTATCCAGCCAGGGCATATCTGTAGACGACAATTCCAGATTCGATACCTGTATCTAGCCAGGGCATATCTGAAGACGCCAAATTCCAGATTCGATTCCTGTATCTAGCCAGGGCATATCTGTAGACGACAATTCCAGATTCGATACCTGTATCTAGCCAGGGCATATCTGTAGACGACCAATTCCAGATTCGATACCTGTATCCAGCCAGGGCATATCTGAAGACGCCAAATTCCAGATTCGATTCCTGTATCCAGCCAGGGCATATCTGTAGACGACAAATTCAGGATTTGATACTTGTATCTAGCCAGGGCATATCTGTGAGTATTTGTTTGTGGATTCGACACCTGTATCTAACCAGGGCATATCTGCATGAGTAGTTTAGAGATTCGATACCTGTATCCAGCCAGGGCACGTCTGTAAGCAACCTTTTGAAGTTCCGGATTCGATTCCTGTATCTAGCCAGGGCATATCTGTGAGCGTTTGATTATGGATTAACACCTGTAACAAGCCAGGAAATTATCTACATGAAGAGATTGAAGATCAACACCTGTAACAAGCCAGGGAACCATCTTTCTTTCTCAGTTCAGAGATCAACACCTGAAACAAGCCAGGACAATATCTCCTAGACCAACATTTTTTAAGGGCATATCTGTGAACGACTGATTATGGATTAACACCTGTAACAAGCCAGGAAATTATCTACATAAAAAGTCTCCTTCATCACCACTTGGGGCATTCGAATGTCAAAAGTGTTCAACAATTCCTTCATCACCTGTTGGGAGATACAGTTTCAGATACGCTCCAAACACGTTCTACACAGACTCATCATCAGGAAACCCTACACCGGTTCCTTCTCAAACTCAAAAGATTCTTGTAATCCCCAGCCAGAGAACCTTCCAGAAGCTAACTCCCCTCAGAGTCAAGTTTCAAAATCCCCAGTGGAGCCAAAATTGTCAATCCCTAGTGAAGCTAAAACTTCCAACTATCAATCCCCAAGCAGAATGAAGACTCTCGTTCTCAGCACCTCACAGAATATTCGAATATTCTCCAGTGAAGATCCCCTCAAGACAAGAATCCCCAGTAGATTGGCATACAACCCAAGCTCCGGATTCCCCAACAGCGGTCCCAGGATTTCTCACTTTCAACAATCAAAAGATTCTTGCCTTCCCCTGCAGCAGTCAAGAATTCACTTTCCCCGTCAGCAATCAAGATCCTTTTATCCTCAGCGGAGTTCATCAAATTCCCCAACATAACTTATCAGTGGAATCCCCAGCGGAGCTCTCATTAAAACATCAGCGAAGTATCTCTTCCTACAGAGTAATTCCCCGCAGAGTAATCTCTCCAACAATTTTATTCCCCGGCGGAGTCATCTTATCCTACTGGTTTATTCTTGCAACCATCATCCCCAGCGGAAACGAAGAACTCCACTCTTCAACATCAGCCCAGAATTCCACAAACTCCCGGCAGTCGTCAAGGATTTATTTTCCTAGACAAAAATACATTCATCACATTATCATACACCATGACGCATGCATATACGCATGCATATCACACAATCTCATTTATTCTTGAAAACGTCACGACCTCATGCATCTCATGCATCATGACATTGCATACAACTAACGTCTTGCCTTTTCAGGAAAAAGGACAATCCAAAGATGATTACTATCAACTGTCACAATTCCAGATTCGATTCCTGTATCTAGCCAGGGCATATCTGTGAGTGATTGATTGTAGATTCGATACCTGTATCTAGCCAGGGCATATCTGCATGAAGAGTTTAGAGATTCGATACCTGTATCCAGCCAGGGCATATCTGTAGACAACAAATTCCAGATTCGATACCTGCATCTAGCCAGGGCATATCTGTAGACGACAAATTGAAGATTCGATTCCTGTATCCAGCCAGGGCATATCTGTATACGACCAATTCCAGATTCGATTCCTGTATCCATCTAGGGCACATCTGTGAGCAACTAATTGTAAATTCGATACCTGTATCTATCCAGGGAATATCTGCATGAAGAGTTTGAAGATCAACCCCTGTAATAGGTCATGAAATTATCGTTCTTTCTCAAATACGCAAGTTCTCGCTAAGGAATCTCTTACGCGATCGACACCTTCAGATGGCATCTATAAGCCCATCCTCCTACCAGCAACTTCCAAATGGCATCTTTAAGCCCATTTCCAGATGGCATCTCTAAAGCCCATCCCCCGACAAGATTCTGTCACATCCCTAGATGGCATCTTTAAGCCCATCACCAAATGGCATCTGTAAGCCCATTCCCTCTACCATCACGTCACTGAGTGCAAATTTTTGGGCACTCTAGTGTCCAATCTCCTTTTACCCTCGAGTCGCGAAAGGCAAACTTGCCAATCTAAATCTTCAGGTTCAAGAAGATTGAACAGGGGAAACTGTTGTACCCCAAAATTTGCCCTCGTATTTTTCCACAAGAAATCACAGCTTCGGGCTTTTCCTGATTTTTTCAGACTGGCTCAAGAATCGGTCAAACAGACTTTTCTCGTCAGTCAGACAAAATTAGGGTTTTCATTGATTTTAAAGCAGTTCAAGCAGATTGCTAAGGTTTGTTTGATTTTGGCTCAGGTTTTGATCAGACAGGCGCTTCTTTGACAATTAAAACAAAATTAGGGTTTTCATGGCTTTGGAACAGTTCAAGCAGATTGCTAGGGTTTTTGGTTGATTTTGGCTCAAGTTTTGATCAGGCGAACACTTCTTTGGCATTTAATCAAGAACTAGGGTTTGTGCGCATATTTCTCAAAAAAAAAAGAATTAATTCTACAGTGCTTTTCAAGTTATTCTGAGATATGAGCTGAGGCAGTTGAATTAAGAACTTGCAGTGCTTGATTTAATCAGTAAAAGAAAAAGGACATGTGGACATTTGTTGTTTAGCTGTGCATTGCTTTGGATATTTGAAACGCCGGGTTTATTATTGATTGACCACAATGTTTATTAATTGTTTATTTATTCTAAGTTAGGATAATTGGGATTTATTTCCATTTATTATAATTTAAGAATTTATAAGTAATTAAATAGACAGCTGGAAAAAGAATTAACTGATCAAAATTGGATTTCATTCATCTTTAATTATTTGTTACAATTGTTATTTAAATACAGTATTTATTTACAAAGTATTTATAATAATAATGGTTACAATGATTAAAATTGAAATAAAATTGAATCCTAAATTCCTAAGTCTTCATCTTCTATACTGCTACTCCTCTTTTGGCTCCATTGATTTTTATCTGCAAAACAAAGAAAAAGAAAAGGTCAAATGCAGATAAAAATTAAAGGCGGACAGTTAATTCAAAAATCATCATTAAAAGTAGCTGGCCGGAATCAGTTGTTCCCCTCTCTGCAAATCACAAGATTTCTCTTGGTTCACAAAGAGGGATAGAAAAAATGCTTGCAAAAAAGACATGAAATGCACAAAAGTTATAATTGCACAAGTTCAAAGTGGTCAAACAAACTGCATAGTTCATGATTCAAGTTTGTCAAACATACTGCATGGCCAACAAAGTCCAAACTGAACTACAAAGTCACAATGTCAAACTGAATGCCAAAGCAACTAAGCCAAAGATATCAAAAGACATCAAAACATCAACAGGTACAAGAGCTGTCAAAAGGCTGTCAAGAAGTACACAAGATAAGCAGAAAATCTGGAAAAAGAGGATAAGAGATATGCATAGCTAAGCAACTAATGCAAGCAACGTCTAAATGTTCATCATTTTCCAGCAGCTACTTTTTCAGAAAAGTACATTTCTAAAGCAATAAAAATGCTTTTTTAAATGTAGAGAGAGAGAGAGAGAGAAAAGAAGAAAGAGGCTTACAGGCTTAGGCTGGACAAAATATATAAAAAAAACTGTCATCAACACAGTAAGAAAGGAGGCAGAAATATCACAAAAGAAAGACACCCCAAAACTGTATGAAAAGCTGCCTCCACCCTGCTTCATTCAAAACTGAAACCAAAACTCAGTTCACATTACAAACATACAAAACCTGTCAAGACCATAAGCCTTAAAACATTTTCTAACCCAACCTGTCAAAACAAGCTTAAACCTGCAAACAGGGGTTCAAAGCCAAGCCTTAACCATCAATAAACATCAAAACAAACCACAAGCTGGTAAACACATCAACCTTTCAATAACCATTCAAAGCTCTGAACCTGCCTGTAAACCTGTATCAAAACCATCAATAAACCTGCTAGCCTAAAAGCCAAAAGCCATCAAACACAAACAAGCTTACAGCCTGCTGAAGCCACAAGCACATAGCCTAAAAGCCAAGAGGCCTCAAACTGATACAAACCTGAAGCAAACAGCATATCCAAGCCTATACTAGAATTTATCCAAACAAAACCCTCAGAAGAATTTCATCACAGGGTGATACATCAAACAACTCAAAACATCCAACCCAAACATATTAATCATTTCAAGACAACTCAGTATATCAAGCATATCAGATATCAGCACTTCATCAAGCAAGCCTATCAGATATCAGCATTTCATCAAGAGAGCATACAACAAAAGTGAGGCAAATAGAGAAGAAGAGAGGCAACTGTCTAGGCATTTTCAGATTTCCAGGCATCATCATCAAATCAACAACAAAAAGGTAAAAAAATAAAGATACCAGGAAGCTAGCTCAAACGTCACGTGTTATCCCTCGCCTCCAGCCGTCCCAGGGCGCCTCCGATCCATCCTCCTCCGTCTCCAATAAAGGTAGTATTTCTTCTCCCTCCTTTCAAAACCTCATGTGAACCACAATGCATAAGATACAGAATCAATAAACGAAAAGTAAAACATGCAAGACATAAAAGCTTGAGACCCTAACGCAATAGAGACAGAAATCAGACCTTGTACACATTGTCTGAGTGGTCCACGGAGGGAGAAGGACGGATGATGGCGCTGGTGGCTAGGCAAGGAAGAGTTTCGTTCAGGAATGCTTGGCTCAAAAGATGAAGAGGACGGAAGCAACGAAGAACGGCGCGCCTCTGTATTCAACGAACCCTACCCTTTTCCAAATGACACAAAACATTGCAACCCTAAAACATGTTGTGAGACAATGGGCCTTGCCCCATCCTAATCAGCCTTAAGCCCAATTAAAATCAGGCGCACCCCCCCCCCCCCCTGGAATGAGTACACTTCCAACTCTGCTTTGGGCCAAGAACATCTTCAGGCCCATTCATCTTTTTTCTTTTTCATTTTCTTTAACTAATTCCTTTTTTTTTACATATCATATCTTATTTTTTGTTAAATAAACTAACACATTAATTTTTTTACACTAAATTTTATTAACTCTTTTATTTTCTTTTTATAACACAATTAAATTTTGTAAAATAAAATGATATACTAAACTCTTTTTATATTTAAACTTTTCTTAAATTACTCTTTTAGTTAGTATAATTATAAAATACATAAAAATATAGACTTTTTTTTAGGTTGAATATTCTAAAACATTTTATATACATTAAACATTAATACATGAACAAATAGAATTTTTTAAAACCATTTTCTTTTCTTTTATTAAAACCTTTTGTTTTGTACATATTAAAATACAAAAAGAACAAATGAATACTTAATAATACATTAAAATTCACATTTTTCACCTTGTAAATAAATCACATTTACATGCACTTACACAAATACGTTAATACATTTACATTGCTCTTATACGTTTGCTTATTCTTATACCTTGATACATATTACATTTGAGATCGCAATTCAATTTGGTTGTAAATTATTTGGACACTACTCTCCTATTTAAGTCTCATCCCCATTTGTAAATTTGTACCCCCACTCCCGGATACTTATTTGTAATAACGTAGACTTTAAATTCCCGCAATTTATCGCTTTCAAATATACCATGGTTAGACCTAGGGTTTGTATGTACATAAAATCAAACGCTAGATAACCTAATACAAAAACAAATGCATGAAATCAATACACAATCACACTTGCACCCCTAGGGTAATCCCGCTTGTTGCCTTCCAAAATGGGCCATGCTTGCACGTTGAGTATCTTTGGCAAAACATAACAAAACAAAATGATCATAGTCCCTCGATGACGCTTTCGAAAGTTGCCTATCAAAATGATCATAGTCCCTTCAAGCAAAATTGCCATAGAAACTTGGCACCATTGCATTCATGGTCCATACGATGACCCGCGCCCGTCCCGTTAAACATCCTAACACAAGATTGTCCACCAAATACAATGGTGGAACAAAATTGTTAAAAGGGTTAAAACATAGAGAAAACCTTTGAGTAAATTTAGGGTAGACAAACTCTTAGTTACTTGAATCAACTTGCAAAACACACTTGCCTACTTTTCAAAACCACATCACAACACTTTCAAAACAACTTTCAAAAACATTGAAAAATTTTCAAAAGATAAGTACACCTTTGTATACATCCAAACATGGGTCATTACAAAGGTTGCCACAACGAATGGTCTCTTTTTAAAACATTTTCAAACCCACACACAAAGCACCATTTCAAACAATTGAAAATCAAGGCAAGTTGATCTAAGCAAGTAACTAAGAGCCCATGGATAACCATGGATAGAAAGGTTGCTAATACCTTCCCTTTCTATAATCTACCCCCCGAACCCAAGAAAACATCTCAAAGGTTTTTGCTGTGCTTTTTAACCTTTCCTTAGGATAAAATAAAAAGTCGGTGGCGACTCTTGCTAAACCGAACAAGTGCGAATACAAACGCAAAACTCAAGTCAGTTCTCCCACCGTATCACAGAACTGGCGACTCTGTTGGGGAATAAACTTGTAAGTGGGGTTACCTTAGGGTTTAGATCACCTTTGTTTTCAATTGTTTGCTTTGTTTGCTTTTATATTTGTGGGCTTTGCATCGGAGTTTCATAGATCCTAACCCGGATCTGGGGAATACCCTTTTAGGTATCATAAGCTGTGAGGGACCTGTCCGGGGTATACCGACATGGGTGAAGCAGTGGCTACGTTGGTGTGACACCTTGGTCTATACCGATATCCCTTGTGTTGAAACAAGGAGAATATGGGTCTTCTAAGGAGTCATTAAGCACCAACCGACCTTAGAACCCTAAATTGACCCAACTTGGCCATAGAACAATAGCATTATGCTACACTCATTGAGGCTAAACTCTCGCGATGGTTCGGGCCGCAAGAAAAGATTGCGATGCTGGAGTTATGACCGATTGAGGGTAGTCAGTGATATTGAGATCCTCTAGAACCCGGTTACTTTTTCTAGGACAGGATGAGCCAACTAACTTCAAGAGGGTACTTACCTACAAACCCCATGCAAGCCCAAACCTAAGGACTTGTTTTGCTTTGTGTGAATATGATTGTCTGTATATACACTCACTTGCTTTTGCATGCATGTACATAACATCATGACATTATATCATAGCATTTTTCACTAACCATTTCAAGGATCTCGAGGGTTCTTTTGATGCAGGGTTACGTTGAATCAGACGTCTACCAAAGGGCAAGAGGTTTCTCCTCTAAACAAATGCCATCAAAGATCAAGTGCAACAGCTTGAATCAGGGGCTATGACCCACTTGACATGGTGAGCTTGATTCTCGTGGAAAGACATCCACCGGTGCAAAGTTCTCCAATCAAAGTTCAACCTCTAACGTTCTCTTATGTTTACCCCAAGAGATCCTTGAAAGCATGCATCTATATATCATGCATTGCATCATAACAGTTTTTCCTTTTTCAGGTTTCCTTACTCTCCTACTGTTTATTTCAGTAAGAAATGGCTCTAGAAAGGACTGTCAAGGATATCCAGGACCAGACTGCTCAGCTGCAGGAAATGTTCTTGAACCTGTCTCTGGGGCAAGAAGAAATGAAAGCTCTCCTCACAAAGGGCTTGGTCCAGGAGAATTCAAACAATGCCAAGAGTGATCAGCTGGGGGAACTGCAGTTTGATTTAGCAACATTGAGGATCCAAGTGATGGGACAGCTGGTAGGCCAGATGGCCCTCATCCAGGACTTGTCTCAAAGACAAGAGGAACTCAGAGTTCTCGTCAACCAACTGCTTCGGGTCAACCAACTGGGGCAGACATCTGAGGTTGAAGAGCAAGTCACCACTCAACCCCCCTCCAGACAAGAAGACAAGGGGAAGGCTCCTCTGCTTGCTTCAGGGTCACAAGCCCATCAACAACCTCGTCAGCATCAACGGGGTAATCGGCGTAAGCAAGATACGTCGGGAAGACAGTTCACGGAGACTGACATACCGTCATCTCTGATACTGGAACGTTTGTTGGAGGTCAATCTGACTGCTTTGAGGGATCCTATCCGGAATCCCAATACCTCCGCTCCTAACTATCATCTCGATGCATTTTGTGTGTACCACTCCTATAGCCCGGGACACGACACTGACGACTATTGGGCCTTGAAGAACAAAATTCAAGATCTGATTGACATTGGAGTACTGAGGTTCATGCCAGACGGCGAGATGAAAATGTTTCGTTAAGGGTTTCTCCACCTGATGTGACAAAGCTCAAGCTGAGAGACTTTTTCTTCATTTGAATTTTCAAAGTTGTAATTTCTTTTGTTATTTAAACAATTAACTGTTAATGTCAAACTTTGTTTCATTAATGCATTGCATATGTTTGTCTTGAATTCATCCATTCGTTTTCACTACTCTTATGCTTTCTTTATGATATTTGACTCTTGATAAAAAGTTGCAAGCCTTTAGAGGGAGGATGATGAAACAATACCATAATCTCATACAGTATGCTTTTGAATAGACCTTGCTGATGATGTACAGGCATTTCTTTCAATTCCCAAACACTGGAGTTATAAGGAAGATAATCCCTAGTCAACCCCTTCGAGCCAAAGAAGTAGGAGTTTTCTGTTTTAAACAAATCGAAACCTTTGATATAAACCTGGGTCAGGGTAGTCTCTCAGTTAATTCAAAAAAGGTGCACATTGAAGTCGCAAACTCTCAGTTCGTAATACAACGAATGACATCAAAAAAGAAAAGCATTCCCTTGGAATCAAAAGACAGTGATGGTCCCTATCACATAGGCAGTCAATCTCTCAAAAGAGAAAAAGCCCACTGAGCCAAAACCTGTAAAGGAGTCTTAAGAAAGCTGGGGCATCCTGCTGACTGTGACCTCGAAAAACAGAGACGGTCAGGCAAAAGTTAGGGATAACAAATCAAAATCAAAATAGAGAGGTCATTACAAATCCTCAACAACATGAAAAATGTTGCAAAAGAAAAAAGGAGATGATGACTGTCTCCCAAAATTCAACTGGTGAACCATCACCCAAAAGTCGTTCCAAACTCAAATAGAGTGCGACGCACAATTAACTGAGCTTAGGGTTGAAGAACATCACGAAGAGCGGGTGGGTACAAATATATTTTGAGCCTATATCCTTTGTTTCTTAAACCGTGAACCAAGCCACGTTACAACCCTTCAAAAGTCCTAATTGAAGCATGGGTTAGTTCGAAAGCATACTGTTACAAAAGGTATCCTGACTCCTGTAGGGCTTTGCTCTAAATCTTGTGTTGATTTGCCTTACAAAAAGTTTTCTGCTAAAAAACGCATTCTTCAAAACTTCGAGACAAACATAAACTTTGCATTGCTCGAATATCACTGTTTGCATTTGACTATTTGTTTAACAGCGAAGAAATTCATACAGCGAATGTTCGGAGAAACGAAAACTCTCTCAGTGAGTAAAATCACTTCAAAAGGATGACACTTCCATTAACAAGACTCCTATCAACAAGGGGCATCACATGTCACTATCCAGTTAACCTGGGGCAGTCCAGTCAAGGTTTCAACAGATCTTTCAAAGTTCAGTTAAACTGGGGCAGTCCAGTTAAGATTTCAAGAAATCTCTCAATTGCAGAGTAACCTGAAGAGACTCCTTCATCATCACTTGGGGCATTCGAATGTCAAAAGTGTTCAACAGTTCCTTCATCACCTGCTGGAAATTATAACCACCAACAGAATAACGACCAATTCCAGATTCGATTCCTGTATCTAGCCAGGGCATATCTGTGAGTGATTGATTATAGATTTGATACCTGTATCTAGCCAGGGCATATCTGCATGAAGAGTTTATAGATTCGATACCTGTATCCAGCCAGGGCATATCTGTAGATGATAATTTCCAGATCCGATTCCTGTATCCAGCCAGGGCATATCTGTAGACGACAATTCCAGATTCGATACCTGTATCTAGCCAGGGCATATCTGAAGACGCCAAATTCCAGATTCGATTCCTGTATCTAGCCAGGGCATATCTGTAGACGACAATTCCAGATTCGATACCTGTATCTAGCCAGGGCATATCTGTAGACGACCAATTCCAGATTCGATACCTGTATCCAGCCAGGGCATATCTGAAGACGCCAAATTCTAGATTCGATTCCTGTATCCAGCCAGGGCATATCTGTAGACGACAAATTCCAGATTCGATACTTGTATCTAGCCAGGGCATATCTGTGAGTATTTGTTTGTGGATTCGACACCTGTATCTAACCAGGGCATATCTGCATGAGTAGTTTAGAGATTCGATACCTGTATCCAGCCAGGGCACGTCTGTAAGCAACCTTTTGAAGTTCCGGATTCGATTCCTGTATCTAGCCAGGGCATATCTGTGAGCGTTTGATTGTGGATTAACACCTGTAACAAGCCAGAAAATTATCTACATGAAGAGATTGAAGATCAACACCTGTAACAAGCCAGGACAATATCTCCTAGACCAACATTTTTTAAGGGCATATCTGTGAACGACTGATTGTGGATTAACACCTGTAACAAGCCAGGAAATTATCTACATAAAAAGTCTCCTTCATCACCACTTGGGGCATTCGAATGTCAAAAGTGTTCAACAATTCCTTCATCACCTGTTGGGAGATACAGTTTCAGATACGCTCCAAACACGTTCTACACGGACTCATCATCAGGAAACCCTACACCGGTTCCTTCTCAAACTCAAAAGATTCTTGTAATCCCCAGCCAGAGAACCTTCCAGAAGCTAACTCCCCTCAGAGTCAAGTTTCAAAATCCCCAGTGGAGCCAAAATTGTCAATCCCTAGTGAAGCTAAAACTTCCAACTATCAATCCCCAAGCAAAATGAAGACTCTCGTTCTCAGCACCTCACAGAATATTCGAATATTCTCCAGTGAAGATCCCCTCAAGACAAGAATCCCCAGTAGATTGGCATACAACCCAAGCTCCGGATTCCCCAACAGCGGTCCCAGGATTTCTCACTTTCAACAATCAAAAGATTCTTGCCTTCCCCTGCAGCAGTCAAGAATTCACTTTCCCCGTCAGCAGTCAAGATCCTTTTATCCTCAGCGGAGTTCATCAAATTCCCCAACATAACTTATCAGTGGAATCCCCAGCGGAGATCTCATCAAAACATCAGCGAAGTATCTCTTCCTACAGAGTAATTCCCCGCAGAGTAATCTCTCCAACAATTTTATTCCCCGGCGGAGTCATCTTATCCTACTGGTTTATTCTTGCAACCATCATCCCCAGCGGAAACGAAGAACTCCACTCTTCAACATCAGCCCAGAATTCCACAAACTCCCGGCAGTCGTCAAGGATTTATTTTCCTAGACAAAAATACATTCATCACATTATCATACACCATGACGCATGCATATACGCATGCATATCACACAATCTCATTTATTCTTGAAAACGTCACGACCTCATGCATCTCATACATCATGACATTGCATACAACTAACGTCTTGCCTTTTCAGGAAAAAGGACAATCCAAAGATGATTACTATCAACTGTCACAATTCCAGATTCGATTCCTGTATCTAGCCAGGGCATATCTGTGAGTGATTGATTATAGATTCGATACCTGTATCTAGCCAGGGCATATCTGCATGAAGAGTTTAGAGATTCGATACCTGTATCCAGCCAGGGCATATCTGTAGACAACAAATTCCAGATTCGATACCTGCATCTAGCCAGGGCATATCTGTAGACGACAAATTGAAGATTCGATTCCTGTATCCAGCCAGGGCATATCTGTATACGACCAATTCCAGATTCGATTCCTGTGTCCATCTAGGGCACATCTGTGAGCAACTAATTGTAAATTCGATACCTGTATCTATCCAGGGAATATCTGCATGAAGAGTTTGAAGATCAACTCCTGTAATAGGTCATGAAATTATCGTTCTTTCTCAAATACGCAAGTTCTCGCTAAGGAATCTCTTACGCGATCGACACCTTCAGATGGCATCTATAAGCCCATCCTCCTACCAGCAACTTCCAAATGGCATCTTTAAGCCCATTTCCAGATGGCATCTCTAAAGCCCATCCCCCGACAAGATTCTGTCACATCCCTAGATGGCATCTTTAAGCCCATCACCAAATGGCATCTGTAAGCCCATTCCCTCTACCATCACGTCACTGAGTGCAAATTTTTGGGCACTCTAGTGTCCAATCTCCTTTTACCCTCGAGTCGTGAAAGGCAAACTTGCCAATCTAACTCTTCAGGTTCAAGAAGATTGAACAGGGGAAACTGTTGTACCCCAAAATTTGCCCTCGTATTTTTCCACAAGAAATCACAGCTTCGGGCTTTTCCTGATTTTTTCAGACTGGCTCAAGAATCGGTCAAACAGACTTTTCTCGTCAGTCAGACAAAATTAGGGTTTTCATTGATTTTAAAGCAGTTCAAGCAGATTGCTAAGGTTTGTTTGATTTTGGCTCAGGTTTTGATCAGACAGGCGCTTCTTTGACAATTAAAACAAAATTAGGGTTTTCATGGCTTTGGAACAGTTCAAGCAGATTGCTAGGGTTTTTGGTTGATTTTGGCTCAAGTTTTGATCAGGCGAACACTTCTTTGGCATTTAATCAAGAACTAGGGTTTGTGCGCATATTTCTCAAAAAAAAAGAATTAATTCTACAGTGCTTTTCAAGTTATTCTGAGATATGAGCTGAGGCAGTTGAATTAAGAACTTGCAGTGCTTGATTTAATCAGTAAAAGAAAAAGGACATGTGGACATTTGTTGTTTAGCTGTGCATTGCTTTGGATATTTGAAACGCCGGGTTTATTATTGATTGACCATAGTGTTTATTAATTGTTTATTTATTCTAAGTTAGGATGATTGGGATTTATTTCCATTTATTATAATTTAAGAATTTATAAGTAATTAAATAGACAGCTGGAAAAAGAATTAACTGATCAAAATTGGATTTCATTCATCTTTAATTATTTGTACAATTGTTATTTAAATACAGTATTTATTTACAAAGTATTTATAATAATAATGGTTACAATGATTAAAATTGAAATAAAATTGAATCCTAAATTCCTAAGTCTTCATCTTCTATACTGCTACTCCTCTTTTGGCTCCATTGATTTTTATCTGCAAAACAAAGAAAAAGAAAAGGTCAAATGCAGATAAAAATTAAAGGCGGACAGTTAATTCAAAAATCATCATTAAAAGTAGCTGGCCGGAATCAGTTGTTCCCCTCTCTGCAAATCACAAGATTTCTCTTGGTTCACAAAGAGGGATAGAAAAAATGCTTGCAAAAAAGACATGAAATGCACAAAAGTTATAATTGCACAAATTCAAAGTGGTCAAATAAACTGCATAGTTCATGATTCAAGTTTGTCAAACATACTGCATTGCCAACAAAGTCCAAACTGAACTACAAAGTCACAATGTCAAACTGAATGTCAAAGCAACTAAGCCAAAGATATCAAAAGACATCAAAACATCAACAGGTACAAGAGTTGTCAAAAGGCTGTCAAGAAGTACACAAGATAAGCAGAAAATCTGGAAAAAGAGGATAAGAGATATGCAGAGCTAAGCAACTAATGCAAGCAACATCTAAATGTTCATCATTTTCCAGCAGCTACTTTTTCAGAAAAGTACATTTCTAAAGCAATAAAAATGCTTTTTTTAAATGTAGAGAGAGAGAAAAAAGAAGAAAGAGGCTTACAGGCTTAGGCTGGACAAAATATATAAAACAAACTGTCATCAACACAGTAAGAAAGGAGGCAGAAATATCACAAAAGAAAGACACCCCAAAATTGTATGAAAAGCTGCCTCCACCCTGCTTCATTCAAAACTGAAACCAAAACTCAGTTCACATTACAAACATACAAAACCTATCAAGACCATAAGCCTTAAACCATTTTCTAACCCAACCTGTCTAAACAAGCTTAAACCTGCAAACAGAGGTTCAAAGCCAAGCCTTAACCATCAATAAACATCAAAACAAACCACAAGCTGGTATCAACCTTTCAATAACCATTCAAAGCTCTGAACCTGCTTGTAAACCTGTATCAAAGCCATCAATAAACCTGCTAGCCTAAAAGCCAAAAGCCATCAAACACAAACGAGCTTATAGCCTGCTGAAGCCACAAGCACATAGCCTAAAAGCCAAGAGGCCTCAAACTGATACAAACCTGAAGCAAACAGCATATCCAAGCCTATACCAGAATTTATCCAAACAAAACCCTCAGAAGAATTTCATCACAGGGTGATACATCAAACAACTCAAAACATCCAACCCAAACATATCAATCATTTCAAGACAACTCAGTATACCAAGCATATCAGATATCAACACTTCATCAAGCAAGCCTATCAGATATCAGCATTTCATCAAGAGAGCATACAACAAAAGTGAGGCAAATAGAGAAGAAGAGAGGCAACTGTCTAGGCATTTTCAGATTTCCAGGCATCATCATCAAATCAACAACAAAAAGGTAAAAAAATAAAGATACCAGGAAGCTAGATCAAACGTCACGTGTTATCCCTCACCTCCGGCCGTCCCAGGGCGCCTCCGATCCATCCTCCTCCGTCTCCAATAAAGGTAGTATTTCTTCTCCCTCCTTTCAAAACCTCATGTGAACCACAATGCATAAGATACAGAATCAATAAACGAAAAGTAAAACATGCAAGACATAAAAGCTTGAGACCCTAACGCAATAGAGACATAAATCAGACCTTGTACACATTGTCTGAGTGGTCCACGGAGGGAGAAGGACGGATGATGGCGCTGGTGGCTAGGCAAGGAAGAGTTTTGTTCAGGAATGCTTGGCTCAAAAGATGAAGAGAACGAAAGCAACGAAGAACGGCGCGCCTCTGTATTCAACGAACCCTACCCTTTTCCAAATGACACAAAACATTGCAACCCTAAAATATGTTGTGAGACAATGGGCCTTGCCCCATCCTAATCAGCCTTAAGCCCAATTAAAATCAGGCGCACCCCCCCCCCCCCCCCCCTGGAATGAGTACACTTCCAACTCTGCTTTGGGCATAGAACATCTTCAGGCCCATTCATCTTTTTTCTTTTTCATTTTCTTTAACTAATTCCTTTTTTTTTACATATCATATCTTATTTTTTGTTAAATAAACTAACACATTAATTTTTTTACACTAAATTTTATTAACTCTTTTATTTTCTTTTTATAACACAATTAAATTTTGTAAAATAAAATGATATACTAAACTCTTTTTATATTTAAACTTTTCTTAAATTACTCTTTTAGTTAGTATAATTATAAAATACATAAAAATATAGACTTTTTTTTAGGTTGAATATTCTAAAACATTTTATATACATTAAACATTAATACATGAAAAAATAGAATTTCTTAAAACCATTTTCTTTTCTTTTATTAAAACCTTTTGTTTTGTACATATTAAAATACAAAAAGAACAAATGAATACTTAATAATAGATTAAAATTCACCTTTTTCACCTTGGAAATAAATCACATTTACATGCACTTACACAAATACGTTAATACATTTACATTGCTCTTATACGTTTGCTTATTCTTATACCTTGATACATATTACATTTGAGATCGCAATTCAATTTGGTTGTAAATTATTTGGACACTACTCTCCTATTTAAGTCTCATCCCCATTTGTAAATTTGTACCCCCACTCCCGGATACTTATTTGTAATAACGTAGACTTTAAATTCCCGCAATTTATCGCGTTCAAATATACCATGGTTAGACCTAGGGTTTGTATGTACATAAAATCAAACGGTAGATAACCTAATACAAAAACAAATGCATGAAATCAATATACAATCACACTTGCACCCCTAGGGTAATCCCGCTTGTTGCCTTCCAAAATGGGCCATGCTTGCACGTTGAGTATCTTTGGCAAAACATAACAAAACAAAATGATCATAGTCCCTCGATGACGCTTTCGAAAGTTGCCTATCAAAATGATCATAGTCCCTTCAAGCAAAATTGCCATAGAAACTTGGCGCCATTGCATTCATGGTCCATACGATGACCCGCGCCCGTCCCGTTAAACATCCTAACACAAGATTGTCCACCAAATACAATGGTTGAACAAAATTGTTAAAAGGGTTAAAACATAGAGAAAACCTTTGAGTAAATTTAGGGTAGACAAACTCTTAGTTACTTGAATCAACTTGCAAAACACACTTGCCTACTTTTCAAAACCACATCACAACACTTTCAAAACAACTTTCAAAAACATTGAAAAAATTTCAAAAGATAAGTACACCTTTGTATACATCCAAACATGGGTCATTACAAAGGTTGCCACAACGAATGGCCTCTTTTCAAAACATTTTCAAACCCACACACAAAGCACCATTTCAAACAATTGAAAATCAAGGCAAGTTGATCTAAGCAAGTAACTAAGAGCCCATGGATAACCATGGATAGAAAGGGTGCTAACACCTTCCCTTTCTATAATCTACCCCCCGAACCCAAGAAAACATCTCAAAGGTTTTTGCTGTGCTTTTTAACCTTTCCTTAGGATAAAATAAAAAGTCGGTGGCAACTCTTGCTAAACCGAACAAGTGCGAATACAAACGCAAAACTCAAGTCAGTTCTCCCACCGTATCACAACAGGCCTTCATTATGGTCGATTGTCTCTTTCACAATGAAGTTGTGGCTGTGTCAGTCAGACCGTATAACCATATGAGTGTTGGCTTTAGCACTTTCAGCCTTAATGTATTTCATGCAGCTTTCACTCCATAGTTGTCCAGATTGCAACACCGCATTCCACATTTCACCTCTTATGGAAAATAACGCAGCCATCCTAAAATACGTAGATTTTACCAAGGCAGTGATTGAGAGGTTTCGTATGCCTTTGAATACCCCATTCATTGATTCAATAAGATTCGTTGTCATATGCCCCCATCTTTGGCCATTATCGTATGACCTAGTCCATTTTTCCACCGGAATATTGTCGATCAACCTACCGGCTTCCGGATTTGACAAACGGATCTCGTTGCGGTAATATTTGAATGTGGGTTGTGTTAATGCATATCCTGGATTCATAACCGCTTTCCTCAATGTTTTGTCCTTGATCTCCCTCGAGAAATTCTGGACGATATGCCTAACGCAATAGACATGCGTAGAAGGAGGGTCATGCCAACCATTTGCTGGATTATTGTAAGCACTTTCAATGGAGGCATGTCTGTCTGAGATCAAACAGAGATCTGGTTGAGGAGCCACGTGTGTCTGCAGATTTTTCAGAAAAAAGCTCCAAGCACCACCGGTCTCCCCCTCGACAAGGGCAAAGGTAATGGGGAAAATGTTGTTGTTGCCATCTTGTGCAACTGCCATCAGTAGCGTGCCTTTGTACTTCCCATACAACCAAGTCCCATCAATTTGTATAATTGGTTTGCATGATGCAAACCCTGTGATGCATGGTTGAAATGCCCAAAACACGCGACTGAATATTCCGTTGCCATTTAGTAGACTACCATCTTGGGCGTATGCTGGCACTGTTTCCAGAACGTAAACATTACCTGGAGAATAAGTCTTGAGTGCATTCAAGTAGCGGGGAAGTTCTTGGTATGACTCCTCCCAGTTTCCGTACACCCTTTCAATCGCCTTAGTCTTTGCTAACCACGCCTTACGGTAAGACGGAGTGTAGTTAAAAACCGTGGTGATATGGGAGATGATTGTTTTCACCTTCAAAGATGGGTCGTTGCTGACCAGGGGTAAGATTTCTTGACAGATGAGATCATAGTTGAGTTTTCGGTGGTCCTGTGATTGAGTGGAACTTACACAAGTGTGGGTAGTCATGGAACCTATGACCCAGCAGTCACCCCTTAATCTGTATGATGCAATCAGCTTGAACATACAGTCAGGGTGGACACACTTTATCTTGTACCTTTCCAGGTTGACACGATCCACCTTAAAATCAACCGAGTTGAGTGTGATCGGTGGATTTGGAACTGACTGTTTAACGCTGGTTCGCGAAATGTCGCGGAAGCAAGAGTCGCCACCGTCTTTTATTTTCTCCAACATGGAAAGGACAAAAGCACAGAAAAATTCCTTATTGAGATTAGCTCTCGGTTCGGGAGGTAGATTTATAGAAAGGGAAGGTGTTAGCATCCTTTCTATCCATGGTTATCCATGGGCTCTTAGGTACTTGCTCATTTGTGTTTTCAAAATGTTTGTTTGCTTTTCAAGGTGAGTGGGTTTGAAAAAGTTCCGTTTAAAATTTCAGTTAGACTCTTGTATCAGTCCTCAAGAGTGTTTGAAAAGTTGTTTTTGAAAGCTTTTTGCAAAGTGTCGGTGTGAAAAGAAGTTTTTTTGATTTGTTTTGAATTAGAGCAAGTATCTACGAGTCATCTACCTACCCTAAGGAATTAGTCTGTGTAAATGTCCTTAAGGTAGTGCCATCCCACCATTGAGAGGTAAGTAGCACCACCGTTGGAGGTGTTCGAGTCAATTCGAGTTTAGGGACAGTGTGGTCACCAGAGAAATAGGAGGATACCTTAGAAGCTACCCACCCCCATTCCATGTTCATGGACATGAGGACTTACTAAAACGTCCTCTACTCGACGACCACGTTTCGAGGGGCAAGGCAACAGTGAGGCGTACCCTAGGAGTGGTGTGTGAATTGTGTGTCATTTTCAGTTATTGTTTGTCTTGATCATGCATTGAGTGTTCTACGCTTTGATTTTATTTTTGGCATACATTCTTTCATGTGTTTTAACAGTTTAAAAGGTGCGGGAATTTAAAGTGCGGAAAATAAAGGTCCTACGCTATTACAAGGCGCGGGTCTACATCGCCAAATTTAAACCAAGACCCGATTTGAATAAATAAAATGCGGAAGGTAAATGTCCTAATTATCTATTACAAGGCTTTGGGGCAAATACATTACATTCATAAAAGAAATAAAAATAAATGCGCGAAAAGAATTTAAAATCGAGAGTGCGAGGGCGTTGGACCCTTTAAAGAAATTAAATTGGAATTGAAAACTGATTTAATTATTAAATGAGAAAAAGAACTTATTTTTTTATGTTTTTGGATTTATGAAATTAAAGAGAATTAATTGGAATTAAAAATTAAATAAAAAAACTAGTTCTAAATTATTTTTAATTTATTAAAGAAAAATGTTTAAGTTTGACCTAATTTAACCTAATTATTTAATGACAATTTTATTTACAAAAATAATTAATTATCAATAATAAGAATAAGGTGAAATTATTTTATTGAGAAAAAGAATAAAAATCTAAAAACCTAATTTCTACCTTCTTTAGTTATTTAGAAAATACATTAAAATTAAACCTAAAATTAGACTAAATTGATTAACAAAATTTATTTACAAAATATTGATGAATTAAAAATTAAATGAAACATATTTTTATTTTTTAATTTTCTAAAAATAATAATATAAAAAACCAAAAAAATCAGAAAATTAAAAAATAAAAACATGTTTCATTTAATTTTTAATTCATCAATATTTTGTAAATAAATTTTGTTAATCAATTTAGTCTAATTTTAGGTTTAATTTTAATGTATTTTCTAAATAACTAAAGAAGGTAGAAATTAGGTTTTTAGATTTTTATTCTTTTTCTCAATAAAATAATTTCACCTTATTCTTATTATTGATAATTAATTATTTTTGTAAATAAAATTGTCATTAAATAATTAGGTTAAATTAGGTCAAACTTAAACATTTTTCTTTAATAAATTAAAAACAATTTAGAACTAGTTTTTTTATTTAATTTTTAATTCCAATTAATTCTCTTTAATTTCATAAATCCAAAAACATAAAAAAATAAGTTCTTTTTCTCATTTAATAATTAAATCAGTTTTCAATTCCAATTCATGAGAAAGATTCATGAAAATCAAAAAGTCAATGGGTCGTGCATAGCCTTTGGGTAATGATTCTTTGAAGAAATTGTGGCCCATTAGTAATTTTGAGGCATTTGAAGCAAAGTTGACTTTTCAAAATTCCCAAAAATTTCCCAACTTCCACAAGGCATATCTTGCTCAATTTTTAAGCTTTGATCATGTTCTTGGACATTTTGGAAAGGTCTTGAAGTCCTCTAGCCAATGCCTTTGGTCCCATGTCATTTTGATTCACCAATCTCAAGTTATGGTCTTTGACTTAAAGTGCCTTTTTGTTGACTTTTGAAAATGACTTATAATGTTGAGATTGATAACTTTTTGTGAGAGAATTTCTTGGACTTGAAGTGTGAATATGAGTTGTAGTAAATGTCATTCTCTTCAAAATGAGCTTTGGATGGAATTTTTCTGATAAACCATGTGGAAGTTATGCCTTGGTCAATTTGCAGTTGACTTTTTCAACTGTCCAAAAATAGAAACTTTTGCATCTTGAGACTTTTTGAGCCATGCCTTGAGAATCATGATCAAGAATTGATCAAATGATGTTTGTGGCTTCAAAATAAGATGTTGACCAAAAATTTTGGCTTTTGATTGTCAAATGACCATTTTGCCCCTGCAGTTGACTATGAAGCAATTAGGGTTTTTGACTGTGCAATTTTGTGCTGTAAGTCTTGAAACTTGGCATAAGGATGCTTGACAATGTTTATGGGCATGTGGGACTTGTTTGGACCCTTGAAAACTTCAATTTCTTTGCCAGAACCAAAACCCTAATTTTTGACTGTTAGGAGGCAATTGGACTGTGCAACCTTTGGGAGATTTTGAAGCATACTCTTTGCAAATCTTGAAGAATATGGGAGGGAAAATTTTGGGGTACAACATTGACCATGTGGAATTTTTTAATGGCCCTGATGCATTCCTCTCTGTTACGAAACTTGTCCTTCTCTTTTAAATTTTCATCCGACTGCATATACGGATTGAAAAATAAGTCAGTAGAAGGTTCATCTCCTCCCATGTTGAAGTTTATCATGTGCGAAGGTGGTGTGTAGATTTTGTTTGCAGGAATACTAGGGATGCCATCATCGTCGGAATCATCATTCACCATTTCATCAAACTCTAACTCGTTATCTTCTTCTTCATCATCAACTGCATCTACCTCAGCTTGTTCATTCTCCAAAGGATCAACCTCTTGTGTCACCTGAGGCTCTCACAGCATAACGTACAACTCAATAGAGTCGTACCCAGAATAGACATGGTTGGAAAACATATTCTGGAGATCCTCGTCATCTTGAACTTCAACCTTATAAAAAATTACTTGGTTGTTTCCAAAGAAAACTGGATTCTGATAAAATATCCGAGACATTGGGCCTCGTTCAAGTTTGGCCTCCAATCTTTTTTTGAAGTACGAGAAATTGGCTTTCCCGTTTAAGAGAAATCAGATGTTGTCTGTGTCTCTAAACAAAAACCCAGCAGTGGGACAAATGTATGTCTCACCATTGAAATGTGCTTTGACGACAAATTATGGTGCAGAGGCCATTGCGTAGAATTGTTTTAAGGTTTGAAGGTTGGAATGTTTGAATTTTATGAGTGATTCGAAGGTTGGAATGTTTGAGGTTTATTGATTGTATGAAGGTTTGAATGCTGTAAGGTTTGAAGGTTGGAATGTTTGAACTTTATGAGTGATTCGAAAGTTTATATGTTTGATTGTTTGAAGGTTTGAAGGTTTGATTGTAAGAACGTTTGAAGGTTGGAAGATTTGACAGATTAAGTGAATGAATGTTATGATAAACGTAAGACTAAAAATTTCAATTAAGTAAGGATGCAACCCCCAAGGCTTCCAATAGTGTTACATGCAAGGAATCCCAAAGGCTGTCACGTAGCCTGAGCCTAGCCTGCAACAAAGGACACCTCTTATTCGCCAATTGGGGTGGCGACACCATTCATTTTTGTACTCTTTCGCCAAGTCCAATGGCGCCTCCCTTACTGTCAAATCGTGATACATGCATGCAGATATGTAACCCCCTAGGCTGCCACCTAGCTTGCACCTACTCTGCACCTATATTGTATGTTGTAAGTATCCTCTCATCACCTCCAATGTGCTTACATGCATTCAGGCAGGGAATCCCAAAGGCTGTCACGTAGCCTGAGCCTAGCCTGCAACAAAGGACACCTCTTATTCGCCAATTGGGGTGGCGACACCATTCATTTTTGTACTCTTTCGCCAAGTCCAATGGCGCCTCCCTTACTGTCCAATCGTGATACATGCATGCAGATATGTAACCCCCTAGGCTGCCACCTAGCCCGCGCCTACTCTGCACCTATACTGTATGTTGTAAGTTTCCTCTCATCACCTCCAATGTGCTTACATGCATTCAGGAAAGGAATCCCAAAGGCTGTCACGTAGCCTGAGCCTAGCCTGCAACAAAGGACACCTCTTATTCTCCAATTGGGGTGGCGACACCATTCATTTTTGTACTCTTTCGCCAAGTCCAATGGCGCCTCCCTTACTGTCCAATCGTGATACATGCATGCAGATATGTAACCCCCTAGGCTGCCATCTAGTATACGCCTACTCTGCACCTATACTGTATGTTGTAAGTCTCCTCCCATCACCTCCAATGTGCTTACATGCATTTAGGAAAGGAATCCCAAAGGCTGTCACGTAGCCTGAGCCTAGCCTGCAACAAAGGACACCTCTTATTCGCCAATTGGGGTGGCGACACCATTCATTTTTGTACTCTTTCGCCAAGTCCAATGGCGCCTCCCTTACTGTCCAATCGTGATACATGCATGCAGATATGTAACCCCCTAGGCTGCCACCTAGCCTGCGCCTACTCTGCACCTATATTGTATGTTGTAAGTCTCCTCCCATCACTTCCAATATGCTTACATGCATTCAGGCAAGGAATCCCAAAGGCTGTCACGTAGCCTGAGCCTAGCCTGCAACAAAGGACACCTCTTATTCGCCAATTGGGGTGGCGACACCATTCATTTTTGTACTCTTTCGCCAAGTCCAATGGCGCCTCCCTTACTGTCCAATCGTGATACATGCATGCAGATATGTAACCCCCTAGGCTGCCACCTAGCTTGCGCCTACTCTACACCTATACTGTATGTTGTAAGTCTCCTCCCATCACCTCCAATGTGCTTACATGCATTCAGGCAAGGAATCCCAAAGGTTGTCACGTAGCCTGAGCCTAGCCTGAAACAAAGGACACCTCTTATTCGCCAGTTGGGGTGGCGACACCATTCATTTTTGTACTCTTTCGCCAAGTCCAATGGCGCCTCCCTTACTGTCCAATCGTGATACATCCTTAGGCTGCCACCTAGCCTGCAAGAGTGACACCTTTCATTTTTTGTACATGCATGCATGCATATATGTAACCCCCTAGGCTGTCACCTAGCCTGCAAGAGTGACACTTCGCATGCATGCAAGCACCAGCAACCACTATATGAAATTTATTTGCCTATAAATACATACCATATCATACATCTCTCACACCCACACAAGTCTCAGTCTCTGCTACGAAATCTTTCATAATCTCTTACACTTTCTAAGTCTTTCATACTCTCTATCTCTTCCTAAGTCTTTCATAATCTCAAGCATTTTAAATAATGGCTCTTCTAACAATGGGCGATACTCACAGAGGCACAAGGGAAAACATTGCCGCATTTGTAAGTTTCTATTTTGGTTATACATTTTTCATACTTCAGATAATGCGTTGTTCGTCTTACTTAATCTTACACATGTTACATTATGAACTCAGGACACAAAAAGATTCAGAATCCGTTCTCACAACTACTTGGCTCCCGACCCATTTATCATACCATATATGGAATACGCAGGTTTTGGACATGTCATAAAGATCTCCAACTGCACCATTGACTCGAGGTTCATTCTTGCAATGTTGGAAAGGTGGAGACCAGAGACCCATACATTTCACCTACCAATAGGTGAATGTACCATCACGCTAGAGGATGCGTACATGCTACTAGGTCTCCCTGTCGACGGTAAGGCCGTGAACAGGTCGGTTCAACAACCCAACTCTCAGTGTGAAGAACTGTTGGGCAGGGATATGGTAGAAGGTGGTGGTGCGAGAGGTCAGGGAATACTACTCACTGAGCTGAAAAGTCATTATGCAAGTTTGGAATTAAACGAAAATTCCTCCGAGAATGACAGGGTAGTAAAAGCCAGAACTTATCTTATGATACTATTTGGTACCTTTTTATTTCCCGAAAGTACGGGAAATAGTGTAAATTTTATGTATTTACATTTACTAAGAAATTTTGAAAAAACAAGAAAATATAGTTGGGGTTCTGCAGTTTTAGCCCACCTATACAGTTCCTTGTGCAAAAATGCAGTCAAGGAAAAATGTACATTTTATGGGTGCGCTTTTTTACTACAAGCCTGGGGTTGGTGGAGGATGGAGTCCTTAAACCCCGTCAACACTAACACTTTCGGTTTCCCGTACGCAACAAAGTAAGTCATCAAGTTATAACATTTATTACTATTCATCTCTTCCCCAAATATATGCTAAGAATAAAATGTTTTTCATTTCCTTTAGGTACTGCGTGAGGGGTATGGATTACGGCAAGAATCCAAGATTCAATGTCGCACTATACCGCAATCTGTTGAATCACTTAGGCTCGGATGACGTACGTCGTAGCTTTTAACTTTTCTTCATTTAAATTATTTATACATTACTTTTGCGTTAACCTGATTTAAATTTTATCGCAGTTTGTCTGGAGACCATATTTAGGTTTGGGCCATGATCCAAACCCGGAGGATGCAGCAACTTGGACCGCGAAGACTGCAATCATTCGGTTCAACATTGTGGAGATGCATCACAGCGACCGTGTGAAGATGCAGTTCGGAATGCATCAAGAGATACCAAGTGATCCAACTTGTTTGTCCCCATGGCATCTTAAAAGGGTCGACGCCCAGTGGGGTCTTACCAACTGGAAAGACTTCGCTCTGGAATGGTGTAAGATGTGGCAGGGGCGTCACCGCTATGTCTTGCAATTCCCGGTTTTCCTTAATCAAGGTAATATGCGACACACAGATCAATATTTGTCTTGGTACAGGTCGGTTAGTAACCCTGAAATGCACGTGTCTCATCCAAGGTACTTGGTTGACTCACGCACACAATGGGCACAACCCTCGTTTCCCCAACAACAAACCCAAAACCCATCAACCTCCCACCAACCCCCAAGAAGAAACAGACCCACAAACACCCAACCACAGTCCCCACCACAACACAATTACACTCAAATGCCACACAACCAACCACAATCACCACCACACTACCAATACCCCGATATGCCTCACACTTAACCATAATACCAATCCCAATACCAGCACACCCTCATACCCCACACACAATTTCAGTCTTCCGTATATCCCAATATGGGCCCCTCAACATCCAGCCTTAGCCCTGATATGGGAATGTCGGAAGATTACAAACAAACCGACCCAGCCTACCATCAACCACAATATCACCAAACCACCCAACATCCTCAATACCAAACACCCCAAGATCCATTTCCTTTCTACCCACCGTACTCAGACGACCAATGCTACAGACCCACTATGGAACCCCACCCACCGCCAACACGACCAAACTTTGAGGGTATGGGTAACCGACTGTACCAAAGCGGATCTTCTAGATATGGAGATCTGACTGATTTTATGGATCTGGACCGCATTGACTTCGCTGGGCCATCGACCTTGCCGCAGCAGGAAACGCGACGACACCCAGCACGAGAAAGGTGAGGACGGGGATGCGGAACCGGGGGACATTATCGGGTTCCGGGGGATCACTGATTTATCTGTTTTTTTTTCCTGTAATTTTTTAGCCGTTTTTTTTTATCTGTTTTTTTTAATCTGTTATTTTAATATAATACAGTTGGATGTAATTATTTTTTTTATTAATAAAAAGTCCATTTTGTTGATCCTGTATCCAACACGCAACGCACCGGACAAAAAAAAATCACATTTTGCCCTAAAATAACACCTAGGCGCCATCTCACTTGGCTTAGGGCATGCCCTAAGCACATAGGCGCCAAGTGAGATGGCGCCTCCCCTTAAAAAATGGGTGCATGTGCCATTTCAGATGGCTCCTCCTTTGGAGAGTCATCTGAAACATGGTTATTTGCGTAATTTTTTTTCGAAACGCGGTTATTTACGAATATTTTTTTAATACATGGTTATTAATAAAAAAAATTCGCATACTTGTTATTTTTCGTTAAAAAAAAATTAAATAATATTTTATAATAAAAAATGGATAATATCTCGTTGATAGTAAAGATGTAAAACGGACCGTTCACCTTACCTTAAATCAGTCAGAAAAAGAGTGAAACGAGCAAACTCATCAAATAAAAATAGATATAAAAATTTAATCCGTTTTATCAGATTGGCGAGTTGACGGGCGGTAGACTTGATCGTTTTTTTTTTTTTTTTCATTTTTTTAATTGATTAATAGACTTTTTTTACATTTTAATTAAAGTTTTCATTTATTTTTTAGAATAATTTTTTATAAAGTATCTTATTAATAAGTTTTACTTAAAAAATTATTGTATATATTCAGAAATAAATAAATAAAATACAACTATCAACAATTGAAATTATTATAATTAACTAAAAAATAACGGATTTAAGGTGAGACGAACTGAACGGATAGATGTGATGCACTTTAGTGAACAACGGACTTTAATAGAACGAGTTTTAGCAGATAGGGCGACAGGTCAAAAAATCTCAATCTAATCTGTCATATTTTAACAGGTACGCATGCCAGGACTGAGTGTCACATCCTATTTTGTCACCCTAATTGATAGTATACATGAATGTTAATAAATAAAATATATAAATAAACTATGATTTGAGTTATTTTAATCAGGTGAAGATATTTTAATAAAGGAATTAAAGATGAAATTACCTTTCTACAGTTGTTGTGAAAAGTTCCAATTCATCCAAGGTGCCATACACATCATAAAGGTCATCAAGTGTAGTTATTAAAGAAATGACTTTAGTTAAACTTTTGGAGAGATCACTCATCTCTGACTCAAAAGCCATCCCAACTGCTCAAAAGAAGGACTCAGTTAGTCTGTCCCTGCTGAAGCCCAACTTTGAGGCTAGTCCCATATTCTTCCACCACCTACATTTTACATTTATGAAACAATGAAATTGAACCAAAATTATTATGAAATGGGTGTAAAATAATAAAAGATAAGTCAGGATCGATTGACATTAGGTGTAACTTTAAATGTTTTACATTAAATCTCAGTAATTAATATGAATAAATTAAACAGTCATATTAAATAAAAAAATATGGCCATTTTATTTTAATAAAAAATAAATTAATTATATAACCTTTTGATTTATTCCTATTAAGAGTTAAAATTTGATATAATACATTTAAATTTAAAGTTGATATATCCGTATCCGGAATCATATACAAATATGATTGTTATTTTTATTTACTTACCTTGACATTTCTATAAGATTCTCTTGTAGATTTGATTGAACAATGTTGAAATCCAATTTAGCAGCTTCAAGCAATACCTTATTTGCATCCTTTCTTTTTTCATATAACTCAATATACCATCTAGCTTCAAGTCTTTGAAATCTACGATGCAGTGGAAGCTCCAATGAATGATTCACTTGTTCAAAGAGAAAATTGCTTATATCATCGTAAAGTCCTTGTTTGAAGTGGAATTTCGTGAAGGAATTTGCTTCATCTAAATTTTGTTCTCCTTCATAAGACAAAAATGATGCCTCGTAGAGACTCAACATTCCTTTAATATCTTTGACAAGACATGTCTTAAAATTTCCACTTTGGTCCTTAAACCTCTCAAATATATCTATATATTAAATGTAGAAATTTCAAATGTTAACTTAACGAAAATGGAATGACATTTTTTTTTTTAGATTTCACTATTTTTAATTAAAAAAATAAATTAAATTTAGAAAATATAAATATGATAAAAATATTAATAATACATGTATATGCACCTGGAGAGATATCATATCCATATTCTCTGAGGAGTTTGAATTTTAAAGCAGTTTCATGAAGATTAATTTGTTCTCCTTCCAAAGACAATAGAAATCTATCAAGTGCTTCTCTTATCTCCTTTTCAAAGTGGTAGCTGAGGCCTAAGTGTTTCACATTTTCTATTAACTCTAAGATTTCTTCATTTTCATCGTTAATCATTCTTCTTACTTCCTCTTGCAACCTTCTGCCCCTATTCACGTAGTGCACATCCTAAAAAAAATACAAAGTATTTAATATTGTTTAGTCATTAAAAAATAAAAATAATTTAGCAAGAAAAGTTTAGATTAAGAAAACTATATTATTACCACATAATCATTTTTTAAGGATAGTAAACTATCGTAATCCCAAATATTGGGTTGGTAATTGGCTGATTTTCTATGAGGAATATTTGAACTAGTAGTATAACATGGAAGGAGAGAACCATTTAAACTAGGAAATTTAGTTATGGGTAGTTGTTGAGGTTTGAAGAAACTAGGAAGTGAAACAAAGGATGAATTTAGCAACATTGTATGAATTATGGCGGCTAATAGTAAGTTGGAGTTGGGCTTTTGTATTATTTTATATTGGGGGAGTGCTTACATTTATATAGGAATACCTATGTGTGATAGGTTTTAACTTGCCACTCCAAATTTATATAGGAATACCTAACATTCTTATTTTTGTTTAATTTTCTAATTGTTCATAAATAAATTTCTGGATGGAAAGAAATTTCTAATAAATTATTTAAAATTTCTGAGAACATATTAAATTTATGGTATAAATTTTAAAAAATAAAATAATTTTTTTAATACTATCTGAAGTTTCGAAAAATATTCTAGTTTTGAAAAATGTTGTAATTTATCAAAAATTTAGAAATTTATGATATTCTAAAAAAACTAAATCTTTCGAATATAAACAATAGGATTTTTCGAAAATTTTTTTTAAAAATTTTAATTTTTTTTTTAAATTTCGGGTAAACACGAAAATAAATTTCAAACATTTTTTGTAAAGACATAAAAGTAATAGTAGTTGATCTTTATTGTAACACTCGGGGGGGTGAACGCTTGTTACTTTATTGTTGTTATTACTCCAGCTGTTGAATTTTAAATTGATTTCGTTAAGTACTTAGTTGTTTCTAAAGTTGTTTTCAGTTGGACAAAGATGTTATGTCCTTTCAAGTTGAATATTATGAATCCGCTGCATAGTTATGAATGTTATTGGTTTTCAAAAGATTAAATTGTGTTTTTGTTGGTTCATTCCAGTTTAATGTGTTATGTATCTGTAATCAATATCGTTGTGTTAATATGAATGTGTAGCATTCCTTGTTTGTTGGAAATTTTTTACCTCTGATTTTATATAATTTGTTGGGTAGAAATGGGGTGTTACATCATTCATCCCCCCGGTGTTACGTATCAGAGCAATGACACTCACTCAATAAGAGAAAGCAACCTCTCATAGACTCCGCGACTTTGCATTACTCCTAGATATCTAACGTTACCCACGTGGAGACAACATTGAAACAGTAAGGGTGAGATATCATGACAATATAATAAGTCATATAATCATGAGTAAACAACATGTATATCATTCAAGATTTCAAGTTCCACAATCATCAATTATAGTTCATAACGATTACATGAATACATACTTAATTATCATCACCCATCATACGATATAAATCAAACATACAACTTAACTTCATTATCATCATCCATCATACAATGTAAATCGAACATACAACTAAACTTCATTGAATATCAACAATTCAACAAATGCAATGCGACTGACACTGATGCAAGATGTATGTGATACCATCAGGGCATAATCCCTCAACGAATTGCCATATAGGCCAGGGCATAAGCCCTCAACATTTGCCATAAAGGTCAGGGCATAAGCCATCAACGATGTATGAAATTCTACATGCTACAACCATAAAAATGCAATTCCAAGCATACCATCACCATAAAGCAAATTTTAAGGCCAACATCACCTTCTTAGCACTACAACATCCCTTGTAATTTCTTTGCACATCATGGATACGCCAAACACAACTTATTCACGACACTACTCATCCAATATACACATTTATCATAATTGTTTCGATAAATTATTAGACCACTATTATAAACGTTAATTTCATATTATAGAAAATGTTTTTAGCTTCTATATGCTTCAAACGGTATGTCAAATGGACACCTGAGTCGAAAGTTATGATTTTTAAAAGTTTTCAAAAAATGCTGTCAGTAACAGTGGTAACTAGTTACCCAGTTATGGTAACTGGTTACCGCAAGACAGTAACCTTTTTTCCTTTCAAAATTCCTCGCGGTAACTGGTCATCCACTTATGGTAACCGGTTACTGCAAGTTAGTAGCCAATTGTTTAAAAACACAAACAGCGGTAACCGGTTACCCATATATGGTAACCGATTATCTATCACGAACAGACCCAAAAACCTGAATTTTCTGCTACGAAATCCCATCCTCTTCATCCAAAAACCACTTTTTATGAAAGATTAAATACATCAATTATTTTAAATCATCAATACACATCATATACCACAATTCCAACACAATCAACACATCAATCTCATCATTTACAAGCAATTACAACAATCAATTTCATAACAATGTACCCCAAAACCTAACATTCAATATCATCATATACCCAAAATTAAACCACCTATTAGAGAGTCACAACCTCGTCCTTACCTTAGATTGATGATGATTCTTGATTCCTACGGATGGATCTTCTTGCCTTAGCTTCCTATTGCTCTTCTCCTCTTCTCACTTCTACGTTTCTCTTCTGATTTTCACGTTCTTACTATATTCTCTCTATTCTCACCTCTTATAATCCAATAATAATATCATTATCCCAATTTAATTATTATTTAATTATTATTATAAAATAATAATAATAATCCTAATATTATAATAATAATAATAGTAATAATTCATATTACACTACACACCCCATGTCTCTACACATTTAACCATATACCCCTATAACATAAACTCTCATTATTCTAATGCATCTAGTCCTTAACAAATGCATCGTACCACATCATAAAATCCACCAATTCATGTAAATACACCACATCACCTTATTATTTAATTAAAAACAATTTTAATTAAATCGGAGTGTTACAACAGGCGCGTTAAATTCCTTCTCATCATTGAAATGTTTTACTACACTTCCCTATAAATTTTTTACATAAGGATTCATTATAAGGACTAAATGTTGTACATATGGTTTAATTTTATGGACTTTTGTTCAGTATTATCCCTTTTGAGGAATATTTGCATCTCTACGATGTTGGTAATCAATTTCCCACTTTTTTGGCTTGTTCCATACGAGGCTTATATTAGATAGGTTCAGAGGTCGGTGATTCAATTCTCAAGAAGCTTTAAATAAGTTAAATTCACTCAAAAATTTGAAATGATTTTTTTTTTAATTTGGTAAATCTTGCTCAAAAGTTGATTTTAATTTGGTAACGGGGTATATAATGCTTTTTCCCATAAATTGTTTCTTATAATTGACTCATTACTTTATCTTATTGCCCTTAAATTGGGATGTCATATTTTCTAAGAAGCGAAAATCATTTTCCTTGTTTTAAGTTTTCTAACACTTTTTTTCAAATTCTGAAAACCATAACCAAGAGAAATTTTCAAAATTGTTATTGCATCAATCAAAACTAACATCATATAATGCTTAGAGACTGAATTGATTTAGCGGGTAATGATCTTATGTTATGATTTTGATTTAATGAATCAACACACATATCATTGACATTTTTCTTATACATCATAACAACATTATGCATGTCATTTTTTTTAGTGGTGCATAAAATTCATGCTAAAAATCACAAATAATAATAAATTACATTTCATTAAAAATCAGATAGTATCATAAATTTTATAACAAATCAAAGATAAATTTACACCAAATCTCCTAGGAGAACACTAGTGTACAACATTATTTTTATTTACTTTTAAATTTTTTATAATGGTCTTCTCCTCACATTATTCATCATCATGCATGGTTTTCAATGAGGGAAATGGGTTCAATTATCAAAGAGCGTACTCGATTCTTTGTTATGGAATCTGGAACTCCATACCCATCTCCATTTTGATAAACATAGTGAGCGGTTTTAGCAAGGTTTATTGTTGTTTTAGTAAAAGTTTTAGGGAAAGGTGAATCAACAACTCTATCTCTGTTCAATTTTTTGCAAGTTTCATTGAGCAAACCCTGAGTGTATTCATAAGCAACCTCCTCACTAATACCATTTTCATTCATGTAGCACATGATTGAATTCACTTTTTCACCTCTTTGCAATTCCGCCTACAAAATAGAAAAATAGTACCAAATACCATATTATAATATGATATTGTCTCAGTTTTATAAAGTTTCACCAATACCATTTTTATACTCGTCTAAGAACTCTAGAGAAATGAGATATTCTAAACTAAGGGAAAAAGGGAGGGAAACTAGTATGTAATTAAATAAATTTATCTACATTCTTTTCATACTCTTCAAAAATCCATATCCATCTACCTATCGTTCTTAGGATTCTAAGAAAATTCTTAAAAAATTAAAAATTTAAACTTACGACTAACATATCAAAAATAATAAACCTATCTTAATATATTTATTTAGATAATGATATCATCAACTAATATATTTTTCGATGTCACCTCACCTTTACTACGGTCATTCGATTCCCCGCGCCTTGCCTCTTTTGACATTGTTTATGAGTAATACTTATAAATAGCCCTTTACAAATGTAGATATGTTGGTAATGAAGAAATCACCAAATTCCGTTGACGAAAGAAGGCCTTAGCGAGATATAAAGTTGCACTTGTGGTCGCATATAATCGTATTGTGCTGATGGTCTATTCATTTGCATCAATGCGCATTACATTTGTTGCAGCGTGAATACTAAATGGGCATTTGAAGATGGATTGTTCAAACAGAAAGCATAATTCATCCAATTCTGCCATTTTGGTTCAAACATATGCTTATAGTAGTAAAGCAAATATGTTGTTTCATTCGAAAAGTGTAAAATGCGTGGATTCTTGACTTTAGTCGTTCTTACCACTTAACACCGCGCCGATATTGGTTTACTACATTCAAGTCAAATAATTTTGGATATGTTTATTTGGGTGATGATAAAGCATGTATTATCACTAGAATTGAACAAATTAAATTTATCTTGGACAATGGTGGCGTGCGAACATTGAACAATGTCAGATATATTCCAAAATAGAGAAAGAACTTGATTTTCTTAAATACTCTACATGAAAATGGTTTCTCCTACAGGTCTGATGGTGATAAATACATTTTGACTATTAACAAGGATGACATGACTATGATGAGAGCAATGAGGATTGCATGTAACATCTACAAATTATTGGGGAATACTATTATAGGTGTTGTTGAAACGATTAAGTTTTATAATGATGAAACCAAACTTTGGCATGAGTCTGGGAGATCTCAGTTAGTATGGGGGTGATGGAAATTTATAATATATATCTATTGAAGGGTGTTTGAAGTTTCAAGATGGGTTTGTGCGAGTATTGTGTACTTTGGAAATAGAATGAAATAGAGGGAAATTTAGAATATGTGTATTTTGATGTACCAGGGCCTACAAAAGAGGTTTTCATGGGTGGTTCTATGTATTTTCTAAATTTCATAGTTGATTTTTTTGCAAGGTTTGGGTGTTTTTCTTGAAGAAGAAATCAGATGTCTTTATCAAATTCAAGTTGTGAAAGACATATGTAGAGAATCAAACAAGCATAAAAATCAAGTACTTACAGTCTGATAATGGGACAAAGTATCAATTCAAATTTCACGAGGTTTTGTGAAGGACGTGGTGTTCAAAAGAATTTTCAATTTGTAAGACACCCAATAAAATGGTGTTGTAAAGATAATGAATATGTATCTAACTGAAAGGGAAATATGTGTCTTGTTAAATGTTGGACCATAAAAAGTTTTATAGGAAGAGGTAGTTATAATGGGGTGATATCTTATCAAGTGGTTATCATGGGCTTCATTGGAGGAAAATATTGTAAAATAGGTATAGCCAAGTAATCCTATTAATCTTGACTATTTAAATATTTTTTAGTGTGTGATTTATATGCATATATCCAATGATGATAGATTCAATGATTCCAAGTAAAAGAAGCGTGTCTTCATTAGTTACACAAAAAAAGTGAATGGGGTTTAAGTTATGAGATTTGATTAAAAAATATGGTAATCAATATAGATGTTATTTTTTATGAACAATTAATGTTGAAGAAGTCAATGGCAAGAGATGTGTCAACATCTGAAGATGAGACTTCCAACAAATAGGTGATTCATGTAAATGTTGATTTGGCATATTGAATAATATAATGGTAGTGCCTGAACCACAAGAGAAACCAAACTCTAATATTGAAATTGACCATGGACCTGAAGTTTCAAGAAAATAATAAAAATATTTGTGTACATGATAGAGAGCATTGTTCAACCAAACTACTAAGAAGATAGGGTATACAGACATGTAGTTTATGCACTTCTTACTATTTCTAGAGACCCGTCCACCTTTTAAGAGGTTAAAGCGAATCATAAGAAAGATAAATAGATGGGTGAACAGTGGAGAATATGGAGTCTTTCAAGAAAAATCCAACATGGGAGCTTGCTCGCCTTCCTAAAGGGAAAAGGGCCATAGGTTGTAATATGATGTTCAAGATAAAGGGGCACTCATAATAGAAAGGATTGATGATAATACGACTTTATCTCCATTCGTCACACATACTTCTATAAGGAGTGATGTTAGTCTTGATAGACATACAGGGCATGCATTTATAGCAGATTGATGCGAAGACAAAATGTCTTCATAATATTCTAGATGAGAAAATTTACATGGAGAGGATAGACGTATTCAGTACACTAGACATGGCAACATAGCTTGTAAATTGAATAGGTATTTGTATAATTTAAATTAGTCTCCAAGGCAATGATACAAGCAATTTGATTCATACATTCTTCAGATTGACTATAGAAAGTGTGAGTACGGATGTTGTTTTTACGTTAGGAGCATTAACCAATGTTGTTTTATTTTATTGTTATTGTATATTAGTGATATGTTGATTGCTTCTAGTCATTTACATGAAGTAAATGAAATAAATTCATGTTGTAAAATAATTTGGACATGAAAGACTTAGGTGAAACTAACAAGATTCTGAGTATGGAAATTAACAGGGAAATGAATTCTAGAAAGTTAAAGTTCCCTGAGAAAAGTTGTTCCAAAAAAGTATTAGATAAGTTTGACAAGAGTAATTTGAGGGTTATGGGTACTTCACTAGCAAATCACTTTGAGCTTTCATGGAACCAGTATCCAAAGACAGAAGCATAAGTTAGGTATATGTCTAAGGTTCCTTATGTTAGTGTTATTGAGTGTTTAATTTATACTTTAATTTGCACTAGATAAAATTTGGAATAAGTTGTAAGTTAAGTTTGTAAGTTTATGTCTTAATTAAAGAAATGGTCATTCGCAAGGATTCAAGTGATTTTTACATACTTGAAGGGTATAATGAGTCGTGCTATTATTTTTAGTAATGAACACAGCGGTACTTAGTTGCAGAATAATTTGATTTAGAGTATGCTGATGATATTGTTGCAACTGGTTTTTAAATTAGAGTCGTCACCCTTAATTTTTATCCTAAAGGAAGGGAGTATAAAGGAATAACCCTAAAATTTAGAGATTCTAGATTTGGACTCAGTTCTAGACGAGAGGAAGGTGTTAGGCACCCCTTATCTACCTTGTTCACAAGGATATTAGGTTTAGAAGCATTATTTTTAAGAAACTGGGTAATTATAGGGAAAAGGGTTTGAATTTTAGTTAGCGGGACTCGCAACGATTTTTGATCGTATGCCTACGTATCCTCCTTAGGAGGAATCATAGTCTCATTTTCGTAGTTCGCGGTGTTTGTGTTTTTTTAGGGTTGTAGAAATATATTTGAATTTCCCGCATACGTGGCCTAAGAGTGTGAATAGCGGATTTTGTTAGACCAATTGCGCAGTTGATTCAAATATATTCATATTCCTTTTTCGAAAATTAGTGTTGAATTAATTTATTACAAAAAATTATTTGATGTTTGTTTGAGTATTTTTTAGACGTAGAGCAAAGGAGTCTGATATAGCCTCCTCATCACGTGGCCATATATTTGCCACATGTCGCTCATTGGTGAATTTAGCGAGTTACACAAATTTTAATTGTTTAATTTAATATAATAAACTGGTAGATGACGTGTCAACCGATTTAATTACTCGAAGATGGATATTCTATTATTTTTAAAGATATTATTGATTTTTATTATTCTTGATTAAAAGTTATTAACTTAATCAAGAAGCTAATTGCGTTAGCTAAGCTAATTAAATAAGTTAGGAATAATAAATTAATTAGGAATTAAACTAATTGCAAAACCTAAAACAGGGTGTGAATAGAATATATAGGTGTTAATTAGTAAAAGAGCAGAGAGGGTAAATTAGAAGCCCAAGGTGGAGCGCCTCATACTGTACCTCCCTCTGAAAGTTGGTTTTCGAAAACAATTGCAATAACCAATGCTAGTGACAAGTGGTAACAATTGATTGGGATAATAATAAATTAACAAATAAATAAATGAAATAAAGAGGTAAGCAATTTATGAATGAGAAACAGAAACACCAGTACACGCCTTTTCTTTTCAATGGTCTTTCATCCTCTTCCTTACCCCATGTTTCAAATTCTGCCCAACAAATCATAACAATAACGGTTATACAAATAAAAAAGGGGAAGAACCAAGGAAACTCACGGTGTAAGTTGGTGATGACGAACGGTGGTTTTATGGATTTGCGGAGGAAGGGTTCAGCGGATCTGAGAAAGTGATTCGGCGGATCTGAGAAAGTGGCTCGACGGTTGCTTTCAGACGTTGAGTAGAGCGTTGGCTGGTTGTTCATGGTGTCGTGCAGCGAGATCGGCCGGTGTTGCAATCGCAATGTGAGGAAGGCCGAAGCTGGTTGAACGACAAGGCGGTTTGTACGCGTGAAGTCTATGGAGATAGGGTGCGGCTGGAGCTTCAGTTGTCCGCATCGTAGCTTCGAGGTGTTGTCGTCGAAGGTGATGAAGTCGTCGGCGAGAGTGGATCATAGAGAGATGGCCGATGTTGTGCGGATGACTTTGTTTTGTTCTTTTCATATTTCTGCAAAAAAGAAAATAAACCTCTGTACCAATTTGTTAGCATCAAGTATTATGTTGTGTTGTACCCTTTAATGAAATTTAGTTAATGGTTTTGATAGGAGGAGCTGGTGAAAGTTAGATTACAGTATATTTATCTGGATTAGAATGGAAATGTTTGTTTTGGTTGAATTTAGAATGGTGATGATAATGGTTTGTGTTGGTATGGTTCTACTGTATAAAATAAGCCAGTGGTAGAAAAAGTGGGTTTTGAAATTGTTAGAAAAAATTAGTAAGAATATTAGTTAAAAAGAGATAGAAAATCAGTAAAATTAAGTAATGTAAATAGCTAGGTAAAAAAATGGTTTAATGATGAAATTCCATTTTCAACGGGAATGTGGTGTGAGTGTTAGTGAAAGGATGAAAAAGATAAAGAAAAAATTGAAATTATAAGGGAGGGGCCTCATAAGAAAACTAAGAAAACTATCGTCCATTGGACACAAATTGATAAATATTGAAAGTGTGACACAAGAGATTCGAACCCACGGCCTTATATTTGAAGGCTTCATCTTTTACCAATTGTGTTATGTTACTCATTTATAAATAAACTCAATTGAAAGTATATGAAATGTATGGGAATATTTATTTATTCAAAAATACAAATGATCTGAAATAAATCATTATATTTTTAAACAGGTTTGGAAATGAATATTTTATAAAAATAAAATAATATTTTAAAATTAATAATTAAAATATTTTTGACTGGACTTGAGAATGAACATTTATAAAAATCAAATAATATTATAAAAACAATATTTAAAATATTTTTGACTGTAGAAATAAAAAGACGGACAAATTTGAGGTATGACAGATATGGATAATAAAAGGTCTATGGCAGAGTATCATCACTTTATTTTAGGAGAATGACTAATTTGTTAAATTGTGGTAAAATAAAATGTCATAAAACTTAAGATGTCTCTGAAGTTAAAGCTTCCTATAATGTTGTTATTAAAATGATATAGTTCATTTTATAAAGTAGGACACATTACCTTATAAGTAACCATATCATTGCAAAGACGAAAAATAAGAGATGGACTCCGCAATAGGGCATGACAATTGTCCAAGGCCTCAAGTGATTGCTTTGTTATGTTGTAATTTAGCATGAAATATGTATGAACCAATAAAACTACACCAGAAGAGAACACCCATGCATTGTTGATGTAATCGTCAAATTTTGGCAGTTTTTCTTCCTTGCACCACTTTGCTTCTTGTAAGAATGATATTAACAAATCTGACCACTATAATTGAATGACAAACTAAATTACAAATGAATAGATAATTGATTTTTGGGTTAAATTTGTTTCTGATTCTTACAAATATCTTAAATTTCATTTTTATTCCTTATTAAAAAAATGATATATTTTAATTCTTATAAAAATTTTATGAATGTTTGTTATTTTTTAAAATTTTGAAAACTGTTTAATGATTCTTAAATTTTTAAATTTTTGGATAATTTTTTTCTGTAAGTGTTTAGAATATTATAAAATATTTATTTATCAAATTTTAGAATTTTTTAAAATAAGAAGAATTATATATGAATTTTTTAAATTTAAAAAAATATTAATAAAAATAATGAAAATCTCGACTTAAAAATTAATTTTTGAATTTTTTTTTCTGAATAATTTTTATAATATTCTAAACATATCTATAAAATAATCATTAAAAAATACATATTATTTTAACAGCAAGAACTAAAATTACGTACATAATAATTTTATAGAAATTAAAACATGTTATTTTTTTATAGAGATTAAAAACAAATTTAATTATTTATAAGAATCAAAAATATATTTGTCCCTTGATTTTATAACTACCTTTAAATGATTATTATTTTAATTTGCACTTACTGCTTTTGTGAGGTAGGGAAGAGCATCTAGTTCATGATCTCTAAGTACATGATAAGATAATTCATTGATAGTGTTGTAGAGAGCTAAGAAAACTATCTTCATGTACTCTGTCAGTACTTGAACTGCTTTGATATCCCAACTGAAAGAAAACAAGTTTTTATTTATTTGACAAATTCAAAATCTCACAAGTGCATACTTGTTATTTTTCGTTAAAAAAAATTAAAAAATATTTTATAATAAAAAATGTGTAATATGCCGTTGATAGTAAAGATGTAAAACGGACCGTTCACCCTATCTTAAATCAGTTAGAAAAAAGGTGAAACAGACAAACACGTCAAATAAAAATAGACATAAAAATTTAATCCGTTTAATCAGATTGACGAGTTAATGGACAGTAGACTTGACTGCTTTTTTTTTTTTAATTTTTTTTCTTTCATTTTTTTAATTGATTAATAGACTTTTTTATATATTTTTATTAAAATTTTCATTTATTTTTTAGAATAATTTTTTATAAAGTATCTTTTTAATAAGTTTTACTTAAAAATTATTGTATATATTCACAAATAAATTAATAAAATACAACCATCAAGAATTGAAATTATTATAACTAATTAAAAAATGACATATTTAAGATGGGACGAGCTAAACATAGATGCAATGCACTTTAGTGAGCGGCAGATTTTAGTGAAACGAGTTTTAACGAATAGGGTAACGAATCGAAAAATCTCAATTTATTCTTGATATATATGTCAGTACTGAGTATCACGTCCTATTTTACCACCTCTAATTGATGGTATACATGAATCTTAATAAATAAACTATGATTTGAGTTATTTTAATCAGGTGAAGATATTTTAATAAAGAAATTAAAGATGAAATTACCTTTCTAAAGCTGTTGTGAAAAGTTCCAATTCGTCCAAGGTGCCATACACATCATAAAGGTCATCAAGTGTAGTTATTAAAGAAACGACTTTAGTTAAACTTTTGGAGAGATCACTCATCTCTGACTCAAAAGTCATCCCAACTGCCCAAAAGAAGGACTCAGTTAGTCTGTCCCTGCTGAAGCCCAACTTTGAGGCTAGTCCCATATTCTTCCACCACCTACATTTTACATTTATGAAACAATGAAATCGAACCAAAATTATTATGAAATGGGTGTATAATAATAAAAGATAAGTCAGGATCGGTCGACATTAAGTATAACTTTAAATGTTTTACATTAAATCTCAATAATTAATATGAATAAATTAAACAGTCATATTAAATAAAAAAATATGGTCATTTTATTTTTCTAAAAAATAAATTAGTTATATAACTGTTTGATTTATTCCTATTAAGAGTTAAAATTTGATATAAGACATTTATATTTATTTACTTACCTTGACATTTCTATAAGATCTTGTTGTAGATTTGATTGCACAATGTTGAAATCCAATTTGGCAGCTTCAAGCAATACCTTATTTGCATCCTTTCTTTTTTCATATAACTCAACATACCATCTAGCTTCAAGTCTTTGAAATCTACGATGCAGTGGAAGCTCTAATGAATGATTCACTTGTTCAAAGAGAAAATTGTTTATATCATCGTAAAGTCCTTGTTTGAAGTAGAATTTCGTGAAGGAATTTGCTTCATCTAAAATTTGTTCTCCTTCATAAGACAAAAATGATGCCTCGTAGAGACTCAACATTCTTTTAATATCTTTGACAAGACATGTCTTAAAATTTCCACTTTGGTCCTTAAACCTCTCAAATATATCTATATATTAAATGTAGAAATTTAAAATGTTAACTTAACGAAAATGGAATGACCGTTTTTTTTTCTTTTAGATTTCACTATTTTTAATAAAAAAAATTTAGAAAATATAAATATGATAAAAGTATTAAAAATGCATGTATATACACCTGGAGAAACATCATATCCATATTCTCTGAGGAGTTTGAATTAAAGCAGTTTCATGAAGATTAATCTGTTCTCCTTCCAAAGACAATAGAAATCTATCAAGTGCTTCTCTTATCTCCTTTTCAAAGTGGTAGCTGAGGCCTAAGTGTTTCACATTTTCTATTAACTCTAAGATTTCTTCATTTTCATCATTAATCATTCTTCTTACTTCCTCTTGCAACCTTCTGCCCCTATTCACGTAGTGCACATCCTAAAAAAATATAAAGTATTTAATATTGTTTAGTTAGTTGCACTTTCTGTTATATAGTTAGTTGCTCTTTCCTCCTACTATATAACTGGTGTAATATTCTTTCATTGTATAAGAGATTCTTACTCACTGCATTTTATCTTCTTGCTCTTTACTTTGAGCTCTCTTACCACTCTTCAATGGCTTCCATGTGTAAAGCATAATATGGTATCATCGTCTTCGATCCTCTTTCCACACTTCCGCACCGTTTTTTCCCTTCTATTCATATCTTTTCTTTGATTTCAACATGCCTCCGCGTAATGATCCTACTGCAAATCGAATCACAAATTGTGATGTTGATTCGGTTTACTATGTTCATCCTAGCGAAGGTCCCAATTCTGTTAATATTCAACCTCAATTGAATGGTTCGAATTACATTTCGTGGTCAAGATCCATGGAAAGAGCTCTTGGAGCTAAGAACAAGATTGCGTTCATCAACGGATCCATTCGTGTTCCAAGTATCAACGATCTTAATCGATCTGCGTGGGAACGATGCAATTGCCTTGTTCATTCATGGATTCTCAATTCTGTAAGTCCTGCTATCGCACAAACCATTATTTTCTTGGAAAATGCTCTTGACGTTTGGATTGATCTCAAAGAAAGATTTGCTAAAACTGATAGAATTCGCGTCTCTAATTTGCGTGCTGAGATTAATAATCTCAAACAAGGAAACAAATCTGTTCTTGATTATTTCACTGAGCTTCGTGGTTTATGGGAATAATTGAATTCTCATAGACCAATCCCTAGTTGTACTTGTGCTCAACAATGCAGATGTGAAACCATGCGTAGTGCTAGATAATTTCGTCTTGAAGATCAGATTATACAATTCTTAACAGGATTGAATGAAAAATTTTCTGTTATCAAAACTCAGGTTTTGTTACTTGATCCTCTACCATCCATTAACATATTCTATGGTGGTTCAAGAAGAGAGTAATAATATTTCTGTGTTGAGTCAACCTGATTCTAATCCCACTATTGGTGAAGCCAATATCCTTGTTAATGTATATGATTCAAGGAAGTTTGCTGGTAAATCTTCCAACTCTTATGGTGGGACATCTAACAATAAGAAAGATGGTAGAGTATGCACTTTTTGTCATAGGACTGGCCATACAATTGATGTGTGTTATCACAAACATGGATTTCCTCCCAATTTTACCAAAAAGTCAACATCAGCAAATGCCTCTACTGTTGCTGCTACACCAAATGTGATGAACACTGGAACAGAAGGTTCTCTCAATAATTCAAGTGCCAGCATCACTCAAGAACAGTATGCTCAATTGATTTGTATGTTACAACAAACAAATCTGCTGCCTTCCAACCCTAACCCAAATCCAAGTTCCAACCATATTTCCACTCACTTTGGTCATACACCAAATGAGAATTTAGGTAAATCTTTTGTTTCTACAGTTTCCTATTCTACATACATAAAACCTGATTATTGGATTTTAGATTCTGGTGCCAATGATCATGTTTGTTCATCTCTTAAATTGTTTAGTTGTTACCACAAAATTCAGCCTATCAGTGTTTGTCTACCTAATGGATCTGTTGTTCTAGCTAAACATGCAGGAACAATTCAATTTTCTCCTCACTTGCAGCTTAATAATGTGTTATACACACCTGATTTTTCCTTAAACCTTGTGTCTGTTTCCAAACTTTGTCAATCCACTAATTGTCATTTCATTTTTTCTGCTAATGATTGTTTTATTCAGGATGTGTAAACGAAGAAGATGATTGGTTTGGCTAATCAAGTGGAAGGGTTGTACAGACTAAGGACAAATATTGATTCTTTTCCTGCAGCAACTAGTATTTCAAGTATTTCCTCATCCAAACCTCATGTAGAAACTTCAATTCCCAATAATTGTAAAATGATTCCTAAACAAGCTTTGTGACATTTTAGATTGGGCCATTTATCACATGATAGACTTTCCAAAATGGCTCAAATGTATCCTGATATTTTCAATGACAATAAATCTGTATGTGATGTGTGTCATTATGCTAGACATAAGAAAATACCTTACACTTTGAGTCATTCTAAAGCTTCTCAAAATTTTGAATTGTTGCATTTTGATATATGGGGTCCTATCTCTACAAATTCTATCCATCATCACAAATATTTTTTGACAGTAGTTGATGATCACAGTCAATTTACTTGGATCATACTACTTAAAAACAAATATGAAGTTTCTACACATGTCCAACAATTTGTTTCTCTCATAGAAAATCAGTTCCATACATGTCCTAAGTTCATTAGGTCTGACAATGGACCTGAATTTCTCTTAGCTCAATTTTATGCCTCAAAGGGTATTATCCATCAAAGATCTTGTGTTGAGTCCCCTCAACAAAATGCAAGGGTTGAAAGGAAGCCTCAACACTTGCTTAATGTAGGTAGAGCCTTACTGTACCATTCAAATTTACCTAAATCCTACTGGTCCTATGCAATTAGTTATGGAGCCTTTATTATAAATAGAGTTAACACTCCTTTACTCAATAACCAATCCCCTTATCACATACTGCATAATAAACCACCAGACATTAACCAACTTAAAGTTTTTGGATCTTTGTGCTATGCCTCTACCTTGTCCAATCAAAGAACTAAATTAGATACAAGAGCCAGAAAATCATTGTTTCTTGGATATGTTGTTGGATATAAAGGCTCTATTTTACTTGATCAAAATTCATTCAACATTTTCATTTCAAGAAATGTCACTTACCATGAACAAATTTTACCTTACCAAAATCAATCTTCATCTATCACACCTCCTTGGGAATATTATAGCACTCCAGTTCCCAATCCAAACCTCTGTCATGACATATCTAATTTTGCTCAATTTGACCTTTCCAATAACCACCTCAATCTTACACCCACCACAACTGACTCAAATCCACCTTCCAGCTTGCTGGCCAATTCTAAGCCACCCACCTCTAATACACAACATCCCACTCGTGCCTCTACAAGAACCAAAACATTACCATCCTTTTTGAAAGATTATGTCTGTACAACCTTCACTGATCCACAATGCCAATCATCTTTAGGTAATCCTAACTCTCTTTCTAATTTCATTTCATATCATAATTTGTCTCCTACTCATTATTGTTTCACTCTTTCCCTTACTACTAATCATGAACCTAAAACATATTCCGAGGCTAGCAAATTTGAATGTTGGAATCAAGCAATGAAAGTTGAACTTACTGCACTCGAGCAAACTGGAACTTGGAAAATTGTGGATCTTCAACCCCATGTTAAACCTATTGGTTGTTGTTGGGTTTACAAGATCAAGCATAAATCTGATGGAACCATAGAAATATTTAAAGCTCGTCTTGTTGCTAAAGGATACAACCAGATTGAAGGACTGGATTACTCAGATACTTTTTCACCTGTTGCAAAACTCACCACAGTTCGATTGGTTCTAGCTTTAGCTTCAATCCATAACTGGCATCTTCACCAACTCGATGTGAATAATGTGTTTCTTCATGGTGATCTGAATGAAGAGGTTTACATATTGATTCCACCAGGTGTCCAAACTTCCAAACCTAACCAGGTCTGCAAACTCATTAAGTCACTTTATGGATTAAAGCAGGCAAGCAGACAATGGTTTGAAAAATTGACTTCAGTTCTCACTGCTCAAGGCTACTCTCAAGCACCTTATGATCATTCACTGTTTGTTAAACAAACATCCTCCACTTTTACAATTATACTTGTTTATGTTGATGATGTTATTTTAACAGGTAACTCTCTACAAGAGTTTCAAACTATGAAAAATATTCTTCATCGGCTCTTCAAGATCAAGGACTTGGGCATTCTCAAATATTTTTTGGGTTTAGAAGTAGCTCACTCAAAACGTGGTATCTCCATTTGCCAAAGAAAATATTGTCTTGATTTTCTCAAGGATTCAGGTTTCATTGGTTCCAAACCAGCAAACACACCATCCGATCCATCACTTAAGCTTTGTCAAGATGATAGTTTTGCTTATCACGATGTTCCGTCTTATAGACGACTCATTGGCATACTAATCTACCTCAACACTACTTGCCCAGATATCACGTTTATCACACAACAACTCAGTCAATATCTTTCCAAACCTTCTACTCAACATTATAACGCTGCGTGCAGAGTTTTGCGATACCTCAAACAATGTCCAGGCCAAGGCTTACTTTTTCCACGAAGTTCATCACTACAAATAATAGGTTTTTCAGATGCTGACTGGGCTGGTTGTATAGACACACGTAAATCCGTTTCCGGATCATGTTTTTATTTGGGCAGTCTCTTATTTCATGGAGAACAAAGAAACAAACCATTGTTTCTCGTTCCTCTTCAGAGGCAGAGTATCGTGCTTTAGCTGCAACCACCTGTGAACTCCAATGGCTTTTGTACTTACTTCGTGACATGAAAATTACATGCTCTCAAGTCCCAGTTCTCTTTTGTGACAGTCAAAGCGCACTCCACATAGCTGCTAACCCTATTTTCCATGAACGTACGAAACATATTGACATTGATTGTCACATTGTACGCGAGAAAGTTTTAGCAGGCATGATGAAACTCCTTCCGGTTTCCTCCAACAACCAACATGCTGATTTTTTCACTAAACCTCTCCTACCCAAACCATTTCACTTCCTCAAAGCCAAGTTGAACTTGATCAACATTTACCAAAGTTCAACTTGTGGGGGGCTAATAGATGACACAAATAGAATATAGTTAGTTACACTTTCTGTTATATAGTTAGTTGCTCTTTCCTCCTACTATATAACTGGTGTAATATTCTTTCATTGTATAAGAGATTCTTACTCACTGCATTTTATCTTGTTGCTCTTTACTTTGAGCTCTCTTACCACTCTTCAATGACTTCCATGTGTAAAGCATAATAGTTCTCCTTCATAAGACAAAAATGATGCCTCGTAGAGAGTCAACATTTCTTTAATATCTTTGACAAGACATGTCTTAAAATTTCCACTTTGGTCCTTAAACCTCTCAAATATATCTATATATTAAATGTAGAAATTTCAAATGTTAACTTAACGAAAATGGAATGACAGTTTTTTTTTCTTTTAGATTTCACTATTTTTAATAAATAAAAAATTTAGAAAATATAAATATAATAAAAGTATTAAAAATGCATGTATATATACCTGGAGAAACATCATATCCATATTCTCTGAGGAGTTTGAATTTTAAAGCAGTTTCATGAAGATTAATCTGTTTTCCTTCCAAACACAATAGAAATCTATCAAGTGCTTCTCTTATCTCCTTTTCAAAGTGGTAGATGAGGCCTAAGTGTTTCACATTTTCTATTAACTCTAAGATTTCTTCATTTTCATCATTAATCATTCTTCTTACTTCCTCTTCCAACCTTCTGCCCCTATTCACGTAGTGCACATCCTAAAAAAATATAAAGTATTTAATATTGTTTAGTCATTAAAAAATAAAAATAATTTAGCAAGAAAAGTTTAGATTAAGAAAACTATATTATTACCACATAATCATTTTTTAAGGATAGTAAACTATCGTAATCCCAAATATTGGGTTGGTAATTGGCTGATTTTCTATGAGGAATATTTGAACTAGTAGCATAACATGGAAGGAGAGAACCATTTAAACTAGGAAATGTAGTTCTGGGTAGTTGTTGAGGTTTGAAGAAATTAGGAAATGAAACAAAGGATGAATTTAGCAACATTGTATGAATTATGGCGGCCAATAGTAAGTTGGAGTTGGGCTTTTGTATTATTTTATATTGAGAGAGTGCTTACATTTATATAGGGATACTTATGTGTGACAGGTTTTAACTTGCCACCCCAAATTGAACCGTTGAACTTAACATTCTTATTTTTGTTTAATTTTCTAATTGTTTATAAATAAATTTTTGGATGGAAAGAAATTTCTAATAAATTATTTAAAATTTCTGATAATATATTAAATTTTTTATATGAATTTAAAAAAAAAATTTTTTTTAATACTATCAGAAGTTTCAAAAAATATTGTAGTTTTGAAAAATGTTGTAATTTATCAAAAATTTAGAAATTTATGATATTCTAAAAAAACTAATTCTTTCAAATATAAACAACAAGATTTTTCGAAAATTTTTTTTTGAAAATTTAAATTCTTTTTTAAATTTCGGGTAAACACGAAAATAAATTTCAATTTTTTTTTGTAAAGACATAAAAGTAATAGTAGTTGATCTTACTGGGATCAGAAGGATCTTTAGTGGCCTGCAACACTTGAGCTTATATGGTTGTTGAAGAAAATGGGGGGATGTCTGTAATACGTGGAAGGACTAACTTTTTTGGTTTTATCCAAATGTCCGGATAGCTAGAGTCTCTATCGACTTTTCTTTTATCCAACAATTGGGAAATGTGAAAAGAATTAGAAAGACCTTTGATAGATTTTGAGTTTGGAAGGTAAGTTATGAAAAGGGAAGGTGTTAGCACCCTTTTCATACGTAGTTATCTACGAGCTCTTAATTGATTAGCTCACTTTTAAAATTTATTTTGTGTGTGTGATTTGTTTGAAAATATTTTGAAATGTCAATGTAAGGTTAATTTTGTAATAATTCTTGTACCAGTCCTCAAGAATGTATACAAAGTGTTTTTGAAAATATCTTGTTTGAAAGTGTAGTGTGAAAATGTATTTGTTTGTGAAAAAGATTATGAGCAAGCTAGTATTATCTATATCATTAGTTGGTAGGTAATCTTATCTATTGGATGTGAAGGGACATGCGTAGGATCATCGTATGGTCATCGAAGGCAACATGTAAGGATACTTTAGCATTATATCAAAGGGATTATCATCATTTTTCTCGTAGGGTCATCGAAGGAACTAGATCATTTCGTAGGCAACTCGAAGGGTTATCGAAGAATTATGGTCTTTATTCGAAAGGGACCATGATGATATCATATATCAAGGGTCTTTTGCTAAAGTATCCCTACTTTCGAGAGACATGACTAATATTCGTAAGGCAACAAGAGAGGTTACCCTAGAGATGCAAAGTGTATTAGTTTTAGTTATTTAATCTTGAAAATTAGGGTTATCTATATTTGCTTTTAGTCTTGCCATACAAACTCTATTTACTAGCAGTTAAATATGTACAAAAAAATAAAGTGCGGAATGTAAAATGCAAAAAATTAAACCTAAGCTATTACATCTTGTGAGCAGTTACATAATAGGAAAAATGCGAGAAAAGATAAATCGACGCTATTACTTTGGTGATGTGACCTATACAATTGATCTATGAATTTAAATAGCAAAAGAAATAAGAACAATGTTAGAAAAATGTTTAAAAGTTTTTTTCCGTTTTTAGAAAATGATTTAGGGTTAGGGATGATAATCAAAACCTAATAACTAATCAATTTAATTGATTAAAAAAACTAAAACCCTAACGTCTAATTACTTTAGGAGAATTATTTGGATAAAATCTTAAAAATAATTAATTTTAATTAAAACCTAGGGTCTAATTAATTAATTAATTAAAAGCCAAACCCTAATTCTAATTAATTAAAAAAATCAAGCCTAATCAAGTTGGAACGTCTTGAGGGAGGATGATCAGACATTATTGATGTTTACTTCTCGAAGGATGAGGAGCAATGTAACAGTTGTTGATATCCGAGTAGAGTGTAAATCCGTGATGTTTCTGAAGGTGATTGTTAAGTAATAAGGAAAATTTTTAGAGGATGAAATTTAGAAAGATGTGATGTTTCAGCGTTGCTAGTTGACTGTGATGTTTTCATTTTGGGTAGCCCTTACGTAAGATGTCGACGTCTGAACAGTGATAGAGTGACATATTGTTGTAGACCTTGTCGTGGGATCCTTTTGAGTGATTGTAAAAATTGTTGAAGTTGTTGGAATATTTTGAATCGCGAGTCAGAGTCGGAAATGCGAGGAGATGAGTATGATTTCAAGGATGGTAAGTGTTGGTACTGGTACAAAGAAATTATGTTCTGATGTTATCGTAAGGTGTGTAATAATGAGTCGTTGCATGACGTCAGTGTTCGCATTTTTAAGGATAGTAAACTATCGTAATCCCAAATATTGGACTGGTAATTGGCTGATTTTCTATGAGGAATATTTGAACTAGTAGCATAACATGGAAGGAGAGAACCATTTAAACTAGGAAATTTAGTTTTTGGTAGTTGTTGATGTTCGAAGAAACTAGGAAGTGAAACAAAGGATGAATTTAGCAACATTGTATGAATTATGGCGGCCTAAGTTGGGGTTGGGATTTTGTATTATTTTATATTGGGGGAGTGCTTACATTTATATATGGATACTTATGTGTGACATGTTTTAACTTGCCACCCCAAATTGAACCGTTGAACCTAACATTCTTATTTTTGTTTAATTTTCTAATAGTTCATAAATAAATTTCTGGATGGAAAGAAATTTCTAATGAATTATTTAAAATTTCCGATAACATATTAAATTATGGTATAAATTTTAAAAAATAAAATAATTTTTTTAAGACTATCAGAAATTTCGAAAAATATTGTAGTTTTGAAAAATGTTGTAATTTATCAAAAATTTAGAAATTTATGATATTCTAAGAAAATTAATTCTTTCGAATATAAACAATAGGATTTTTCGAAATATTATTTTGAAAATTTTAATTTTTTTTTTAAATTTCGGGTAAACATGAAAATAAATTTCAATTTTTTTTTTTGTAAAGACATAAAAGTAATAGTAGTTGATCTTACTGGGATCAGAAGGATCTTTAGTGGCCTGCAACACTTGGGCTTATACGGTTGTTGAAGAAAATGAGGGGTGTCTGTATTACGGTGGGAGAACTGACTTTTTTGGTTTTATCCAAATGTGTGGATAGCTAGAGTCTCCACTGACTTTTCTTTATCCAACAATTAGGAAACGTGAAAAGAACAGGAAAGACCTTTGGTAGATTTTGAGTTTGGAGGGTAAGTTATGAAAAGAGAAGGTGTTAGCACCCTTTTCATACGTAGTTATCTACGGGCTCTTAATTGATTAGCTCACTTTTAAAATTTGCTTTGTGTGTGTGTGTGATTTGTTTGAAAATATTTTGAAATGCCAATGTAAGGCTAATTTTGTAATAATTCTTGTATCAGTCCTCAAGAATGTATACAAAGTGTTTTTGAAAATATCTTGTTTGAAAGTGTAGTGTGAAAATGTATTTGTTTGTGAAAAAGGTTATGAGCAAGCTAGTATTATCTATATCATCAGTTGGTAGGTAATCCTATCTATTGGATGTGAAGGGACAAGCGTATGGTCATCGTATGGTTATCGAAGACAACATGTAAGGATACTTTAGCAATTATATCGAAGGGATTATCATCATTTTGCTTGTAGACTCATCGAAGGGACTAGATTATTTCGTAGGCAACTCAAAGGGTCATCGAGGAATTATGATCTTTATTCGAAAGGGACCATGATGATATCATATATCAAGGGTCATTTGCTAAAGTATCCCTATTTTCGAGAGATATGACTAATATTCGTAAGGAAACAAGAGAGGTTACCCTAGAGGTGTAAAGTGTATTAGTTTTAGTTATTTAATATTGAAAATTAGGGTTATCTATATTTGCTTTTAGTCTTGCCATACAAACCCTATTTACTAGCAGTTAAATATGTACAGAAAAATAAAGTGCGGAATGTAAAATGCAGAAAATTAAACCTAAGCTATTACATCTTGTGAGCAGTTACATAATAGGAAATATGCGAGAAAAGATAAATCGACGCTATTATATTGGTGATGTGACCTATACAATTGATCTATGAATTTAAATAGCAAAAGAAATAAGAACAATGTTAGAAAAATGTTTAAATGTTTTTTTTTCCGTTTTTAGAAAATGATTTAGGGTTAGGGATGATAATTAAAACCTAATAACTAATTAATTTAATTAATTAAAAAAACTAAAACCCTAATTAGAAACCCTAACGTCTAGTTATTTTAGGAGAATTATTTGGCTAAAATCTTAAAAATAATTAATTTTAATTAAAACCTAGGGTCTAATTAATTAATTAATTAAAAGGCAAACCCTAATTCTAATTAATTAAAAAAATTAAGCCTAATTTAGTTAAGGGTTAATGTTTAATGACTTAAGGTTAATTAGTTAAAAATAATAAGAAAATGATATAAAAACTAGGATAAGTAAAAATAGAAAAACAAATGCATGGGGTGGGAGTTGAAACCACGCCATTTGTTTCACCAGTATGCCCTTCTACCATTGTGCCATAGTGTTGATTGTGTTTATGAATGAGAATGAATGAATCTATTATAAACTTGCGCGCTATCCTGAAAAACAAAATTATTTGACAAAAGTTGGGATCAAATCCACGCTCTTTGCAATACCAGTCACACTTCTTACCATCGGGCCAATTGTTGTTTCTTGTTATTCAATCACAAATAGATCATCATAAAATAGAAACGCGTTAAAAAATTTAATTTCAAACGCAAAGTCAATTGTGAGGCCCTGTAAATTTGAATAAACCAATGAACATGTGCCACACCGAGGTTGAATAGTTATCTAGTCTTGAGGATGGTTGAAAACTGAAATTCGAATTTACTCCTTCTCTTGTAAATTGTCAACCTCAAACCCTTGTTTCTTGAGCAGCCTCAGATGTTTTTTCCTTGGTCTGAATGTTGTATTTATAGAGAAGTGTTTTAGGTCAACAAAATTGAATCAAATCTTTGTAATTTATGGTGTAATATTTGATTGGAATTTTGCATGAAAAGTTTCTTTTTTAAACTCAATCTTGTGTCAATTATTCTCACACGATTTTGGCAAATTATCATGAGTTTTTTAGACCTCCAATTTGATCAGAACAAAAGCCTACACACTTGAGTCTATTAATTTTATATTTTATTTGATTTATGAATAGAAATAAATGTAATATTCAAAATATGATTGAGAGGTTATACAAAAATAAAAATTTAATATTCTATTACACCAATGCTTTGCAAAATGAAAAATTAATATTTATTCAAGTTGATTTGAATATCCGTGAGTCTATTTAAATGAATCAAACTCATCTATTTAAGTCCATTTAAAATTGAATTTTGAATCTGATAAACCGTCAATATGTTTCATCAACTCAACTTAATTTGATTTTTGGAATTTGATTAGTGCGAATTAAATCGATTTATGATTTATTGTCCATCCCTACATACATGTATCTGCCATAATCAGCATGGACAAAATCATGTATGGCTCATTAGACAGATAAACTTAATGGATGTAATCTATATCCTTGTAATCATAAGCGTGTGACTTTATTAGACAATAGACATGATTCAATGCATATATTTCTTGTAGTATTTTAAATTGACTTATTACACTACTAGCTGCAAATGATTAACATAGTGGAGTTCAGTAATAATGTGTGTTAAGCATGCATAATAGACGCCACTAATCATAAAAAGCCATAAATCAAGATTAGTTATTATGTGGGCCTTCGTGCATGATTGGTTCCATCAAGTATATATGCATGCTAGCTAAGGTATCAAATCGTTGAAATTTAAAAGCTTACTTACTCGTCGTGGCAAATCACTTAGGTCAATTATTATAATTGAAATAACTGCAACTATATAGTTCTACATGTTAAATTGTAATTTGATTGTGTTGAAATAGTGTGTCGAAAAAAGGTTGTCAAATCGAAAAATTTGTGGATCGAAACAAGTTACACACAGATTTAATTTGTTTTAGATTTAGATAAATTTGATTTAGATCTAAAATAGATAGATTTGATTTAGTAACAAAATATGTATTTTGAGCTTTTATAATTTTGGACTTTGACTTAGGAGCAAGCTAACCTAAATCTATAAATAGAGAGAGTAACCCCTAGTTTTGTAATCAAGACAATTATGTCAATTCATTATAATCACAGAATTTGCAGTTGCAAGTGATTAATAAAAATTTCCACAGTTTGTGGACAGAGAGAAACTCTGCCGAAAATAATTGTCTTCTTTCTTTTCTTTTCTTTTCTTTTCTCATAATTCATTGTCATTGTGTGGTGATATCAATCTTGTTCATCAAGATTGGTAGAAATTCATCATAGATATTTGGTGGATTTCTAACATCTGGTATCAAGAGCTCGGTTAATCGATTCAAGGGAAGTATCGATCAAGAACGATTGAGGAAGAAGAAGAATTCACGATGGCGAGTTATGGGAATGCAAATTATCCAACAACTCTACCAATTCTGAAAGTAGACAACTATGAGAATTGGTGCAAACAGATGAAAGTTTTATTCAGGTGTCAAGGTCTTTGGGATCTTGTAAAGGATGGATTGGAAGCGCTTGGAGAAAACGCTTCAGAAGAAGAAAAGAAGAAACACACAGAATCTAAGAAGCTGAGTTATAAAACACTCTTTATAATTTATCAATGTTTGAGTCCAGAAAATTTTGAAAAAGTGAGTGATTCAGAATCTACAAAAGAAGCTTGGGAGGTTCTTGAGAAGTCTTTTGGTGGTGCAGAAAAGGTGAGAGAAGTGAGGTTATAAACTCACAAGAGAACGTATGAATTGCTTCATATAGAAGATAGTGAGAGCATATCTGATTTCTTCAATAGGATTACAAAACTAGTGAATCAAGTCAAGGTATGTGGAGAAACATTAACAACAAGGCTATTGTTTCGAAGATGTTGAGATCTTTGGCTCCTAAGTTCGACCACGTGGTGGTAGCTATAGAAGAGTGGAAAGACTTGTCGAAATTGACAAAGGAAGAACTTCAAGGGACGCTTGAATCTCATGAACAAAGAATGAATGAAAGAGCTTCAGGCAAGTCGAAGAGTGATGTGGCTTTACAGGCACATTCAGTAAAAGAAACCAAAGGCAAAGGAAAGTGGTTCGACAGAGAGGCGGCTACAACAAATCAACTGGTAGAGGAAACCAGAACGAAGGAAATGTGTCGAATTAGAGAAGACCATACCAAGGAAACCAAAGAGGTGGTGTTGCAAATAGAGGAAGAGGTGGTGGTCGAAAACCTGACAAGAGTCACATTCAATGTTACAATTGTCAGAAGTATGGTCACTATTCGAGTGATTGTCAAGAAAAACGAAAGAATCAAGAAAGCGATTCAAAGTTTGCAAAACATGAAGAAGAAGAAGAAGAAGAAGAAGAAGAGATGATGTTGATGGTCACATCAAGAGATGAAGATAGATTCAAGGACCAGTGGTACTTGAATTCAGGATGCTTATCACATATGTCTGGAAGGAAAGATTGGTTTGTCAACATAAAGCCCTCAATGAAAAATATGGTAAAATTCATAAATGACAATACCCTAGCAACTGAAGGTATCAGTGATGTTATGATTATGAGGAAAGATGACAAGAAGTCAGTAATTTCCAATGTGTTGTACATATCAGGCATGAAGAGCAATTTGCTCAGTATAGGGAAGTTGGTCGAAAAGAATTATAAAGTGTCAATCGAAGATAAGATGATGAGAGTCGTCGACGCAAATGGAAGATTAATCTTGAAGACTCTTATGTCTCAAAATAGAACCTTCAAGATCGAACTAAATGTGATGGAGCACAAGTTCCTTCCGACTGCAACTAGTAGATATGAATGGATATGGCATTATCGACTAGGTCATCTCAACTTCAGAGACATCAGAGATTTGAAGAGAAGAAATATGGTTTCAGGATTTCCAGAAATTGACATTCCAAACGAGGTATGTGAGGAATGTGTGCAGGAGAAGCAACAGAAGAATAGCTTCAGCAAGGATGCAAGAAGCAGGTCAAAGGTTATTCTTGAAGTCATATACTCTTATGTATATGGACCAATCCAGGTGGATTCAATGGGAGGTAACAAATACTTTGTTATATTCATAGATGATTTCAGTCGAAAGTTGTGGACTTACCTGATCAAGAAGAAAAGTGAAGTGATCGAGGTATTTGCCAACTTTAAGTCTATGGTCGAAAGATAGAGTGGTCGAAAACTCAAAGTTTTGAGAACTGATGGTGGTGTAGAGTATGTGTCAAAAGACTTCGACATGTTATGTGAAAAGGAAGGGATTGTGTATGAGATGGTACCACCCTATACTCCATAGCATAATGGAACTGCAGAAAGGAAGAATCGAACTATCATGAATATTGTGAGAAGTATGTTGAAAGGTAAGAACTTACCTAAAGAGTTTTGGAGTGAAACTGTGTCGACTGCAACATATATTTTGAACAGATGTCCTACAAAGAAGCTAGAAGGAATTACTCCAGAAGAATGCTGGTCTGGTGTGAAGCCTAGATTTAGTCCTCTGAAGGTATTTGGATCTATTGCATATAGACATGTTCCAGATCAATTGAGAAGAAAACTTGATGACAAGTCGAGTCAAATGGTTCTAGTTGGATATCATTCGACAGGAGATTACAAGTTGTTTGACCCAGTGAACAAGAAGATTGTGATCAGCAGGGACGCGATCATAGATGAGCTTAAAGAATGGGATTGGAATGAAAAAGTTAAGAAATATTCAGTAGGAATCCTACTTGAAGAACCAGAAACTCAAGTCGAAAGAGAAGTTTGACAAGAGGAACCAACAGTTATAGATCAACTAAGTACAAGCAGGCCTCAAAGAACAAGACACATGCCTGCAAGATTGCAAGATTGTGTGATTACATCAGATGATGTGATAGATAATGAAGTTGAGTTGTTACATTATGCTTCCTATGCAGATGTCGAACCTATCAATGCAGCTGAAGCATTGAAGGATTCAAAGTGGGTGAAAGCAATTAACAAAGAAGTAAAGTCTATCGAAGACAACAACACTTGGTCACTTGTTGAATTGCCTCAAGGCAAGAAGGCAATTGATGTCAATTGGGTATACAAAGTGAATATGAATCCCAAAGGGAAAGTAACTCGACACAAAGTAAGGCTTGTGGCGAAAGGATTTCTACAGAAAGAAGGAATAGACTTCGATGAAGTTTTTGCACATGTTGCTAGGATCGAAAAAATTAGGTTGGTTGTTGGTCTAGCAGAAATAAACAGATGGCACATATGTCAGATGGAAGTGAAGTGTGCATTCCTAAATGGACCCTTAGAAGAAGAATTTTATGTTAAACAACTAGTTGGGTTTGTGAAACATGACGAAGAGAGAAAGGTGTACATGCTGCATAAAACCCTGTATGGATTGAAACAAACTCCAAGAGTTTGGAATAAGAAAATTGATAGTTTCCTAAGGGAGAAGGAATTTGTGAAGTGCACAATTGAACATGGAGTATATGTAAGAAGAAGCAATAGTGAATTGCTTATACTATGTCTCTATGTCGATAATTTATTGATAACAGGTAGCTGCAAAAGTGAGATCAAAGACTTCAAAGGTGATCTCAGTAAGGAATTTGAAATGTCTGATTTGGTTGAGATTTCATATTTCCTTGGCATCGAATTCTACAAGAGCAATAGAGGTTTGATGATGCATCAAAGAAGATATGCAGGAGAAATTCTCAAGAGATTTGAGATAGAAGAATGCTACTCAACTTCGACACCTGCAAAACCAAGACTGCAACTGTCGAAAGATGCAGATAAAGATGATGTCGATCCAACCCAATACAGAAGACTTATTGGGTCATTAAGATACATTTGTCATACAAGGCATGACTTAGCATATAGTGTAGGTATGATAAGTAGATTCATGCAGAAGGCAAAGGTATCACATCTAGCAGCGGTGAAGAGGATATTAAGATATCTCAAAGGAACTCTCGACTATGGCATTTTATTTCACATTTTCTATTAACTCTAAGATTTATTCATTTTCATCATTAATCATTCTTCTTACTTCCTCTTGCAACCTTCTTCCCCTATTCACGTAGTGCACATCCTAAAAAAATACAAAGTGTTTAATATTATTTAGTCATTAAAAAAAAATTTAGCAAAAAATGTTTAGATTAAGAAAACTATATTATTACCACATAATCATTTTTTTAAGGATAGTAAACTATCGTAATTCCAAATACTGGGTTGGTAATTGGCTGATTTTCTATGAGGAATATTTGAACTAGTAGCATAACATGGAAGGAGAGAACCATTTAAACTAAGAAATTTAGTTTTTGGTAGTTGTTGAGGTTTGAAGAAACTAAGAAGTGAAACAAAGGATGAATTTAGCAACATTGTATGAATTATGGCGGCCAATAATAAATTGGAGTTGGGCTTTTGTATTATTTTATATTGGGGGAGTGCTTACATTTATATAGAGATACTTATGTGTGACAGGTTTTAACTTACCACCCCAAATTGAACCGTTGAACCTAACATTCTTATTTTTGTTTAATTTTCTAATTGTTCATAAATAAATTTCTGGATGGAAAGAAATTTCTAATAAATTATTTAAAATTTTCGATAACATATTAAATTTATGGTATAAATTTTAAAAAATAAAATAATTTTTTTAAGACTATCAGAAAATTTCGAAAAATATTGTAGTTTTGAAAAATGTTGTAATTTATCAAAAATTTAGAAATTTATAATATTATAAAAAATAATAATTCTTGTCGAATATATACTACAGGTTTTTTTGAAAAAATATTTCTAAAAATTTTATTTTATTTTTGAAATTTCCGTTAAATACGAAAATAAATTTCAATTTTTTTTGTAAAGACATAAAAGTTAGTAGTTGATCTTATCGGGATCAGAAGGATTTTCAGCGGCCTACAATACTTGGGCTTCTACAATTTTTAAAGAAAATGGGGGGTGTCCGTACAAGATATTGTGATGCCAAAGTAAGGTTTAAATGAAATGAAAGCAAGTACAGAGTGTGGAACCAATAGAATACCTGGCACTCAAGTGAAAGAGGGTATTTATAGTGCCCTCATCACTGGGCCAAGGCCTTCATTATGGGCTGAAGATCCAGACCCACAATGAATGGCTGTCAGGATTCACGCGAGTGAAGTTAAGCAGCACGTGCTCACGATCCTGGGTCAACTGTCCTATTATCCTCGGATAAAAGACATGTTCTTCTTGGAGGGCAGAATGATTTCATGGAGTACGGAGGGCAGTTGGTCACGTGTCCCCAGAGGGGCACGTGAGAAAGAGGCTCCTCAATGGTCACGACTACTTGGGCCATATCATTGGGCCTTCTTCGAGATACGTCAGATTGGTCCTTTTTCTACGGTAGACCATCCACAGGGCCAGTCTAGAACAGGATCCCCCCAAGTCGTAGCTGCTAGGAAAAGGAGTTATGACTAAGAGTCAGTCCACGCGTCAAGGACAGGGCAGGCAACCACGAGAGTGTGTTCGCTTGTGACAATTCCTTCGAATCTCCAGTGGATATGCTTGTGGGGGATTTTCCCGAAATTAGTTTTCATTAATGCTTGACGTGAGTTAACAAACTTCCTCGATGTTGTACTTGAGGAGGTGTGCGTCGATGTTGCCGAGTCATGATAACCAATGCGCCATTGTCTCCAATGGTTGGTTGTTCCCGACTATAATCATGTCATTTTCTTTTGCAAGGTAGTGTCTGTGAGGGACGTCGAAGAGTTTGCGCTCCTATGTAAGGCGTATGGGAGCCGATGTCGAGGGTATGTTGCATTTTGGTGCCTAACCTTGGGACGTGTAATATCTGAGTCCTAGGGATATGACCGGACGAGGGAATGTGAAAATTTATCGTGTGAACTTGACGCATGGGAATATGCAACATCGAATCTTGGGAAAGAAAATGTCACATCGTTTTACGTGACACGTGTGGCGGCTATTTAATGCGTCATCATAGCTTATGATAACCTAGGGCCTAGTTAATGATGACCTTCAGTGTGTTCCTCCAAGCAGTAGGGTTGGCTATAAAAGAGTGAGGAGAGGCTTATTTGAAACTTTACAATTTCTTGCTCTCTTCCTGTTTCCCTCATGTTTGTTGTTGTCATCGCTACTATCAATGCCACTGCTATCACAGTCTCTCCTTTAGCTTCCAAGTAAGTGTTTCATACCTATTCTGGTGATTATGAGTCCTTTAGCACTTCATTAGTTGTATCATTCGATGAAATTCATGAATTTTCCGATCATATCCCTGAATTTTTTGACGAATGTATGAGTTTTCCCGTAAAGTTCATGAATTTTCTGATGAATATATGAATGTCCTGGGGGAACCCGTGAATTTCCATATGAATGTATGAATGTCCCGAGGAGACCCATGAATTTCCGTATAAATGTCCCGGGGGGACCCATGGATTTCCCCACGAACATATGAATGTCTCGGGGAGATTCATGAGTCCCTGTGTGGTCTAGACGGGAAGCCTTCTCCTGGGAAGAAGGGAAATTCATGCTCGTCGTTATATCGCAGAACTTCTCGAATAGGTAGTTATATCCTCTGTCTAGGATAAGGTCCTCGTGTTTTCCATCTTGTCGAAAAGGGATCTGACCGACGATGCATCATTTTGTTTCTCCTCGATCTTTCACTTGATTTGTGGTGGAGGGTGGATTTGATTTTCGTCGAATTCACTATTTTTCCCTACTTTTCATCTAAAAATGGCCCATCAACCTACCAAAGATAATCTCCCTATCGCGAACGCTCGGGGAAATTTGGATTGGGTTGGTCCTGAACCCTTATAGATAGCCTTGTGATTTGCCATTGACTCTTCTGATGCTTTTAATGTTGTCGAGGATCGGGGTCGATAGGTCTAGGACGCCCGTGCGCCCTAAACCGACAAGCTGGATCTACTCATCATTCCCACAGTTGTGTTTCTCGGTTTATGAATTTGCTTTTAAAGAGGCAGGAAGTCTCCTGCCCTTCAACGGGCTCCAGGCGGGGATCTTCACGCTGTTGGAGTTGGCACCCTCTCAGTTTCATCTGAATCTGCTCGCGTTTGTGCAGGCGCTCGAGCTCATGTGCTGGTACCTCCAGATTGGTACCATATTACCCTTGTTCTTTAGGGTTTTTCATCTCCAGAGGTAGTCCACCAATGGGAGACACAACTGGGTGTCCTTCAAGAAGCCGAGGAAGTTGTTTCGTAGGTACATGGACTTTGTTTGTACTTTTAAGGACAAATATTACATTTTGAAGCCCCTTACGAATGCAGCTAAGGACTTCATCTATACCAACGTGGTTGGGCTTGAAGATGGTAAGGAGGTGACAACATTTTCAGCAGAGTTCCCCCTATAATGGTAAGAGGGTCATTTTAATAAGGGAACTGTGACGTATACAGTAAATCACGAGGAGTTGAACGCTAATGACCAGCTATCTTACGAAAAGCTCGTAGTGTTTGTTGAAAGTTTCACCCCTGCCAAGTGTGTGAACGAATAAGGGAGTTTCATTTTGACGCCGAACGACGAGTACCTTTATGTTTCCCAGCTAATCAATACTAAGGCGCTCAAGTGTGAATCCGATGAGGAAGCTTTATGGCTTTTAAGTAGCTAGCGTGTGCATAATTCGTGTGTGTACTTATGTTTCTTCACTATGTTAACCATGCCTTTATTTGTTGTAGGTAAGATGGAGAGCTTTCTGGAGCGCATGCTTAAGATAGTGGCCAACTGTGGTGCTAAGAAGATACCTAAAGGTCGTGTCTCCCAGGTCTAAGATCAGGCGAGGACTAACAACAATGTGGTCGGTTCATCCTCATCGCCTCGGGGGAGCCAGTCCCCTCAAGGGAATTCTTCCAAATGGCAACGCAGAGCAGAGACTGAGGAGGTCGACCTTACCATCAGGGAGACATATGTGTTTCCCACATGTTACCTTCACCAGGGCCTTTTTAGTGGAGACACATCTCTGGCTGTTCATGAGGGAGAGACGAAACCCATCCTGGTTGTTGACAAGGAGGCCAGGAGGAAAATGTTATTTGGGGACACAACCACTATGATGAGGATTCTGGAGACTGTTATGGCTCTTAATAACAGGGATACTTGCCCGTTGAAGGATCTAAAGAAAGCGCTGGTCCAGAATATGACCCTGGGAGCGAAGGTGAACAAGTTGGAGAATGACCTTCTCCATCATTAAAAGAAGTACAAGCTCCAGAACAGGCTCTATGAGGACATAACAAAGTTGCAAGAGAAGCTCGCCGCAATAAATCTAGAGAATGAAACCCTCAAGGCCAAAGTGACTAGACTGAATACTGCCGCGACGCCTTCCGAGGAGGATACCAATAAGGAGAAGACCCGAGCTAAATTTATTTCCTGTCTCCGGATGCTCAAACAAGACTTCCTGGACTCGCTCAAAATGGGTTTCGACAATGTAGTGGAGCAACTCCAGCTCGTCAATCCTGGGGTTCAACTTGTAACCGATGAGATTAGGCCCTACTTCTAGGTAGTTGACGGCAAGATAATCACTCCAGAGGATTTTGGAGTTGAAATGGGGTCCCCTCATGATGAGGAGGAAGACGTTTGAGTGTGTATTCGACTGAACTACATGTCGTAAGTCTGTTCGGCCTGCGTGCCAATATTTATTTCTAGTTTGGATATTGGGTTCTGCCCGTAATTTGTTATATTTCAACGATGCCGGCCTTGATGGGTGATACTATTGTAATATTTTGACGATGTCAACCTTGGTGGTTGGCGCTTTTGATGTCGTTCGTATGTTTTTATGTTCATCTGTGTGTATGTGTTGCACCCCAAATTTTATCCTGATTTTTTCTCATTCGCATTGTTTATATCTGAATAAATTGTTATTCACATATTTGCTTTCAACGCGCATTTGCATCTATTTTCAATTTTAATTTTTTATCTATATGTATATATTTTATTTTTGCCTTTAGATAAATGATAATTTAATTTTTTTTAATTTTATTATTTTCTTTTAATTAAAATATATCAAAAAAATAATATAATATGAGTTTCTTTTATTTAACTTTTAAATTTAAATCTAGTGCTAGTTTTTATTTTATAAGAAAATGGTATATAGAAATTTATTGATTATTTTTATGTTTTATATTTAAAATTAGAAATATCTAGAAAGAAGATGGCTTTTGGGTCTTTTGGATAAATCTAAGGGTATTTAGATAAGGTTTGTGGTTGGTAATTGCTGAAGCGGTAAAGGGGCAAGCAAAATGTAAAGTATTATTTTACCGGGTGATATAGGTTATATTGTATCGTGACCACAGAGATTGGTGAGAGGGAAAAACTACCGTTCAATAGTTTCAATCCTTCTAAGTTTGGAAAAGGGTTTGCAGAAAAAGTGCAAGAAAAGTAAATAAAGCAATAAAAAAGCGATAAACAATCATTGTAGCCTAAGATAATTCATTCTGGAATCGCATCTCACTCTATCCGTCAAATACTTAAACTTGTGAATCAATTGCACGCAACCTAAATTACTCGTCAATACCATCACGTATCTCTCACACTAAGGTTATCTCTAAAACAAAGTGAGACATCACCCGTATTACTCTCATTGACGATCTCTCAACCAACTGAAACAACCCGGACACATTTCATAACCGATACCCACGTGAATATTAAGCTTAAATCTATGTCTAGATTCTAGGACCTAATAGATATTCATTCAAGAAAAATATTCGGTAAGCATATGTCTATGACAAACCAAAACTATTCAATAAAGCAAAAATGAAGAACAAACATCGGTATTAATTTGTAAAAGGGATTTCATACAATCCCATGATCAACAAATGTACATATATAAAGAGTAAAGATATACATACAAAACCCACTATTGGAATGATACATAGGGAAGAAGGAGATGAATATGAAACTCCTTGTGGTGCCAACACGATCCGAGACAATCCATAACCAATTGGCAAGATGCACCACCCAATGATGTTGAGTAAACCTCTAAACTACAGAAAATTGGATCAGAGCTCCTCCGTGAGAGAAAGAGATGATAAAACCTAACAAAATCTATTTTAGATCTATATATACAAAACTGAGAATCAGAGACCGTACTTAGCCCTAAAAACTACGTTAAGCGCGCCTTCATTTATTCACTAGACCGCCTTAGAGCGCGCTAAGTGCCAAATATCGTGCTAAGCATGCTCGCCTCATCCTGTGATCCATAACCCGCGTTGAGAGCGTGCTAAGCGGGACCTGAAGCAACTTTATTTCTTGAATTTGTCCAAAAATGCCTATCCAGAGCCTTGCCTTTGACATCTTATTCCTCGATGCTCCAAATATGCGAAAATACCTACAAAAAGACATTAAACCTATCAAACGATACATAAATGAATCATAAATACAATTATACACTAAGTATACATATTTACATAAAAGTTGGGTTTATTCAACTAAAATTAACAATAAAAAATCGATAAGTGCAACAAAAAGTATATATAAAAGTAGCTACAATTTGAACTTATCAAACTCTCCCCAACTTGAACTTGTTTGTCCTCAAACAAGGCCAAACAACTCGAAGAATAAAACTAACAAACCAAATAATCATGAATCAACATGTTTTAAAAACAAAAAACAAATGTATGGTTCAAACAAAAACGTACATGCGGAGTAAATACTTACCACTATCCTACAACGATAACATATAAACGAAACGAATCCTAAGTACAAAAAGCATACAAAACATTCCAAAACAAAACAAACTTAATCATGAATCACACCTAGAAAAAAATTCATCGGTAGATGAAGAACGCACAAAGGTGAGGAACACAAAACACTCATCCATAATCTTGCAAACAATAGACTAAATTATGCATTCATCCAAAAACTCATATTGAAAATACAAAGGCAAGAATCACAAGGGCTTTTCAAGGCTGTAATGCGGCTTGGTTAACAAACATGGGATAAGTCCTAAAGCTAATAGAAACAAAAACTTACCTTAACCTAAGGGAGTGATCAACTCACAAAGACTCAGGCAACACAATTTCAATCAAACTACTTCTTCATTCCAAATTTCACAAACCAATCACAATATTTATTTGCACCATTATTCAAACTCTTTTTATTTTTCTTTTTTTCAAATCCTTTTCAATTTTTTTCTTTCTTTTTCTTTCTCATATTTTTTTTATTTTTCTTTTACAACCTCATAGCAATCACAACATAAGCACATAAACATTTCTCTCCCCAACTTGAATTCAACCATCATCATAATGGAAATACTCTCTACTTTCTAAGGAAAGGTAAAAATTCAAACTACAAATAATGGTTGAGGGTTCATGAAAACAAAGAATCAACATCCACTCAAAAAGGAAAACTAAACACTCATAGACAAGAATTAAGTTAAAAAATCACATGGACATTGACAAAAAAGGCTCAAAGGGGGTACTAATGATCACACACTCACAAGGTGAATTGACTATTTGGCCAAGGGTAGTTGTGCTCAAACTGAAACAAAATGCCTTGGTCACTTTCATGAAATCATACAATCAACATAAACATAATATTAAACATAATGAAGTCTTGCTAAAACAAGAATTGGGGCCTCCAGCATATATGAACAATGGAAAGCTTCCTCACATTTAGGGGTAAAAAGGGAACTAAACTGATTCAATCAAAAGCAAGTAATGCAAAAATAATGAATGGTATGGTAATTATCCAAATGAAAAATTTCCTAAACATGTTATGCTATAGAAAGCGATAAACGATTATCTGGTGTGTACTAACTTTGAAAACTATCATTGTCATACATCCGCAAGTTGAATCAATCAAAATCGAAAAATCACCTCGAAAATTTTCAAGGTACAGGACCAAAATTGGACGACAAACACAACAAAATTTATTAGAAAAATAATACTATTGTTATTTAATACTAAAAAGCCTTGGAGAAAGTGGGAAAAAAGGAGAGCCAAGTGAAACAAAAAGACTTCACTGGCTGATCACAACAGAGCGTGTTAAGCACCAAAATATGCGCTAAGCGCGCCACACCAGTAGCAGAAAAACAATAAAGCAATCTTGCAGTCCAATGGCAATCTCCACAATGACCTACACTACTCTCATTTACACATCTAAACAGCATTTACAACACATACACACTTCCACAAGCTAAACACGACAAGCTTGCGAAAAACCACAAAGAATAACAACATAAAACAACTAATATAAAGATACTAAAAGAATGTGTGAAAACTGATTAAACAATTTGTAAAGTGAAGACTTAAGAATCTTACGAACAATCCGAGTACAACTTGTTTAATGAAGGTTCACCACACTACCTAAGATAGAATAAAAAACAATAAAACATACTTGTTTTACGTCGCAAGTTCGATGCTTATTATTTACAAACCAACACGTTGCTTCGGACGAGCCAAACACATCACTCCTGCCTTCGCTTAAAGCTCTTCAAGCTCTAACAGGAACTACACATCTAACCACACTTTCAGCAAATGTGAAACAAGACAAGTATATGTATAAAATAAACAAGTATGTAATATATGCACAAATATACGATATATACATATTTATGAAACTTAGAAAGCAAAACTATTGTGATGTAGTTAATATCAACACCAATCCTCGGCAACGACACCATTTTGTTTAAGCGGTAAAGCGGCAAGCAAAAAGTAAAGTATTATTTTACCGGGTGATATAGGTTATATCATATCATATTCATAGAGATCGGTAAGAGGGAATAACTATCGTTCAACGGTTTCAATCCTTCTAGGTTTGCAAAAGGGTTTGCAGAAAAAGTGCAGGAAAAGTAAATATAGCAATAAATAAAGCGATAAATAAACATCTATAGCCTAAGAGAATTCATTCTGGAATTGCATCTCAATCTACTCTTCAAATACTTAAACTTGCGGATCAGTTGCACGCAACCAAAATTACTCGTCAATACCATCACGTATCGCTCACACTAAGGTTATCTCTAACACAAAGTGAGACATCACTCGTATTACTCTCGTCGACGATCTCTCAACTGACTCAAACAACCTAGATGCATTTCATAACTGATACCCACATGAATATTAAGCCTAAATCTATATCTAGAGTCTAGGACCTAATAGATATTCATTTAAGAAAAAGATTCGGTAAGCATATGTCTATGACAAACCAAAACTATAAAATAAAGAAAAAATTAAGAACAAGTACCGTTATTAATTTGTAAAAGAGATTTCCATGATTGGATTTGAGTAGTAACATGAGTTGTTGATTCTAGTTTTTCTTGTGGTTTTAGATCTTGATAATCATTGGATTTGTTTGACTCTGAACATTCTTAGAACGATTAATAGAATGCTGATTTTTGCCATTTACATTGAATAATAACTTATTTTCTTGGTTCTTGTTGGAGAAATATTCATTTGTTCATGCATTTCGATTCAAGTTTCATTTGGCTTATAATTTATCTTGTGATTACTAACTTGTTTATTGTTTCTAAAGGCTTTTAGGGTAACTCAAACTTTCATTTCATCTTAGCATTACTTTGTTGCTTTAGTTAATTAACTAAAAGTTGATTTTGTTTTTTAATTTCTTTATTAAAAATTAATTATTTCCGGCTAATTAACTTTTCTTAACTTAATTAATTAACTTAATCAACTTTTAAATCAATTAATTAAGCATCCATTCCATATTTCATTTATTTCATTTTAGCTTTGATATAGGTTCCTAATTCACTCGGACTTGACTCTTTAGTTTCACATGAGATGTTCGGATTATTTCTATGCTATTCTGGTTTATCTGTTTGTTGGAAACTTCATCTGATACATGGATTTTTATATGACACTTTGAACTTACCTGGTTCACTTTCCCGGCTTGTGATTTATTTTCATCTGATGCGCTTTATCCGATGCTTTGAGTTTTATCTGACGCCTTGGATTTCTTTGATGTAGTCTGCTTGTGACTTATTTTCACCTGAGGTTTGGTATACTTTTAGATTACTTATCTGCTTGTGTCTTTAAATCCAAAGGGATTGAAATTCTATATTGATTTCTTTATATCAAGTATAAGCTTCCATTTGGTCAGACATTTCTTACTTTTATCTTTTACCTTTTTGTACATAGGATACTCTCTTCATCTCCTCCCATTCTTCAATTTTCAAAACCTTCTCATCTTTTTTCAAAACCTTCTTGTTTTCAATAAACTTGAACTGATTTCATAATAAACCTCGACTATATAGAGTGGCTTTTCAAACTTATTTTTTTAATCAAAACTCAAAACACTTAACAAATAAAGATGTGAATCATATGCAGTTGAGTCTTATTGGGGACTAGTGAGGCGGTGCATTCTGAATCTTGCTCTTCTTTCATTTCTGGACTTCATTATGATTTAATTTATAAATCCTTTTTATAAGACTAAAAAACATTCAAATATCATTCAAACCCTTTTTGTGCGCTCAAGCACTTTTCCTCGTAAAACCTTTTCCAAGATTAGACATGATTCATTTATAATTGAGATGTTATTCCTCTATCGCCATAGTTGTCGACTACTCCACTTGAGTACTAGAGGCGTTCTTAAACCCTCCCTTATGTTGGTGCATAGTCTTTATTTATCATACCTTGTGGGCGATTAGATGAGTCTTCTCATTAAAAATTAAGACTTGTCTCTTCCTTTAAAATCATCTAAGAGACAAGTCTTTTTGAGAAGAACTACGAGTGCCCTGATCCCTTATTGCATGAAGGGGGTACGTAGGCACAAAGTTTCACAACCGCGACGGACACAATAATAAAAAACATTTTCTTTTGTTTCTTTAATAACTCTATCATTCATTCCATTTTAGCAAACTTAAGTCTTAGATAACACTCTCCCTGATTAAAACAAACAAAGTGGATCATGCAGAGTATCGTATATGCTTAGGGTGCTAATATCTTCTCTTTGTATAACCGGCCTCCGTACCTTGATCTCTATTCTATTTCATTTTGGATTTTATTCGCTCTTTTCCCATTTTCCTTTTGGAAATGATAAAGTGCGGTGGTGACTTTCACTGATATGAGTTAAGTCAATTAATGGCTTAGTCTCAAATTTTTACCGCTACATTTTCGCATACAATGCGACAGTATGATTCAGCTACGTGTTTATTTTCCTCGTCTCAATTTATGCTTGTAGTGTTATTCGGGGATTCTTGCTTGATAGGATTGGCGTTTGATATTTTGAGGGACATGTCGAGGAGAATTAGCGCTCAAAAGTGTGTGGGACATGTTCGTAGCGAGTATGCCCTCGTGTGAGTTTTTCTCATTTCTTTGTAGGACTAAAATGTCAACTTGGAATTCATATTTTATGACTTTGGCATCGTGGTGCAAAGTTATCTTTTGTACAATGTGGCTTCACGGAGGGCTTCCCTCGTCCGAATCTCTTCGACCAAGTCGAGCTCCTCTCAGAAGGCTTCATCGTTCATCTCCTCCTCGAGGGGAGCTTCAGTTTACCTTGATGGCTCTCTAATTTCCACTAGGATTACCGCCTCGATTTTGTAGGCTATTCGGAAGGGAGTTTCCCCAGTGGTTGAGTGTGGTGTTGTTGTGTAGGCCCATAGCACACTGTGTAACTCCTTGACCAACCTCTTTTTGGCTTCACCCGATCTTCGTTTTAATAAATGCAGGATCACTCTGTTTGCGGCCTCGGCTAGCCCGTTCATTTGAGGGTGCTCAAAAGATGTGAAGTGTTGCTTGGTGCTTGGATTAGAAATGATTTCTTGGAATTTTATATCGATGAACTGCGTCCCGTTATCAGTGATGGTCGCTTGAGGTATACTGAACTGGGCAAGCACTATTCTTTTATAAAAATGCAGTATGTTTTGCACCGTGATTTTGGCAAGGGCTTCGGCCTCTATCCACTTCATGAAATAGTCGACAAAGACAATCAGGTATTTATTCTGATAGGATCCTATAGAGAAAGGGCCGAGAATATCCATTTCTCACCAGGCGAAGGGCCATAGAGAGGATAGAGATTTTAGCTCGATGGGCGGTGCCAAGTGCATGTCTGCATGGCGTTGGCCTTTATCGCATTTTTTGACATTCTCTTCTGCGTCGGGCTGCATGGTGGGCAAGTAATATCCTGCTCGTAGAATCTTTTGTGCTAGGGATCACCCTCCCAGATATTGGGCATTGGTTCCTTCGTGAATTTCCCGCAAGATATGAGGGACACTGGCCTCGTCATCACACTTCAAGAGTGGGATGGAGAGTCCTCGTCTGTAGAGTTTTTTTTCGAGCAAGACATAAGAGCATACTCTTTTCTTAGTTACGCTGGCATCTTTTTGATCTGAAGGAAGTCCCTTTGTGGTGGGGAAATAGTTTACAGGGATCATCTAGAAATATGTTGTCCCCGATGGCATTTACGTCGAGCGTCATGGGTGGGTTTCTTAATGCTTGGGAAAGAGATGGTCTCCTAGATGAATGATTTGTTACCACCCCTCTTCCTCATTCTCGCGAGTTTAGAAATGATATATGCTCGAGTGTTGTGCTCGCGAGGAACATGGTTGACTTTCACAGAGATGAACCTTTTCATCTTTTCTTTTAGTAGAGCTAAGTATTCGATAAGGTTGTCATTTTTGGCTTGATATTTTCCCCATACCTGAGAGGCGACGAGTTGGGATCAGTGAAGATTTCTACTTTTTGTGTTCCTAAGTCCTCGGCCAGACGTAGCCTAGTGAGGAAGGCTTCGTACTCGGCCAAGTTATTTGACGTTGGAAAAGACAAGGTGAGGGAGACTTCAATTAGGATGCCTTCCAGATTCTCGAGAATGATTCCCAATATGCTTCCTATCGAGCTAGAGGCTTCGTCTAGGAAAATGATCCACTTGTGAGCTCCGCTCGCCGGAGAGGCGAGGGTGGTCATTTCTGCCATAAAGTCAGCTAGGGCCTGGGCCTTAAGGACCTTCCTACATTTTTACTGGATATCAAACTCTGATAGTTCCAGCGACGATATCAGCATTCTACTGGCCATGTCTGGTTGGCTAAGAAGTTGCTTCACGGGATGGTCGGTTTGTACGACAACCATGCGGGCTAGGAAGCAGTGCCTCATCCTTCTCGCTGCATTGATGAGGGCCAAAGAAATCTTCATGATCTGTTGGTATCTAAGTTCGGGACTTTTAAAAGCTTTGCTCGTGAAGTATATTGGCTTATGTCCATCAAGGGTTTCACGGATGAGTGTCACGCTTACGGCTTCGACGAAAATGACCAAGTAGAGGTACAAAGTCTCCATGTCTTCTGGTCGTGAGAGGACCGACAATTGCGAGAGAGCTTGTTTGAGATTGAGGAGGGATTACTCGTATTCCTGCATCCATTCGAACGTTGCTTCCTTGCGTAGTATTTTAAAGAATGGGAGTGCATGTTGAGCAGATTTTGCCACGAAGCGAGACAATGAGGTGTGCAACCCATTTAGGGATTGGATGAATTTCTTTGAGTTCGGTGTTGGGAACTCGGAAAAATCCATGAACTTATCAGGGTTGGCTTTGATTCCTCATTTCGTTAAGTAAAAACCGAGGAAATTTCCTGCCCGTATGCCGAAGGTACATTTTTCTGGATGGAACCTCATCTTGCACTTCCTCGCTTGGTCGAAGACCTTTTTTTAAGTGGGAGGTATGGTCGATTTCTTCCCGATACTTCACGATCATGTCGTCCATTAGGACTTCGAGCATATCCCTGATTTCTTCTCGAAAAACTTTGTTCATCATTTGTTGATAGGTAGCGTCAGTGTTCTTCAGCCTGAAGAGCATTACATTATAGTAATAGTTGCCCGACTCGGTCATGAAGACAATGCTTTTTTTGTCTCTCCTAGCTATTAGGATCTGATTGTAACCTGAGTACACGTCCATGAATGATTAAAGTTTATAGCTGGCAGAATTATCTACCTGTCTATCAATGTTAGGTAAAGGATATGCATCTTTGGGGCAAGCCTTATTGAAATTGGTATAGTCAACACACATTCTCTATTTTCCATTAGACTTTTTTACTAATACAATGTTAAATAGGCAAGTTGTGTATTGGGCCTCAAATAAAATTTTCCTCTAGGAGATCTTTTACAACTTTTTCAGTAGCCCCCACTTTCTCGGGATACTGCCTACGCCTATGTTGAACTACTGCCCTAACAACAAGGTCTATGGCCAATTGATGGAAGGCAATCTCAGGGTCGAGTTCGAGCATCTCCACAACGCTCCATGTAAACATATCAACATTCTATCTTAGGAAGGCTATGGGATACTTCCTCGCCAGGTCGGGGAGTCTTGTTCCAATCTTTACACCTTTGTCGGGATCGTTTCCGAGGAGGATGACTTTAAAATCTCCATTTGGAATGGAGCGTACTGGATGGAGAGGCTCCTCGTCAAACTCTGGTCGAGCATTCCCCTCTTTCCTTTTTTCCTCCTTTAGGTTGTCCTTGGTTTGGTGGGTGTCGAGGAACGTGAGGTGACGAATTTCGCTCCCCTGTTCGAGCTGGCTTGTCATTTACTGGTCAAGCTTGCTTGTTGGCAGTCTTGGATGTTTTATTGATAGAATTATATCCCTTAGCAGCTGCCTCAAAGAATATTCTTATAACCTTGATATCCCCGTGCAGGGTGACAATGCAACCCTTCTTTGTATAGTACTTCATCTTCAAGTGGACCATGAATGACACGACGGTCAGCTCGACCAGAGTCGGCCTTCCCATGATGTAGTTGTACAAAGATGGGCATTTAATGACCAGGAATCAGACTTTGACTTGAGTGGCCATTTCTTCTTTCCCGAAGGTGACAAGTAACTCAACGTTTCCCTAAGGTTTGATGGTCGTACCATTGAAACCCTGTAGGTCGGAATCCATGTACGGTGTCAAGTGAATGTAGTTGAGCTGGAGAGTGGTGAACAAATGTGCATACATAATGTCGATGGAGCTCCCTTGGTCGACCAGGATTTGACGAATGTCAAAGTTTGCCATTTTTTTTCTTCCCGGAAGAGGGATGTTGGCGTTGGGAGATCCACCAGGAAATTATTCGAGGTAGAATGTGATGGGGTCAAACTTTTCCCAGAACCTGCTGAGAGATGTGTTTTGAGCTGAGCTCGCATCGATCGACTCCTTAAATTTTCTATTCACCGACCCAACGATGATCTTGTTGAATCCCCCGACGGATATGACCATGGTGGTGGGGAACTTTTCAACAGGTGTTATGGGTGGACAACAGCGTGTCAGCTTCATCGGGGACGTAGAAATCTTTAGACTGAGAGATGCATAGGGACACCTGTAGGGTGGAGGATTCGTTAGAGTATGGTGTTTCATCCTAGACCTTCCTAGTCTCGCGGATGTCCTATCGGGGAGGCTCTCTACTTTTGGTGTATTATCTCATACGACCCTCCTTGATGAGGGTTTCGATCACATCCTTAAGGTGGATGCATTCTTCGGTGATGTGGTCGCCACTCCTGTGGAAACAACAATACTTAGGGAGCCGAACCTCACCCTATTTGAATTTAGAGTTGGTACATTCGACCAAGATACGCTCGTGGGGAGCAGTTAGCAGAGTGTACTCAGTAAAACGACCTACTGGTCTTCTGTGCTCGCAGGGGTCGCATGGCTTATCTTCTCTTCTTTTCTCCCTGCCTCGTCGAGGAGCTACAATGTCGTTATAATTAGATATTTTGGCTCTTTCCTGATTCCTCGAGTCTCGAGCGTTGGTAGTGTAGCGGTAGAAATGTTCAAGACTAAGCCATTGGATTGACTAGACTTCATACAAATCAAAATAAAAATCGTCACCGCGCTTTATTGTTTCCAAAGGAATGGGAAAAGAGCGAATAACCCAAAAAGAGGGGGAAAGATTCAAGGTAAGGGGGTTGGTTATGTAAAGGGAAGATATTAGCACCCTAAAATCCTACGGTACTCCGCAGGAACCTCTTTGAAAAATCTGTATATTTTGGCTATGTAAAAACGTTGTATAAAAATGGATGGTGGAGGTGAGAAAAAAAACATATTTATTTTTATAATTTTTGCACTCGCCGCGGTTGCGAATCTTTAGTGCCTACGTACCACCTTTTCATGCAATAGGGGATCAGGGTACACGTAGTTCCTCTTCCAAAAAATTTAAAACACAAATGCATTGGTTAATTTTATAAGATAAAACATCATCGTCATTATCCGTGTGGAAAACATACCTACTACCCACAATCATGAAAAAGGAGAATTTGCATCATCTCAAAGTGGAAGATATGGCTTGGATTTCAAAATCAACAATGCCTCACTCAACACCTAAGTGGAAAATATCACTCTTCATTACATATTATAGAAGTATAGTTGTTTGCATCACTACAAGGATTGACAAGAGTTCATCCTTTTTTGAGAAAAGTTTAAAGATAAAAAGCCAAAGTAGCAAAATGGTTTGAAATGAGATTGATCGACTTTTAATCTTCTCACAAAAAAATGTCAAGGTATTATTAAGTTGATTGGAGTTTATTTATGAAAATATTTTGAAAATGCATGAACATAAGTCCAAGTTTATTATGAAAGTGGTTCAAGTTTAAAAACGAGAAGAGTTTTCAAAAAAGGGAGAAGATTTTTGAAATTAAAGAAGATGGGAGGAGAAGAAGAGGCTATCCAAAAGCATAAGGTAAAAGTTAGGGATAAGAACCATCTAACTAACAAGAAGCCAATACTTGACACTATGAGCCAAGATAGAGTTCCCATTCTTTGGATTGAAACTAAGAAAGCAAAAAACTAGACCTCTTGAGAGAACCAAACTTCAAGTGTATTAAGTCTTCATAAAAATTGGGCAGAGTAACGGCTGTATACGGGTGAATTCCAAATTACAAGCAAATGGTGTAATCACGAAAACCTGCATACAAAAACAAACAAGCAACCCAATGTCTTGAGGTAAACCTCAAGAACTCTAGACAAAATAATCAGATAAGATCTCCAAGATAGGTCAAGGTTTCTAATCCTAAGTCTAAGAAAAGTCCCATGCTCCATAATGCCAAGGATAGTAACCAAATAGTCCAAATATCATTAAATTTTTTTTAGGGTTTATGTTGATTATTAAGTATCTTAAGAAGGGAAAAGAAAAGCTCAAGTGAGCAAAATAAAATGACAAGAAAGTAAATGCTCAAATGAGCAAAGATGAAAATGGCATGAAATGTAAATGCTAAAAGTAAATGGTACATAAAGCATAAAAAATAATAAAAGCATAAAGTAAGACAAGTCAATAATTAGTGGTTAGTTGGATGACCATATTGAAGCTTGCATTTGAAACTCATTAGAGGATTGGTAGAACCAAAGCCTCCACATAACAAGTTGCATTTGCTTTTTGTCAAGTATATCATCCATTTGGAATTCTCAAAAGTACCATTTAATGATCAATGATGTTTAAGTGATCCGCGTTGACCAAAGGTGTTGTAGATCTATTAGAGGATTGGTAGAACCAAAGCCTCCACACAATGAATCTCAAGGTTATTGGATCAAAGAGATCAAATTAACATACATGGGCTTGCAATCATAATTTTGGGCCACAAATGATCATTTATTTGAACCGGGACAAAATTTAGCGCTATGTTAAGCAATCGTAAGTGGACTTATATAGAAGTCGCACCTATTTTGAGGTTGGTCAATAGCAATTTATGCACCATTTGTTTTGAGACATGATATAGAGATCATGCTCCAATAACACCTAGTGCAATAAGAGAGGGATAAGATGAAGAGGGGATGAGAAAAATGAATAAACCACTTTTGAATAAAAAATTTAATCAAACTATTATTAAAATCATTCATCCATTTTGGTGGAGTTGAACTCAACACCCAAGATCCAATGATGTTAATAAAGTCATGATAAAAAAATCAACTCAAGACAGCCAGAAAATAATCACCAAATAATATTATATTTAATATATACATTAAAAGGGTTTAAGAAATGTTTAAAAATAAAAATAGAGGAGAAAAATATCAATTATGTTCAAATTAATCAAGAAAGAAAAAGTAAGTCCATAGAAAAATCAGAAATGAATCCAAATATTTTTATAAAATATGTTGGTAACTTTTAAAAGTCAGAAACTATTTTTAAACTATTTAAAATTGCTCAAACAAACAGAAAATATGTCAAAAATAGTAAACCTCAATATAAAATTCCATAAATTTTCAGAAAGTCAAAAATATGCAAAATATTATTTATGAATTTTTTCAGAATTAAAAAATGTCAGAAAGTATTATTTAAGTAATTAAAAGAAAGCAAATAATTCAAAAAATACAAAAAAATATCAAATATCAAAATAAAAATGTGAAAAAATAGTCATGAGATCAGAAATAATTCAAAGTATTTTTGTGAATTTGTTTCATAATTTTTGGATTAGAAATAAAAGAGTTATGAATTTTTGAAAATTTAATCTATAAAAATATAAAATCAGAAAATAAAATAAAACCAAAAAGATGTGGACCATCAGATCATAGTCAAAAAGCGTTAGTAAGCTGATCCAGTGGACCAGACGCGTTGTGCTTGATATGGACCTTAGTGAGATACGCATAGGATCAGAAAAAGGGCAACCAATGAAATTAAAACGTTTGGCACGCTATCATTGGCTGAGCCGACACATGTCATCATCTTCAACCTCCAGACACCCTGCAATGGGGATTTTGTGAGATCCTTCAAATGGAAAAATTAGGATCCCAGGCTAGTATCATTGAACTCGTCTCTTCAAGACGATTCTAACACCACCATCGCGCCAAATTTATATAAGGTATGGAGAGAGATATGAATCAGAAACCCAAAAAATAGAGAGCACCTTCAATTTGAGTTTCTCTCTCAATTCTCAATGGATTTAAAAATTGTAAGCAACATTGGAATCAGGAGAAGGAGTAGAACAAATTAGTTCTTGATTTGGATCCAAATGGTGGAGAATTCTACCTTTTCGAAGTTCATGGAAGAAGCTCTGAAAATGGACTTCTATAGCATGAATTATGGCTTGTTTTGATTGGTTTAAGTGCTGGAGAGTTTATATGATGCTTAAGGATGATGAATGCGCAAAGAATTTTGGAAAAGGTAGCTTAAATCTCAGAAACTGAATTAAAAAAAATGGGTTTGTCTGAAGTTTTGGTAGGGTGTTTTTGGCTCTCAAAGCTTGAAGAAATGAATGGGGGATGACCCTCTATTTGTAGGGAAGTGAATGTGAATGAAAATTGGAATAAACAAGGAAGTTTGGATGGAAATTGAGTGAAGGTCGAGCACGAGTGAAGTGTGACTTCATTTCCATCAAAACTCAACCAAATCTTGCGTTTTGGGGTGCTATTCACTTCTGAAAATTTTTCTAATCAAGTTTAAATAAAAAATGCGCATAAATCTTGTGTTTAGAAGTCACATTATGGATTTCAAAATTCTGACTTTGTGGAAAATTCAGTTTCAAGTTACCAAATTCAAATCCATGGCATTTCCAACTCAAGGGGTCTTAGGGCATGATTCTTGATGCTTTAGAAAGATGGGGTTACGAGCTTTGCAATGGAAAAAGAATGGAATAAAATGGATGCTTGAGCTGAAAGTTGAATTGAGTCAAAGTTGAAGAAAAAGGGTTGACTTTCCATACTTAGAAATATTTCAAATTCTTCTTCAAAAATGACCTATAATGTCTTGCATCCAAACATGGCCTTCCACTTGGAATTTTCTCTTGACCAAAAAAGATGGCATGAAGTAGATCTCTTGAATGACATTTTGGGACTTGAACCATTCAAAATATCAAAAAATTAAGAGAGTTATTAATTGTTGAAGTTGTCAAAAAATAATAAAATGACCTATAATCATTTGTATCTTTAAGGCAACCTCCATCCATTTTCCCACTTTGCACATAAAAGAAGGCATAAAGTTCACATCTTCAGGATAATTATGTAAAAATAATGGACTCAAGGTGATGAAAATTGACCAAGTTATGATCAATTGAAGTTACTTATGTAAAATTGTGGATTCATCTGGATGACTTGTAATCTTTCTTCTTCATCAAGGCTCTTCCACATGTAAAATCCTTGGAACTTTTGAAGTTATTTGTTGATAACCCTTTGAAGAGAATGATGTCTTTTGGATCACTCAAAAATATCAAAAGGTGAGCAAGATATACTCTTTTTAAGTTCAAAACCCTAGCTTCTAGATCAAGAAAATGCCTTGAGGAACTTTGACAAGTTTGAACAAACTTCTTGTACCAATATTCTTGCTTTGTGAATAAAAGTTGTTGAGGATGATAATGAGGACTCGTAGCCACCAAAACCACTTCCATATCTTGAAATTTGAGAGAAATATGCTCTTGTAACCAATAGGAACAAGGCCTTGTCCAAACATAACAACTTCTCCAGTCAACCCCTTGTACTTTTGAGTCAAATCTAATAACCTTGAAATGTGATGAACCAAAGCAACCTTGCCATGCTAATTCTTCCAAAACCAATCCGTTGGCGAGGTTTGAACTTATCAATCTATATTGACTTGGGCATGGAAATAAACTCATGAACCCATGGAGTAACTTGTTAAATCTCATTGCCCTTACCTACATGGATAACAAGCAAGACAAGCCAACATTGTATTTTATTAGGTAAATGAAGAAATCAAAACAATAATCATGATCACAAAAAGAACATAAGTCAAGGTGCTTGGTAATCCCTCAAAAGGGAAAAATTACATGTAGGGAGGGGAACCAAGAATCCTAGTGCGATCTTGTTGTGAATGAATCAACATGGTATGATGAAGGGATCTTAGGGGAAACAATTGGGGTACAAAAACTGCTCTTATTTAAGTTTCTTCTATCCAGAGATACAAAGGTTAAAAATCTTCATGTCGACGCGATCAAAGATACTTAAATATAAAACAAACCCTATTTTTGGCCCTAAGATACCATGAAAATGATTATGATCATGGATGCATATGAACAGGACCAAAGAGACGCAAAAATAACACTGGGGATGTAACAATATTAAAGAAACAAAGGAGTACCCCCCACCAGGAAAATAAATCACCGGTAGACTAGAAGACCTGAATCAAAGAGGATTGTAGAATGGTCAAAGGATACACCAACTTATACCGAAGGCAAAGCTACCAACATTTACTGAAGGCAGAGAGAAAGATAACAAACATCGACGTTCACTGCCGATGGTCTACTAACTTTCACTTAAGGTAGAAAGAGAAAATATCATATCACTGCCGTTCACTGACGATGAACTACCAACATTCACTGAAGGTAGAAAGAGTATAACAAACACCGACGTTCACTGCCGATGGTCTACCAACTTTCACTGAAGGTAGAAAGAGAATATATCATCGCATCTCCGTTCACTGACAATGAACTACCAACATTCACTAAATATAGCAAAAAGATAACAAACACCAACATTCACTGCCGATGTCCTACCAACTTTCACTGAAGGTAGAAAGAGAATATATCATAGCATCGCCGTTCACTGATGATGAACTACCAACGTTCACTGATAATAGCAAAAAGATAACAAACACTGGCGTTCACTGCCGATGTCCTACCAACTTTCACTGAAGGTAGAAAGAGAATATATCATATCATCGCCGTTCGCTGACGATGAACTACCAACGTTCACTGAGGGTAGCAAAAAGATAACAAACATCGACGTTCACTGCCGATGGTCTACCAACTTTCACTAAAGGTAGAAAGAGAATATCATATCACCGCCATTCACTGACGATGAACTACCACCATTCACTGAAGGTAGCAAAAAGATAACAAACACCAACGTTCACTGCCGATGTCCTACCAACTTTCACTGAAGGTAGAAAGAGAATATATCATAGCATCGCCGTTCACTGACGAAGAACTACCAACATTCACTTAAGGTAGCAAAAGATAACAAACACCGACGTTCACTGTCGATGTCCTACCAACTTTCACTGAAGGTAGAAAGAGAATATATCATATCATCATTGTTCACTGACGATGAACTACCAACATTCACTGAAGGTAGCAAAAAGATAATAAGTTTCCCCAAGATTATGGTGTTTCGCCTAGAACGGGTATCAACTTCTTCTTTAACCAAGGCACACCGCCTGGAAAGGATAATACATAAGGTGCCTCAAATAAAGAGACTTGCTATTTACGGTCACAGAGGATTGTAAAAGGAAATGAATTTTTGGGAAAGAGGTATGACTTCCTAGGGATATGCCATGATATTATTGCTAAGGGGATAAAGTCTTCTTGTGCAAAATAAATGCACCAACCAAAGCTTGGAGTTTTTTCAGAATTCCAAAGTACATAATATTACCGGGGAGCCACATATCCAAACCAGAAATAAACTGGAATGAAACAGTCAACCAGAATACATCCTTTGAGAAATAAACTCAAGAAGGAAAACAAGATCCATCCAAACAAGGAACTATACAGGAAGGCTAAAGCAAAAATCTTCTACGAGGGACGACTCAGTAGGGAAATTGAAAGAATGTACGTTTTCTGCTTAAGACCAACGCTCTATTGAAAAGAGGGTAACATAACTCATCAAAACAGGGTAATATGTCCACAAAAATAGTAACAAATGTCAATGAACAATGATTTGTCAATTTTAGCTATGCATGATGCATGTATGAATGTATGAGTGTTATCGTGTGCATGATGACAAAACAGATACACAACATAGGGAACAACCAATCAAAACCGCCTTGGGCACTACAACACTCAGCTAAACTTCAACCAAGATGATCATTCCAAGAAAGGTAAAGGCCAATTGCGGAAACCAAACCTACTATCTACTTTTAACTTTACTGAGGAGAAACATAATCCAGAGGTAGACAAATCAAACAGATACCGGGGTAGAACATCCTTCGTCAGGCTTCATCAGGGTAACTAGTGTTTATCAAAAGTAACGTGCCTACTGGAGATTGCAAGACTAGTCTCAAATACAGCAGAGTGACACCGAAATATCCAAACATTCACTAGGGAATTCAGACCCACTTCACTGGAGAAAATGCATATTCACACTGCACATCATGAAAACTCAGAAGAAAGGAGAAATGAATCCAAACTTGACCGAGGATACCGAAATCACAAACCTCGTATGGCGAAAACATACCGAGTAGACATTCCCGAGGGGAAAAAAAGCTTATCAAAACAACTGGAGTTTGTCCATTCATGGGATCACCATTTTTGTTGTCATTGTTTCATCATAAATCTCAAAGTAAAAGTAAATTGTAAATATCTTTTTTTTTTGAAAAATAATTTTTTTTATTTAATCTCTTTGCTTTGAAAGTTATTATCAGTAATAAATGGAGTCTTTGCAAGCTAAATAACATAAGAAATACAAAGAATTGGGTAAAAGCTCGAATTTCATTAATAGAATGGTACTCTGCAAATGGCGAGACTCCATAGATAATTACAAAGTTTGGGAAATGGCAATACATAATGGAAAACATACATTGAGATACAATGACCACTATCCCCTATAACAACTTTTGAAATCCTGAGTAGCAGCTTCTGTTGAAGTATGGTGAGGATCCGAGAAGATTGTTGCTTCAACGATCAAGTCTTGTCTGACGTAGTTACTTACCAAGAAAATCCCTAACTTTTGCCTAAGCTGCCCTTGCGGGTTTTCAACTTAGCAGGAAATTTATTCTGTTTAGGTCTCTAATTTTTTCCTAGACCACCCTTTCGGGTTTTCGGCCTACCGAGACGCTCCTTTTTTGCCTAAGCCGCCCTTTCGGGTTTTCAACTTAGTGAGCTGTTCTTTTATTTCTTTAGGCGGAGTATTTCTTGACTACGTCAGCATTCATGGGACGTGGGAACTCCTCGCCATCCATAGTTTCAAGAATTAATGCACCGCTAGAGAAGGATTTCTTGACAACATATGGGCCTTCAAAATTGGGAGTCCACTTGCCCCTAGAATCAGTGTTGAAAGACATGATCTTCTTGAGCAAGAGGTAGCCTTCTCTAAATTCATGAGGTTTGACCTTTTTATCAAAAGCTTTCTTCATTCTTCTCTGATATAACTGGCCATGACACAAATCTATCATCCTCTTCTCCTCAATCAAATTCAATTGGTCAAACCTGTTCTTGACCCATTCAGCCACTGACAACTTGGTTTCCATTATCACATGCAACAAGGGAATCTCTACCTCGATTGGGAGTACAAATTCCATTCCATACACCAGGGAGAATGGGGTTGCTCCTGTTGAAGTGCGGACAAATGTTCGATATCCATGCAGAGAAAAAGGGAGCATTTTATGCCAATCCTTATAAGTAATTACCATCTTCTGGATAATTCTCTTGATATTCTTATTAGCGGCTTCAATAACCCCATTCATCTTTGGCCTGTATGGAGATGAATTGTGATGGACAATCTTGAATTCTTTACACAATTCTGTCATCATCTCATTGTTCAAATTCGAGCCATTGTCAGTGATGATTCTACTCGGCACACCATACCGACATATAAGGTTATTCTTAATGAAGCACACAACCACCTGCTTAGTAACATTGGCATATGAATCAGCTTCCACCCACTTGGTGAAGTAATCAATTGCTACCAAGATAAAATGGTGCCCATTTGAAGCTTTGGGTTCTATCATCCCAATCATGTCAATACCAGCTTTGGGTTCTATCATCCCAATCATGTCAATACCCCACATAGAGAAAGGCCACTGGGAGGAAATCACATTGAGAAGCGTCGGAGGCACATGGACCTTGCTGCATAAATCTGGCATTTATTGCACTTCTTTGCAAATTTGTAACAGTCAGATTCCATTGTCAGCCAATAATAACCTGCCCTTAGTATCTTTTTAGCCATCGAATGTCCATTGGCATGAGTGCCAAATGAACCTTCATGAATCTCATGCATCAACATGTCTGCTTCGTGTCTATCAATGCATCTGACCAAGACCATGTTATAATTTCTCTTGTATAACACATTTTCACTGAGGAAGAAACTGCCTGCCAATCTCCTCAAGGTTTTTCTATCTTTCCTCGACGCACCAAGAGGGTATTTCTGAGTATGAAGAAAACACTTGATATCACAATACCAGGGTTTTTCATCTTCTACCTCCTCTGCTGTAAACACATAAGCGGGCCTATCCAGCCGTCGAACCGTAATTCAGGGTATATCATTCCAAGTACTCACTTGGTACGTAGAAGCCAGAGTTTCCAGAGCATCCGCCATTTAATTTTCGTCTCTAGGGATGTGATGGAATTCAACTTTATTGAAGAAGGGTAATAATCTTCTAGCATAATCTTTGTAAGGGATCAAGCCAGGGTGACGAGTGTCCCATTCTCCTTTAATCTGATTTACCACCAAAGCTGAATCACCATACATATCTAGAATTTTGATTCTGAGATCAATAGCTTCCTCGAGACCCATGATGCAAGCCTCATATTCTGCCATATTATTAGTGCAATCAAATGTTAACCTTGCAGTAAAAGGAATGTGCGATCCATGAGGAGTGACAATCCCAACACCAATTCCTTTATCATAAGCATTCACAGCTCCATCAAATATCATACTCCAACGAGATTCAGGGTCAGGACCTTCCTCAGGTAATAGTTCATCACAATCCTTCACTTTCAGGAACATCACATCCTCATCGGGGAATTCATATTCTGCAGACTGGTGATCTTCCACTAGTTGGTGAGTAAGATAATCTACCAACATACTACTTTTAATAACCTTTTGAGTGTAGTATTCAATATCATATTCAGATAACAACATTTGCCAGCGGGCAATTCTCCCAGTAAGAGCAGGCTTTTCGAAAATGTACTTGATTGGATCCATTTTGGAGATCAACCAAGTAGTGTGATTCAACATATACTGCCACAATCGCTTTGCCGCCCAGGCCAAAGCACAACATGTTTTTTCTAGCATGGAATACCGCGACTCACAATCAGTGAATATTTTGCTGAGATAATAAATGGAGAACTCCTTCTTCCCTGTTTCATCCTGTTGTCCAGGAATACAACCCATGGATTTATCTAACACTATTAGATACATAATCAACGATCTTCCTTCTACAGGAGGGAGCAAGATAGGAGGTTCAAGCAAATATTCTTTAATAATATCAAATGCCCTTTGGCAGTCATCTGTCCACACACAACCTTGATCTTTCTTTAACAACTTAAAAATCGGTTCACATGTTGCAGTCATATGGGAAATGAATATGGAAATATAATTCAAACGCCCGAGGAAACCTCTGACTTGCTTTTCAGTTCTTGGTGCTGGCATTTCTTGAATTGCTTTGACTTTATCAGGGTCAACTTCGATTCCTTTCTGGATAACAATGAAACCAAATAACTTCCCCGATCGAACACCGAAGGTGCATTTATTTGGATTCAGGCAGAGACGATACTTCCTCAAGCTGAAACAACTTCAACAAATCTTCTATATGCCCTTCTTCAGTCTGGGATTTGGCAATTATATCATTAACATATACTTCGATTTCTTTGTGCATCAGATCCTGGAATAGGGTTGTCATAGCCCACTGGCATGTTGCACCAGCATTCTTCAACCCAAAGGGCATCACTCTGTAATAGAATGTTCCCCAAGGTGTGATAAACATTGTTTTTTCCATGTCCTCTGGAGCCATTCTTATTTGATTATACCCGGAAAATCCGTCCATGAACGAGAATACTTTGAATTTTGCTGTGCTATCCACTAACATGTCGATGTGAGGCAATGGAAAATCATCTTTTGGACTAGCTTTATTTAGATCTCTGTAATCTACGCACATGTGGACTTTTCCGTCTTTTTTCGGCACTGGGACAATATTGGCAATCCATTGAGGATACACTGACGTCACAAGAAAACCATCATTAATCTGCTTTAGAACCTCCTCTTTAATCTTTACTGCCATATCTGGGTGGGTTCTTCTCAACTTTTGTTTAATTGGTGGACACTCTGGTTTCAACGGCAAACAGTGCTCGACAATATCTGTATCTAGACCAGGCATATCTTGGTAAGACCAAGCAAAAATATCCACATACTCTTTCAACAAATCAATCAACCTTCTCTTCACATCAGGATGCAACGATTCTCCAAGCTTGACTTCCTTTGGATCTTCTTCTGAACCCAAATTGATCATTTCCAAAGGCTCTTTATATGGCTGAATGGTATTTTCCTCATGCTCAAGCAACCTTGAGACCTCTTATGGAATCTCGTCATAATCTTCTTCTTCAGCCCCAAGCACAGGACATTCAAAGTTGGGAGAGGGTGCAGGGTCATTGTATTCAATGGGTTTTTTAATTAATTTGCACATATGATTTATGATTGCTTTTAGAAACTGACACATATAACAAGTGATCATGCAGATTGAATTTCAGTTATTATTTATTTTGAAAGGTTTTTTCTGATTACCATTTTCCAAGAAAAAATCAGAAAATAAATACATAATTCGAGAACCAAAGACAACTTTTATTAATGATCTTAAAATTCACAACAAATAGATAAGCCCTACAACATTAATACTTCCACCTTGGGCAGAGTGAAAGCCTTTCAAGAAAAAAAATTAATCAAATCAAATTACTTTGAAACATGTATGCAAGAGGGAACATCAATGGTAACCCAATTCTGAATCCTGACTCCATGCGTCACATAATTCGGCATTTCCTGCTCTGTTTCATCCTCCTCAACAGCATTAATTCCAGAATCAGTTGGATGGATTTAACCTCCGTTGCGGAAAACATCATGATAGCTTCCCATAGTAGGCTTTGACTTCAAACCTTAGCCTCTGCCATTATTCAAAGAGAACCCCAAGCCAGTTCTATTCTTGTTCAAGAGTGGATCCACAATTCGTCCCCAAACTGTATCATAACCATTGCGCACAACCTGCTACGCGTCCTTTAGCGAAACCATGGAATTCTCATTTCTCCTTATGTTTTCAACGGATAGGGCTTGGAGCTGGATTCCAACAGCAGCCTCATCCTCTTCTACAATAATGAAATAGGACAAATGAGATATCAACAATGCCTGCTCCCCATTTATGATCACTACCTTCCCTTCACGCACAAACTGTAGCTTCTGATGTAAAGTTGAAGTGACAACCCCTGCTTCATGTATCCATGGCCGTCCTAGCAAACAACTATAAGCGGGAATAATGTCCATGACCTGGAAGGTTATCTGGAAAAAATGTGGTCCTATATGGATAGGTAAGTCCACTTCACTGATGAAAGATTTCCTCGACCCATCAAATACTTTCACAATGATGCCACTCGGGCACATAGGTGTTCCTTGATATTTCAACTTCATGAGAGTACTTCTCGGTATAACATTTAACGTGGATCCATTATCAATTAGCATATTGGATAGAGAATCATTCTTGCAGTTCATAGAGATATGGAGGGCCAGTCTGTGATTCCTCCCTTCATTTGGTAATTTATCATCGCAGAAACTCAAGTTATTACATGATGTAATGTTTCCAATCACGCTGCTGAATTGATCTATTGGCATGTCACTCTCCACAAACGCTTGGTCCAGTACCCTCATCAAGGATTCCTTATGAGTAGAGTAATTCATTAATAAAGCTAAGATAGATATCTTTGAAGGAGTCTGCAGTAGCTGATCTACAATTTTGTATCCGCTCATCTTAATTATCTTCAAAATATCATCCACTTCTTTCTCTAGCGTAGCTCCATTAGTCTCTCATGTAGCCTTCTTAGGTTCATCATTCTCAGCAATTTTCTCTCCAGCAGCAACATCTCTCCGAACAACCGATGTACACACGACCTCTACAGGTCACCCTGCTATTTTCGGCTATATTTCCAACATCGGGCATTGGCTGGATGGGAATTTCCACCCCATCTTCTAAGATTGTAGCGTTGTATTTGTAAGGCACAGCCTTATCTGATTTGTAGGGGATATGACCTGTCAAACTAATTACCAATGGGGTAACAACTGGCTTGCTATGATACTCCGCTTCAAAATGGGCGGGTGCACCAAAACAAGGCACAATGACATTTACCCCTTCTTCAACACAATCAGTCATCAAAAAGTCATTTCTGGAAAACAAATCTTCGTCTGAAGAGAAATACTCATCCACGGAGGCATACTCTTCCTCTGACTCTTCTTCCGTTAAACAAACTTCAACCATATCAACCTCATGATAATCATCCCTCTGACCTGTAATCTTGATAGTTCCATTGTCTAACAGTAACTGAACACCCTTCTTCACGATTGAACATCCTCGGGGATATCGACCGCAAACTAGGCAAGATCCATATTAGTGTTCTACCTGACCAGCCGTATGGCAGAAGGTAGCATGCAACTGCACGAGATCCTCATTCAAATACTCCATATCAAAAATTATGAATTCACCAGGACATCCAGAAACCATATTCACTTCTTCTTCATACTCTGCCCTAGGTCTGATTATGTGGATGATGCCCTCATCCATCATCTCCTGTAAATCAGCCTTTATCTTCTCGCAACCCTGTACATTTATACTGCAAGTAGCACAACCGGCATGGTCATGCGTATAGTAGCTAAATTCATAGAGGTCTGCGTGCATTTTCACCAAATCTCCTCTAACTAGATTAATGTCAAAAATCCGGAAGTCGCCTGGACAACCGGCCACCATATTCACAACATTTACTCCCCCGTGCTCGGGTAGAGGGTTATCTTTCACATTAGGTCCCATGTCCTTGAAAGATAGAAGACCAGACTTTACCAATTTTTGTACCTCGGTCTTCAAAGGATAACAATTCTCAACACTATGCCCTGGTGCTCCTTGATGAAAAGCACATGTTTGGTCTGCCTTGTAATACCAAGGCAATGGTGATGGTACAGCGGGAGGTGGTCGTGTCTGGACCAACTTTTTCTGAATCAATGCTGGTAGTAGCTCTGTATATCTCATGGGAATAAGGTCATAACTCTCCCTTCTCTGATTATACCCTTGATTCCCCTGCTGGGACGGTCTCTGATAAGAAACGGTAGTTGGAGCGTCATTCATAATTGGAGTAACTGAGGCGACTTGCTGATGACGCTAATAATTCCTTCTAGGAGCATTTACCCTCATCTCTTGGATAACATCATTTGCATCTCCCTCTTTCTTCTTGGTAAACCCATACGATGGCTTCTTTAAACCTCCAGACCCTTCACTCTTCGTCAAACGACCTTATCTTACAGCCTCTTCTAAGCGGATACCCATTCCTACCATCTCAGTAAAGTCACTTGGCGCACTTTCCACTATCCTCTCGTAGTAGAAAGCACCCAGGGTCTTCAAGAAAATCTTAGTCCTCTCCTTCTCTTCCATGGGAGGAATCACTTGGGCGACTACCTCATGCCATATCTACGTATACTCTTTGAATGATTCCCTGTCTTTCTAAACTATGGCCCTAAGTTGGTCACGGTCAGGCGCCATATCCATGTTGTACTTGTATTGTTTGATGAATGCTTCTCCCAAATAATTAAAAGTATGGATATTGGCACTGTCCAAACTCATATACCACTTCAACGGCACCAGTCAAACTATCCTGAAAAAAGTGGACCAGCAGACGCTGATCATCAGTATGGGTAGATATTCTTCTCACGTACATCACCAGGTGAGCACGAGGGCAAGTGTTGTCTTTATACTTCTCAAATTTTGGGACCTTGAACTTAGCAGGTATCTTAACATTCGGGACCAAACATAACTCATTCACATTCTGCCCAAATAGATCTTTTCCCCCTAAGGGCCTTCATCTCTCTTTGCATCTTGTCAAAATGCTCTTGAAAATCATCCATTATGTCATAAAGACCCAAGTCTTCACTCGGTGGAGGGAAAGGATGACACACATCATCATTAACAAATGGAACCATATTCACTGAAGGAGGTGCAGCAGGAACAACATGCACCAAAGGAGGTGCCAGAGTAACAATAGTCTGAACCACTAGAGTATCTTGAGGACCAAGATTGAAATCTTCCAGTGCAAAATTCTTTGTCATTCCCCATGGATAACCTTGAGGCATGCGGTTCTGAACAATAGCCAGAGTAGCAGATATGGGAACAGTCGGAGCTTCAGTAGTTGCCCTTGTTGGTTGAGGTTGAACACTCGGTGGCTGATTCTGAGCAGCCACCAGAGCTTCCATCAGATTAGTCAGATTGGCCATGCCGGCCTTCAAAGAAGAAACTTCTTCGCGCAGCTCACGATTCTCCTATTCTAAGTTATCCATCTTCTTTTCGAAATTAGCCCGAGTGTTGTAGTGATGAGTCAGCTTGCTGAATGAATTAAAGAAGCTTGGTAAGACACCTGGGTATGCGTAACAAATGCAAGAAATATGTGCAATATGATGCATGACATGTAATGCACATGATTATTTTTATTTAATATTTCAAGGGATTTATAGATTTATAGACATATTGCAAACATCAAAGTAATAACGCTTTTTGAAATACTGAAATTTTTTATTATAATAACTCCAAAATGGATTAAAAGTTTCAATGATCTCAAGTACAAGATGAAAATACAATCTAAAATCCTGAGAAAAAGAACTGATGGAGATCACTCTATACGCTGGAGCTTCCCTGTGAGCCTGGCAATCTGAGCCTTCAACCTCTGGTTTTCTTCCATATGTCTGGTGGAAACCCCCTTCCAATCATCTGAATAAAGAAGTGAGTGATCAGTACCTGATTGAGGCTTAGGAGAAAATAAATCCCCTTGCCTCTCCATAGACTCTACCGCTCGACTCTCAAGAATCTCAATCAAGTAGTCTTTCTTCTTCAGGTCTTCTCTGTAGGAACTTTCTAAAGTTTGGAACTTGTTCTTCCAAGCATCCCTTTCCTGTTGTGTCCTAACTAAAGCAAGCTGCAGCTCTTCTAGGTCATCTAATAAGGGAGGGGTGGTCTTCACAAATAGATCAGGCATGTGTGTCTCCTGAGTATACGACATCTTTAACTGAATGGCTCTCGATCGAATCCATTAAAGATATGGCTCCAAAGAAACATCATACCTAGGTCCCAAATCCTTCCTACTCTTCTTATGAATGTGACGCCAGGCCTTCACAATCTGCTCACTAGCTTCCCTATGGTCTCCCCCTTCCTTCAGAAAGAAACTACTCAAACGAATACTATTTGGTTTATTCCTCATCGGATAACCAAGCTGTCGCCGTGCAAGAACAGGGTTATAGTTAATTCCTCCCTTTGTACCAAGAAGATGTACATTGGGGAAACTACCACAATTGTCAATAATCTCTATATCCTGGTAAGCTCGATGATACCAATCAATATCCGAGTGAGTAAGTGCCCTGATCTTAGGAGCCCAACGGGGTTCCTTCTTGACATCCCAAAAAGCATCAGACTGAGGCATATGAGAGATGAACCATCGGTTCAACAGAGGAGTGAAACAGATAATCAGTCCCCCATGATAAGAATTCCGAAGATAAATAGAGTAATAAGCATCACCCAACAGTGTAGGAACTGGGTTTCCAATCATGAAAATCTTGATAGCGTTAATGTCGACAAACTTGTCCACATTAGGAAATAAGAACAACCCATAAGCAAGTAGAGCAAAGATGGCCTCAAAAGCAACTGTACTATTCATTCTAGAAAAGTAACGAGCTTTCTCCAATAAGAACTAAGTTGGTAATCCTCTAATCCCTCCTTTAGTAGTCATATGGGCTTCAACCTCAGACTTCTCAAGGTGAATCAAAGCAACAATCTCATGTAATTTTGGCTCACCCTCCAAACCAGTAAAAGGAACACGATCGGTAATAGGTAAATCCAATAGATAAGAATACTCCTCCAGTGTAGGCATCAACTGATAGTCGGGAAAAGTAAAGCAACAATACACCGGATCATAGAATTGGACCACGGTCAAGAGAATACCCTCCTTCATCTTCAGCTTCATGAGAGGAATAATGAATCCATACTTCTTCCGAAAGTCTGCAGAATACTCGATCTCGGGAATTAGAATGATCAACTCATCTATCTTGGGATCCTCGAAACTGTATTTCCCAGTCATTCTCTTTCCAGAATTCATGGTTAAAAGTACCTGAGATATTCACAAATAGTCAACCTTTAAATCCCTTGAAATATGGTTTTCGTCAAAAGATGCTTATGAGTGCACGGATGCATGATGAAACAATCACACACAAAATCACACATATAGGGTTCATAGGTTCAACATCACGAGTATGAGGTCGAAGGTACTACCCATAAGGTGTTGGTCTAAAAAGTTATCACCTGCCGAACAAGGTTCTAGAGGTTCCCAGAGTCTACATCCTTCCTTCGAATATTACCAACTTCCCGATTAACTCAGCAATTAGTAATATTCTCAAGAAAGACTCGTCCGAGTGTAGTATCGCGTGACAACTATTTTCGGATTACTCCGTCATAGCTTCTGCACTACACCTAAAAGGCCAAGATGGGTTTGGTATTCTACAGACCTCAGTTTCAGCAGGCTCCCAAGTCGAAAGCAGTACGTCTTCCCGATTACTCGGTAAATGACACTATAGTCAAAGGGGCCTCCACTGAGTGGGGGATCTCATGCCTCTTTTTTTGGGATTACTCCCTCAAAGTTAACATGACTATACCACCCGTCCTATCTTAAAGTTTTCCCAAGTCCGAGTATAGGACTTATGAGTAATCACCAAGCACCCTGAAAACCAGGAAAATTCAGACAAACATATATACAACATATGATCACAAAACAGTAATAACATATATACAAATATAAACAAAGATAGGCTCAACCCACTTAGGGATGGACTAACAAGAGGTCAATCTGTCCTCAGTGAAGTCGCCATTTTTCTGTAGCGGTAGAAATGTTCAAGACTAAGCCATTGGATTGAATAGACTTCATACAAATTAAAATAAAAATCGCCACCACGCTTTATTGTTTCTAAAGGAATGGGAAAAGAGCGAATAACCCAAAAAGATGGGGAAAGATTCAAGGTAAGGGGGTTGGTTATGCAAAGGGAAGATATTAGCACCCTAAACATCTACGGTACTCCACAGGAACCTCTTTGAAAAATCTGTATATTTTGGCTATGGAAAAATGTTGTATAAAAATGGATGGTGGAGGTGAGAAAAGAAACATATTTATTTTTATAATTTTTGCACCCGCCACGGTTGCAAACCTTTAGTGCCTACGTACCACCTTTTCGTGCAATAGGGGATCAAGGTACACATAGTTTCTCTTCTAAAAATTTTAAAACACAAATGCGTTGGTTAATTTTATAAGATAAAACATCATCATCATTGTCCGTGTGGAAAACATACCTACTATCCACAATCATGAAAAAGGAGATTTTGCATCATCTCAAAGTGGAGGATATGACTTGGATTTCAAAATCAACAATGCCTCACTCAACACCCAAGTGGAAAATATCTCTCTTCATTACATATTGTAGAAGTTTAGTTATTTGCATCACTACAAGGATTGACAAGAGTTCATCCTTTTTAGATAAAAGTTTAAAGATAAAAAGCCAAAGTGGCAAAATGGTACGAAATGAGATTGATCGACTTTTAATCTTCTCACAAAAAATGTCAAGGTATTATTAAGTTGATTGGAGTTTATTTATGAAAATGTTTTGAAAATGCATGGACATAAGTATAAGTTTATTATGAAAGTGGTTTAAGTTTAAAAACAAGAAGAGTTTTCAAGAAAGGGAGAAGATTTTTGAAATTAAAGAAGATGGGAGGAGAAGAAGAGGCTATCCTAAAGCATAAGGTAAAATCTAAAGATAAGAACCATCTAACCAACAAGAAGCCAATACTTGACACTATGAGCCAAGATAGAGTTCCCATTCTTTGGATTAAAACAAAGCAAGCAAAAATACTAGACCTCTTGAGAGAACCAAACTTCAAGTGTATTAAGTCTTCATAAAAATTAGGCAGAGTAACGGCTGTATATGGGTGAATTCTAGATTACAAACAAAGGGTGTAATCACAAAAACCTGCACACAAAAACAAACAAGCAACCCAATGTCTTGAGGTAAACCTCAAGAACTCTAGACAAAATAATCATATAAGATCTCCAAGATAGGTCAAGGTTTCTAATCCTAAGCCCAAGAAAAGTCCCATGCTCCATAATGCCAAGGATAGTAACCAAATAGTCCAAATACCATTAAAGATTTTTTAGGGTTTATGTTGATTATTAAGTATCTTAAGAAGGGAAAAGAAAAGCTCAAGTGAGCAAAATAAAATGGCAAGAAAGTAAATGCTCAAATGAGCAAAGATGAAAATGGCATAAAATGTAAATGTTAAATGTAAATGGTACATCAAGCATAAAAAAGAATAAAAGCATAAAGTAAGACAAGTCAATAATTCAGTGTTAGTTGGATGACCATCTTGAAGCTTGCATTTGGAACTCATTAGAGGATTGGTAGAACCAAAGCCTCCACACAATAAGTTGCATTTTCTTTTTGTCAAGTATATCATCCATTTGGAATTCTCATAAGTACCATTTAATGATCAACGATGTTTAAGTGATCCGCGTTGACCAAAGGTGTTGTAGATCCATTAGAGGATTGGTAGAACCAAAGCCTCCACACAATAAATCTCAAGGTTATTGGATCAAAGAGATCAAATTAACATACTTGGGCTTGCAATCATAAGTTTGGGCCACAAATGATCATGTATTCGAATCAGGACAAAATTTAGCGCTATGTTAAGTAATCCTAAGTGGACTTATATAGAAGTCGCACCTATTTTGAGGTCGGTCAATAGCAATTTATGCACCATTTGTTTTGAGACATGATATAGAGATCGTGTTCCAATAACACCTAGTGCAATAAGAAAGGGATAAGATGAAGAGGGGATGAGAAAAATGAATAAACCACTTTTGAATAAAAAATTTAATCAAACTATTATTAAAATCATTCATCCATTTTGGTGGAGTTGAACTCAACACCCAAGATCCAATGATGTTAATAAAGTCATGATCAAAAAATCAACTCAAGACAGTCAAAAAATAATCACAAAATAATATTATATTTAATATATACATTAAAAGAGTTTAAAAAATGTTTAAAAATCAAAATAGAGGAGAAAAATATCAACTATGTTTAAATTAATCAAGAAAGAAAAAGTAAGGCCCTAGAAAAATCAGAAATGGATCCAAATATTTTTATAAATTTTTTTGGTAATTTTTAAAAGTCAGAAACTATTTTTAAACTATTTAAAATTGCTCAAAAAAATAGAAAATAGGTCAAAAATAGTAAACCTCAATATAAAATTCCATAAAACTTTCAGAAAGTCAAAAATATGCAAAATAATATTTACGAATTTTTTCAGAATTAAAAAATCTTAGAAAGTATTTTTTAAGTAATTAAAAGAAAGAAAATAATTCAAAAAATACAAAAAATATCAAATGTCAAAATAAAAATGTGAAAAAATAGTCATGAGATCAGAAATAATTCAAAGTCTTTTTGTGAATTTTTTTCATAATTTTTGGATAAAAAATAAAAGAGTTATGAATTTTTGAAAATTTAATCAATAAAAATATAAAATCGGAAAATAAAATATAACCAAAAAGATGTGGACCATCAGATCATAGTCAAAACGCGTTAGTAAGCTGATCTAGTGGACCAGACGCGTTGTGCTTGATATGGACCTTAGTGAGATACACATAGGATCAGAAAAAGGGCAACCAATGTAATTAAAACGTTTGGCACCCTATCATTGGCTAAGACAAGACATGTCATCATCTTCAACCTCCAGACACCCTGTAATGGGAATTTTGTCAGATCCTTCAAATGGAAAAATTAGGATCCCAGGCTAGTATCATTGAACTCGTCTCTTCAAGAAGATTCTAACACCACCATCGCGCCAAATTTATATAAGGTATGGAGAGAGATATGAATCAAAATCCCAGAAAATAGCGAGCACCTTCAATTTGAGATTTCTCTCTCAATTTTCAATGGATTTAAAAATTGTAAGCAGTATTGGAATCAGGAGAAGGAGTAGAATAGATTAGTGCTTGGTTTGGATCCAAATGGTGGAGAATTCTACCTTTTCGAAGTTCAAGGAAGAAGCTCCGAAACTGGACTTCTGTAGCTTGAATTATGGCTCGTTTTGATTGGTTTAAGTGCTGGAGAGTTTATATGATGCTTAAGGATGATGAATGCTCAAAGAATTTTGGAAAAGGGAGCTTAAATCTCAGAAACTGAATTAAAAAAAGATGGATTCATGTGAAGTTTTGGCAGGGTGTTTTTGGCTCTCAAAGCTTGAAGAAATGAGTGAGGGATGACCCTCTATTTATAGGGAAGTGAATGAGAATGAAAATTGGAAGAAACAAGGAAGTGTGGAGGGAAATTGAGTGAAGGCCGAGCACGAGTGAAGTGTGACTTCATTTCCATCAAAACTCAACCAAATCTTGCGTTTTGGGGTGCTAATCACTTCTGGCAAGTTTTCTAATCAAGTTTAAATAAAAATGCGCATAAATATTGTGTTTAGAAGTCACATTATGGATTTCAAAATTCTGAGTTTGTGGAAAGTTCAGTTTCAAGTTACCAAATTCAAATCCATGGAATTTCCAACTCAAGGGGTCTTGGGGCATGATTCTTGATGCTTTAGAAAGATGAGGTTACAAGCTTTGCAATGGAAAAAGAATGGAATCAAATGGATGCTTGAGCTGAAAGTTGCATTGAGTCAAAGTTGAAGAAAAAGGGTTGACTTTCCATACTTAGAAATATTTCAAATTCTTCTTCAAAAATGACCTATAATGTCTTGCATCCAAACATGGCCTTCCACTTGGAATTTGCTCTTGACCAAAAAAGATGGCATGAAGTAGATCTATTGAATGACATTTTGGGACTTGAACCATTAAAAATATCAAAAAATTGAGAGAGTTATGAATTGTTGAAGTTGGAAATAAAATCATGAAATGACCAATAATCTTTTGCATATTTAAGGCAACATCCATCCATTTCCCACTTTGCACATAAAAGAAGGAATAAAGTTCAGATATTCAAGATCATTATGGAAAAATAATGGACTCAAGGTGATGAAAATTGACGAAGTTATGATCAATTGAAGTTACTTATGTAAAATTATAGATTCATCTGGATGACTTGTAATCTTTCTTCTTCATCAAGGCTCTTCCACATGTAAACTCCTTGGAACTTTTGAAGTGATTTATTGATAAACCTTTGAAGAGAATGATGTCTTTGGGATCACTCAAAAATATCAAAAGGTGAGCAAGATATACTCTTTTGAAGTTCAAAACCCTAGCTTCTAGATCAAGAAAATGCCTTGAGGAACTTTGACAAGTTTGAACAAACTTCTTGTACCAATATTCTTGCTTTGTGAATATAAGTTGTTGAGGATGATAATGAGGACTCATAGCCACCAAAACCACTTCCATATCTTGAAATTTGAGAGAGATATGCTCTTGTGACCAATAGGAACAAGGCCTTGTCCAAACATAATAGCTTCTCCAATCAACCCCTTGTACTGTTGAGTCAAATCTAATAACCTTGAAATGTGATGAACCAAAGCAACCTTGCCATGCCAATTCTCCAAAAACCAATCCATTGGTGAGGTTTGAACTTCTCAAGCTATATTGACTAGGGCATGGAAATAAACTCATGAACCCATGGAGTAACTTGTTAAATCTCATTGCCCTTACCTACATGGATAACAAGCAAGACAAGCCAACATTGTATTTTATTAGTTAAATGAAGAAATCAAAACAATATTCATGATCACAAAAGGAACATAAGTCAAGGTGCTTGGTAATCCCTCAAAAGGGCAAAATTACATGTAGGGAGGGGAACCAAGAATCCTAGTGCGATCTTGTTGTGAATGAATCAACATGGTATGATGAAGGGATCTTAGGGGAAAAAATTGGGGTACAACAGGTAGCAGCCTCTTTCTCCTAGTATTGGATGTAGGACTGGGCCTTATAGAGAAGTTCGTCTAATGAACGGGGTGTCTCCATGCCAACATCCTTTCTGAAATCGCTGCGAGGACAAAACCCTTTTTGGAGCAGATATATTTTCATACCGTTAGTCATGGGGACTTGAATAACTTCTCGATTTAACCACTCGATGTATCCTCTGAGAGGCTCGTTGTTTCCCTGGATGATCGCCTCGAGCGACGCTTCTGATTTCGGGTGTCATCGAGAGGTAGTGAAGTTTATGGTGAAATGATTCTTCATATCCCTCCAGGAGGTGATAGATTCTAGGGTGAGGCTCTTGTACCATGCCATGGCAACCTTCCTCAAGGTCGTGCGGAACAACCCGCACTTTATATCGCCTCTGGCGTTGGGATATTCGAGCATGGCATCGATGCTTTCAACGTGATCATCAAGGTCTGCCGTGTCGTCATAAACGGCCAGAAGGGTCAACTTCTCCATCCCAATGGGAAGCGAGGCCTCTATTATCTCATGAGACTGTGGACCACGGGGGTCATCTTCTTCACTCTAGGATGGCGAGTGTGACAGGGATGAGTCAAGCTGAGGACTTCTGTAGTGACACAATGAGTCTCTTGGCCGACTTTTTGGCTTGTCTGGCCGCCTGCTAGCCTTATTCCTTTTAGGAATGGGGGATCGTTGCTCCTTGAGAGGAAGAGTGAGATCATGCTTCTTGACGACTGCGGGCTGCAGACTCTCCAACCGAGGGCAGCATCTAGTTGGTCGCAGAGAGGGGCTTCGAGACTTATTCATTTGATGTCTCCGTGGGGGAGAGCGTGAACGAGCATCTCACTGTCATGAGGACAAGCTACGAGAATTAGGTCGTCGATTCTCCTGGTGGGTGAGAGATATTGACGACCCTTCTCCAGCATCCCAATGTGTTCGCTCTGTTGGAAGACCGAGTAGTTGGTATGGTTGACAACTATGAGCAGGGCCACTATGGTGGGGTTCGTGTTGGGCGACACTGAAATTTACTGGTACATTCCAGGTTCCTCTAACTGCTAGACGATGTTGTTGGCCACACCGTGAGACGAGGAGAAGGCGGTTAGCCCGTTCCTAGGGTCATCCTGCTCGTGACCAGTTGGCTCGTTGTTGTGGATAGGGGAGTTCGTGGTGCGGTTTGGGCGGTTTTAAAGTAAAAAATCCTCTGAACCGCAAGAGAAAAAAATGTGCGATTTGATTGGTTTTTAAATAAAATCGAACCAAACTAAACCAAACTAATGCGGTTTTTATTGGTTTAGTTTTTTACAAAAAAAATTGAGCCATACATACACATATAGCGGAAAATATAATTTTGTGTTTAATCGTTCATACATTACCATAAAAAATTATAACTGTCAAAATAATTTTATAATTTGATACATAAAATTGCATATTATAATTTTATCTATATCTAAAGAATGATATACATAAGATTGCATTCTTAAGTAAATATTATACAAAGAATACGATAAAATATATTATGAAAATAATATTTATAAATGAATAATATTTTATTTTTTATGATTTGTAAATTAAACTAAATATCAAACAAAAAAAATGATAAAATATACACATAATACAATGTTGGTTTCTCTAAAGAATTAAAGAAATATATATTGATTAGTAATATTTTATAACATACTGCGGTTTGGTTGGTTTGGTTCGGTTTGCAAAATACAAACCGCAAACTGAGCCGAAACACATGGTTCTGTTAGAAGATGACTCAAAGACATCCGAACCAAATGCGATTTTTTGTGGTTTTGGTTTGGTTTGGTTTGGTTTTGCGGTTTTCTATTGGACCGATTTAGTTTTGAACACCCCTAGTTGTGGAGGCGGAGAAGATTGGCTCGTTGGTGTTATCGTTGTTGTGTTGATTGGCCATGATGATCAATAGGTGTTGAGGATGAATTTGCTTTGGTGTTTAGTCATAAAAAGACGGGAGAGAAAAGGTTCTCACAGACAGTGCCACTGATCTTACCGGGATCAGAAGGATCTTCAGCGGACTGCAACACTTGGGCTTCTAGGGTTGTTGAAGAAAATTGGGGGATGGGTGTATCTGCAAGATATTCTAATACCAAAGTAAGATTCAGAGTGAATGAAAGCAAGTACATAGTGTGGAATGCATATAATATCTGGCCCTCAAATGAAATAGGATAACTATAGTGTCCCCAACACTGGGTCAATGCCTTCATTATAGGCTGAAGATCCAGGCCCACAATGAATGACTGCTAGGATTCACACGAGTGAAGTTGAGCAACACGTGCTCACGATCCTGGGTCAACTGTCTCGTGATCCTCGTATAGAAGACATGTTCTTCCTAGAGGGAAGAACAATTACGTGGAGTACGGAGAGCAGTTGGTCACGTGTCTCTAGAGAGATACGTGAGAAAGAGACTACTCAACGGTCATGACTACTTAGACCATATAATTGGGCCATCTTTGACATACGTCGGACTGGGCCTTTCTCTCCCGTGGACCAACTGCAGATCTAATCCAGAACAGTAGTCATTACTAAAGAATGTCAGGTTCAATTTTATGGATGACAAGTTAAAACTTATTTATGTGGAGGTAGTATGGTTATGCAAATTGAAGAGGTAAAATTAATTATGTTTGGTTAGAAAATATTCCATTTTCTTAAAAGAACGTTTTAATTGGAATATTAAAAAATTTACTTAATAATATGTTTTATTGTCAGAAAACAAAATGACAATAAAAGGAAAAAAATACATATACACAAAGAAATTTAATAATTTTGCTGATTATATAACTAATACACATCAAATTTGTTGAGACTTCATCATAATTTGTGTATGGGAAAACTAACAAGTAAATTCTTTTATTGTTTATTCATAATTTGTTGTTTGTTATAATTTATAAGTGTTATACTAACAAGCATTATAATTTCAAATTCTAGGTGTTTAGAGACAAGCCACCAAAATACATCTTACTTCCTTCAGAATAATGAATCAATCGCATAATAGTTTTGTATGTTGGTTGTTTACTTGTTTGATGTAATGATGTATAAGATTTATTTGATTTTGGTTTTGATTTATTAAAATATATTTTGGGTTCATCATAGTTGTCATTTATATTTTGATTCACAATTAGACTATTGTTATGCTCTATGTATCTATTTTGGTTCTAAAAAAATAGGTTATAATAATGAGATTTATGTAAAATTAAGAAAAATAAATGTTACAACAGTTGGTTCTTTCAACCATGGGAAACGTCTATTTATCAACTCAGTTATATGCAACGACCACGGTATAAAGGTATTGATATGTGTCATTTTTAAAACTAAAAAATGGTGTTAATGTGTATCAAACCACGGTAAAAAGGTACATAATATGCCATTATACACAAATAATAATCGGATACTTTACAATTTACATTAGAAGGTGAACCTTATTGACAAAATAACTTCAAACACAAGAGGATAAAAAAGAGAAAAGGGGGGAGGGGGGTGATTGTGATATTCAAATTTCTAAAAAAAAACCAGTATATACAAATGCTTTGATTTAAAATTGTTTATGATATAAGAGATAAATAAACAAAGACGAAGAAATAGAATAATAGAGGAAAGACAAAAATAAGCAGTGGAAAAGATAAATAACAAAAATGAAAGAGATAAGAGATAAAAAGATCACACCAGAGATTTAACCTAGTTCAGCCTAAACCACTTGACATACTCCATTCTCTTAAGAGTTCCCCTTTGATATTTACACTTAAATAATCTTGAACTTTTATACGAGATTAATACAAACAACATTACAAGTAATTTGAGCTTTTGCACTAGATCAGTCTATAAATCTTCTACAAATAACTAGAGTTTCTCCCAAATTTTAATAGGTTTAGCTTGCAACCTTCAAATATATTATAAAGAAATAACAAGAGAACTAAGCTCTTGAATAAGAAATTATAACAAAACAGTGATACAACACAATTCACAAATGAATCTTTTCACTCTCTAGGCACTAAGGAAACTCTAATAAAAATAACTTTATAAAAGAACGAGATAAAGGACCCGTTTGTTTCAGCTTTAAAAAATGGATTTTTTCTTAGTATTTTTAAAATAGATTTTACAAAATCATTTTTCAAAATATTACAAGTTTTTTTATATTCATTTTTTCTAAATTGAAACACTAATTTTGATATCCTATAACATAAACATGCATTATTGAAGACCAAAACATAGTCAAAATCACATTTTTTTTTCAAAATGTTGTATTTCAAAAATAAGTTTTATGAAAATGTATTTGAAATAACTTAATTAAGTGATTTTTTGAAATTTTGATATCCAACAAAAGTTTCAATATAAAGATGAAATACCTAAAATAATATTTTAAGAATAATTATTCAAACCAAATTTTCTTTTGAAATTTTTATAAAAAGTTTCTTTGTTAATTTTTTTTTTACATAAAATTATGTAACACTTAAAATCATTTTAAAAAAAAGCCAAAACAAACGGACCCAAAAAAGATAGTAGAAAGTTTCTATTCATAGAATTATGTGTTTTAAAATGAGGAAAAACCTCATTTATAGAAAAAAATCTAGCTCAAAAACTAAATAATCCATAGGCCTTTCCTGACTTTTAATCAGATAAGACATGTGTTAATTGGTTAATTTAAAAAAATGAATTTTGAGGCCACTTAATAGATTCAAAGCCTTTTTAGTAGATTAGGAAATGTTTCACTTTGTTTTAATTGATTAGAAACCAGGCTTAATCGATTAACCAATATATTTTGCCTTCTTAATTAATCAATCAAGCTTCTTAGTTTTTTAATAACTTGCATGGGTTGATTTTTAGATGTTTTATAAAAAATATAAAAGATTTAAAATATTGAGTGTGTGCACGCACATACATACACATTGCCTTAATACCTCAAAACCTCTTCTTTCTTCATTTATAGTTAACTAATTAAAAAAATCAATAAAACGTTAATCATTCAATCAGACGGGCTTTTACATTTTCACATCTTCAAGTTCATAATTTCAAAATCTAGTCTTCATAGTTTCAAGTTTCTTTGCTTGATTAACCCTTGTCTAATACTTTCGACTAGAATTTAAAATTTTTGTTTGTTGATCCTTGAGATATCTTATTCTTTAATTAGAGACCATTATGAGGAATTATTTGAGAAGTTGTCAACATCAAAACCTTTTGATAAAAAATTATTATCATCAAAACTATTTAACAATATTAGGAGCACAACACGTAGAACCACGAAAATGAGAATTCAAATAATAATAAAAAAAATTCCCGCAAAGGAAGTAACTAAAACAAACATGATGATTCAAACCATGTGTTCAAAGAAACCATTTCCACATGTGAAAATTCAATGGAAGTAACCAAAACTCTAGTTGCTTCTATCAACATATCATTGATGAAAAGCATTAGTTTTAATCAACCATTTCAAATGTTAAATTACAATTGAAGTAACCAAAAAACCATACTATGATATCAACATATCGATGATTCAAACCATTAATTTCAAGCAACACCATCTCCAAATTTGGACCTACAAAGAAATTAACCAAAAAGTCATTTCATAAAATTAACTTATCGATTATTCAAACCTTTAGTTTCAAGAAACTACTCCCAAATGTAAGTAACCAAACCAAGATGTGTGCTTATTCAATTTTAAAACAACACATGTGATATGAATTTGTAAAATATATTACATCTTAGATTAATGACCTTAAATTATGAATGATTGAAAATATTTTAACGCATTAAGTATTAAAAATAAAGCACAACTTTCTTTAAGAAACGAGAAACATATTAAACACTAGAAGTAGTTTTGGAATAACTTTTGTTAGTTAGTTAATTCTTGTTAGGTAGTTATTTGAACTTTTAGCATGTATTTGGGTCTGAACATTTTGCCTATATAAAAGGCTATTATATTTGTAATCATATAGTTGCAAGAAATAATACATTCAGTTAGATAGTTAGCTACACTTAACTAACTCACAAATTCTCTTTATTCTGTTCTTCTTCTTCTTCTTCTTCTTCTTCTTCTTCTTCTTCTTCTTCTTCTTCTTCTTCTTCTTCTTCTTCTTCTTCTTCTTCTTCTTCTTCTTCTTGTTTTCACAAAATCATCTTTCAGAATCTTTTGTTCCTACGAATTGGTACCAAGAGCTTGTTTACGATTCAGAGAGAATCTAATGGAAAACGGATCAACAACATCAACACAGTTTCCAGCGAATCTACCGGTTTTCAAAGGTGAAAACTATCAACGGTGGGTTGCGCAAATGAAGGTTATTTTCATATTTCAAGATATCATAGAAATCTTGAATGATGGAATATCAGAACTGGAAGTAGATACTACGAAAGCCCAGAAAGCTGCGCACAAAGATCAGAGAAAGAAAGATGTCAATGCACTGTTCTTGATTCACTAGTGTGTGGATCGTGACATATTCGAGAAGATAATTGAAGAAGAAACAACAAAAGAAGCTTGGGAAAAGCTGAAATCTTTGTATGGTGGAGATGAGAAACTGAGGAAGGTAAAGTTGAAGACTCTTAGAAAGCAGTACGAGATGCTTCAGATGAAAGAGGATGAATCTATCTCTTCTTATTTCTCAAGAGTGGTGACGCTAACAAACCAGATGAAGGCGTGTGGTGAAGCGCTTACGGATCTGCAAAAGATAGAAAAGGTATTGAGATTTATAATTGTAGATTTTGATTACTTTGTTGTAACAATTGAAGAGGCCAAGATTGAAACCTTCAGACGCAAAGTTATCTAGCATTCCCCATGGATAACCTTGAGGCATGCGATTCTGAACAATAGTTGGAGTAGCAGACACAGGAATAGCCAGAGCTTCAGCAATAACCCTTGTTTATTGAGGTTGAACACTCGGTGGCTGATTCTGAGCAGCCACCAGAGATTCCATTAGAGAAGTAAGATTGGCCATGCCGGCCTTCAAAGCAGAAACTTCCTCGCGCAGCTCGCGATTCTCTTGTTCTAGTTTGTCCATCTTCCTTCTGAAATTAACCCGAGTGTTGTAGTGGTGAGTCAGCTTGCTGAACGAAGTAAAGAAGCTTGGTAAGACACCTAGATATGCATAACAAATGCAAGAAATATGTGCAATATGATGCATGATATGCAATGTACATGATTTTATTTTGTTATTAAGTATTTCAAGGGATTTAAAGTTTATAGACATATTGCAAATATCAAAGTAAAAACGCATTTGAAAATACTGAAATGTTTTATGATAATAACTTCAACATTGGTTACAAGTCTTAATGATCCCAAGTACAAGATGAAAATAAATTCTAAAACCCTAAGAAGCAAAGCTGATGGAGATCACTCTATACGTCAACGCTTCCCTATAAGCCTGGCAATCTGAGCCTTCAACCTCTAGTTTTCTTCCGCATACCTGGTGGTAACCTCTTTCCAATTTCCTGAATCAAGAAGTGAGCATCTAGCATCTGAATGAGGCTTAGGGGAAAATAAATCTCCTCGCCTCTCCATGTTCTCTAAAGCCCGACTCTCAAGAATCTCAATCAAGTCGTCTTTCTCCTTCATGTCTGCTCGGTAGGACACCTCTAAAGTCTGACACTTATTCTTCCAAGCATCCTTTTCCTGATGCATCCTGACCAAAGCAAGCTGTAGCTCTTCTATATCATCCAATAAGGGAGGAGTGGTCTTCACAAATAAATTAGGCATAGGTGTCTCCCGGGAATACGACATCTTCAACTGAATAGCTCTCGTTTGGACCCACTGAAGATATGGCCCCAAAGAAACAGCTCCCCTAGGTCCCAAGTCTTTCCTACTCTTCTTATGAATGTGATGCCAGGCCTTCGCAATCTGCTCCCTAGCTTCCCTATGGTCTTCTCCCTCCTTTAGAAAGAAACTACTCAAATGAATATTATTTGGTTTATCCCTCATCAGATAACCAAGTTGTCGTCGTGCAAGAACAGGGTTATAGTTAATTCCTCCCTTTGTACCAAGAAAAGGTACATTGGGGAAATTACCACAACTGTCAACAATCTCTATATCCTGATAAGTTCGATGATACCAATTAATATCCGAATAGGTAAGTGCCATGATCTTAGGGGCCCAACAGGGTTCCTTCCTGACATCCCAGAAAGCATCAGACTAAGGCATATGAGAGATAAACCACCGGTACAAAAAAGGCGTGCAATAGATAATCATCCCCCCATGATAAGAATTCCGAAGATGAATAAAGTAATAAACATAACCCAATAATGTAGGAATTGGTTTTCAATCATGAAGATCCTGATAGCATTAATATCAACAAACTTGTCCATATTAGGAAATAAGAACAACCCGTAAGCAAGTAGAGTAAAGATGGCTTCAAAATCGACTGTACTCTTCATCCTAGCAAAGTAACGAGCTTTCTCCAATAAGAACTGAGCTGGTAATCCTCTAATCCCTCCTTTAGTAGTCATATGGGCTTCAACCTCAGACTTCCCCAGATGGATCAAAGCAGCAATCTCATGTGATTTTGGTTCACCCTCCAAACCAGTGAAAGGAACACGATCAGTAACGGGTAAATCCAACAGATAAGAATACTCTTCCAGTGTAGGCATCAACTGATAGTCGGGAAAAGTAAATAAATGATACATCGGATCTTAGAACTGGACCAAGGTCGAGAGAATATCCTCCTTCATCTTCAACTTCATGAGAGGAATGATGGATCCATATTTCTTCGGAAAATCTACAGAACACTCAATCTCGGGAATTAGACTGATCAACTCATCTATCTTGGGATCCTTGAAGATGTACTTCCCGGTCTTTCGTTTTCCAGAATCCATGTTTAAAAGTACCTGAGATATTCACAAATGGTCAAATTTTAAATCCGTTAAAATAAGATTTCTTCAAAGGATGCTTATGAGTGCATGGATGCATGATGCAACAATCACACACAAGATAACACATATAGGGTTCATAGTTCAACGTCACGAGCATGAGGTCGAAGGTACTACCCATATGGTATTGGTCTAAGAGTTATAACCTGCCAAACAAGGTTCTAGAGGTTCCCAGATTCTACATCCTTCCTTCGGATATTACCAACTTCCCAATTAACTCGGTAATTAGTAATATTCTCAAGAAAAACTCGTCTGAGCATAGTATCGCGTGACAACTATTTCCGGATTACTCCGTCATAGCTTCCACACTACACCTAAAAGTCCAAGATGGGGTAGATATTCTACGGTCCTCAACTTCAGTAGGCTCCCAGGTCGAAAGCAGTACGTCTTCCCGATTACTCGGTAAACGACACTACAGTAAAAGAGGCCTCCAATGAGTGGGGGATCTCATGCCTCCTTTTTTGGGGTTACTCCCTCAAAGTTAACATGACTATACAACCCGTTCTATCTTAAAGTTTGCCCAAGTCCAGGTATAGTACTTATAAGTAATCACCAAGCACCCTGAAAACCAGGAAAATCCAGATAAACGTATATATAACATATAACACATACACAACAATAGCACATATAAAGATATACACAAAGATAGGTTCAACCCACTTAGGGATGGACCAACAAGAGGCCAATCTTTCCCCATTGAAGTCGCCATTTTTTCTGTAGCGGTAGAAATGTTCAAGACGAAGCCATTGGATTGACTTGACTCATATAGATAAAAATAAAAATCGCCACCGCACTTTATTGTTTCCAAAGGAATGGGAAAAGAGCGAATAACCCAAAAAGATGGGGAAAGATTCAAGGTAAGGGGTTTGGTTATGCAAAGGGAAGGTATTATCACCCTAAACATCTACGGTACTCCACAAGAACCTCTTTATGAAATCTGTATATTTTGGCTATAAAATGTTGTATAAAAATGGATGGTGGATGTGAGAAAAGAAATATATTTTTTATGGTTTTTGCATCTGACGCGGTTGTGAACCTTTAGTGACTACGTACCACCTTTCGTGCAGTAGGGGATCAGGGTACACATAGTTCCTCTTTTAATTTTTTTTTACAAACACAAGTGTGTTGGTTAATTTAATGAGAATACATCATTGTCATTGTCCGTGTAGAAAACATACTTACTACCCACAATCATGAGAAAGGAGAATTTGTATCATCTCAAAGTGGAGGATATGTCTTGGATTTTAAAATCAACAATGCCTCACTCAACACCCAAGTGGAAAATATCTCTCTTCACTATATATTGTAGAAGTATAGTTGTTTGTACTACTACAAGGATTGACAAGAGTCTAATCTTTTGAGAAAGATTTTAAAATAAAAAGCCAAAGTGGAAAAATGGTTTGAAATGAGATTGATTGACTTTTAGTCTTCTCACACAAAAAAAAAGTCAAAGTATTATTAAGTTGATTGAAGTTTATGTATAAAAATGTTTTAAAAATGCATGGACCTAAGTCCAAGTTTATTATGAAAATGGTTCAAGTTAAAAAACAAGAAGAGTTTTCAAAAGGAGGAAGAAGATTTTTTGAAATTTAAGAAGATGGGAGGAGAAGAAGAGGCTATCCTAAAGCATAAGATAAAAGCTAGGGATAAGAACCATCTAACCAATAAGAAGCCAATACTTGACATTATGAGTCAAGATAGAATTCCCATTCTTTGGATTGAAACCAAACAAGCAAAGATACTAGACCTCTTGAGAGAACCAAGTTTCAAGTGTATTAAGTATTCATAAAAATTGGGCAGAGTAACGGCTGTATACGGGTGAATTCCAGATTACAAACAAAGAATGTAATCACAATAACCTGCACACAAAACAAACAAATATCTCAATGTCTTGAGGTAAAACTCAAGAACTCCAGACAAAATATCAATTAAGGTCACAAGGTCTCCAACATAGGCCAAGGTTTCTAATCCTAAGTCCAAGAAGTCCAATACTCCATAATGCCAAGGATAGTAACCAAATAGTCCAAGTATCATTAGAGTTTTTTATGGTTCATGTTGATTATTGAGTGTCTTCAAAGAGGAAATAAGAGCTCAAATGAGAAAAAAATAAAAATGACAAGAAATTAAATGCCCAAATGAGCAAAGATGAAAATAGCATGAAATATAAATGCTAAAAGTAAATGGTGCATAAAGCATAAAAAATAAAAGGGCATAAAATAAAAACAAATTAATAATTAGTGGTTAGTTGGATGACCATCTTGAAACTTGAATTTGGAACTCATTAGAGGATTGGTAGAACCAAAGTCTTCCCACAACAAGTTGCATTTGCTTTTTGTCAAGTATATCATCAATTTGGAATCCTCACAAAAACCATTTAATGATCAACAATGTTTAAGTGATTCGCGTTGACCAAAAGTGTTTTAGATCCATTAGAGGATTGGTAGAACCAAAGCCTCCACACAATGAATCTCAAAGTTATTGGATCAAAGAGATCAAATTAACATACTTGGGCTTGCAAACATAGGTTTGGGCCACGAATGATCATTTATTTAAATCGAGACAAAATTTAGCGCTATGTTAAGCAATCGTAAGTGGACTTATATAGAAGTCGCACCTATTTTGAGGCCGGTCAATAACAATATATGCACCATTTGTTTTGAGACATGATATAGAGATCATGCTCCAATAACACTTAGTGCAGTAAGAAGGGGATGATATGAATAGGGGTGGGAGAGAATATACAAACTACTTTTGAATTAAATTCAAATCAAACTATTATTAAAATCATTCATTCATTTTTGTGGTGTTAGACTCAACACCATGGATCCAATGATGTTAATAAAGCTCATGATCAAAGAAAATTTAACCTAAGATCAGCCAGAAAATAATCACAAAATAATATTGCATTTAAATATACAAAAAAAAGTTTTTAAAATAATTTTTTAAAATGGAAATAAAATAGAAAAATATCAACTATTTTCAAATTAATCAAGAAATAAATAATGAGACCATAGAAAAATAAAAAAAGGGCTCAAATATTTTTACAAAATTTTTGGTAATTTTTTAAAGTCAGAAATTATTTTTTAAATTAAAAGAAATGAGTAAAATAAAAAAAATAATAATAAAAAATAACAAAGTTAGAAACAAAAATAAAATGAGGTCACCAATATTTGTCACAATTTCATTGGATCATTCCATAATATTTTCATAATTAAAAAATGTATAAAAATATTTTTAAACATTTAAAACAATTCAAACAAAGTGAAAATTTATAAAAAAATACCAAAACACAAAATTACATTATTAAAAAATAAAAATCAGGAAGAGAATAATCAAAAATATTTTTCATAATTTTTTCAGATTTTTTTGACTAAAAATGAATTTTTTATGATTTTTTGAAGTTTAAAACAATTAAATATAAAAATCAGAAAATAAAATAAAAACAAAAAAAATGTGGACCAATGGATGAGAGTTAAAACACGTTAGTAATCAAATCCAAGGGATCTGGCTCGTTGTGCATATCATGGTCATTAGTGAATAAAGTATAAGATCATTAATTAAATCAGATTTAAAAAAAAAAACAGATGACGCACCTTCATTGGTTGGAAGATGACACGTTGGTCATCTTCAATCTCCAGCCAACGTGAATTGCAGGTCTCTCAAACTGTAAAATCAGAAGCTCATATCTATGCCATTCGCTTCATCTCTTCAAGACGAAGACAACCACACCCTCACGACAAATTTATATAAACTGTAACTCAAGCAATTTGGAAGGAAAGTTTTGAAAAGGGATTTGAAATTTCATGGTCAAAACATGTTTCCAGATAAAGGTAAGTGTTGTGACTAGAACCAGGGCAATGAGAGCATCACAATGATATCAAAGTTTTGAAGAATTGATGAAGGAATCTACCTATTGAAGTTGAGTTCCAGAGCTCTGAAACTGGACTTTTATGGAGCAATATAGGACACGATTCTTGAATGTAAATATATGGTTAGCTTCAGGGAAGATCAAGGAAGGTGAATTGAAGGAAAAAACAGATTAAAAAAGGCTTGAGAATATATTTCGAAGTTGCAGAATTTTGAGTTATGGAACAAGTTTGGCAGGATGATTCTAGCTATCCAAGCTTGATGAAATGAATGATGGATGACCCTCTATTTATATGGAATCAAATGGAATGTCCAAGCGTGTGAAATGATGATGTTTTAAGGGAAATCGTGTGAAGTTGCAAACAAGAAAAGTGTGACTTTTAATTTGATCAAAACTCATCCAAAACGCGTGTTTTGTTGTGCTAATCAATTCTGAAAGTTCACTAAACATGTTTAGAGGCAAAAACGCGTGTAAAACTTGTGATTAGAAGCCAAAACAAAGACTTCAAATTCTGACTTATGGAGAAACTTCAGTTCCAAGTTACCAAGTTCAATCCAATGGTATTCTCAGCTCAAGGGGTCTTAAGGCATGATTCTTGATGCTTTAGAAATATGAGGTTACAAGCTTTGAAATAGAAAAAGAATGAAATCAAATGGATGATTGAGATGAAAGTTGCATTGAGTCAAAGTTGGGAAAAAGAAGTTGACTTTTCATACTTAGAAATATTTCAATTTTTCCTTCAAAAGTGACCTATAATGTTTTGCATCCAAACATGGCCTTCCACTTAGAATTTGCTCTTGACCAAAAAAGAGGGAATGAAATACACCTATTGAATGACATTTTGAAACTTGAACCATTCAAAATCTACAAAAATTGACAGAGTTATGAGTTGTTGAAGTTGGCAAAAAATCATGAAATGACCTATAATCCTTTGTATCCTTAGGGCATCTTCCATACATTTTATCACTTTACATATAAAAGAAGGTATAAAGTTCACATCCTAAAGATCATTGTGGAAAAATAATGGGCTCAAGGTGATAAAAATTGACTGAGTTATGATCATTTGAAGTCACACATGGGAAATTGGGGATTCATCTGGAGGACTTGTAATCTTTCTTCATCATCAAGTTTCTTCCACATAACAACTACTTGAAACTTTTGAAGTGATTTGTTAATAACCCTTTGAAGATAAGGATGCTTTGGGAATCACTCAAAAATACCAAAAGATGAGCAAGATATACTTCTTTGAAGTTCAAAACCCTAGCTCATAGATCAAGAAAATGCCTTAAGGGACTTTGACAATTTTGAACAAACTTCTTGTACCAAAACAAATTATTTGTAAATAGAAGTTGTTGAGGAAAAAAATGAGAATTCATAGCCACCAAAACCACTTCCATATCTTGAAAGTTGAGAGAAATATGCACTTGTGACCAATGGGAACAAAGCCTTGTCCAAGTCATGACAACTTATCCTATCAACCCCCTTGTACTTTTGAATCAAATTTGATAACCTTGAAATATGGTGAACCAAAATAACCTTGCCATGCCATTTATTCCAAAACAACTTCAATGGTGAGGTTTGAACTTCTCAAGCTTTATTGACTAGGGCATGGAAATAAACTCATGAACCCATGGAGCAACTTGCTAAACCTCATCGCCTTTACCTACATTAGCAACAAGTAAGACAAACCAACATTGCATTTTATTAATTAAAAAGAAAAATTAAGACAAAATATGCATGACCACAAAAGAAAAAAAACAAGTCAAGGTGCTTGGTGATTCATCAAAGAGCAATACTAGAGATAGGGAGGACAACCAAAAGCTCTAGTATGATATTTTTGTGATTGAATCAATATGTTATGATGAAGGGATCTTAGGGTAAAAAATTGGGGTACAACAATTGCCCTTATTTAGGTTTCTTCTATCCGGAGATGCGAAGGTTAAAAATCTTCGTGTCGACGCGATCGAAGATACTTAAATATAAAACAAACCCTATTTTTGGCCCTAAGATGCCATGCAATGCTTATGAATATGACTGCACATGGACAACTCCAAAGGGATGCAAAACACCACTAAGGATGTAAGAAAATAAGGAAACAGGAGAGGAACCCAACCAGGAAAATAAATCACTGGTGGATCAAAAGACCTAATTTAGAGAGGACGGTAAAAATCCAAAGGATCCACCAACGTTCACTGAAGGTAGAAAGAAAAGAAATATCATAACATTATCGTTCACTGACGATGAACTACCAACGTTCAATGAGGGTAGCAAAAAGATGACAATCACCAACTTTCACTGAAGGTGACCTACCAACTTTCACTGAAGGTAGAAAGAGAAGAAAATATCATAACACTTCCGTTCACTGACAGTGAACTACCAACGTTTACTGAAGGTAGAAAAAAGATAACAATCACTAACTTTCACTGAAGGTGACCTACCAAATTTCAATGAAGGTAGAAAGAGAATATCATAGCACCGCCGTTCACCCACGATGAACTACCAACGTTCATTGAGGGTAGCAAAAAGATAACAAGTTTCCCCAAAATCTGGTGTTTCACCTAGAATGGGTCTGAACTTCTTCTTTAACCAAGGCATTCCTCCTGGAAAGGGTAATACATAAGCTGTCTCAAATAAAGAAACTACCACTTACAAAAATTTCACAACAAACTGTCTCTGTGATATTTAAAGACTCACCATCCACTGGAGTAACTTGACAATGAACTGCAAATTATCCACTCATAGAGAAGATTGCAAAAAAGTAACGTCGACTTTTATGGGGAAGTACAATTTTCTCAAATAAAGAGACCTGCTACTTGCTGTTATGGAGGATTGTAAGATGACTTTCTGGGGAATCAAGAACATATTCTTGCTGAAGCGATAAAAGTCTTCTCGTTCCAAAATAAATGCACATTTCCCAAACCAATGATCGAAGCTTGCAGAAATCTAAAGCGATAATAATGATGGGAAACAAAGATTCAAACCAGAAATAAATTGGAGTGAAGCAGTCAACCAAAATGCATGCCTTGAGAAATAAACTCAAGAGGGAAACCCAGTCTATCTAGACAAAGAGCTGTACAGGAAGGCTAAAGCAAAAATCATCCACGAGGGATAACTCAGTGGGGAAATTGAAAGAATATACATTTTCTGCTTAAGGCCAACACTCTATTAGAGAGAGGACAACATAACTCTGCAAAACAGGGTAGTATGTCAACAAAATATTAATGAATGTGAATGAGCAATGATCTGCCAAACTTAACTATGCATGATGTCTGTATGAATGCATAAGTGTTATCATGTATGTCCTAAAAAAACAGACATATAACACTGGGAGTAACCAGGCAAAATTAACTCGGGCACAATCAACACTCAGCTAAATCACATCCAAGATGAACATCCCAGAAAAAAAATAAGCACCAACTGAGGAAACAAAGTCCTACTGCATGGTTTAAATTTACTGGGGAGAAACGTAATCCGCAAGCAAACAGATCAAAGCGACACAACAATACAGATACAGGGATATTACATCCTTCTCCAAGCTTCACCAGGGAAAAGCACTTAGACTTCAATGGGGAAACAAATGTTTTCAAATATAACACGTCTACTGGGAATTGCAAAATTAATTTCTAGTAAAGCAGATGGACACCAAATCACCAAAATATTCACTAGGGAATTCATGCCCATTTTAAAAGAGGAAAACACACGAACTTCGTTAAGGCAAATAATGTCCCATCATCAAGACATTAAATGGGGATTTCGTGCTGACTTCATTGGGGAGGTTAACACCACATTCTCAAAGGGAAAACAAAAATACGTTCTTCATCGAAGAAACCAGACACCTGTGTTCTATGAGAGTAATTATTGTACCAACTTCTCGGGGATGCTGGAGCCACAAACCCAATACAGTGAAATCATCTTGAGAAAAACTTCCCCGGGAAACAAAACTTCTTAAAACAACTGGAGTTCGTCAATTCCTGGGATCACCACTTTTGTTTTTTTTCACTTGCGTCACAAATTTTAAAGTAAAAAAATGTAAATTCTTTTTGAAAATCACTTTTATTTTTTAATCTTTTCGCTTTGAAAGTTATTATCAATAATAAATGGAGTCTTTGAAAGATAAATAAAATAAGAAATACAAAGAATTGGGTAAAAGCTCAAATTTCATTAATAGAATTGTAGTCTGCGAATGGCGAGACTCCATGGATGATTATAAAGTTCGGAAAATGGTAATGTATAATGGAAAAGATACATTGAGATACAATGACCACTATCCCCTCTAACAACTTTAGAAATCCTGAGCAGCAACTTCTGTTGAAGTATGATGAGGATCCGAGAAGATTGTTGCTTCAACGATCAAGTCTTGTGTGATGTAGTTACTTGCCAAGAAAGTCCCTAACTTTTGCCTAAGCTGCCCTTGCGGGTTTTCAACTTAGCGGGAAATTTATTCTGTTTAGGTCTCTAATTTTTGCCTAGACCGCCCTTTCGGGTTTTCGGCCTACCAATACGCTCTTTTTTCCTAAGCCGCCTTTTCGGGTTTTCAAATTAGTGAGTTGTTCTTTTATTTATTTAGGAGAAGTATTTCTTGACTGCATTAGCATTCATGGGATGTGGGAACTCCTCGCCATCCATAGTTTCAAGAATTAATGCACCACCAGAGAAGGCTTTCTTGACAACTCATGGGCCTTCAAAATTGGAAGTCCACTTGCCCCTATAATCAGCGTTAAAAGACATGATCTTCCTGAGCACGAGGTCGCCTTCTCTGAATTCACGAAGTTTGACCTTCTTATCAAAAGCTTTCTTCATCCTTTTCTGATATAACTGACCATGACACAAAGCCATCATTCTCTTCTCTTCGATCAAATTCAATTGGTCAAACCTGTTCTGGATCCATTCAGCCTCTGACAACTTGGTTTCCATTATCACACACAAAGAGGGAATCTCAACCTCGATTGGGAGCACCCCTTCCATTCCATACACAAAGGAAAACAGGGTTGCTCCTGTTGAAGTGCGGACAGATGTTCGATATCCATGCAAAGCAAAAGGGGGCATTTCATGCCAATCCTTATAAGTAACAACCATTTTATGGATAATCTTCTTGATATTCTTATTAGCAGCTTCAACAACCCCATTCATCTTCGGCCTGTACGGAGATGAGTTGTGATGGACAATCTTGAATTCTTCACACAGTTCAGTCATTATCTTATTATTCAGATTTGAGCCATTGTCGGTGATGATTCTGCTCGGCACACCAAACCAACATATAAGATTATTCTTAATGAAGCGCACAACCACCTGCTTAGTAACATTAGCATATGAAGCAGCCTCCACCCACTTGGTGAAGTAGTCAATTGCTACCAAGATGAAACGGTGTCCATTCGAAGCTTTGAGTTTTATCATCCCAATCATGTCAGTATCCCACATAGAGAAAGGCCACAGGGAAGAAATAACATTGAGAAGTGTCGGAGGCACATGAACCTTGTCCGCATAAATCTTACATTTATGACACTTCTTTGCAAATTTGTAACAATCAGATTCCATTGTCAGCCAACAGTAACCTGCCCTTAGCATCTTTTTAGCCATCGAATGTCCATTGGCATGAGTGCCAAATGAACCTTCATGAATCTCATGCATCAATATGTCTGCTTCGTGTCTATCCATGCATCTGAGCAGGACCATCTCATAATTTCTATTGTACAACACATTTTCACTAAGGAAGAAACTGCCAACCAATCTTCTCAATGTCTTTCTATCTTTCTCCAAAGCACCAATCGGGTATTCCTGAGTCTGAAGAAAATGCTTGATATCATAATACCAAGGTTTATCATCTGCTACCTCTTATGTTGTAAACATATGAGTGGTCCTATCCAGTCGCCGAACCATAATTAGAGGTATATCATTCCAAGTATTCACTTGATACATAGAAGGCAGAGTTGCCAGAGCATCCGCCACTTGATTTTCATCTCTAGGAATGTGATGGAATTCAACTTTATTAAAGAAGGGTAACAACCTTCTAGCATAATATTTATAAGGGATCAAGCCGGGGTGACGAGTATTCTACTCTCCTTTAATCAGATTTATTACCAAAGCTGAATCACCATACACATCTAGAATTTTAATTCTGAGATCAATAGCTTCCTCGAGACCCATGATGCAAGCCTCATATTCTGCCATATTATTAGTACAATCAAATGTCAACCTTGCAGTAAAAGGAATGTGTGATCCCTGTGGAGTGACAATCACGACACCAATTCCTTTACCATAAGCATTCACAGCTCCATCAAATATCATACTCCAATGATATTCAGGATCAGGATCTTCCTCAAGCTATGGTTCATCACAATCTTTCACTTTCAGAAAAATCACATCCTCATCGGGGAAATCATACTTCACAAACTGATAATCATCAACTGGTTGGTGAGCAAGATAATCTGCCAACACGCTACTTTTAATGTCTTTTTGAGTGCGGTATTCGATGTCATATTCAGATAACAACATCTTCCAGCGGGCAATTCTCCCAGTAAGAGCAGGCTTTTCAAAAATGTACTTGATTGGATCCATTTTGGAGATCAACCAAGTGGTGTGATTCAACATATATTTCCGCAAACGTTTTGCCGCCCATGCCAGAGCACAACATGTCTTTTCCAACATGGAATACCGTGACTCACAATCAGTAAACTTTTTACTGAGATGATAAATGGCATACTCTTTCTTCCCCGTTTCATCTTGTTGTCCCAAAATACAACCCATGGAATTATCTAACACTGTCAGATACATAATCAATGGTCTTCCTTCAACAGGAGGGAGCAAGATAGGAGGTTCAAGCAGATATTCTTTAATACTTTCAAATTCCCTTTGGCACACACAACCTTGATCTTTCTTCAACAACTTAAAGATCGGTTCACATGGTGGAGTCATGTGGGAAATGAATATGGAAATATAATTCAAACGCCCGAGGAACCCTCTGACTTGATTTTCAGTTCCCGGTGCTGGCATCTCTTGAATTGAATTTACTTTTTCAGGGTCAACATCAATTCCTTTCTGGCTATCAATGAAACCCAACAATTTCCCTGATCGAACACCGAAGGTACATTTATTTGGATTCAAGTGGAGACGATACTTCCTCAATCAATGAAATAACTTTAACAAATCTTCTACATGCCCTTCTTCAATCTGGGATTTAGCAATCATATCATCAACATATACTTCAATTTCCTTGTGCATCAGATCATGGAATAGGGTTGTCATAGCCCTCTGGTACGTTGCACCAGCGTTCTTCAACCCGAAGGGCATCGTTCTGTAATAGAAAGTTCCCCATGGTGTGATAAACGTTGTTTTTCCCTTGTCCTCAGGCGCCATTCTTATTTGATTATACCCGGAAAATCCGTCCCTGGACTAACTTTATTTAGATCTCTGTAATCTATGAACATAAAGACTTTTCAGTCTTTTTTGGGTACTGGGACAATATTGGCAATCCGTTGAGGATAAACTGATGTCACAAGAAAACCAGCATTGATCTGCTTTAGAACCTCCTCTTTGATCTTTACTGCCATATCTGGGTGAGTTCTTCTCAACTTCTGTTTGATTGGCGGACACTCTAGCTTCAACGACAAACGGTGATCTAAATTATATGTATCTAGAACATGCATATCTTGATAATACCAAGCGAAAATATTCACATGCTCTTTCAACAACTTAATCAACCTGCTCTTCACATCAGGATGCAACAATGCTCCAATCTTAACATCTTTCGGATCTTCTTCTGAACCCAAATTGATCACTTATAATGGCTCTTTATATGTCTGAATGGCATTTTCCTCGCGCTCAAGCAACCGTGAGACCTCTTCTGGAATCTCATCATAGTCTTCTTCTTCGGCCCATTACACAGGACATTCAAAATTGGGAGAGGGTGCAAAGTCATTGTATTCAACGAGTTTTTTAATTAATCTGCACATATGATTTATGATTGCATTTAGAAACTGACACATATAATAGGTGATCATGTAGATTGAATTTCAGTTATTATTTATTTTGAAAGGTTTTTTCCGATTACCATTTTCCAAGAAAAAGCAGAAAATAAAGACACAATTTGGGAAAAAAAGACAACTTTTATTATTGATTTTAAAAGTCACAGCAAACAGATAAGCCCTACATCATTAATACTTCCACCTTGGGCAGAGTGAAAGCTTTTCAAAAGATTAACAAATCAAATTACTTTGAAACATGTATGCAAGAGGTAACATCAATGGTGATCCAGTTCTGAATCCTAACTCCATGCGTCATATAATTTGGAATTTCCGACTCTGCTTCATCTTCCACAATGGCATTAATCCCAGAAACCGTCATATGAAGATAAACCCCGCTATGGAAGATGTCTTGATACTTGCCTGCAGCAGACTTCAGCTTCATGCTCTTACCTTTGTCATCCTTTAAAGAGAACCCCAAGCCGACTCTGGTCTTGTTTACAGGAGGATCCACAATCCGTCCCCAAACTTCACTATGACCCTTCTGCAAAACCTGCTGCGCATCCTTAAGTGAAACCATAGAATTCTCATTTCCTCTTATGTTGTCAATGGATAAAGCTTGGAACTGGGTTCCAACAGCAGCTTCATCCGCCTCCATAATGCTGAAAGAGGACAAATGAGATATCAATAATGCATGTTCTCCATTTATGATAACCACTTTTCCTTCATGTACAAACTTCAACTTTTGGCGTAAAGTTGAAGTGATAGCCCCTGCCTCATGTATCCACGACCGTCCCAACAAACAACTCTAAGCGGGTACAATATCCATGACCTGGAAAGTAATCTGAAACAAATGTGGGCCTATATGAATAGGCAAGTCCACTTCACCAATAACAGATTTCCTTGATCTATCAAACACTTTCACAATAATGCCACTCGAGCGCATGGGTGTTCCCTGGTATTTCAATTTCATAAGCGTTCTCCTCGGTATAACGTTCAAAGTGTATCCATTATCAATCAGCACATTGGATACTGAATCATTCTTGCAATTCATGGAGATGTGAATGGCCAGGTTGTGATTCCTTCCTTCATTGGGCAGTTCATCATCGCAGAAACTCAGGTTATTACATAATGTAATGTTCCCTACTACACTGCTGAATTGGTCTATAGGCATGTCACTTTCCACAAAAGCTTGGTCCAATACCCTTATCAAAGATTTCCTGTTAGCAAAAGAGTTCATCAATAAAGCCAAGATAGATATTTTTGAAGGAGTCTGCAGTAGCTGATATACGATTCTGTAGTCGCTCATCTTGATTATCTTCAAAATATCATCCACTTCTTTCTCTAACGTAGCTCCACTAGATTCACCCGTAGCCTTCTTGGGTTCAACATTTTTAACAATTTTCTTTCCAGCACTAACATCTCCTCGAACAATTGGTGCAAATACACGACCACTGCGGGTCACTCTACTAGTCTCAATAATTTTCCAACATCAGGCATTGGCTGGATGGGGACTTCCACACCATCCTCTAAGATTGTAGCGTTATATTTGTAGGGTACAACCTTATCTGACTTGTAAGGGATAGGACCCGGAAAACTAATCACCAATGGAGTAATAGCCGGCTTGCTATGATACTCGACTTCAAAATGGGCAGGTGCACTAAAACAAGGCACAATGAATTTTACTCCTTGTGATCGATGGATCTGGAACTGACTATTTAACGCTGGTTCGCAAAATGTCGCGGAAGCAAGAGTCACCACCGTCTTTTATTTTCTCCAAATGGAAAGGAAAAAAGCACAGAAAAATTCCTTAAAGAGATTGCTCTTGGTTCGGGAGGTAGATTATAGAAAGGGAAGGTGTTAGCACCCTTTCTATCCATGGTTATCCATGGGCTCTTAGATACTTGCTCACTGTGTTTTCAAAAGTGTTTGTTTGTTTTTCAAGTGTGAGTGGGTTTGAAAAAGTTTCTTTGAAAATTCCAGTTCGACTCTTGTATCGGTCCTCAAGAGTGTTTGAAAAATGCTTTCGAAAGCTTTTTGAAAATGTGTTGGTGTGAAAAGTATTTTTGAATTTGTTTTGAATTTAGAGCAAGTATCTAGAGTCGTCTACCTACCCTAAGGAATTCGTCTGTGTAAATGTCCTTTAAAGTAGTGCCATCCCACCATTGAGAGGTAGGTAGCACCACCGTTGGAGGTGTTCGGGTCAATTCGAGGTTCGGGACATGGTGATCACCAGAGCAATGGGAAGACACCTTAGAAGCTACCCTCATGCCAGGTTCCCGGATCATGAGGACTTACTAAGACATCCTCTACTCGACGATCACCTTTCGAGGCAAGGCAACAGTGAGGCGTACCCTAGGGGTGGTGTGTGATTTGTGTGTCAGATTCATTTATTTTTGTCTTGTCATGTCAAAGTGATCTATGCGTTTGTTTTTATTTTGTCATTCATTCTTGCATGCATTTATTTAACAGTTAAAAAAGTGCGAGAAAGGTAAAGTTCTAAACTATTACAAAGGCGCGGGTCCACATCGCCAACATTTCCAGGACCCGATTTGACAGAAAAATAAAGGAATAAAGCAAAAGGCGAGAAATAAAATGTCCGAGTTTACAAAGCTTTGGGAGAGGTACATAAATATTATAAGAAATAAAATAAAATGCGCGAAACAAATCAATAATTGAAAGCGAGGGCGTTGGACCCTTTTTAATGAAATTAAATTATTATTAAATTAATTAAACTAAAATAAAAAAAGAAATTGTCTTTTGAGATTTTGGTATTTATGATTTTAATGAGAAAGATTAAATGAAATTAAAATATCAACCCTAATTCTACAATTTTTATTTGTTAAGAAAAAAAACTTGTTAAAATTAAACCTAAATTAACCTAATTAATTACATGGTAATTTAATTACAAAAATAATATTTAATAATTAATTATTGTAAAAAAAAAGGATAAAAATTGATACAAACCCTAATTCTACAAATTTTAAGTTTATTAGAAAAATATTAAGATTTAAACCTAAATTAAAAAATAAACTAAAATCAATTAATGATGTTTATTTACAAAAATATTAGTTAAATAAAAATATTTATTTTTTGACTTTTTCTGTTATTTAGATTGTTTTTATGTTTTTTATGAAAATATTAAATTAAAGAAATTAATTAAAAAGGGAAATAATTGAATCAAATAAAAAAATAATGAAAAGAATATTGCAAACCTAGGGGGGTCTGTCCCCAAATTGAGAGGTATAATGGTAGCAGTTTAAGCCCAATAACTCTTTGGCCTGGTTGACTTCTTGGCTGGCATGTGGGTGCATTGACTCATGTCCACTATGTTCCTCAAACTATGGCCCTTTGATTGATCTTGGTGTGCGCGTGGCAAGTTGGACCCAGGGGTGTATGATGGCCTTCAAGGGGGAACGCTGCATAGGATAATGTTAATAAAAATATTATGGAAAGGGATGGGGACCTGGGGCTCGAACCCAGGTCCTAGAGATTACCAGTAACGTGCCTTGCCAACTGCTCCACTTGACTTCTTTGTATATTAAATAACAAACAATTATTATAAAATAAAATAACGCGTTAGTGACTTTTTTCGCGCGAATTTTCAAACAACCCAATCACTGATGGCCACCTAATCATCTTCTTCATCGTTTGTGTTTTCCCTGAAAATAAAAAAAAGGTTAGCGAGGGTTTTGAACCCCCCAAAAACATGCTTGATCTCAAAATAACGATTAGGCCATATGGCCACATAAATTAGGCGCGAGGGTTCCGTTTAGATCGTCCAGGCATACTGAGTTTGGTCATGGTATTGAGGTGTCTCAATTTTACAGTGGTGAGAAACGCCCAAATTAAAAGCTTGGTAACCCTAGCCTGTATCAATGGTGGAATCGCGTATAGTACATAAAAACTCAATTAAATTATGTAGTTAGCTTCAGAATTAATCAAGGAACATAAATCAAACATCAAAAATTACTAAAGATGCATGAATCGAGATGCAAGAATGTAAAAAATTTTCTGTACAGGACATCATCATTCTCACGTTTCTTGGTGTTAGGATGGATGGTTTTGATTTGAAAACCTTCCTTGAAGCCTCAGGAAGGTGATGGAACAAGTCTTTTTGCTTGAATCGACCTGTAACCTAGTTTTCAGTATTTGCCTTTTCTTGAAAAAAATGCAAACTTGTTGGTCAGGTTCTTGCGCAGCTGGGAGGTTATGGGCACGAGGGTTAGCATCCATATATACATGTGAATGATTAGGGTTGAGAAAATTGATCAAAAAATCCATGAATTGATGATAAGATATTTGATTTTCCATGCATTAGTTTTCAAATCTTTTTCATGCAAACTTAGTTCAAATCATGGCCAATTAACAAGATTCTTTCCAAATCTGATTATACACAAAATCTCAAGACTATTTCATGCACAAAAAGATTTAAAAACCTAAGTTTAGTATTTTCCACATATTTAATTTAATTAAATGAATTATTAATAATTAAAAATCCAAGTAAATAAATAAAAATGATAAAAAACCTCCCTTTGGGCCAAATGGTCGTGCACATGCCTTGGATGATGAATTGTGGAAGAAAAAGAGGCCCATTAGCAATTTTAGGTCATTTGAAGCAATGTTGACTTTTCAAAATATCCAAAAATTTCTCAACTTCCACAAGGCATAACTTGCTCAATTTTTACGCTTTGCTAATGTTCTTTGACATTTTGGAAAGGTCTTTGAATACTCTAACCAATGCCTTTTGTCCCATGTCATTTTGATTTACCAATCTCAAGTTATGGCCCTTGACTTAAAGTCCCTTTTTGTTGACTTTTGAAAATGACCTATAATGTTGAAATTGATAACTTTTTGTGAGAGAATTTCTTGGACTTGAAGTGTGAAGAGGAGTTGTAGGAAATGTCTTTATCTTCAAAATGAGCTTTGGATGGAATTTTTCTGATAATCCATGTGAAAGTTATGCCCTGGTCAAGTTACAGTTGACTTTTTCAACTGTCCAAATATGGAAACTTTTGCATCTTGATGATTTTTGAGCCAAGCTTTGAGAATCATGATCAAGCATTGATCAAATGATGTTTGTGGCTTAAAAATGAGATGTTGACAAAAAATTTGAACTTTTGACTGTCAAATGACCATTTTGCCCCTACAGTTGACTGTTGAGCAATTAGGGTTTTTGACTGTGCAATTTTGTGCTGTAAGTCTTGAAACTTGGTATGAGGAAGCTTGACCATGTTTGTTGGCATGTGGGACTTGATTGGACCGTTGGAAACTTCATTTTCTTTGTCAGAACCAAAACCCTAATTTTTGACTGTTAGGAGGCCCTTGAACTGTGCAACCCTTGGGGAAATTTTGAAGCATTGACTTTGCAAATTCTTGAAGAATATGGGAGGGCAAATTTTGGGGTACAACAGTTGCCCCTGTTCGATCTTCTTAGACCTGAGGATGCAGATTGGCTGGCATGCCTTTCGTAATCCGAAGGTGGAAGATGATTGAACACTAGAGTGCCCAGAAATTTGCGCTCACATAGTAGCAGTGTGATGGGGAATGGGCTTATAGATGCCATCTGGATGTTGATTGCGTAAGAGATTCCTTAGCGAGAACCTGCGTACCTGCAAAAGAAAGATGAGTACCTGACATGTTACAGGAGCTGGTCTTCAAACTCTTTGTATAGATGTGTCCTGACTGGTTACAGGAGCTGGATCTGGAGCTTCAAACGGTGATGAATGAACCAGAGATGATTACTACCTCAACAGGAACGGTGAGAGAACCTTGGATGATTTCAACCTCAACAGTATCGCTGAGAGAATCTTGGACGACTTCAACCTCAACAGCAATCATTGAGAGAATCTTGGGCGACTTCAACCTCAACAGTAATCATTGAGAGAATCTTGGGCGACTTCAACCTCAACAGTAATCATTGAGAGAATCTTGGATAACTTCTACTTCAACAGTAACGCTGAGAGAATCTTGGGGCAATTACTACCTCCGCAGTAACGGGGAGAGAACCACAGGCGACTATAACCTCAACAGTAATCATTGAGAGAATCTTGGATAACTTCTACTTCAACAGTAACGCTGAGCGAATCTTGGGATGATTACTACCTCCGCAGTATCGGGGAGAGAACCATAGGCGACTACAACCTCAATAGCAATCATTGAGAGAATCTTGGATAACTTCAACCTCAACAGCAATCGTTGAGCGAATCTTGGGATGATTACTACCTCCGCAGTATCGGGGAGAGAACCATAGGCGACTACAACCTCAACAACAATCATTGAGAGAATCTTGGATAACTTCAACCTCAACAGCAATCGTTGAGCGAATCTTGGGATGATTACTACCTCCGCAGTATCGGGGAGAGAACCATAGGCGACTACAACCTCAACAGCAATCATTGAGAGAATCTTGGATAACTTCTACTGAGTCTTTATCAGAAAAATCTGTTAGGGGTCGATTTAGCTGGACTAGAGAAGGCCTTGGACTGGATAAGAAACAGAAAATCTTAGGGTCGATTAACTGAACCGGTCTAGGTCTTGAAATGTCTTCAACTGGATAAGAAACAGGGAGATCTTAGGGTCGATCTGACTGAACCAGAGAAGGCCTTTGACTGGATAAGAAACAGAGAAATCTTTGGAGTCGATTTAACTGAACCGGTCTAGGTCTTGAAATCTTCAACTGGATAAGAAACAGGGAGATCTTAGGGTCGATCTGACTGAACCAGAGAAGGCCTTTGACTGGATAAGAAACAGAGAAATCTTTGGAGTCGATTTAACTGAACCGGTCTAGGTCTTGAGATATAGCTGAGAACTTTAACTGGCTTTTTCCTGAAAGGTAAAGGTCAGTCATATGTAATGCATGATATAGATCAAGCAATGATGTTCTCAACATAAATGAGATTTGTAAGATGTGATGCGTATATGCATGCTATAATGTATGAAAATATGATGTTTATGAATGCATATTTTCGTCTAGGAAAATAAATCCTTGACGGGTGCCGGGAATTCATATCCTGGGTTGATGTTGGAGAATAGATTTTTGCTTCCGTTGGGGATGATAGTTGCAAGAATACCGGTAGAAGAAGATAACTTCGTTGGGGAATAAACTTGGCGAATAGATAACTCTGCGGGGAGAAAAGTACTCTAACGATGTTGCTGGGAAGTAATACTTTGTGGGGAGATAGGTACTTTGCTGAGTTGTTGATAATAACTTGCTGGGGATACCATTGTTGTGTTGGAAGTGTTAATAGACTTCGCTGGGGGTAAGAAGACTTCGCCGAGAACGATCTTTCCGTGGCTTTTGGCTGAGGATAACCCAGTTATATCCTGGTAAGGAAATAACTCTTGAATAAAACCGGGAGACGCGTTCGTGCTCTGCGAGGGATAAGCTTCCAGAATCTACTGGGGATAAGCTTACTGCTTGGGGAGATGGATTCCAACTTTCCTGGGGAACCAGATTGGATTCTCTTGGGGAAGTCTTGAATTGTATCGGGGAAATGACTCCATTGAATGTTTGGTATACCGCCGGGGAACAATCTTTAGACCAAGACTGCCGGGGATGCTTGTTAAGAATACATGTATATATGCTGCTAGGGAATGTTGAGATGTACTGGAGGATACTCAACTTCCTTAAGGTTGATAATAGCTTTGCTTGAGGAGAGTGTACCGACTTGTTGGCTCACTCTCTGGGGGATTAAGATATGCTGGTTATGTTCTTTAGCTGAATCTACCTTGATACCTTTGGAGGATAGAACAATTAGATTGCTTAGACAACTCTTTATTGCCCCTGTTTCTAATGTTACTTGTAATTAATTCCTTTGTTTCGTATGCAAAATATTTATGAGTTAGTAAATTATTGTCAATGCATATATCACAAATTGAACCTTGGACGTTCTTCGCAAAACAAAACAGAAAAAGGAAAAACAATTGGCACTTTTAACTGAAAAGTATATTTGTATTGATTTTGAATTTGCCTATAAATAGGCGTTTTATGTACAAGAGGCTGACGTCCTAGTAAGAGAACGCCGCCGAACAAAAAGTTTATACAAATTTTGTACAAGAGAAAATAAAACAGCTGTGTGAAATGAATAATCCCACTGGGTTTCAACTCTGCTATTGCCCTTATGTCTTGAGCGTCTCATCACTTGATGACCTTAGTTGAAGATGAAGCTGACTGATCGATGCCGTCTGAACTTGATGTAGATATCGGATTTTGGATGCAAAGTGATCCAATGAGACATAGTATTACGCTTTATCCCTAAGTTTTGCCTGGACCGCCCTTTCGGGTTTTCAGCCCACCGGGATACCCATTTTTGCCCAAGCCGCCTTTTCAGGTTTTCGACTTGCCGGGTGTACATATTTTTTCATTTCATCCCTTCATTTTTCCCGAACCCTTTTGGTTCGCCGGGAAGCCCTAATTTTTGCCTAGGCATGTCAGCCTAGCGGGTCTTTTTTATGCGTAGTATCTTTTTACTATGTTTGCATTGGCGGGGTGAGGAAGGTCGTCACCATCCATGTTGGTAGAATCATGGCTCCTCCTGAGAACACATGTTTAACCACAAATGGCCCTTCGTACGTAGGGGTCCATTTGCCCCTTGGATCACTCTGAGGAAGGATGATTCACTTGATTACCAGATCCCCAAATTGATACTCTTGTGGTCTGACCTTTTTGTTAAATGCCTTGATCATCCGTTTCTGATACGTCTGACCGTGACAGATAGCAGCGAGTCTCTTTTCGTCAATAAGGTTTAACTGATCAAGTCTTGTCTGGATCCAATCATCTTCGTTTAGATCTGCATCCTTCATTATCCGGAGAGAGGGTATTTGCACTTCGATCGGTAAGACTGCCTCCATGCCATAAACCAAGGAGAAAGGAGTTGCCCCGGTTGACGTCCTGGCTGAGGTACGGTACCCATGTAGAGCGAACGGTAACATCTCGTGCCAATCTTTATAAGTCACTGTCATCTTCTGCACGATTTTCTTGATATTTTTATTTGCTGCTTCTACAGCCCCATTCATCTTCGGTCTGTAAGGAGAAGAGTTGTGGTGCTGTATCTTAAACTGCTCGCAGAGCTCAGTGATCATCTTGTTATTGAGATTGGTACCGTTGTCTGTAATAATTCTTTCTGGGACGCCGTATCGACAGATCAGGTTATGCCGAATGAACCGTGCCACAACAGTTTTGGTTACCGTGGCATAGGATGCTGCTTCGACCCACTTCGTGAAGTATCAATCGCTACCAGGATGAAGCGATGCCCGTTAGATGCCGTAGGTTTTATATCACCGATCATGTCTATGCCCCACATTGCAAACGACCAAGGCGCAGTCAGAACATTTAGAGGAACTGGAGGAACATGCACCTTGTCTGCATAAATCTGGCATTTATGGCATGTCCGAGAGTGCTGGTAACAGTCAGCTTCCATGGTGGACCAGAAATACCCTGCCCGAAGGATCTTCTTCGCCATAGTGTGTCCACTGGAATGTGTACCAAAGGTCCCTTCATGTAGCTCTTCCATGATCTTTTCTACTTCAGCTTTGTCCACACAACGCAGTAAGGTCGAATCATGGTTTCGTTTGTACAAGATGCCGTTGCTAAGGAAGAATTTTGCTGCGAACCTTCTCAGAAACTTCTTGTCGTTGACAGAGGCACCTTCAGGGTATTCCTGAGCTTCCAAATATCTCTTCACCTCATGGTACCAAGGCTTCTCAGTCACCAACTCAGTCTCGAGATCACAACAGTATGCCGGTTCGTCCAGTTTCCAGATGATGATCCGGGGAGCCTCATTGTCCCATTTAACCTTGAACATATAAGACATCGTAGCTAACGCGTCCGCCAGCTAATTCTCCTCTCTCGGAAAGTGTTCAAAGGTTATCTTTGTGAAGTGGGGGATCAAGGTCAATACACATTCTCTATAAGGAATAAGATTCAGATGTTTCATATCCCACTCTCCTTTGATCTGATTGATCACGAGAGCGGAATCTCCGAAGACACTCAGAAACTTGATCCTTAAGTCGATCGCAGCTTGAAGACCCATGATGCATTTCTCATACTCCGCCATGTTATTGGTACAGTTGAAACATAGCCGGGCAGTAAGTGGAGTATGAGTTCCTTGAGGTGATATGATTACAGCGCCGATACCGTTACCCAAAGCATTGGAGGCTCCGTCAAAGTGCATAGACCATCGGGATCCTTCTTCAGGTCCTTCATCCGGTCCAGGTACTTCACAATCAGTCACTATCATGATGCTCTCGTCCGGAAACTCGAAGTTCATTGACTGATAGTCGTCTACTGCCTGATGTGCCAAGTGGTCTGCCAGTACACTTCCCTTGATGGCTTTCTGGGTCGTGTACTGAATGTCGTATTCTGTCAAGATCATCTGCCATCTTGCTATTCTCCCAGACAGAGCAGGCTTTTCAAATATGTACTTTATAGGATCCATCTTTGAGATCAACAAGGTAGTGTGAGTCAGCATATACTGTCTCAGCCGGCGAGCAGCCCATACCAAAGCGCAGCAAGTTTTCTCGAGCAGTGAGTATCGGGTCTCACAGTCGGTAAAATTTTTGCTAAGGTAATAAATGGCATGCTATTTTCGGCCAGACTCGTCATGCTGCCCCAGCACACACCCCATTGAGTTGTCAAGTACTGTCAGGTATAGTATCAGAGGTCTCCCTTCAACCGGTGGCATAAGGATGGGTGGTTCTTGGAGATACTCTTTGATTCTGTCAAAAGCGGCCTGACATTCATCATTCCAACGTACTACCTGATCTTTCTTCAGCAGCTTGAAGATTGGCTCACAGGTAGCAGTCAGGTGCGAGATGAATCGAGCTATGTAATTCAGGCGTCCTAAAAAGCCTCTGACCTCTTTCTCTGTCTTAGGAACTGGCATCTCTTGAATAGCTTTGACCTTGGCAGGGTCCACTTGAATACCCTTATCACTTACCACGAAGCCTAGCAACTTCCCAGATCTTACCCCGAAGGTGCACTTGTTCAGGTTCAACCTCAGCTTGTACAACTTCAGACGGTCAAACAATTTCTGCAGATGATCTAGGTGCTCTTCCTCAGTCTGGGACCTTGCGATCATGTCGTCAACATACACTTCTATCTCATGATGGATCATATCATGAAATAAAGCAACCATGGCACGTTGGTAGGTTGCCCCAGCGTTCTTCAGTCCAAAGGGGATGACCTTGTAGCAGAAGGTGCCCCACTGAGTAATAAATGTAGTCTTTTCCATGTCTTCAGGTGCCATCTTGATCTGATTATAACCTGAAAAGCCATCCATGAAAGAGAATACCTTGTGTTGAGCTATATTGTCAACAAGGACATCAATGTGAGGTAGAGGGAAGTCATCCTTGGGGCTGGCCCTGTTCAGATCCCTGTAGTCGACACACATTCTGACCTTACCGTCTTTCTTAGGTACCGACACCACATTAGCAACCCACTGAGGGTAAGAAGTCACTGCAAGGAACCCAGCATCAAACTGTTTCATAACCTCGGCTTTGATCTTCTCAGACATCTCTGGACGCATACGGCGGACCTTTTGCTTAATCGGAGGGCAGTCTTCCTTAGTAGGCAAGTGATGGACCACAATATCGGCATCCAACCCGGGCATGTCTTCGTAGGACCAGGCAAATATCTCCATATAATCATGTAGCATCTTAGTCAACCGTTGCTTCACGCTGAGCTCTAGGTTGGCACCAATCTTTACCTCTTTCCTGTCTGCCTCGGTACCCAAGTTTATTATTTCCACTGGCTCTTCGTGTGGTTGAATTGTCCTCTCTTCCTGAAGTAACAGTCGTGCAAGCTTGCCAGGCACTTCACAATCATCTTCACCTTCGTCTTCGGCTAAGTTGATCGGATTTTCGAAGTCATAACTGGCAGTAGCAGAGTCGTTACCAGTGAGATCCAGAGTGGATTGAAACCTGTATGAGTGAGTGTGTGTAAATACAGCTGTTTTGAAATATATATAAAGGAAGGAAAGACAGAAACGGAGCATAAGATTTGAAATGCGAGAAAACGTCCAAGATTTTTATTTATGATATATGAAATGACAATTTATATGCCCTCACAAATGAAGCCAACGGTGCCCCGGGTAAGCCACCGGGCCATAAAGTTTTTAATTGTTTATTACAAATAACAAAACAAAGAAGTTTATTACTGCGTAACAAAAGTAACAGGAGTATGGTCTTTGGCAATCCAATTGGTCAATCCGCCATCAGTCGTCGGGTAGATCCAGCTATTGAACTCAGCTTCATCCACTTCATTATCCTCCCCCACAGCATTCACCCCTGGGTTGGTAATAAGTACAGGAGGTCTTCTGGTCTTTGCCTTCCGCATAGCTTTCTGTCCCTCTGCAGTAAAACCCAGTCCAAATTTGTCAGTTTTCTGTGTAAAGTCGGGAAGCCTGCCACAGTTAGTACATTCACCTTTCTGAACCACAGCCCGGGCATCCTTTAGGGAAGCCATCCTCAAAGGACCATCCTCTTCGACCGCTGTTTCTGCTGCTGCTGAAATTGGAAGTACCTCTTCGAAATGCTGAAAGGGGGTTTCAATAAACTCCCCGTCCATCTCAATGTATCTGAAGGAATTCAAATGGCTCACCATATACTCCCCCTCTCCTTGCACAGTGACGATCTTCCCTCTGACAGGGTATTTCAGCTTCTGGTGTAAGGTAGAGGTCACTGCCCCAGCTTTGTGGATCCAAGGTCGACCCAGTAGACAAGAGTACGATGGCCGGATATCCATCACATAGAAAGTAGAGTCGAACACCTGAGAACCCACACGAATAGGAATGTCAACCTCTCCATGAACCATCCTCTTGGAACCGTCGAAGGCTCTGACGATGATATTGCTAGGTTTAAGCTCCAGGCCTTCACAATCCAAACGGTCCAAGGCCTTCTTGGGTAGCACATTCAAGGAAGAACCAGTGTCCACCAACACATGCGCCAGCGTAGTGCCCCTGCATTCGATAGAGACATGCAGGGCATCATTGTGGTCCCTCCCCTTGGCAGTAAGGTCAGCATCTGAGAAACCCAAGCCATTGTCAGCTGTCAGATTTGCTACGCAATCAGTGAACTGAACTGCAGATGTCTCCTGTGGTACATGGGCCGTCTTGAGAAATGAAATTAAGGCCTTAGCATGGGCCTCTGAGCACAGTAGCAAGGAGAGCATGGAAATCTTGGAGGGCGTATGCCCCAACTGCTCGACAACATTACACTCTTCTTGATTATCTTTAGGATTTCCTCCATTTCTTGTTGGGAGGCTTCAACAGTTATAGGTATTGGTGCCTCCATCCAGGCAGGCTCAACTTCAATCCCTTTGCCCTGAGCATTAGATGACTCGGTAGCAGGGGAAACAACTTGATCAGCAACAGGAACAGGTACACTTGTAGGTGTTATAAGGAGGGGTCTTCGAGTAGCGGGCGGTGCAATGTCAGGCGAGAAGAGCCTGCCACTGCGGGTAACCTTGGCTGGACCAGTGATATCGCAGATACTGGCGCCAGTGTTGAACTCTTGTTTGATTCCATTCACATGCACATCTGCCCCATAGTGCCAGGGGACAGCTTTATCAGATACGTAGGGGAGAGGCCCCGGAACAGTAATAACAACAGGTGCGACAGTCATGATTTGGACAGGCTTCTTCGGGAGAGCCTTGATTGGATTATTGAAGATGGTAACCACAGAAACTTCTTCTACCGGAACCAACTGAACAACAGACTTCTTGAACAGAATCTCCTTACTGTCCATCAGGCTTTGGATGCCTAACTTCAGCAAGGGACAACCAGATAGGGAAATAGCACAGAACAGGAAACCCTCACTGCAACCCGGAAATAAACCGGCCAGCAGTAGGTTCCTCTTGACGGTCTTCAAAGGAGTAGCTACATCATCCACAGAAACAGCGTATACCTCTTCATCAACAGCATTTACTTCATGCTGGGGCATAGGAGCAGTAACCATATTCGGCCTCTCAGACGCTTCAAACTGTATCTCTTTCGCGTCAATAAGGTCTTGCACCTTATTCCTTAATGCCCAACAGTCATCAGTGGAATGCCCCGGGCTATCAGAATGGTAAGCACAGCGAGCATTTGGATTGTATTTGGGGGAGGCAGTGTTCACAACTTTGGGGGCCTCTCGGACAGTCACTAGGTTGGTGGATAGCAACTGTGGCAAGATCTGCGATAAAGTCATGCTCAGACGGGTAAACTCTCTCCGGGGTCTTTCAGCCCTTGGTAGATTAGTTTGCCGAGGAGCGGCAGCATGCTTAGCAATCATTACCGCACTGACAGATTGGCGGCGCTCAGATTTCTCTTGTCTCCTAGAGCCATATACAGCACTGGCCTCCTTCTTGAAGGGCTTCTTCTCTGAACTTATAGATGCACCCTTCGGAATCTTTCCAGACTTCAACCCAGCCTCAATTCTCTCTCCAGTCAGAATAAGATCAGTAAACCCTGCAGACGAGTTACCGATAAGATGGTTGAAAAATGGCCCAGATAGGGTCCCCAAGAACATGTCTACCAACTCCCGATCAGTCAACGGAGGCTGCACCCTGCCAGCCAGATCCCTCCACTTCTGAGCGTACTCTTTAAAACCTTCACTTGAACCTAACGACATACCCTGGAGTTGGGTACGCGTAGGGGCAAGGTCGGCATTATATTGATACTGCTTATAGAAAGCAGTAGCCAACTCCTCCCAGTTACGAACCTTGGTCCCATCCAGCTGATAGAACCATTCGAGATGAGTCCCTGAAAGACTCTCCTGGAAGAAGTGGATCCATAAATTCTTATCCACTGAGTACGGTTGAATCTTCCGCACGTAGGATCTGAGATGTAGCTTGGGACAAGACGCCCCGTCATACTTGGTAAAGGATGGTGCTTTGAACTTACGAGGAATGATCACACCAGTAGACAAACCCAAATCTCCAAAATCCAGCCCAGGTACCTGTTGTATCTCCATAGCATTCAGTCTGTCCTCCAACTGCTTGTATCTTTCTTCTGCAGGAGGATATTTCTCTTCATCAAAATCAGTCTCGTTGTCGGAGACTACCGGACTTGGACCTTTTCCCTCTTGAGGAGTACCCTTGCCTATGGAAGAACCAGCCTCTTCATTTTGCAGAGTGTTACCAAACCTTCGGCCCGTGTTGAAAAGAACAGTCCTTCTCTTCTTCTTCTTTTCCTTCTTCAGGAGCAGAGCCTTCAGCTCTTCTTGGCCCTGAGCCAAACCCATGATTAGTTCCTGAAATTGCGCATTCTGCGCCTGAAGAGCCTTGATGGACATCTCAGTTGATGATGAGTCAGGATTCATGATGCTGAAATAAACAGCGAAGAACTGTAAGCAACCTGAAAAGAAGAAAACCTGCTATGCACATGATGAATGATATGTGTTTATGCAATGCATTCAAGGGTTCGAAAGTTCAAATTTGTTGTAGACAAAAAGGAACACACGTTATCATTAAGGAGAAACTGTTTGGTACATCAAAGCCTCATGGGCAAAATAATACAAAAGCAAATCAATCCCAAAATACACTGCGCATCCTCTTTGGAGCTATGTAGGTGTTGAGATTCCTCTCCTCATGCAATAAGCGGGTGAGTTCTAAGACCTTCTTTTCACTAGCATGTAGACTGGTCTCGAGAGAATTCCGTTCTTCCTTAAGCTGGATCCAGCTCTTCTGCATTTCTTCCCAGGATGTGGGCATGTCAGGATGCTGAATGGTGTAGGACACTTCTCCTTCCAAGACTGGCTCTTTGATCACAGGGAGCATATGAGGAAAAGGCATCACTAACTTCTGGGAGCGGGCTCGTACCCACTTGAGATAAGGTTCCAATGGGATGGAGTTCCTATGCCCCAGTGTCTTGCTGTCTATCCTACTTGGCATCCTCCAAGCTCTGATAAATCTCTGGCGAAGTCCTTGTGCATCGTTGTCGAAGTCAAAAACTATGTTAGGAATTAACATGTCATGAGGGCCATCCCTTCGAGCATAACCAAACTGTCTCCAAGCCAGGCATGGGTTGTAAGTAATACCTCCTCTGATTCCAAGTAAAGGAACATTAGGGTACTCCCCGCAACGATCAATGATAGTGACATCTTCTCTGGACCGAGGGCACCAATGTATATCTGCATGTGTAAGAGTCATCAACCGTTGTGACCACCTCAAACCCCGCTCATTCTTCAGAACCGATTGTGGAAGGTGCGAAATAAACCACCTTCCCAGGAGAGGAGTGCAGCACATAAGGACACCTCTTTTTCTCATGGTTCGAGTGTAACATGAGTGAAGGATGTCCCCCAGCAACGTAGGTATAGGATTCCTAGACATGAAGATCTGGACAGCATTGATATCTACAAGCTGATCTGGGTTAGGGAACAACACCAAACCATAGACAAGGAGGGCCACAACTTCTTCAAAAGCTTGTAAGTCAAGGGAGTTCCAACATTCATGGGCCTTTTCAAACAGAAACCTGGCTAAGAACCCTTTGATACCACTTCTAACTTCCCAATGTCCTTTGAGGTCAGATGACTGTAGGTGTAAAGCTTTAGCAATCTCTTCAAGCTTGGGTTCCTTTTCCGTACCGTTGTAGGGTAGTTGATCAAGGATAGGGATCTTCAGGAGCCGGGAGAACTCCTCCAATGTAGGTACCAGCTGATAGTCCAAGAAGGTGAAACAGTGATGCAGATGGTCGAAGAACTGGAACAGGACCTTTATCATATCTTCCTCAATGCTGGTGTTGACCAAGCTGATGAGACTTCAATGTCTTTCACTGAATGAAGAGTTCTCGGGAATCCTGGATATAAGTTCTTTAAGCTGAGGAGGGATCCTGACAAGACTGATTTGGATTGTCTTTCTTCGAACAGTTTCCATGTCCTACAAAACAAGAACAAAGATGAAGATTCGAACCCCTGAAATGGTTAGTCAATGCATATGATGCTGGATGATGTCATGATGCTATGATTAAACACACCACAGATATTTACAAAGGCAAACATGTAAGGCACACAAGGCACACAAGACAAGCCCTTAGGGTTTAAGGCCAGCATGGGGTCTGGGTAGTACCCTCTTGAAGTTGGTGGGTTCAACCTGTCCTATTATAAGTAACCGGGTTCTAAGGGTCCCAATATCACGGGATTGCTTTCATTGTTCATCGTTTCGATTTAGCCACTGAACTGGTGACCGAAATATTCCAGGAAAGCAACCCTCAATTGAGTGTAGTATCGAGTATCAACCAACCTCGGACTGCACCAAAGTCAGTTATCTCACTACCCTAAAGAGGCCAAGATAATTCAATTAAGGTTCCTAAGGTCTGTTGATGCTTCACGACACCACGCGGAGGCCCCGTACTCTCCTTGACTAAACTCAAGGGTTACCGGTACACACCAAAGTGCCACATCAACGTAGCAGACTGTTTCAACCATGTCGGTATACCCCGCACAGTTCCCTCACAGCCTTGTTGCTACTTTCTAAGAAGGTATCCCCAGATCCGGGTTAGGATCTATAGAACTCCCAAGCAACCCACAATTTAAAGCACACAAGTCAATACAATTGAAAACACAGTTATGAACTAACCCTAATGTACACCTCACTTTAAGTATGTCCCCAGCAGAGTCGCCAGTTCTGTGATCGGTGGATCTGGAAGTGACTATTTAACGCTGGTTCGCGAAATGTCGCGGAAGCAAGAGTCGCCACCGTCTTTTATTTTCTCCAAATGGAAAGGACAAAAGCACAGAAAAATTCCTTAAAGAGATTGCTCTCGGTTCGGGAGGTAGATTATAGAAAGGGAAGGTGTTAGCACCCTTTCTATCCATGGTTATCCATGGGCTCTTAGATACTTGCTCACTGTGTTTTCAAAAGTGTTTGTTTGTTTTTCAAGTGTGAGTGGGTTTGAAAAAGTTTCTTTGAAAATTCCAGTTCGACTCTTGTATCGGTCCTCAAGAGTGTTTGAAAAATGCTTTCGAAAGCTTTTTGAAAATGTGTTGGTGTTAAAAGTATTTTTTAATTTGTTTTGAATTTAGAGCAAGTATCTAGAGTCATCTACCTACCCTAAGGAATTCGTCTGTGTAAATGTCCTTTAAAGTAGTGCCATCCCACCATTGAGAGGTAGGTAGCACCACCGTTGGAGGTGTTCGGGTCAATTCGAGGTTCGGGACATGGTGATCACCAGAGCAATGGGAAGACACCTTAGAAGCTACCCTCATGCCAGGTTCCCGGATCATGAGGACTTACTAAGACATCCTCTACTCGACGATCACCTTTCGAGGCAAGGCAACAGTGAGGCGTACCCTAGGGGTGGTGTGTGATTTGTGTGTCAGATTCATTTATTTTTGTCTTGTCATATCAAAGTGATCTATGCGTTTGTTTTTATTTTGTCATTCATTCTTGCATGCATTTATTTAACAGTTAAAAAAGTGCGAGAAAGGTAAAGTTCTAAACTATTACAAAGGCGCGGGTCCACATCGCCAAAATTTCCAGGACCCGATTTGACAGAAAAATAAAGGAATAAAGCAAAAGGCGAGAAATAAAATGTCCGAGTTTACAAAGCTTTGGGAGAGGTACATAAATATTATAAGAAATAAAATAAAATGCGCGAAACAAATCAATAATTGAAAGCGAGGGCGTTGGACCCTTTTTAATGAAATTAAATTATTATTAAATTAATTAAACTAAAATAAAAAAAGAAATTGTCTTTTGAGATTTTGGTATTTATGATTTTAATGAGAAAGATTAAATGAAATTAAAATATTAACCCTAATTCTACAATTTTTATTTGTTAAGAAAAAAAAACATGTTAAAATTAAACCTAAATTAACCTAATTAATTACATGGTAATTTAATTACAAAAATAATATTTAATAATTAATTATTGTAAAAAAAAAAGGATAAAAATTGATACAAACCCTAATTCTACAAATTTTAAGTTTATTAGAAAAATATTAAGATTTAAACCTAAATTAAAAAAAAAAACTAAAATCAATTAATGATGTTTATTTACAAAAATATTAGTTAAATAAAAATATTTATTTTTTGTCTTTTTCTGATTTTTAGATTGTTTTTATGTTTTTTATGAAAATATTAAATTAAAGAAATTAATTAAAAAGGGAAATAATTGAATCAAATAAAAAAATAATGAAAAGAATATTGCAAACCTAGGGGGGTCTGTCCCCAAATTGAGAGGTATAATGGTAGCAGTTTAAGCCCAATGACTCTTTGGCCTGGTTGACTTCTTGGCTGGCATGTGGGTGCATTAACTCATGTCCACTATGTTCCTCAAACTATGGCCCTTTGATTGATCTTGGTGTGCGCGTGGCAAGTTGGACCCAGGGGTGTATGATGGCCTTCAAGGGGGAACGTTGCATAGGATAATGTTAATAAAAATATTATGGAAAGGGATGGGGACCTGGGGCTCGAACCCAGGTCCTAGAGATTACCAGTAACGTGCCTTGCCAACTGCTCCACTTGACTTCTTTGTATATTAAATAACAAACAATTATTATAAAATAAAACAACACGTTAGTGACTTTTTTCGCGCGAATTTTCAAACAACCCAATCACTGATGGCCACCTAATCATCTTCTTCATCGTTTGTGTTTTCCCTGAAAATAAAAAAAAGGTTACCGGGGGTTTTGAACCCCCCCAAAACATGCTTGATCTTAAAATAACGATTAGGCCATATGGCCACATAAATTAGGCGCGAGGGTTCCGTTTAGATCGTCCAGGCATACTGAGTTTGGTCATGGTATTGAGGTGTCTCAATTTTACAGTGGTGAGAAACGCCCAAATTAAAAGCTTGGTAACCCTAGCCTGTATCAATGGTGGAATCGCGTATAGTACATAAAAACTCAATTAAATTATGTAGTTAGCTTCAGAATTAATCAAGGAACATAAATCAAACATAAAAAATTACTAAAGATGCATGAATCGAGATGCAAGAATGTAAAAAAATTTCTGTACAGGACACCATCATTCTCACGTTTCTTGGTGTTAGGATGGATGGTTTTGATTTGAAAACCTTCCTTGAAGCCTCAGGAAGGTGATGGAACAAGTCTTTTTGCTTGAATCGACCTGTAACCTAGTTTTCAGTATTTGACTTTTCTTGAAAAAATGCAAACTTGTTGGTCAGGTTCTTGCGCAGCTGGGAGGTTATGGGCACGAGGGTTAGCATCCATATATACATGTGAATGATTAGGGTTGAGAAAATTGATCAAAAAATCCATGAATTGATGATAAGATATTTGATTTTCCATGCATTAGTTTTCAAATCTTTTTCATGCAAACTTAGTTCAAATCATGGCCAATTAACAAGATTCTTTCCAAATCTGATTATACACAAAATCTCAAGACTATTTCATGCACAAAAAGATTTAAAAACCTAAGTTTAGTATTTTCCACATATTTAATTTAATTAAATGAATTATTAATAATTAAAAATCCAAGTAAATAAATAAAAATGATAAAAAACCTCCCTTTGGGCCAAATGGTCGTGCACATGCCTTGGATGATGAATTGTGGAAGAAAAAGAGGCCCATTAGCAATTTTAGGTCATTTGAAGCAATGTTGACTTTTCAAAATATCCAAAAATTTCCCAACTTCCACAAGGCATAACTTGCTCAATTTTTAAGCTTTGCTCATGTTCTTGGACATTTTGGAAAGGTATTTGAATCCTATAACCAATGCCTTTTGTCCCATGTCATTTTGATTTACCAATCTCAAGTTATGGCCCTTGACTTAAAGTCCCTTTTTGTTGACTTTTGAAAATGACCTATAATGTTGAAATTGATAACTTTTTGTGAGAGCATTTCTTCGACTTGAAGTGTGAAGAGGAGTTGTAGGAAATGTCTTTATCTTCAAAATGAGCTTTGGATGGAATTTTTCTGATAATCCATGTGAAAGTTATGCCCTGGTCAAGTTACAGTTGACTTTTTCAACTATCCAAATATGGAAACTTTTGCATCTTGATGATTTTTGAGCCAAGCTTTGAGAATCATGATCAAGCATTGATCAAATGATGTTTGTGGCTTCAAAATGAGATGTTGATAAAAAATTTGAACTTTTGACTGTCAAATGACCATTTGCCCCTACAGTTGACTGTTGAGCAATTAAGGTTTTTGACTGTGCAATTTTGTGCTGTAAGTCTTGAAACTTGGTATGAGGAAGCTTGACCATGTTTGTTGGCATGTGGGACTTGATTGGACCCTTGGAAACTTCATTTTCTTTGTCAGAACCAAAACCCTAATTTTTGACTGTTAGGAGGCCCTTGAACTGTGCAACCCTTGGGGAAATTTTGAAGCATTGACTTTGCAAATTCTTGAAGAATATGGGAGGGCAAATTTTGGGGTACAACACTCCTTCTTCAACACAATCAGTCATTATTGAGTCATCTCTGGAAAACAAATCCTCATATGAGGAGAAATACTCATCTACAGAGGCATACTAATCATACGATCCTTCTTCAGCCAAACAAACCTCAATCATATCAACTTTATGGTAATCATCCCTTTGACCTATAAACTTGATAGTTCCATTGTCCAACAACAACTGGACACCTTTCTTCACGATTGAACATCCCCGGGAGTCTCGACAACAAATTAGGCAAGATCCATACTGATGTTCCACCTGACCAGCCAAGTGGAAGAAAGTAGCATGCAATTGCACAAGGTCTTCATTCATATACTCCACATCAAAAATTCTGAACTCTCCAGGACATCCAGAAACCATATTCACCTTATCTTCATACTCTTACCTAAGCCTGATTATGTGGATGAGGCCCTCATCCATCATCTCTTGCAAATCAGCCATTATCTTGTCGCAACCCTATATGTCTTTACTGAAAATAGCACAATTGGCATGGTCATGCGTATAGTAGCTAAATTCACAAAGGTTTGCATGCATTTTTACCAAATATCCTCTAACCAGATGAATATAAAAAATTCAGAAATCGTCTGGACAACCGACCACCATATTCACAACATTTTCTCCTCCATGCTTGGGCAGAGGATTGTATTTCATATTAGGACCCACATCCTTGAAAGATAGAATATCGGACTTCCCCAATTTCTGTACTTCAGTCTTCAAAGGGTAACAATTCTCAACATTATGCCCTGGTGCTCCCTGATGAAAAGCACATGTTTGGTCTGCCTTGTAATGCTAAGGCAAAGGTTGAAGAAGTGAAAAACACAAGAAGGGGGGTTGAATTGTAAAAACTGGAAATCAATTGCAGTCAACACAATATTTTTATCCTGGTTCGTTTGATCTCAAACTACTCCAGTCCACCCGTCAAGGTGATTTCGCCTCTCTCCAACGAGGTCTTAATCCACTATATTCAACTGAATATTACAACTGCTTTAACAACTGCTAAAGCCTTCTTGAGTCAAACCACAAACCGGTTTCTCAAGGTAATACTTTCTTACAGATAATAGAAATCTAGGTGTGTGAATGTTTTCTATAAAAACTGTTTATCACAACTGTGATACTACACAATTTAAGCTTATGAGAACTAGAGTGCTAAAGTAATTGAATAGAGAATTTGAGAGCTTTAGCAAAACTGAGAGTGAGGAAGATGATGAATAGCTTTAGGCGTGTAGAAGGTTGTAGAGCATTAGCCAATTCAATCTTCATTGACTTGTTTATATAACATTGGAAATAAGGTACATTGGAGTAGTAATTCCGTTTCAATGCCAATAACATTCTTTCCTTATTAAGCAGATCTTGTCTGGGATGATGCCGTTGGTAATAAATCATCTTGAATGCACAGTACCGTTGCCACTTAAACGTGTTCTGGCTTTGGCTCATTCTGACGTTGCTTAGGTGTTGATGAACTGTTGTTTTCTGGATCAGAGTTCAGATGGTTAAGTGCAGATCTGTTCATCAAGCTTCAGTTGATCTTCTGATTCTGGTATCTGATATAACATCTTCTGATGCTGATGTTGATATCTCATCTTTTGATGCTGATGATGATGTTCTCTTGCTGATACCCATCAGAGTTTCTGTAAAACAGAATATAATTTTTAGATAGCATATGTGTCTTACATGAATCATACAATTAACATATCTTTGCCTTTTGTTATCATCAAAACTTAAACTTAGGGTAGTAGATTCAAACTTTGTTCTAACAAAGGTGATGGTACAACGGGAGGTGGTCAGGTCTGAACCAACTTCTTCTGAATCAATGCCGGTAGTAACTCCGTATAACTCATAGGAATAGGATCATAAATCTCCCTTCTCTGATTATTCCCTTGATTGCCCTGCTGGGATGGTCTCTGATAAGCAACGGTGGTTGGAGCTACACCAACAACTAGAGTAACTGAGACGACTTGCTGATAATGCTGATAATTTATTATAGAAGCATTAACCCTCCTCTCTTGCATAACAACATTTGCATCCCCTTCCCTCTTATTGGTAAACCCATAAGATGGCTTCTTCACACCTTCAAATACTTCACTTTTTGTTAAACGGCCCTCTCTTACAGCCTCCTCTAAACGGATACCCATGCCTACCATTTTAGTAAATTCACTTGGTGCACTTGCTACCATCATTTCATAGTAGAAAGCATCCAGAGTCTTCAAGAAAATCTTAGTCATCTCCTTCTCTTCCATGGGAGGAATCACTTGGGCGACTACCTCATGCCATCTTTGTGCACATTCTTTGAATGATTCCCTGTCTTACTGAACCATGGTTGTGAGTTTATCACGGTCAGGTGCCATGTCCACGTTGTACTTGTATTGTCTTATAAAAACTTCTCCCAAGTCATTAAAAGTACGGATATTGACGCTGTCCAAACTCATATCCCACTTTAGCCAGCACCGGTCAAACTATCCTGAAAAAAGTGAATCAACAGACGCTGATCATCCGTATGGGTAGACATTCTCCTTACATACATTACCAGATGAGCACGAGGGCAAGTGTTGCCCTTGTACTTTTCAAACTCCAGGACCTTAAACTTTGTAGGTATCTTAACATTCGGGATCAAGCATAATTCATTCACATTTTGCTCGAATAACTCCTTTCCCCTGAGGGCCTTCATCTCCCTCCTCATCTTGTCAAACTGCTCTTGAAAATCATCCATTCTGTCATAGAGACCCAAGTCTTCACTTGGTGGAGGAAAAGGTCGACATACATCATCATTAACAAATGGAACCATATTCATCAAAGGAGGTGCAACAGGAGCAGCATGCGCCACTGGAGGTGCAGGAGTAACAATAGTCTGAACAACTGGGGTATCGTGAGGACCAAGATTGAAACCTTCAGGCGCAAAGTTCTTTGGAATTCCCCATGGATAACCTTGAGGCATGCGATTCTAAACAACAGTTGGAGTAGCAGACTTAGGAACAGCCGGAGCTTCAGCAGTAGCCCTTGTTGGTTGAGGTTGAACACTCGGTGGCTGATTCTGAGCAGCCACCAGAGATTCCATCAGAGCAATAAGATTGTCCATGCCGGTCTTCAAAGCAGAAACTTCCTCGTGCAGCTCGCGATTCTCTTGTTCTAGGTTGTTCATCTTCCTTCTGAAATTAGCCTGAGTGTTGTAGTGGTGAGTCAGCTTGTTGAGCGAAGTAAAGAAGCTTGGTAAGGCACCTGGATATGCATAACAAATGCAAGAAATATGTGTATTATGATGCATGATATGCAATGCACATGATTTTATTTTGTTATTTAGTATTTAAAGGGATTTAAAGTTTATAGACATATTGCAAATATCAAAGTAAAACACATTTAAAAATACTGAATTTTTTTATTATAATAGCTTCAACATAGGTTACAAGTCTTAATAATCCCAAGTACAAGATGAAAGTAAAGTCTAAAACTCTAAGAAGAAAAGCTGATGGAGATCACTCTATACACCGACGCTTCCCTGTAAGCCTAACAATCTGAGCCTTCAACCTCTGGTTTTCTTCCGCATACCTGGTTGCAACCTGTTTCCAATTTCCTGAATCAAGAAGTGAGCATCTAGCATATGACTTAGGCTTAGGGGAAAATAAATCCCCTTGCCTCTCCATTGTCTCTATAGCCTGACTCTCAAGAATCTCAATCAAGTCGTCTTTCTCCTTCAAGTCTGCTCGGTAGGACACCTCTAAAGTCTGACACTTATTCTTCCAAGTATCCTTTTCCTGTTGCATCCTGACCAAAGCAAGTTGCAGCTCTTCTATATCATCTAATAAGGGAGGAGTGCTCTTCACAAATAAATCAAGCATAGGTGTCTCCCGGGAATACGACATCTTCAACTGAATAGCTCTCGTTTGGACCCACTGAAGATATGTCTCCAAAGAAACAACTCCCCTAGGTCCCAAGTCTTTCCTACTCTTCTTATGAATGTGACGCCAGGCCTTCGTAATCTGTTCCCTAGCTTCCATATGGTCTTCTCCCTCCTTTAGAAAGAAACTACTCAAATGAATACTATTTGGTTTATCCCTCATCGGATAACCAAGCTATTGTCATGCAAGAACAAGGTTATAGTTAATTCCTCCATTTGTACCAAGAAGAGGTACATTGGGGAAACTACCACATCTATCAAAAATCTCTATATCCTGATAAGTTCGATGATACCAATCAATATTCGAGTGAGTAAGTGCCATGATCTTAGGGGCCCAACAGGGTTCCTTTCTGACATCCCAGAAAGCATCAGATTGAGGCATATGAGAGATAAACCACTGGTACAACAGAGGAGTGCAACATATAATCATCCCCCCATGATAAGAATTCTGAAGATGAATAGAGTAATAAGCATCACCCAACAATGTAGGAACTGGGTTTCCAATTATGAAGATCCTGATAGCATTAATATCAACAAACTTGTCCATATTAGGAAATAAGAACTACCCGTAAGCAAGTAGAGCAAAGATGGCCTCATAAGCGACTGTACTCTTCATCCTAGCAAAGTAACGAGCTCTCTCCAATAAGAACTGAGCTGGTAATCCTCTAATCCCTCCTTTAGTAGTCATGTGGGCTTCAACCTCATACTTCCCCCGATGGATCAAAGCAGCAATCTCATGTGATTTTGGTTCACCCTCCAAACCAGTGAAAGGAACACGATCAATAACGGGTAAATCCAACAAATAAGAATACTCCTCCAGTGTAGGCATCAACTGATAATCGGGAAAAGTAAAGAAATGATACATCAGATCATAGAAGTGGACCAAGGTCGAGAGAATACCCTCCTTCATCTTCAGCTTCATGAGAGGAATGATGGATCCATACTTCTTCTAAAAATCTGCAGAACACTCAATCTCGCGAATTAGACTGATCAACTCATCTATCTTGGGATCCTTGAAGTTGTACTTCCTGGTCTTTCTTTTTCCAGAATCCATGTTTAAAAGTACCTGAGATATTCACAAATGGTCAACTTTTAAATCCCTTGAAATAAGATTTCTTCAAAGGATGCTTATGAGTGCATGGATGCATGATGCAACAATCACACACAAGATCACACATATAGGGTTCATAGGTTCAACGTCATGAGAATGAGGTCGAAGGTACTACCCACAAGGTATTGGTCTAATAGTTATCACCTGTCGTACAAGGTTCTAGAGGTTCCCAGATTCTACATCCTTCCTTCGGATATTACCAACTTCTCGATTAACTAGGTAATTAGTAATATTCTCAAGAAAAACTCGTCCAAGCGTAGTATCGCGTGACAACTATTTTCGGATTACTCCGTCATAGCTTCCGCACTACACCTAAAAGTCCAAGATGGGTTAGGTATTCTATAGTCCTCAGCTTCAGCAGGCTCCCAGGTTGAAAGTAGAACATCTTCCCGAATACTTGGTAAACGAAACTACAGTCAAAGGGGCCTCCACTGAGTGGGAAATCTCATGCCTCCTTTTTTAGGATTACTCCCTCAAAGTTAACAGGATTATACCGCCCGTCCTATCTTAAACTTTTCCCAAGTCTGGGTATAGGACTTATAAGTAATCACCAAGTACCCTAAAAACCAGGAAAATCCAAATAAACATATATACAACGTATAACACATACACAACAATAGCACATATGCAAATATACACAAATATAGGCTCAACCCACTTAGGGATGAACTATCAAGAGGTCAATTTTTCACCAGTGAAGTCACCATTTTTTCTGTAGCGGTAGAAATGTTTAAGACTAAGCCATTGGATTGACTTGACTCATACAGATCAAAATAAGAATTTCCATCGCGCTTTATTGTTTCCAAAGGAATGGGAAAATAATGAAACCCAAAAAGAGGGGGAAAGATTCAAGGTAAGGGGGTTTGGTTATGCAAAGGGAAGGTATTAGCACCCTAAACATCTACGGTACTCCACAGGAACCTCTTTGTAAAATCTGTATATTTTGGCTATAAAATGTTGTATAAAAATGGATGGTGGAGGTGAGAAAAGAAATATATTTTTTATGGTTTTTGCACCCGACGCGGTTGTGAACCTTTAGTGCCTACGTACCACCTTTAGTGCAATAGGGGATCAGGGTATCCGTAGTTCCTCTTTTAAAAAAATTTAAAAACACAAGTGTGTTGGTTAATTTTATAAGATAAGACACCATCGTCATTGTCCGTGTGGAAAACATACTTACTACCCACAATCATGAGAAAGGAGAATTTGCATCATCTCAAAGTGGAGGATATGGCTTGGATTTTAAAATAAACAATGCCTCACTCAACACCCAAGTGGAAAATATCTCTCTTCACTACATATTGTAGAAGTGTAGTTGTTTATACCACTACAAGGATTTACAAGAGTCTAATGTTTTGAGAAAGATTTTAAAATAAAAAGCCAAAGTGGCAAAATGGTTTGAAATGAGATTGATTGACTTTTAGTCTTCTCACACAAAAAAAAGCCAAAGTATTATTAAGTTGATTGAAGTTTATTTATGAAAATGTTTTGAAAATGCATGGACCTAAGTCCAAGTTTATAATGAAAATGGTTCAAGTTAAAAAACAAGAGGAGTTTTCAAAAGGAGGAAGAAGATTTTTTGAAATTTAAGAAGATGGGAGGAGAAGAAGAGGCTATCCTAAAGCATAAGGTAAAAGTTATGGATAAGAATCATCTAACCAACAAGAAGCCAATACTTGACATTATGAGTCAAGATAGAATTCCCACTCTTTGGATTGAAACCAAACAAGCAAAGATACTAGACCTCTTGAGAGAACCAAGCTTCAAGTGTATTAAGTCTTCATAAAAATTGGGCAGAGTAACAATTATATACGAGTGAATTCCAGATTATAAACAAAGAATGTAATCACAATAACCTGCACATAAAACAAACAAACAACCCAATATCTTGAGGTAAAACTCAAGAACTCCAGACAAAATATCAATTAAGGTCACAAGGTATTCAACATAGGCCAAGGTTTCTAATCCTAAGTCCAAGAAGTCCAATACTCTATAATGCCAAGGATAGTAACCAAATAGTCCAAGTATCATTAAAGTTTTTTATGGTTCATGTTGACTATTAAGTGTCTTCAAAGAGGAAATAAGAGCTCAAATGAGCAAAAAATAAAAATGACAAGAAAGTAAATGCCCAAATGAGCAAAGATGAAAATAGCATGAAATGTAAATGCTAAAAGTAAATGGTGCATAAAGCATAAAAAAATAAAAGGGCATAAAGTAAAAACAAAATAATAATTAGTGGTTAGTTGGATGATCATCTTGAAACTTGCATTTGGAACTCATTAGATGATTGGTAGAACTGAAATTCTGGTGTATGCCAGAATTCAGATGTTGTACTCAATGTCTAGACATCTGATATGACATAATAAGTACACTGCAATGTAGATACCCAATTTTTTGTGATTTAGTACTGAAGAGAAACAGAAGAACAGTTTAACCAAGCTGTGCCAGATATACTTTGAAGGTGCAGAGGATAGAACAACGATGAACCTAGTTCTGTTCATCTGTTGCACATGATCAGCAGAGAGCGAACATCCTTCACAGTTCTGTTTCTTCTGCACAGATATCAGCATGATGTCTTAACTTGTTCTGAGACATTATCTGTTACAACATTACAGTTTTACCTTGATATATAACAGACAGAATTATAAAGTGTTGAAGGTAAAAACACAAATCAGTTGTTGACCCAGTTCGGTGAAACACACCTACTCTGGGGGCATACCAAGCCAGGAAGAAGATCCACTATCAGCAATATTAATTCAGGACTAAACTTCACAAGTTCCCATCCTTCACTTAATCATCTACCCAGTGCAACCTATACCTAGGAACTCCTAGATAGAAACCTACCAGTTTCCATTCCTATTGTCGCAACAACAGAAGTCTTACTCCTACTCAAGAAGCAGTGCCCTCCCACTTGGTTTCCTACATTACAATGAATATGAAGTAATGCAAAAATACTTAGACTTGCTTCACAGCTTCATCCAAGAACACTCAAACTCTTACCTACAGGTTTCGAGTTACATACATGGTAACCTTGCCACAGACCGACAGGTTTACCTCACAAAACACCCCCAATGTTACATTATATGAGTTTTATAATTAGAAACCTATTCCAAGTCACTTATCACAATGATAATTGCTTGGAGTACAATAATCAGACCTATACAGATTACAAATGATCTTCTGAATAATAAAAGGGATCCTTGAAAAACAGCAGCTCTGTTGAATATATAGCAGCTGCAACTTCAGTTAGGGTTTCCAAAAACCTAGGGTTAATTCCGTTTGACCTAAAGACCAGGTCACAGGACTTTATTAACCAGGTTAGGGTTGAGCTAGGTTACCCCTCAGAAAACGCAGGATTCTGTTCAGAAAGGACTGAGTTATTTCCTGAAAAAACTCAGACTTATCCAATCCTGCAATTCTGTTAGTTCAGAACAGGATGTCATAACATATGTTATGACATCTGAGAAAGCCTGTCTACTGATTTAGCAAAATGTGATCATTTTGCAAAAATGCTCAGATACACACTTATAAGCATCAGTATTTGAATTACAATATTTTTCTGCAAAGGTACCTAATGAGTCAGTACAAACTAAACTAGAATGTTATGACATCAATCATGACATTCACACATACACTTGGGTTTTACCAAAAATGCAAGCCAATACCTAAACAACTACAAACTCCCCCTTTGGCAGATTTTTGGCTAAAGACCCTAAGCAATCAGAGATAGATAGCAGCAGAAATAAATGACTGCAGAAAAATAGAATGTCTAATTGAGCAAGAACATATTAAGTACCAAAATATTCTCCCCCTCTTTAGCCACAAATGGGCCAAAGATACATGTTCATAATGATAAGAGTAGTAGCAGAAAAAAAACTGAACACACTTCCAAACTCCACCAGATATCAGCACTGACCAGCAACACCACCAAACAGCAACCAACCTTCAAGCACTGTCATCAGATCCAGAGGATTCGGGCTTCTTTCTTTTCTTGTGAGCAGTGTCAGCATTCTTCTCTTTGTTTGATGTCTCAACATTCTTAGAGACATCTGGATTTGTTTCAGCATTTGAACTTTCTTGGTTCAGAGGAACAGAAATGCCAGGAACTGAGTGGTTCTTGTTCAGAATTCTTGAAACAATTTTTGCTATTGCTTGATTAACATAGGCTGTCCCTTCCCTATTTGCAATTTCAGGGGGAACTGAAGAAGAAGGATGAGATGTATTACCAGAGGCAGAAGCTTGGGGCTTTCCTGCATGTCTTGTTCTCAACTCTTTGACCTTGTCAGGATGAAGTATGTCTTGCCCTTTTAAAACAGACATTTGTCTTTTAGAACAGACTACTCCCTTTATGTACTTGTCTTAGGATCCCCTTTCCAAGAAACATCGTTGGCATACCTTTATTAGATGAAAAGTTATCACCTAAACATTCCAGCTCACTAAACTGCTTCATAATGAGACACAACCGCCTTGTTTTCTTAGCAGATGAAAACATGCTCAAATCCTATGTCGTCATACATTATGCTATTTTCATATTAGCAGCTTGAAACCATTCCATTTTCACAAAGAGGATGGTTACTCCCTCTGAGTCATACAACTGTACACACATGGGTTTATTAATAATCCACACTTTATCCAATTTTCCTCCTGTCTGTAGTTTTAGAGGAAATTAGGAACAATGTCATTAGGCAATGTGATGACATTCGGTCAGACATAGTCCTCTTCAGTCTTGAACACATCATCCCAACAGTTAATAAAGTGCCACACTTTATATCCTACGAGTTTGATGAAGACTTTTTGTACAAACCAATACTCCCCCTGTTAGGGACAATCACTTCTCCTCATGGAAACAAGTAGGTCACATTCAATACTCAGTTGGACCTTCAAGACAACTTCTGATTCAAAGTAAATAAGACCCCTTGATGAATGGAAAACATAAGATGCATCTTCATGTCTTCAAGAGCGCACCCTCTGTTCAACAATATTGGTTGAACGCATTCATACTCTGAATCAAACTTTCTCGATAATAATCAGCTGCCACATGTTGATTATCTTGATTCTTTGAATCCACTGCTGAGATAGACCAAATGCCACTGTTTGATTATCTCCTTCATGAATCCTCATATGAAAAAAAATCAAATGCCACCTTTTGACTTCTCCATGTTTATCAGACTTCTCCCAAAGATATTCTGATCTTCCAATTGAAATTTGAACTTCAAGCTACAAGTTATCACAAAAGGCTTAGATACACTAAGACAGGAACATGTAACATCTTCTCCACCCAACAACTCCAAAGAGCTGCAAAGAGACGATATTTTTGAAGTATCCAATCTTCAACTTCGTAGATCATCCTATCTTAAGTTGATGTGCCACTTCACCAACCAAGAATCTGATGTTGAACCAAATGTCACAACATTATGTTATAACATCTAGTTGTTGAATTCAGCTCCTTCTCTAATTTACTTCCTTACCTAGATCAGAACCAGACTGATCCAAGTAACCATCATCAAGATTATGATGTCTTCTTCTTCTTGTAGCTTCAAGTCTGAACACGTTTCCAGGAAACCTTTTCAAGGATCAAATGATTTTGCTGTCACCAAAGAGATAGCTCTAAAGCATCACTCTTCCTGTGATTCTTCACAGGGTCTAGAAGAAGGAATGTTCCTACATCTTTAAGAACATCAGTTATCTTGAACTCCAAGGATAATCAATTAAATACTTGTACTTGTCACAAATAGCAATTGATCATAAATCCTTCCCATTATCCTGTAAGATACTTTCACCATTTGAATACTTTGACATACTCTTCGTGTGTTAATATCTTCTTCTTGCAAGCACTTTCTTTGAGAGACCAAAGAGTTGAGATATCTAGGTTGCCACCCTTGACTCAAGTAAATAGAATTTTCTCTGAACAAACTCTACTCACCTCAACAGATTTGAAACTCCTACCAGATCAGATTCATCCTTAGGAATGAGAGAGATGAATCCTTCCTTGCAAATATGTCACACAACACCCAGAACCCATGTGACATAGGTCAACAGCCAGCTAAACATCAGGCTGAACTAATGTGAGGAGGTTAACCAAATCTCCCCCTCAAACTACCAATCATGGAAGCTCCACACAAAATATCCATGCATTGTACACAAATGTCTCGACATGACATATGACATCCCTACCAGATTCAAGTAACTCCAAGAGTTATACCTGTTCATACTCCAATCACACCAATTAGACTTCAGCTGACCTTAAGTACTTCAGAAAGACAACAACACCAATCATCAGCAGATATGTATTGCCAGAACATACTACCTTAACCAAATTCTGAGTCTTCAAATTCTCACATCTTGAAAGATCTTCCACTTCTAATCATGATGTTTAAATGACAAGATTCATGATCCCAATCTACTTCTTATGAAGGAGCAATAATGCTGCACCATCATTGACTTTTATTAACCAATGAGCTTGTCTTTCTTCACACCATAGTACTCCAGGGAAAAACTGCTCAGCCCTGATCAATGTCATATCTCAACCAGCTTCACTTCTAGAGTTCTGACTCCTAAAAGTAACCTTCGGGAGCACACAGACATAGTTGACTCTACCATTGTCAACTTTGCACACACAGATGTCTCCTCTTCCAGGTCAGGAGTAGGTTCCAAACAAAAGTATCCCTTTGTTTGACACCCAGAACATATGCTCTTCAACTAGTAGCTGCATACTTGTTCCACCATCACATAGAACATCAGTTCCATCACCTTGGAACAAGGCCCTCCTTGAAATTCTTCAAGGTCTTCGTATAACACTAATCCGTGATTATGTGATTCTTACCATCCTGAACGAAGAACGTCTTCATGAGTGGACTTGAGAGGACTCAAGTATCTGTGACATCTTCAATAACTTATGTTGAATTCTTGAATACAGTAGCCTTCAATCCACAAGAGGGGAAACACATCAGAGCTTGAGTTTTGCCAAGTATTACACAGCGGAAGAACATAATACAACTCAATCTTTGCACACACACTTTAGGCGTACACAAATCCTAGGTTTGAAAATAAATCAAACCTAGAGCAGCTACCTCACAACCAGGCCAAATGCCAATCACCAAAGACAGGTACACACAGTTCCTGTCATGAATAGTCCATCCTCCCACTTTAAGGGACCATTCAGGGAAATAACAAACCTTTCCAGGTTACAATCTCCAGTACTAAGATTGACCTTGCAGATACCAGAAAGTATCACCCATGGATCTCATCCAGAAACAGAACAGGATGCCTGCTCTGATACCAATTGAAATTCTGGTGTATGCCAGAATTCAGATGTTATACTCAATGTCTAGACATCTGATATGACATAATAAGTACACTGCAATGTAGATACCCAATTTTTTGTGATTTAGTACTGAAGAGAAACAGAAGCACAGTTTAACCAAGCCGTGCCAGATATACTTTGAAGGTGCAGAGGATAGAACAACGATGAACCTAGTTCTGTTCATCTGTTGCACATGATCAGCAGAGAGCGAACATCCTTCACAGTTCTGTTTCTTCTGCACAGATATCAGCATGATGTCTTAACTTGTTCTGAGACATTATCTGTTACAACATTACAGTTTTACCTTGATATATAACAGACAGAATTATAAAGTGTTGAAGGTAAAAACACAAATCAGTTGTTGACCCAGTTCGGTGAAACACACCTACTCTGGGGGCATACCAAGCCAGGAAGAAGATCCACTATCAGCAATATTAATTCAGGACTAAACTTCACAAGTTCCCATCCTTCACTTAATCATCTACCCAGTGCAACCTATACCTAGGAACTCCTAGATAGAAACCTACCAGTTTCCATTCCTATTGTCGCAACAACAGAAGTCTTACTCCTACTCAAGAAGCAGTGCCCTCCCACTTGGTTTCCTACATTACAATGAATATGAAGTAATGCAAAAATACATAGACTTGCTTCACAGCTTCATCCAAGAACACTCAAACTCTTACCTACAGGTTTCGAGTTACATACATGGTAACCTTGCCACAGACCGACAGGTTTACCTCACAAAACACCCCCAATGTTACATTATATGAGTTTTATAATTAGAAACCTATTCCAAGTCACTTATCACAATGATAATTGCTTGGAGTACAATAATCAGATCTATACAGATTACAAATGATCTTCTGAATAATAAAAGGGATCCTTGAAAAACAGCAGCTCTGTTGAATATATAGCAGCTGCAACTTCAGTTAGGGTTTCCAAAAACCTAGGGTTAATTCCGTTTGACCTAAAGACCAGGTCACATGACTTTATTAACCAGGTTAGGGTTGAGCTAGGTTACCCCTCAGAAAACGCAGGATTATGTTCAGAAAGGACTGAGTTATTTCCTGAAAAAACTCAGACTTATCCAATCCTGCAATCCTGTTAGTTCAGAACAGGATGTCATAACATCTGTTATGACATATGAGAAAGCCTGTCTACTGATTTAGCAAAATGTGATCATTTTGCAAAAATGCTCAGATACACACTTATAAGCATCAGTATTTGAATTACAATATTTTTCTGCAAAGGTACCTAATGAGTCAGTACAAACTAAACTAGAATGTTATGACATCAATCATGACATTCACACATACACTTGGGTTTTACCAAAAATGCAAGCCAATACCTAAACAACTACAAGAACCAAAGCCTCCACACAACAAGTTGCATTTGCTTTTTGTCAAGTATATCATCCATTTGGAATCTTCACAAATACCATTTAATGATCAACGATGTTTAAGTGATCTGTGTTGACCAAAAGTGTTGTAGATCCATTAGAGGATTGGTAGAACCAAATCCTCCACACAAAGAATCTCAAAGTTATTGGATCAAAGAGATCAAATTAACATACTTGGTCTTGCAAATATAAGTTTGGGCCACGAATGATCATTTATTCGAATCGGGACAAAATTTAGCGCTATGTTAAGCAATCGTAAGTGGACTTATATAAAAGTCACACCTATTTTGAGGCCGGTCAATAGCAATCTATGCATCATTTGTTTTGAGACATGATATAAAGATCATGCTCCAATAACACTTAGTGCAATAAGAAGGGGATGAGATGAAGATAGGTGGGAGAGAATATACAAACCACTTTTGAATTAAATTCAAATCAAACTATTATGAAAATCATTAATCCATTTTTTTGGATTTAGACTCAACACTATAGATCCATTGATGTTAATAAAGCTCATGATCAAAGAAAATTTAACCCAAGATCAGCCAGAAAATAATCACAAAATAATATTACATTTAATATATACAAAAAAAGGTTTTTAAAATGTTTTTTAAAATGGAAATAAAAGAGAAAAAATCAACTATATTCAAATTAATCAAGAAATAAATAGTGAGACCATAGAAAAATAAGAAAAGGGCTCAAATATTTTTACAAAATTTTTGGTAATTTTTTAAAGTCAGAAACTATTTTTTTAATTAAAAGAAATGAGTAAAATAAATAAAAAATGATAAGAAATAACAAAGTCAGAAACAAAAATAAAATGAGGTCACCAATATTAGTTACAATATCATTGGATCATTCCATAATTTTTTCAGAATTAAAAAATGTATAAAAGTATTTTTAAACATTTAAAACAATTCAAACAAAGTGAAAATTTATAAAAAATATGAAAACACAAAATTAAATTGCGAAAAAATAAAAATCAGAAAGAGAATAATCAAAAATATTTTTAATAATTTTTTTCAGATTTGTTTGATTAAAAATGAATTTTCTATGATTTTTTGAAGTTTAGAATAATTAAATATAAAAATCAGAATATAAATAAAAACCAAAAAAATGTGGACCAATGGATGAGAGTCAAAACACGTTAGTAATCAAATTCAAGGGATCTAGCGCGCTGTTCATATCATGGTCATTAGTGAATAAAGCATAAGATCATTAATTAAATCAGATTTAAAAAAAGACAGATGGCGCACCTTCATTGGTTGGAAGATGAAACGTTGGTCATCTTCAACCTCCAACCAACGTGAATTGCAGGTCTCTCAAACTATAAAATCAGAAGCTCAGACCTATGCCATTCGCTTCATCTTTTCAAGACGAAGACAACCACACCCTCGCGACAAATTTATATAAACTGTAACTCAAGCAATTTGGAAGGAATATTTTGAAAAGGGATTTGAAATTTCATGGTCAAAACATATTTCCAGATAAAGGTAAGTGTTGCAACTAGAACCAGGACAGTGAGAGCATCACAATGATATCAAAGTTTTGAAGAATTGATGAAGGAATCTACCTATTGAAGTTGAGTTGTAGAGCTCTGAAACTGGACTTCTATGGAACAATATAGGGCACGATTCTTAAATGTAATTATATGGTTAGTTTCAGGGAAGATCAAGAAAGGTGAATTGATGGAAAAAACAGATTAAAAAAGGCTTGAGAATAGATTCTGAAGTTGCATAATTTTGAGTTATGGAACAAGTTTGGCAGGATAATTCTGGCTATCCAAGCTCGAGGAAATGAATGGGAGATGACCCTCTATTTATAGGGAATCAAATGGAATGTCCAAGCGTGTGAAATAATGAAGTTTGGAGGGAAATCGTTTGAAGTTGCAAACAAGAAAAGTGTGAGTTCTAATTTGATCAAAACTCATCCAAAACGCGCGTTTTGTTGTGCTAATCAATTCTGGAAGTTCACTAAACATGTTTAGAGGCAAAAACGCATGGAAAACATGTTATTAGAAGCCAAAACAAAGACTTCAAATTCTGAATTATGGAGAAACTTCAGTTCCAAGTTACCAAGTTCAATCCAATGGCATTCTCAGCTCAAGGGGTCTTAAGGCATGATTCTTGACGCTTTAGAAAGATGAGGTTACAAGCTTTGCAATGGAAAAAGAATGGAATCAAATGGAAGCTTGAGCTGAAAGTTGCATTGAGTCAAAATTGGGAAAAAGAAGTTGACTTTCCATACTTAGAAATATTTCAATTTTTCCTTCAAAAGTGACCTATAATGTTTTGCATCCAAACATGGCCTTCCACTTGGAATTTGCTCTTGACCAAAAAATATGGCATGAAATAGACCTCTTGAATGACATTTTGAAACTTGAACCATTAAAAATCTCCAAAAATTGAGAGAGTTATGAGTTGTTGAAGTTGGAAAAAAATCATGAAATGACCTGTAATCTTTTGTATCCTTAGGGAATCTTCCATCCAGTTTCTCACTTTTCATATAAAAGAAGGTATAAAGTTCACATCCTCAAGATCATTATGGAAAAAATAACGGGCTCAAGGTGATAAAAATTGACCAAGTTATGATCATTTGAAGTTACACATGGGAAATTGCGGATTCATCTGGAGGACTTGTAATCTTTCTTCATCATCAAGTTCCTTCCACATGAAAACTCCTTGAAACTTTTGAATTCATTTGTTAATAACCCTTTGAAGAGAAGGATGTTTTTGGAATCACTCAAAAATACCAAAATATGAGCAAGATATACTTCTTTGAAGTTCAAAACCCTAGCTCTTAGATCAAGAAAATGCCTTGAGGGACTTTGAAAATTTTGAACAAACTTCTTGTACCAACACAAATGCTTTGTAAATAGAAGTTGTTGAGGATAAAAATGAGAATTAATAGCCACCAAAACCACTTCCATATCTTGAAAGTTGAGAGAAATATGCACTTGTGACCAATGGGAACAAAGCCTTGTCCAAGTTATGACAACTTCTCCAATCAACCCCCTTGTACTTTTGAATCAAATTTGATAACCTTGAAATGTGGTGAACCAAAATAACCTTGCCATTCCATTTCTTCCAAAACAACTTCAATGGTGAGGTTTGAACTTCTTAAGCTTTATTGACTAGGGCATGGAAATAAACTCATGAGCCCATGGAGCAACTTGCTAAACCTCGTTGCCTTTACCTACATTAGCAACAAATAAGACAAACTAACATTGCATTTTATTAATTAAAAGGAAAAATCAAGACAAAATATGCATGGTCACAAAATTAAAAAAAACAAGTCAAGGTGCTTGGGGATTCCTCAAAGTGCAAGACTAGAGATAGGGAGGACAACCAAAAGTTCTAGTGTGATCTTGTTGTGATTGAATTAATATGGTATGATGAAGGGATCTTAGGGGAAACAATTAGGGTACAACAGATATGTGTGTGGATCCTTTGAAGTAAATTCGAATGGAGGTAACAAGTATTTCCTTACTTTCATTGATGAATTCACCAGACATATGTGGATTTACCTTATTGAGAGGAAGAGTGAGGTATTCACACTGTTCAAGAAGTTCAAGTTGCATGCTGAGAAACAAAGTGGCTGCAAGTTGAAGAAGTTAAGAACTGATGGTGGTGGTGAATATACTTCTGCTAAATTTGCTAGATTTTACAACGAGGAAGGTATAGAGCATGAGGTAATTGCACCCTATACACCTCAGCATAATGGCATAGCTGAGAGAAATAATAGAAGTGTACTGAACATGATGAGATGTATGTTGAAAGCTAAGAATATGCCTAAGAGATTTTGGGATGAAGCAGCTTCGACAACAGTATACATTCTAAATAGATGACCAACGAAGAAGATGGTCGAAAAGACACCGCATGAGGCTTGGATAGGGTCGAAGCCAAATGTAACTTATCTAAGAGTTTTTGGATCAATGTGTTTCAAGCATGTACCTGAACAATTGAGAAAGAAGAGGGATGATTGAAGTGAAGTCATGGTGCTCATAGGTTATCATTCTACTAGTACATACAAGTTGTATTCACCAATCAAAGATAAACTAGTGATCAGTAGAGATGTGCTTGTATACGAAAGCAAAGGGTGGGATTGAAGTCGAAGTTTAGTTCGACAAGAATCAGACACAGTCACAACTGTGTTCGAAGAAGATGAACAAAATAAAGCTTCGAAAAGTCTAAATGAAGAACCACCTGTGCAGAATGAAAGAAGATCCACAAGAACAAGAACTGAATCGACTAGGATGATTGGATATGAGAGATTTCTAGATCAAGAAATCGATGCAGATGGTGACTTAATCGAAGAAGCCATGATGATGGCTGAAGCATAACCAATTGATTTGGGCGAAGCCTTGAGCAATTCGAATTGGTGTGAAGCCATAGAAGAAGAACTTAGAGCCATTGAGAAGAAAAAAACTTGGGAACTTGTCGAAAGAACCAAAAAGAAGCCAATTGATGTGAAATGGATCTACAAGGTGAAACGAAGGCCAAATGGTGAGATTGCAAAGTTTAAGGCAAGACTGGTGGCCATAGGTTTTCTATAAAAACTTGGTATTGACTTCGATGAAGTATATGCGCCTGTTGCAAGGATTGAAACAATCAGGATTTTTGTTTCGATACCTTCATATAGAGGGTGGAAAATGCACCAACTTGATGTAAAATCAGCATTTTTGAATGGTCCATTGGAAGAAGAAGTCTACGTTACTAAACCACAAGGTTTAAACGCCAAAGGACAAGAGTCGAAAGTTTACAGATTAAGGAAGGCTTTCTATGGCTTGAAGCAAACTCCTAGAGCTTGCAATAAAAGGATAGATAGCTTTCTATTCGAAGCAGGTTTCATAAAGTGTATCTATAAACATGAAGTGTATGTAAATGATGTCGAAAGTGTCAATCAAATCATTTTATGTCTCTATGTTGATGACTTACTCATTACAGGAGCATATGAAGCTGAGATAATGAAGGTAAAGTCGAAGTTAATGCAGGAATTCGAAATGTCTGATTTAGGGAATCTCTCCTACTTCCTGGGAATGGAATTCAAAGACATCGAAGAAGGAGTTTTCTTGCATAAACCAAAGTATGCTCAAGATATACTGAAGAGGTTCAATATGATCAACTGTAAGACAGTTGTTACTCCATTAGATACTGGAGCAAAGCTGAAAAAGGAATCGAATAATGAGTTTGTAAGTTTGACCCTTTACAAACAAACCATTGGATCCTTGAGGTATCTTTGCAATACTAGACCAAATATCTGTCAAAGTGTAGGATTGTTGAGCAGATTTATGGAGAAGCCCAAAAAATGTCATCTCATCGTAGTGAAGAGGGTGTTGAGATACATAAAGGGAACTATTGATCATGGTGCGCTGTTACCAAAGAAATCGAAGAACAACTCAGATGTCGAAGTTCATGGATACACTGACTCAGACTTCAGTGGATATCAAGACGAAAAGAAGAGTACTGCATGATACATTTTCATGATCAAAGGAGCTCCAATTTCCTGGAGTTTGAGGAAGCAAAGTATTGTGGCTTTGTCATCATGCGAAGCAAAATATGTGGCTGCATCATATGTTGCATGCCAAGCAGCATGGATCAAAATGCTACTTGAAGAACTCAGAATAATGAAATCAAAGATGAATTTATTTGTTGATAATAAGTCAGCTATAAACCTTACGAATCACCCAGTGTGTCATAGTCAAAGTAAACACATTGAAAGAAGGTATTATTTTTTGAGGGATCAAGTCAACAAAGGGAAGCTTGAAATAAAATATTACAAGACAAGTGCAACTAGCTGACATATTACCAAACCTCTGAAGAAAGTGAAGTTCGAAGAGTTAAAGAAAGGCATCGGGATGAGAAGTCTTGATAACATGAATTATGGGGTGTGTTAGTTGGTTAATTCTTGTTATGTAGTTATTTGTACTTTTAGCATGTATTTGGACCTGAGCATTTTGCTTATATAAAGGGCCATTATGTTTGTAATCGTATAGTTGTAAGAAATAATACATTCAGTTAGATAGTTAATTACACTTAACTAAATCATAAATTCTCTCTCTTCTCTTCTCCTTCTTCTTGTTTTCACAAAATCATCTTTATTGAATCCTTTGTTCCAACAACTTTAACCCTAGAAAATTTGATTTATGTATTGAAGATATGAAAGGACAAGAAGTCATGTGTTGCTAACAATTTTGATTGAAATGCTTGTACAAGAAATTAATGGCAAAAAAAATGTGTTTTAGGTTATGGAAGGAAACACCAACAAAGTCATATGAAAAGAGGAGAAAATGAGGTGGTTGTGAGGTGTTTGAATACTTGAGGAATGTGTCAAAACTTCTGCACTAAGAGCAACTAAAATCCAATGATGATGGTTGTGGAGGCTATGGCAGTCTTATTAATGCATCTATTTGGAATAGCTGTATATTTTTTTGGTTAAAGTTGATAAATTTTTATTTCTAGTGGATTTTTGTGAGGGTAATGATATTCCTTTATATTTAGACAAAATTTTATGAAGACTACACTAATGATGATATATCTAGATAATGGAAAGATGAAATCGATGGTGCTGAATCAAGAGGTTAATTTAAAGAAGTTTAAAGAAATGAAGCAATCTAAAGACAAGGAAGTTTGTTTTCAGTAAACATCATTAATTAAACTAAAGAGCTAAAAAAAGTAATAAGGCATTTAGGGTGAAAAAAAACACAATAATGGAAGGTTTAAATTGAGTTAATTTAATTTGTTTTCTCAATAGTATCCATCACAAAGTGTATGATAGAAAAAAGTAAAAACAATAAGGATATAGAATCACACACACAAAATTTATATTAGTTCACCTTGTTAATGAGTGGCTAGTCCAATTATCTCACACTTGATTTACTTTCATCACTATCATTACACCTTATAACAAAAATCCCCTAAGGTAACCTAGACTTAGATTCCTTTCCTTACAACTTTAAGGATTTGCTTGCCTCACATTATGAGGCTTTGGTAAAATTACCAAGTGATATTTTTACAAAAACTCACACAAAATGGTAACCCTAATACAACAAGGTTACAAGTGATTAAATTTCCTTATAAAGAATAATGAATAGATAGTGATTATGTTTTGGAGTTTGATATTTGATAATATGAGAATGTCTTACAAAGCTTACAAGTATTCGGAGTGACATGACAATAGTATAGTTCACTTAGTTCAACTAGGTTACAACTAATTAAATTTCCTAATAAAGAATAATGAATAAAGAGAGCTTGTGTTTGGTTTTTGATCTTTGTTAATATGAGAATGTCTTACAAAGCTTACAAATATTCACAATTACATCACAATTGAATAGATTGTAGTAGAGTGTGCTTGTTTGTGTGTGTAACATTTTTATAATTCAGATTGTCCTTTATATAGGACTTGGAGATTTTGAATTACAAGCCTATTTTCATTGCCAATCATTTAGTCATCCAGAATGGAGCCATTGTAATTGTACTATCTAGGTACTAGACGATGATAACGTATCTAGAAGGGGTGAATAAACATCCATTTTAAAAATTTCAGAAAAAAAATCTGATTTTGAAAATTTTATTTTATCAAAGAGATTACGATAAGTTTATTTTTTTAAAATATCGTTTTTACGAGCGTTATTGGAAACTCAGATATGCAAACGTAAAAATAAATTCAATATGAAACAAAAACAACAAATGTAATTAATATGTTTGAATCACTTTACAATTTATTTAACGTTTATTGGAAGTTACTAGTAAAGTTATTTTCAATGGCAATATTAAAAAGAACTAACTAAATCAATTTATCAAATACTTGGTGTGCAAGTAAATTTTAAGAATTTTTTCTTAAGTTGTCTTGATACACAAAACGACTTATAATCAAAAGTGATAATAAGCTATATCAACACTTGATTTAGAATCAAAAATAGTTCAGACAAACCTAAAGAAATTGTCCTAACAATTACACAACAAACGTTACAAAAATGCGACAATTCACAATGATACATAAAAACACATATATGCACAAATACCATATACAAGTTAACGTACAATTTCTATACAACATACGCATTAATTACAAAACTAAAAAACAAAAGAATTATCACAATGCGAAAACAATAGAACCAATCCCCAGCAACAGCGCCATTTTGTTGCAGCGGTATAGCGATAAGCAAAAAGTGAGTTATTAATTTACCAGGTGATATTTAGGTTATATCGTATCATGTCCATAGAGATTGGCTATCGAATCATCGTTCGACAAATCATTTGTTAATGAGTTTGAGGTTAAATGGATTTAAAGGAAAAGTATCAACAAAAAATAAATGTATAAAAAGGATAGACAAACTTATCTGGCTCTAATGTACTCTACTTGTCACAAACTAAAACCTATTGATCAGTTGTACTCAACCTACTCTACTCGTTAAAATCATCATGGACACCACGAGATGTACCCACAATGACAGTTATATCTAACGCCAAGTTGAGAGACCAACTGTATTACTCTATCGGCAATGTCTTGCGCGCTACAACAACACAGAGCCATTAAGCTTTAGCACTCAAAGTAAATATTAGCTCTAAATATATCTCTAGAATCTAAAAACTAATAGATATTCATCCCTAATCAAGATTTGTGTGGTATATGTCTATAACAACCCAAATCCAAACATAAAGCAAAAAGATCAAAGAAGACGTCAAGATTGATTTGTAAAACAAGCTTTATACAACACCAAGATCAACAAATATACAAATGTTCATAATAAATATACAAATATAACCCAACAAATAGATAAATACATAAATAAGAAATGGAGAAAAACCAAATATCTCACGGATTTCCAGTGCCAGTTGATGAGAAATTTGACTCCGAATCATCAAGATTCAAGCTCTATTTGTTGTTTTCAAGCTCTCTCTACCAAAAATGGAGGTTTGAGGAGATGGATCAAAAATACCCAAAATATAACCTAAAAAAATATATATTTTTACCCCTTTTAACGTGTTTTTGTCCTGCCAGTTTTGCAGGGTGAAACTAGATTTGCCGGGCGAATACACCAGAAGAAATAGCAGAAAATTCTACACTGTTTCAACCATAACTTGAGAACCGTAACTCCGATTTGCGTTCTATTTGAAGCGTTGCAAATATTATTCAATGATCTTTCTAACAATGAAAAAATATCAATCAAATAGATGATTTTTCATTCTTTTATTTTGAGCCTTATTCATTGATGAGTTGCTCAAAATCGCGCGTTTGAAGTCACGTCTTCGACACTTTATTGCTCATGCTCCAAATACACATCAATACCTATGAATTGAGTAGAAAACTATCAAACGGTACACAAATACACAAAAATCGATTAAATACAATTTATACATAATTATACAAAAAGTGGAGAATTATTCAACGATATTAACAATTAAAAAGTTAATAAGTGCAACAAAAATTATATACAAAATAACTAAAAATTTGCACTTATCAAACTCTCCCCAACTTGAATCATTGTTTATCCTCAAACAAAGTCAAATAACCCAAAGAAACAAAGAATGATAATCAAAGAATCACAAATCAACAGGTTTTGAAAACAGAAAACAAATACAATGGTTCAAATGAAAATAGTACACACAAAGTAAACACTTAACACTAAACTACGACTATAACATAAACACGGAACAAGTTCTAAATACAAAAATCATGCAAAATATTCTAAAACAATACTAGTTCATAAATGAATCACAACTAGCAAACACATTCACCGGTAAATGAAAAACACACAAAAATGAGGTATTTTCACTCATCCAACAATCTTGCAAATAATGGACTAAATTATGCATTCATAAAAAAATTTACATTGAAAATATAAAAAGCAAGAATCTCAAGGACTTTTCAAGGTTGTAATGTGCTTGGGTAAACAATCAAGTGATAAGTCCTAAAGCTAATCGAAACAAAAACTTGCCTAAATCTAATGGAATAATTACTCCCACAAAGTATCAAACAAAATGATTTCAATCATAATTCTTCTTCATCACAAGTGTTACATCAAACACACATCACTTATTAACACAACATTATTCCATACTCTTTTTGTTTTTCTTTTTTCAAAGCTTTTCTATTTTTTTCCTTTCTATTTCTATCATTTCTTTTTCACTTTTTTTTCTTTTTCTTTTCAACATCATAGCAACCAACAAATAAATTCACAATTATTGTTCTCCCCAACTTGAATTCAATCATAAATTAAAGTGAATACTCTCTACTTTCTAAGGAAAGATAAAAATTCAAACCAAAATAATGGTTGAGGGTTCAAGAAAACAACGAATCAAAATCTATTCAAAAGGAGAACTAAACACTCATAGACAAACATTTAACAAATACAACATGGATGTCGACAAAAAGCTCAAAGGGGTTACTAATGATCACACACTCACAAGGTGAATTGACTATTTGGCTAGGTAGTTATGCCTAAAATGAAACAAAATACCTTGATCCTTTTCTTGCATTCATACAATCAACAAAAACAAAAGATTAACCATAATACAATCCAATTAAAATAAGAATTGTAGCCTCCATCATATGTGAACAATGGAAATCTACTTCACAAAAAGGGTGAAAACTAAAGTAATTCATAAATGAACAGATATACAAAAGAATGAATGACATAAAATTATAAAAAGTCTAAGTATCGTGAATATGCTAAAGTATAGAAAGCGATAAACACATACCTCGAACGTGTACAGAACTTTAACAAAAATAACTACCACGCATTCGCAAGTCGAAACGATTAAACTTGATAAATCACCTTAATATTCTACAATTTACCAGACCAAAACTTGAGTCCAAACAACAACAAAAGAATTATAAAAATAATACTAAATCTAATTACTACATAACTACACAAAACATACAATATTTACAGACTTTTAACAAACTTCCTCAAGCTAAACACGACAAGCTTTTGGAAAAACTCAACTGACATAATGAAACAAATGGGTGAAAGTGAATTAACAAGTTGAAAAGTGAAGATTTAAAATTTAAAAACTAATCAGAATTCAACTTGTTAAAACCCAAGTCACCACACTATCTAAACTAACATAAATAAAAACAATACAACATGCTTGTTTTACGTCGTAAACTCGACTCCTTTATTGCGCAATTAAGTAATATCCTCTCGTCATACCATGATATTGTCACACCGCACAAACCTAAAGAAAGTGTCCTAACAATCACATAACAAACGTTACGAAAACGAGACAATTCACAACAATACGTGAAAACACATATATGCACAAATATCATATATAAGGTAATGTACAATTTTTATACAACATATACATTAATTATAAAACTCAAATACAAAATAATTATCGCAATGCGAAAAATATAGAACCAATTCCCAGCAAATACGCCATTTTGTTGCTGCGGTATATCGAAAGGAAAAAAGTGAGTTATTAATTTATCGGGTGATATTTAGGTTTTATCGTATCGTTTCTAATGAGATTTATTATCGAATCTTCGTTCGACAAATCATTCGTTAATTAGTTTGGGGTTAAATGGGTAGAAAGGAAAAGTATCAACAGAAAATAAATGTATAAAAAGTATAGACAAACTTATCCGGCTCTAATGTACTCTACTTGTCACAAACTTAAACCAATTGATCAGTTTTATTCAACCTACTCTACTCATCAAAATCATCACGGACACCACGAGATGTACCCACAACAAAGGTTATGTCTAACGCCAAGTCGCGAGACCAACCATATTTTTTCTATTGACAATGTCTTGCATACTACTACAACACGGAGGCATTAAGATTTAGCATCCATAGTGAATATTAGCTCTAAATATATCTCTAGACTCTAGAAACTAATAGATATTCATCCCTAATCAAGATTTGTGAGGTATATATCTATAACAATCCAAATCCAAACATAAAGCAAAAAGACCAAGGAAGACATCAAGATTGATTTGTAAACCAAGCTTTATGCAACACCATGATCAACAAATATACATATATTCAAAGTAAATATATAAACGTAACCCAACAAATATGGAAATACATAGAGAAGAAATGGAGAAAAACCAAACACCTCACGGATTGTCAGCGCCGATTGATGAGAAATCCGACACCGAATCATCAAGATGTAAGCTCCATTTATTGTTTTCAAGCTCTCTCTACCAAAAATGGAAGTTTGATGATTTGAGATCAAAAATACCCAAAACATAATCTAAAAAATGTATTTTTACCCCTTTTAACGTGTTTCTGTCCTGCCAGTTTTGCCGGGCAAAATACACCACAAGAAAGAGTAGAAAATTTTGCACTATTTCAACCATAACTTAAGAACCGTAACTCCGATTTGCGCTCGGTTTGAAACATTAGAAATATTATTCAATTCTATTTCAAATGATGAAAAAATATAAACCAAATTGATGATTTTTTATTCTTTTATTTTGAGCCTTATTCATTGATTAGTTGCTTAAAATAGCGCGTTTGAAGCCGTTTCTTTAACACTTTATTGCTCATGCTCCAAATACACATCAATACCTATAAAATGAATGGAAAACTATCAAACGATACAAAAATATACAAAATCTCGATTAAATACAATTTATACATAATTATATAGTAATCGTGGAATTATTCAACGATATTAACAATTAAAAAGTCGATAAGTGCAACAGAAAGTATATACAAAATAACTAAAAATTTGCACTTATGAAACTCTCCCCAACTTGAATCATTGTTTGTCCTAAAAAAAGTCAAATAACCCAAATAAACAAAGAATGATAATCAAAGAATCAAAAATCAACAGGTTTTGAAAACAAAAAACAAATGCAATGTTTCAAATGAAAACACTAAACTACGACTATAACATAAACACAGAACAAGTTCGAAATACAAAAATCATGCCAAATATTCTAAAACAATACTATCTCACAAATGAATCACACCTAGCAAACACATTCGTCGGTGAATGAAAAACACACAAAAATGAGGTATTTTCACTCATCAAACAATCTTGCAAATAATGGACTAAATTGTGCATTCATCCAAAAATTTACATTGAAAATATAAAAGAAAGAATCTCAAGGACTTTTCAAGGTTGTAATGTGCTCGGGTAAACAAACAAGTGATAAGTCCTAAAGCTAATCAAAACAAAAACTTGCCTAAATCTAATGGAGTAATTACTTCCACAAAATTTCAAACAAAATAATTCCAATCACAATTCTTCTTCATCACAAGTGTTACACCAAACACACATCACTTATTAACACAACATAAGTCCATACTCATTTTATTTCTTTTTTCAAAGCTTTTCTATTTTTTCCCTTTATTTTTATATCACTTCTTTTTCACATTTTTTTTTCTTTCTTTTCTTTGTCTTTTCAACCTCATAGCAATCAACCAATAAATACACGATAATTTTCTCCCCAACTTGAATTCAACCATACATTAAAGTGAATACTCCCTACTTTCTAAGGCAAGGTAAAAATTCAAACCAAAATAATGGTTGAGGGTTCAAGAAACAATGAATCAACATCCATGCAAAAGGGGAAGTAAACACTCATAGACAAGCATTTAGCAAATACAACATGGATGTCGACAAAAAGCTCAAAGGGGTTACTAATGATCACACACTCACAAGGTAAATTAACTATTTGGCTAGGTAGTTATGCTCAAAATGAAACAAAATACCTTGATCATTTTCTTGCTTTCATAAAATCAACAAAAAAAAAGATTAAGCATAATAAAATTCAGTTAAAATAAGAATTGTGGCCTCCATCATATGTGAACAAAAGAAATAGACCTCACAAAAAGGATGAAAACTATAGTAATTCATAAATGAACAAGTATACAAAAGAATGAATGGCATAAACATTGTTAAAAGTCTAAGTATCAAGAATATGCTAAAGTATAGAAAGCGAAAAACAAATACCTCGAACGTGTACAAAACTTTAACAAAAATATTCACCACGCATTTGCAAGTCGAAACGATTAAACTTGACAAATCACCTCAATATTCTACATGTTATTGTACCAAAACTTGAGTCCAAACAACAATAAAAGAATTAGAAAAATAATACTAAATCTAATTACTACATAACTACATAAATGATACAATATTTACAAACTTTTAACAAACTTCCTCAAGCTAAACACGATAAGATTTTGGAAAAACACAACTGACATAATGAAATAAATGGGTAAAAGTGAATTAACAAGTTGAAAGGTGAAGATTTCAAATTTAAAAACTAATCAGAGTTCAACTTGTTAAAACACAAGTCACCACACTACCTAAACTAACACAAATAAAAACAATACAGCATGCTTGTTTTATGTTGTAAGCTCGACGCCTTTATTGTTCAATTAAGTAACCTCCTCTCGTCGTGCCATAGTATTGTCACCCCGCACAAACCTAAAGAAAGTATCCTAACAATCACACAACAAACGTTACAAAAATGAGACAATTAAAAATAATACGTGAAAACACATATATGAACAAATATCATATATATAAGTTAATGTACAATTTCTATACAACATATACATTAATTATAAAACTCAAAAACAAAATAATTATCACAATGCGAAAAAAATAGAACCAATTCCCAGCAATAACGCCATTTTGTTGTTGCAGTTTAGCGAAAGTCTAAAAGTGAGTTATTAATTTACCGGGTGATATTTAGGTTATATCGTATCATGCCTACAGAGATTGGTTATTGAATCTCCGTTTGACAAATCATTTGTTAATGAGTTTGGAGTTAAATGGATTGAAAGGAAAAGTATCAACAGAAAATAACTGTATAAAAAGGATTGACAAACTTATCCGGCTCTAATGTACTCTAATCATCACAAACTTAAACCTATTGATCAGTTTCACTCAACCTACTCTACTCGTAAAAATCATCACGGACACCACAAGATGTACCCACAACAAAGGTTATGTCTAACGCCAAGTCGCGAGACCAACCATATTACTCTATCGCCAATGTCTTGCACGCTACAACAACACGGAGGCATTAAGCTTTAGCACCAAAAGTGAATATTATCTCTAAATCTATATCTATACTCTAGAAAATAATAAATATCCATCCCTAATCAAGATTTGTGAGGTATATGTTTATAAAATTCCAAATCCAAACATAAAGCAAAAAGATCAAAGAAGACGTCAAGACTGATTTGTAAAGCAAGCTTTATACAACACCATGATAAAAAAATATACATATATTCAAAGTAAATATACAAACATAACCCAACAAATATAAAAATACATAGAGAAGAAGTGGAGAAAAACAAACCATCTTACGGATTGTCAACGTCGATTGATGAGAAATCTGACTCTGAATCATCAAGATGCAAGACCAATTTGTAGTTTTCAAGTTCTCTCTACCAAAAATGGAAATTTGATGAGTTGGGATCAAAAATACCCAACACATAATCTAAAAAAATATGTTTTTACCCTTTTTAACTTGTTTCTGTCCTGCGAGTTTCGTCGGGCGAAATACACCACAAGAAAGAGCAGAAAATTCTGCACTATTTTAAGAACCGTAACTCCGATTTGCGCTCGATTTGAAGCGTTAGAAAGCTTATTCAATGCTATTTCTAATAATGATAAAATACAAACCAAATTGATGATTTTTCATTCTTTTATTTGGATCCTTATTCATTGATGAGTTGCTCAAAATCGCGCATTTGAAGCCGTGTCTTCGATACTTTATTTCTCATGCTCCAAATACACATCAATACCTAAAAAATAAATTGAAAACTATCAAACGGTACACAAATACACAAAACTATATTAAATACAATTATACATAATTATACAAAAAGCGTGGAATTATTCAACGATATTAATAGTTAAAAAGTCGATAAGTGCAACAAAAAGTATATACAAAATAACTACAATTTTGCACTTATCAAAATCTCCCCAACTTGAATCGTTGTTCATCCTAAAACATAGTCAAATAACCCAAAGAAATAAATAAAGATAATCAAAAAATCACGAATCAACAGGTTTTGAAAACAGAAAACAAATGCAATGGTTCAAATGAAAAATAGTACACACAAAGTAAACACTTACCACTAAACTACGACTATAACATAAACAGGAAACAAATGCTAAATATAAAAACCATGCCAAATATTATAAAACAATACTAGTTCACAAATGAATCACACCTAGCAAACAAAATCTTCGGTAGATTAAAAACACAAAAAAAGAGGTATTTTCACTCATCCAACAATCTTGCAAATAATGGATTAAATTGTGCGTTCATCCAAAAATTTACATTGAAAATATAAAAGTAAGAATGTCAATGGCTTTTCAAGGTTGTAATATGGTCGGGTAAACAAACAAGTGATAAGTCCTAAAGCTAATCGAAACAAAAACTTGCCTAAACCTAAGGGAGTAATTACTTCCACAAAGTTTCAAACAAAATAATTTTAATCACAATTCTTCTTCATCACAAGAGTTACACTAAACACACATATTAACACAACATTATTCCATACTCTTTTTGTTTTTATTTTTTCAAATATTTTCTACTTTTTTCCTTTCATTTTCTATCACTTATTTTTCACATTTTTTCTTTCTTTTCTTTTTCTTTTCAACCTCATAGAAATCAACCAATAAATACACTATTATTTTTCTTCGAAACTTGAATTCAACCATACATTAAAGTGAATACTTCCTACTTTCTAAGGCATGGTAAAAATTCAAACCAAAACAATGGTTAAGGGTTCAAGAAAATAACGAATCAACATCCATGCAAAAAGGGGAACTAAACACTCATAGACATGAATTTAGAAAATACAACATGAATATCGACAAAAAGCTCAAAGGGGTTACTAATGATCACACACTCACAAGTTGAATTGACTATTTGACTAGGTAGTTGTGCTCAAAATGAAACAAAAATTGCTTGATCCTTTTCTTGCATTCATACAATCAACAAAAACAAAAGATTAAGCATAATAAAATTCAGTTAAAATAAGAATTATGGCCTCCATCATATGTGAACAATGAAAAGCTACCTCACAAAAAGGGTGAGAACTAAAGTAATTTATAAATGAACAAGTATACAAAAGTATGAATGGCATAAAAATTGTAAAAGGTCTAAGTATCGTGAATATACTAAAGTATAGAAAGCAAAAAACACATTCCTCGAACGTGTACAAAGCTTTAACAAAAATAATTACCACGCATTCGCAAGTCGAAACGATTAAACTGGAAAAATCACCTCAATATTCTAAAGTTACCGGAACAAAACTTGAGTCCAAACAAAAACAAAAGAATAAGAAAAATAATACTAAATCTACTTACTACATAACTACACAAAACATACAATATTTACAAACTTTTAACAAACATCCTCAAGCTAAACACGACAAGTTTTTGGAAAAACTCAACTGACATAACGAAACAAATGAGTGAAAGTGAATTAACAAGTTGAAAAGTGAATATTTGAAATTTAAAAACTAATCAAAGTTCAACTTGTTAAAACACAGGTCCCCATACTACCTAAACTAACACATATAAAAACAATACAACATGTCTGTTTTACGTCGTAAGCTCGACGCCTTTATTGTGAAAGCTAGTAACCTCCTCTCGTCATGCCATGGTATTGTCACACTGCAAAAACCTAAAGAAAGTGTCCTAACAATCACACAACAAACGTTACAAAAATGAGACAATTCACAACAATACGTGAAAACACATATATGCACAAATATCATATACAAGTTAATGTACAATTTCTATAGAGCATATACATTAATTACAAAACTCAAAAACAAAATAATTATCACAATGCGAAAACAATAGAACCAATCCCCAGCAACGATGCCATTTTGTTGCAGCGATATAACGACAAGCAAGAAGTGTGTTGTTAATTTACCGTGTGATATTTAGGTTATATTGTATCTTGTCCATAGAGATTGGTTATTGAATCATTGTTCGAAAAATCATTCGTTAATGAGTTTAAGGTTAAATGGGTTAAAACGAAAAGTATCAACAGAAAATAAATGTATAAAAATGACAGACAAACTTATCTGGCTCTAATGTACTCTACTCGTCTCAAAATTCAACCTATTAATCAGTTGCTCTCAACCTAATATACTCATTAAAATCATCACGGACGCCACGAGATGTACCCACAGCGAAGGTTATGTCTAACGCCAAGTCTTGAGACCAATCGAATTACTCTATCGGCAATGTCTTGCGTGCTACAACCACACAATGGCATTAAGCTTTAGCACCCAAAATGAATATTAGATCTAAATATATCTCTAGAATATAGAAACTAATAGATATTCATCCCTAATCAAGATTTGTGAGGTATATGTCTAGAACAACCCAAATCCAAACATAAAGCAAAAAGATTAAAGAAGACATCAAGATTGATTTGTAAAGTAATCTTTATACAAGACCAAGATCAACAAATATACATATGTTCAAAGTAAATATAAAAACATAACCTAACAAATAGAGAAATACATATAGAAGAAATGGAGAAAAACCAAACATCTCACGGATTGTCAGCATCGATTAATGAGAAATCTAACTCTGAATCATCAAGATGCAAGCTCCATTTGTTGTTTTCAAGCTCTCTAAACCAAAATTGGAGGCTTGAGGAGTTGGGATCAAAAATAACCAAAACATAACATAAAAAATGTGTTTTTACCCCTTTTAACGTGTTTCTGTCCTGCCAGTTTCGCGGGGCGAAACTGGATTCGCCGGGCGAAATACACCAAAAGAAACAGTAGAAAATTCAGCACTGTTTCAGCCATAACTTGAGAATCGTAACACCGATTTGCGCTCGGTTTGAAGCGTTAGAAAGATTATTAAATGATATTTCTAACAATGACAAAATATAAACCAAATTGATGATTTTACATTCTTTTATTTTGAGCCTTATTCATTTATGAGTTAATCAAAATCGCGCGTTTGAAGCCGAGTCTTCAACAATTCATTGCTCATGTTCCAAATACACATCCTTACCTATTAAATGAATGGAAAACTATAAAACGGTACCCAAATGCACAAAACTCGATTGAACATAATTTTTACATAATTATATAAAAAGTGGGGAATTATTCAACGATATTAATAATTAAAAAGTCGATAAGTGCAACAAAAAGTATATACAAAATAACTACAATTTTTCATTTATCAAAATCTTCCCAACTTGAATCATTGTTTTTCCTCAAACAAAGTCAAATAACCCAAAGAAACAGGGCATGATAATCAAAGAATCACGAATCAACAAGTTTTGAAAACAAATAACAAATGCAATGGTTCAAATGAAAAATAGTACACACAAAATAAACACTTACCACTAAACTACGACTATAACATAAACACGAAATAAATGCTAAATACATAAATCGTGCCAAATATTCTAAAACAATACTAGTTCACAAATGAATCACACCTAGATAAAATAATCATCGGTAGATGAAAAACACACAAAAATGAGGTATTTTCACTCATCCAACAATCTTGCAAACAATGAACTAAATTATGCATTCATCCAAAAATTTACATTCAAAATATAAAAGTAAGAATCTCAAGGGTTTCTCAAGGTTGTAATGTGCTCGGGTAAACAAACAAGTGATAAGTCCTAAAGCTAATCGAAACAAAAACTTGCCTAAACCTAAGGGAGTAATTACTTCCACAAAGTTTCAAACAAAATAATTTCAATCACAATTCTTCTTCATCATAGGTGTTACACCAAACACACATCACTTATTAACACAACATTATTCCATACTCTTTTTGTTTTTCTTTTTTCAAAGTTTTCTATTTTTTTCCTTTCTTTTTATTTCATTTCTTTTTCTTTTTTTTTTCTTTTTCTTTTCAAACTCATAGCAATCAACCAATAAATACACAATTATTTTTCTACCCAACTTGAATTCAACCATAAATTAAAGTGAATACTACTTTCTAAGGCAAGGTAAAAATTCTAACCAAAATAATGGCTGAGGGTTCAAGAAAACAACGAATCAACATCCATGCAAAAGGGGAACTAAACACTCATAGACAAACATTTAACAAATACAACATGAATATCGACAAAAAGCTCAAAGGGGTTACTAATGATCACACACTCACAAGGTGAATTGAATATTTGGCTAGGTAGTTAGGCTCAAAATGAAACAAAAATACCTTGATCCTTTTCTTGCATTCACACAATCAACAAAAACAAAAGATTAAACATAATAAAATCAAGTTAAAATGAGAATTGTGACCTCCATCATTTGTGAACAATGTAAATCTACCTCACAAAAAGGGTGAGAACTAAAGTAATTCATAAATGAACAAGTATACAAAAAAATTAATGGCATAAAAATTGTAAAAAGTATAAGTATCATGAATATGCTAAAGTATAGAAAGTGATAAACATATACCTCGAACATGTACAAAATTTTAACAAAAATAATTACCACGCATTCACAAGTCGAAATGATTAAACTTGATAAATCACCTCAATATTCTACAAGTTACCGGACCAAAACATGAGTCCAAACAACAAAAAAAGAATTAGAAAAATAATACTAAATCTAATTACTATATAACTACACAAAAAATATAATATTTACAAACTTTTAACAAACTTCCTCAAGCTAAACACGACAAGCTTTTAGAAAAACTCAACTGACATAATGAAACAAATGGGTGAAAGTGAATTAACAAGTTAAAAAGTGAAGATTTGAAATTCAAAAACTAATCAGAGTTCAACTTGTTAAAACACAAGTCACCACAATACCTAAACTAACACAAATAAAAACAAAACAACATACTTGTTTTACGTCGTACGCTAGACGCCTTTATTGTGCAAGTAAGTAACCTTCTCTCGTCATACCATGGTATTGTCACACTGCACAAACCTAAAGAAAGTGTCCTAACAATCACCCAACAAACGTTACGAAAACGAGACAATTCACAACTATACGTGAAAACACATATATGCACAAATATCATATATAAGTTAATGTACAATTTCTATATAACATAAACATTAATTATAAAACTCAAAAACAAAATAATTATCGCAATGTGAAAAAAATAGAACCAAATCCCAACAACAATGCCATTTTTTTGCTGCAGTATAGCGAAAGGCAAAAAGTGAGTTATTAATTTACCGGGCGATATTTAGGTTATATCGTATCGTGTCTACAGAGATTGGTTATCGAATCTCCGTTTGACAAATCATTCGTTTATGAGTTTGGGGTTAAATGGGTTGAAAGGAAAAATATCAACAGAAAATAAATGTATAAAAAGGATAGACAAACTTATTCGGCTCTAATGTACTCTACTTGTCACAAACTTAAACATATTTATCATTTGAACTCAACCTACTCTACTCATCAAAATCATCACGGACAACACGAGATGTACCCACCATGAAGGTTATGTCTAACCCCATGTCGCGAGACCAACCATATTACTCTAATGGCAATGTCTTACACACTACAACAACACGGAGGCATTAAGCTTTAGCATCCAAAGTGAATATTAACTCTAAATATATCTCTAGACTATAGAAACTAATATATATCCATCCCTAATCAAGATTTGTGAAGTATATGTCTATAACAACCCAAATCCAAACATATAGAAAAATGATCAAAGAAGACATCAAGATTGATTTGTAAAGTAAGCTTTATACAACCCCATGATCAACAAATATACATATGTTCAAATTTTTGTACCCTAAAATTTTCCCTTCCATCTTTGATACAAATTGAATCAAGATACCTCCTCATGCTTATGAAGGTCTCAAACACTCAAGACTACTAAAGGGTTGACCAAACAAACTCTTCTCCTAAGCAATTGACCTACAACTAGGGTTTTGCTTATCTCAAAGGAAATTGAGTTTCTAATGCCTAAAATGGACTTCATGGTTTCTTATATGTCTCAAGGTATCCTCATGTCAAGTTTCAAGCCTTACATCATAATTTTTCTCAGTCAATTAGCCAGATGATTGAAAATCAACTGTATTGGACAAAAAGTCAACTTTGACCAATCTACAGTCAAACTTTGAGATTTTTGGTCAACATACATATTTTGAAGTTACATTCATCATTTGATCAAGGGTTAATTATGATTCATCAAGAAAACTCAAGATTCATCAAAAGATGAAAGTTACTAAATTAGGGTTTTCTTAAGGAGAAGTCAACTAAACTTTGACCAAGCATAACTTTCACATACTTCATATGAAATTTCTCAAGGCAAAAAATGCTTCATTTGAGAGATATGGGCCAAAAATTATAGTTTATTTTAAAAGTCAACAAAAATACTTTTTTGTCCAAGCAATTTACATAAAGATAAAGATTGCCAACATGAAAGTTGTAGGAGACATCTTGAGGTTTCCAAAAAGTCAAAGATCATCTTCATATGACAAAAATTGAGAGAGTTATGATTGGTGCAAGTTGAGAAATTTTGAGAAAATGCATGAAGTTCAAATTGAGCAAACATGAATTTTTGGGCTAATGGGCCTACGTTTTTAGGTTCAAACATGTTCATGACCTCATATTAGACCTCTAAATCAATTCATATATTTTTGTGGTTTTTATTTCTTTTTATGTCGATTTTATTCCATTAAAATCAAAATAAATCAAATAAAATACCAAATAAATGATACAAGGCGTGTGGATCTATTTTTGAATCAAATCATAAGTCCAAAATCACATAATTATGCTGGAGAAACCGTGTGGGATCATGAATATTTAATTTTTCCTAAAATAGAAGCTTTTCATGCAAATTTTAAATCAAATCTCTTAACCATGAATTACAAAGATTCATATCACTTTTTTTGACTTAAACATTCTCCTATAAATTCATAATGTATTAAGACCAAGAAGGATACACATGCTGCATCATAGAACAAACCCTAAAATCTTCAAATTTTCAAGAAACAGGGGCAAACTCAAACCCTCGTGCAACCGTTCTCAATCAATTCCAAGCCTTTCATCAGTCTCCTGAGGTTCCCAGGAAGTCATCCCAATCATTAATGAAGCTCAAGCAATCCCAAAATGCGCCAACCAAGTATCACCAATTTGGTAACTTTCTTAAATTTCAAACTTTTATTTCATGCAATTTAAATGAATTTGATGTATACATATATGTTCATGATGATGTTTGGAACTATTTTGATCCATTATTTATGAGGTATAATGCAAGAATAGGATTTCACCATTGCTAGGACACGAAGCTCTCAAAGCTTCGAATCTACAGCTGCATGCATTTTCAGGCCAAACTAACCATGCCATTGAACTCGCAACAGACTAATCAGTGGATTTCAGTTATTAGATCTTTTATTTTCATTCATTTTTGCAGGTTTTCAAAAATCTCCTCACCGGAGAAGATGAAGCTAACCGCTATGGATGGCGGTTTGACTTCTCCAGGCAGTGGTCAGAAGCCGCATGGCAAATCCCCCTTCATTCATTAGTCCATTCAAATACTTATAGGCTCACCTGAACGCGCGTTTCATTTCATTGGCGTTTTTAATTTAATTTAATTTTATATGTGTTAGTGATTGGATGTATAACGCGTAACAACTGATGGACGAGTGGTAAGAAGCGTAACTGGTATTGCAAAGGGCGTGGGTTCGATTCCATCTTTTGTCAATTTCTTTTTTTTCTCTTCAGGATAACGCGCAGTTTAATAGCAAGTTGATTGGTTCTCATTCCATAACACATAAAACAACATGGCACAGTGGATAAAGGGGCATACCTTTGAGGTTGAGGGCGTGGGTTAAAGTCCCACCTTATGCATTTTGTTGTTTTAATTTTCCTAACCCTATTTTTTCACTCCATTTAGTTTTCTAATTACCACTAATTTCTTAATCAAGCCATTAACCCATTAATTAGCACAAAACCTTTATTTTCAAAATAAACCATTAACCTTACTAAATAAGGGTTAGTTTCTTAATTAATTAATTGGACTTTAAGCTTTTTATTAATTAAAATTAATTAGAATAATTAGAGTTTTACTATTTATTAACACCTATATTATTTTCTACAATAAGCATTAAAACATTTTTCTAACATTATTTTTATTATTTATTTTTGCCATTTATTTTCTTAGACAAAATATATAGGCTTGCACTTTCAATTGTAATAGTGTAGATTTATATTCCAGTATTTTTTCTAATTATGTAACTGCTCACAGGATGTAATATCTTAGATTTAATTTTCAGCACTTTACATTCCGCATATTATATTTTTAACTGTTAGTAATTAGAGTTTGTATGACAAGACTACTAAAAGAAAATCTAGAAAACCCTAATTAAAGATCAACATAACTGAAAATACACACTTTCACCTCTAGGGTAACCTCTCTTGTTGCCTTACCAATATTGATCATGTCCATGTAAAGTGGGGATACTTTAGCAAAAGACCCTCGATTCAACAATATCATCATGGTCCCTTTCGAATAAGTATCATAGTCCCTCGATGACCCTCCGAGTTACCTACAAAATAATCTAGTCCCTTCGATGACCCTATGAGCAAAATGAGGATAGTTCCTTTGATACAATTACTAAAGTATCCTTACATGTTGACTTCGATGACCATACGATGACCCTACGCATGTCTCTTCACATCCAATAGATAGGATTACCTGCCAACTAATGGTACAGATAATACTATTTCCAAAGGAGAAGGAAAAAAACAAGAAAGACTTTAGTGGGTAAGAACTCTTGAGTGCTTGCTCACAATCTTTTTCATAAACTCAAAACATTTTTCACACTACAATTTCAAACAAATATTTTCAAAAAAAAACTTTGAATACATTCTTGAGGACTGATACAAGAATTATTACAAAGTTATCCCTACATTGGTATTTCAAAATATTTTCAAACAAATCACACACACACACAAAGCAAGTTTAAAGTGAGATGAGCAATTAAGAGCCCGTAGATAACTGCAAATGAAAAGGATGCTAACACCTTCCCTTTTCATAACATACTCAAAATTTATCAAAGGTATTTCCTGTTCTTTTCACCTTTCCTAAATATTGGATAAAAGAAAAGTCGGCGTCAGCTCTTGCTAGCCGCAACATTTGCAATAAAACTAAAAAGTTAGTTCTCCCACCGTATTACAGAACTGGTGACTCTGCTGGGGAGTTACTTAAAAAAGAGGGGTTACCTTAGAGTTTAGATCAATTTCACTTGCTTTAATTGTTTGAATTAATTGATTTACTTTAAGGGTTCATGCTTGGGTATTTTTGCTTGTGTGAAAGATCCTACACCCGAATCTAGTGATTCCTTAGGTAAGTAGCAATAGATCATAAAGACTGTATGGCGTAGACCGATATGGTTAACATAATAACTACAGTTAGTGTGACACTTTGGTTTGTGTTGATGTTCCTTGAGTCATTCAAGGATAGCATTAGTCTTTCGTGTGGTGTGGTTAACATTAATTTTCTTTAAGAACCTTAATTGACCCATCTTGGCCATTAGAAATTAGTGAGATAGTCGGATTTGATACAGTCCAAAGTTGGTTGATACTCGAGGCTACGCTCATTGAGATTAAAATTTCGGGATGTTTTAGTGGCAAGTCGGTTGTCGTGCTAAAATAAATCCTTTGAGAAAGATCTGTGATATGATATTCTTAGAACCCAGTTACTATTTTAGGATAGTTTGAGCCAACTTAACTTCAGTAGGGAAGGGTATTTACCTATGGACTTCATGCAACCCTTTACACCTAAGGCTCTTGAGTGACTTGTTTGTGTTTGCTACTTATTTAAACATGAACATAACATCATAACATCATATCATCATAACATAACATTTTCACTAACCATTTCAAGGACCTAGGCTCGTAGAAATACTATCCGAATCAACTTTCTAAGGGTACCTGTGATACGGTGGGAGAACTAACTTGAGGTTTTGGCATTTTGTGTTCGTAAATGTTTCGGTTTAGCAAGAGTCGCCACCGAATTTTTATTTGATCCAAAGGAAAGGTCAAAAAGCACAGGAAAGACCTTTGAGATGTTTTCTTGGGTTCGGGGAGTAGATTATGAAAAGGGAAGGTACAAGCACCCTTTTCATCCATTGTTTTCCATGGGCTCTTAGTTACTTGTTTAGATCACTTGCTTTTACTTTTCAATTTGTTTGAAATGGTGCTTCGTGTGTGTGGTTTTGAAAATGCTTTGAAAAAGAGGCCATCATTGTGACAACCTTTGTAACGATTCTTGTTTGAATGTATACAAAGATGTATTGTCTTTTTGAAAAGATGTTTCAATGTTTGAAAGTTTGAAAGTTTGTTTTGGGAAATGTTTTGAAATTGTGTTGTGAAGTGTGTTTTAAAATAACAAGGATATTTTGCAAGTTTTTTTGATCAAGTAACTAAGAGTTGTCTACCCTATTTTACTCAAAGATCTTTCCTATATGTTTTTAACCCTTTTGACAGTGTTGTTTTACCATTGTATTTGGTAAACAACCTTGTATTAGGATGTTAAAAGGGATAGGCGCGAGTCATCGTATAGACCATGATAGCAATTGTGTCAAGTATTTTGAGCAAATTTTCCGAGGGACTTGATCAATTTGTTTAGGAAACCAAGATAGCGTCATCGAGGGACTATGATCTTTTGTTTTGTTTTTGTTTTGCCAAAGTACTCAACATGCATAACATGACCCATTTTTAAGGCAACAAGTGGATGTAACCCTAGGGGTGCAAGTGTGCATTGTGTATTGATTTTCATGCATTTTTGTCTTTGTATTAGGTCAAGCTACTTGTTAATTTTGGATTTTTGCATACAAACCCTAATCTCTAATCATGGCATAATTGAAAGCGTAAATGCGTAAAATAATCTATACTATTACAACATTTGATTATGGGAAGGGGGATACAATTTGGAATAAGGATTATTTGACAAGAAAATAAAAAGCCTAATTTTTACTATTACATCAAAATTGAATCAAATGGCATAAATAAAAAATGAATAATATTTAAATAAACAAATTAAATAAATATACAAAAAGGTTTTATTTATTTTTATGTATGTAAAAATATTTAATGTAAAAAGAAAAGAATAATAAAAAAATATTATTATTTATTAAGAGTAAACCCTAATTTTTTTTAAGAATATAAATATATTGACTATATTATTTATATGAAATAAAATAAAATAGTGTATATACAAAAAATAAAATATATTTAGAATCTTACCTAATTTTTTCAGGATGTTCATGGACCAAATTCTCTTAGCATGCTTAATTAAAATGAAAACTGAGCATATGTACAGCTTCATGGCTATGAATACTACATTTCTTATTCACAAACCTAAGTCTAAATGTTCTTAAATAGAGAGATAGGAAGTTGCTAAAAACCTGTTTCAGCTGACTTCGTGTATGGCAATGTGAAGCTTTTTAACAAGGCCTGAGATGTTTGGGAGCTTGCTTGAACTTCACTTGACCTTCTCCAATGTCTAGCTTTCCTTGAATGTGCTTGAACAAGCCTACAGAACTCAACTTGCACAAGCTGAAATTAAAAATGGAAAAACCTGTAAATGGAGTTACAATTGGTGTTTAAGGGTTGGGATAGCTTGGATAGGTTGTATGGAAGGTGTTTGAACCAATTTGAGACAAAATGCACGAGAAAATTGAGTTGTGGAAGTCAAACTGCAGATGTTGCCCTGTTTTGTCAATGAGATGTGATTTTGTGCTATGGGAGGTTTGAAGGATCAAAGGGTCGTGTTTCTGGTTCAAGGGGATGTGAGAAAGATGTTTCAAAAGCTTGCACGAGTTAGTTTTAGCTGATGTTCAAGTTCTAGTGTATTGGACAAATTTCTTGGTTATGAAGCAAAGTATGAGAAGTGATGTGAAGCAGGCCTATACAGGCTATCCATCAGCTTTCACACTTTTCCCCTGGCCCCTCAAGTTTGTAGATCTGATTTGCTGCACATGATTTGGCTATATGCTCAAGGATTGTGGTTTTGACATAAAGCAAACATTGGCAAAAATGGTAATGTACCTTTTACCATTTAGGGATTAATCTTGTATGCAATGCCCTAATGACCAAAAGAATGCCTTATACCAATGGATTTGCATTTAATTATTGAGTGTGAAATGGTTTTGAGACCTGTAATCTAGTGCAAAGCAAGCTGATTAGAATTGGTAACTTGTATCAACATGAACATGCCATGGATGAAAAATGAGTTTTTTCCAACTTCAAGTCTTTGATTCTCCCTAACCACAAATGATTTTGGAGAGTTCTTGGACATTTTGGAAAGCTTTCAACATTCTCTACAATCCATCTTTGAAATGTAATTTGAGATTCCAAGTGGAACTATGTGAAAAATGGCCATGAAGATAGGTCAAAATCCTGCCTAAACTAGGGCAAAATTTCACTAAGTTAAACGTTTTATGGACCCTTGTTCCAAAAATCATAACTTGAGATCCAAGCTTCTTTTGGGAAAATTTTGTGAATAAAAGTTGTATACTTTGTGGAAGACTACAACTTTCATGTTGGAAGTTTTGTTTGAATCCAATTGCATCATGGTGAAAATGTTGGGCAAAGTTAGGAAAAATTAAGAAAATTTCATAACTTAGAAAAATTCTAAGTTATGAAAATTTTCAACTTTAAACCCTAATTTGCAAAATGGGGTTTCTTGATGAAAAAGTTTCATGTTTTGACACATCTTGATGAAAAATGAACCTTGGCACTTGATTTTGACCAAAAAGTCAAAGTTTAACTTTTCAGTGTACAGTCAAATTTTGATCAGTTGACTGAAAAATTCATCTGTCAATTCAATGCACTTGAGATCTTTTGAACCTTGTGAATAGGTCAAGATGATGCCATTGAGTTCTTGAGTCCATGCTTGAACCCAATTTGCCATTGGCTAGGTGAAAAGTCAGAAATTGCCCTTCTGCAGTCAAAACCCTAAAAATGACCATTTTGCCCTTTGATGATCTGATCAAATTTCTTGAGGAGTTGTGGTCCAAACTTGATAAAATGGTTCATATGAGTCTATAATGTTGATGTGGATAAAAAATTATGAGGTTTGACTGTAAATTGGCCACAATTGACTTTTTCCCCAATACAACTGATTTCTAGGTCAACTGTCCAATTGACTGGGTAAAACTTTGATTCAAGCCTTGAAACTTGGTATGGACAATCTTATGAGTCCAAAATTAAGTATGAAAGTCACTTTGAGCATTCAAAGTCAAAAAATATCTGTGCAAACTCAAACCCTAATTTAGGTCATCAGTGCAAGGAGATGTCTTGAGCAGAGCAAAACCCTAATCCTGTCTGGAGTTCAAAGAGCCTCGTGAGGAGAAATCTTGATAAAATAAGAGGGCAAATTTTGGGTTACATCAGCTGCCCCTGTTCAATCTTCTTGAACCTGAAGAGTTAGATTGACGAGTTTGCCTTTCCTGACTCGAAGGTAAAAGAGGATTGGACACTAGAGTGCCCGTAAATTTGCACTTGTCAAAATGTAGCTGAGGGAATGGGCTTAAAGATGCCAATTGGAGATGGTAGAATCTTGCTGGAGATGGGCTTAGAGATACCAACCAAGACTATTTGTTGAAAATCAGGAGAATGAACACCAGAATGGTATCTGTATCTGGAATGTATCTGAGTTGCATCTGGAGATTGGATTCGTATGAGCAAATGGATGGCGTCCGTGTCTAGAGCGTATCCGAGCTGTAACCGTATTTGATTCTTGAATGAATATCAGAATGACTGCCGTGTCTGGAGTGTATCTGTATTGTATCTGAATTCTGAATGGGCGGCAGAGAAACATCTGTGTATGGAGCATCTCCGGGATGGGGATAAATTCCGAATGAGTGACAGAATGGGAACCGTGTCTGGCGCGTAACTGGGCTGTATCTGAAGTTGAGATCTGTATGAGCAGCAGAATGACTTCCGTGTCTGGAGTGTATCTGAACTGTAACTGGGATCTGAATAAGTGACAGAATGACTTCCGTGTTTGGAGTGTATCTGAACTTAAATTTGATAGTTGAATCTGAATGAGAAATAGAATGGCTTCTGTGTCTGGAGCGTATCTAGTCTGTATCTGATTGCTGAAGTCTGTATGAGTAGTAGAATGACCTTCGTGTTTGGGGTGTATCCCTGCCGTATTTTGACTTGAAATTCTGAATGAGTAATAGAATGACCGCCGTGTCTGGGGTGTATCCATACTGTATCTGAAATCTTTGAACATTTGTTAAAGATAACTTTTAATCTTATCCTGAAAAGGGTAAAATGTTAGTTGAAAACACAAAGTTATGTTGTATGAAATGTATGGTGCAATAAATGTGTTTTATCAATGTTTATGATATATGAATGTAATGTATGCGCATGTAAGCTGATTAGCTGTCTTGCTGAGGAAAATAAATCCTTGATAACTGGAGATAATGAAATCTTTGACTACTGCCGGGGGAAATAAACCCTTGACTGCTGTTGGAGATTCAAGATCTTTGATTTGTTGAGACTGAGAACATCCTTTGGACTACTGCTGAGGATTGAAAATCCTTGGTGACTAGTGGGGATTAACAAGAGCTTTGGCAACTTCTGTGGGGAATTGAGAATCCTTCATGACCTTCCTGGCGGATGAGGAAAATTCTGAAAATCTCTACTAGGGAATTAAAACATGGGAGGCTTCAACCGGAGAAATGAGGACAAGAATCTTTGCTCTGTTGGGAAGCAACTCTGGGGAAATGTTTATCCGGTTGGAGAATTTTTCAAAAGCTTGGGTTGTATGCCACTCTACTTGGGAATTGGAGGAAGTTGGATAGTACTCCACCGGGGTTTAGAGGTTAAAGTTTTGGATTCCGTTGAGGAAGAAAGTTTTATCTTTGCTGGGGATTTATAGTTTAAAGTCTCCTGGCTCCACTGGGGATCTGGAGTTTAGAAACTTAACTTTGATGGGAATTTTGAAACTTAACTCCGCCAGGGATGTGTATTTCAAGGTTTTAGCTCTGTTGAGAATCTGTATGACATACTGCAGGGGATTTCCTCCGGAATAGCATAAAGATGTCTTCCTATACTTTCAACCTATAAGTAATTATCCTTTCTCATTCCGTTTTATTTGTAAGCAGTGATTATATTCAAATGCATATGCTCATTTAATAAATTATTGGACGTTTTCAAATAAAACACAAATGCAAAAAAGAAAGAAAAAACAAACAAATTTCTGCACCTTGAAATATCTTTGTATTAATTTTGTGTAAGTATTTTTTACAAAGGAGATAGACATCCTAGTGAGAGAATGTTGTCATAAAAGTGAGAAAAATTTATACAAAGAAAGATGGTTATGTGTAACAATTCCATGGGGTTCCCATTCTGCTATAGTCTTCACAACTCTGAGTATCTTGTCCATTCATTGCTTCGTCCGCAGATGATTGGATTGATCAGAAGCTTGGATCTTGTCTGTGAAGAGATTGTTCTTAAAGTGATCCGACGAGACATAGTCATACGCTTTAATTCCCTAACTTTTTCCTGGACCGCCCTTTCGGGTTTTCAGCCCACCGGGAAACCCTTTTTTGCCTAAGTCGCCCTTTCGGGTTTTCAACTTGCCGGGTGTATAATTTTTTTATATTTATCCCTAATTTTTGCATGAACCGCCCTTTCGGGTTTTCGATTCACCGGGATGCCCATTTTTGCCCAAGTCGCCCTTTCGGTTTTCAACTTGTCGGGTCGTTTATGCATAGTATCTTTTGACTATGTCTGCGTTCGCAGGGTGCGGCAGGTCATCGCCGTCCATGGTGGTCAGAATCATTGCCCCACCAGAAAAGATGTTTTTGATCACAAACGGTCCTTCGTAAGTAGGAGCCCATTTGCCCCTAGGATCACTTTGCGGCAAGATGATTCGCTTGATTACAAGGTCCCCGACTTAATATACTTGTCTCTTGACTTTCTTGTTGAAGGCCTTGATCATACATTTCTGATACGTCTGACCATGGCAAACAGCAGTAAGTCGCTTCTCGTCAATCAAGTTAAGTTGATCAAGCCGGGTCTGAATCCAATCGTCTTTACTCAAACGAGCGTCCTTCATGATTCTCAGGGAAGGAATCTGAACCTCCATAGGTAAAATAGCCTCCATGCAGTATACCAAAGAAAAGGGTGTTTCCCCAATTGAAGTGCGTGTCGTGGTACGATACCCGTGCAGAGAAAACGGTAACATCTCATGCCAGTCCTTGTAGGTGACTGTCATCTTTTGAATGATTTTCTTGATATTTTTGTTTGCAGCTTCAATAGCACCATTCATCTTTGGCCGATAGGGAGATGAATTGTGATGTTGAATCTTGAAATGCTCGCACAGAGCGGTGATCATAATATTGTTCAAATTTGTACCGTTGTCCGTAATGATCCTGTCGGGGATACCATGCTGGCATATGAGGTTCTGCTTGATGAAGCGGGCAACCACATTCTTTGTATCGAAAGCGAAAGAAGCTTCTTCGACCCACTTGGTAAAGTAATCAATGGCCACCAGGATGAAACGGTGTCCATTGGATGCTGTAGGCTTGATCTCTCCAATCATGTCGATTCCCCACATCGCGAATGGCCAAGGAGTTGTTAAGACATTGAGAGGAACTGGAGGAATATGTACCTTGTCAGCATAGATTTCGAATTTGTTACAAGTACGGGAATATTGATGACAATCAGCTTCCATGGTAGACCAATAGTAGCATGCCCTTAGAATCTTCTTAGCCATCGTATGACCGCTTGAGTGGGTGCCAAAGGTGCCATTATGTAGTTCAACCATGATCTGCTCAGCTTCAACCTTGTCCACACATCAGAGTAGGACACAATTAAGATTGCGCTTGTATAGGATACCATTGCTCAGAAAGAACTTGGCCGCGAACCTCCTTAAGAACTTTTTATCGTTGACTGAAGCTCCTTCAGGGTATTCTTGTGCTTCGAGATGCCTTATGACGTCATGAAACCAAGGTCGGTCCACCACTTCTTCGGTATTAATCTCGTGACAATGTCCTGGTTCGTCCATTCGTTCAATGGTGATTTGAGGTGCCTCATTATCCCAGTTAAGTTGAAACATGGATGACATTGTAGCTAGCGCATCTACTAGCTGATTCTCTTCTCGTGGGAAGTGCTCGAAGGTAATCTGCTTGAAATGTGGTAACAATGTCAGGACATGTTCTTTGTAAGGGATGAGGTTAGGGTGTTTAGTACCCCACTCTCCTTTGATTTGACTGATAACCAAAGATGAGTCCTCAAATATGATCAAAGATTTAATTCCTAAGTCAATAGCAGCCTTGAGACCAAAGATACGAGCTTCATACTCGGCCATGTTGTTGGTGCAGCTGAAGCAGAGTCTAGCAGTGAAAGGTGTATGGCAACCTTCTGGAGAGATAAGTACCGCGCTGATACCTTTGCCAAGTGCATTTGAAGCACCATCAAAGTACAGGGTCCATCGGGATCCTTGTCCAGGTCCGTCATACGGTCCGTTACCTTTAATGTTGTCCAATGTCATAATATCCTCGTCAGGGAAGTCAAACCTCATAGATTGGTAATCTTCGACGGCTTGATGAGCTAGATGGTCAACTAATAGACTACCCTTTATAGCTTTTTGGGTTGTGTACTGGATATCATACTCAGTCAAGATCATCTGCCATCTAGCAATTCTTCCGGATAAAGCAGGTTTCTCGAAGATGTACTTGATCGAATCCATTTTAGAAATCAGTAGAGTGGTATGTGTCAACATATACTGCCTTAGCTGGCGAGCAGCCCATACCAAAGCGCAACAAGTTTTCTCGAGCAGTGAGTAGCGAGTCTTACAGTCGGTAAACTTTTTGCTAAGGTAATAAATGGCATGCTCTTTTCGGCCAGACTCGTCATGTTGGCCCAGTACGCACCCCATTGAGTTATCCAAAACAGTCAGATACATGATTAAAGGCCTTCCTTCAACGGGTGGCATCAAGATAAGAGGTTCCAATAAATACTCCTTAATTTTATCAAAAGCAACTTGACAATCATTGTTCCATTCAACCACCTGATCTTTCTTCAACAGCTTGAAGATTGGCTCACAGGTAGATGTTAGGTGAGAGATGAACCTTGCAATATAGTTTAGGCGTCCCAAGAAACCTCTAACCTCCTTCTCAGTGCGGGGGGCAGGCATTTCTTGTATATCTTCGACTTTGGCAGGATCAACCTCGATGCCTTTGTTACTGACGATAAATCCCAAAAGTTTACCGGACCTGACTCCGAAAGTGCACTTGCTAGGGTTTAGTCTGAGCTTATATTCTTTTAACCTGACAAACAGCTTTTGTAGATGGTCGAGGTGTTCTTCTTCTGTTTGTGAATGGGCTATCATGTTGTCTACGTAGAATTCAATTTCATGATGTATCATGTCATGAAACAAAGCTACCATGGCTCACTGATAGGTTGCCCCGGCATTCTTCAGTCCAAATGGCATCACTTTATAGCAGAAGGTACCCCACTGCGTAACAAAAGTAGTCTTCTCCATGTCTTCGGGGGCCATCTTTATCTGGTTGTACCCTGAAAATCCGTCCATGAAAGAGAATACCTTGTGTTGAGTTGTGTTGTCAACCAAGATGTCAATGTGTGGTAGTGGAAAATCATCTTTAGGGCTAGCCCAGTTTAAATCTCTATAGTCCACACACATTTTGACTTTGCCGTCCTTCTTAGGCACGGGCACAATGTTAGCAACCCATTGTGGATAGGAAGTAACAGCCAGAAAGCCAGTATTGAACTGCTTCATCACTTCAGCTTTGATCTTTTCGGACATGTCGGGCCTCATTGGGCAGACTTTCTGTTTGATTGGTGGACAGTCTTCTCTTGTAGGGAGACGGTGAACCACAATATATGTATCCAGTCCTGGCATGTCTTCATAGGACCAGACAAAGATCTCAACATATTCATTCAGCAGCTGAACTAAGCGCTCTTTGACATTTGGATCTAGGTTGGCACCCACTTTTACCTCTTTTCTGTCTTCGGCAGTACCCAAATTGATAGTCTCTAACAACTCTTCATGGGGCAGAATAGCCCTTTCTTCTTGTTGCAGAAGTCTATCCAGCTCTCCAGGCACTTCACAGTCTTCATCACCTTCGTACTCGGCATGATTGACCAGATCTTCAGAGTCACTGAAGGCCATAGCAGAATTATTACCCATGGAATCCGGAGTGGATGGGTACCTACATTTTGTGAGTGTGGGTGTGTGTAAGGGATAACCATCTTTAAACAAAATAAAATGTAAAAAGAAAGAAAATGAACACAAAAGTTTATAGATGAAAACGTCCATGATTCATTAAAAATGGCATATGAAAATGAAGAATCAAAACCCTTACAAATGGACCTATATGCCCCGGGTAAGGCATAAGGCGAAAAGAGTGTACGAATTGTTTAATAATTTATTATAGACCAAATAGGAAATGTTCAAAAGATAAATTATTGATTGATGAAAGTAATGGGAACAAAGTCTTTCGCCTCCCAGTTGTTCAGTCCTCCTTCAATAGTTGGAAAGATCCAATCTTCAAAATTGCTTCCTTCTTCATCATCCTCTAAGGCATGAACTCCGTGATGAGTGATTTTCAGTGGCGGTCCTCCAGCCCAGGAACGACGCACATCTTTCTGGCTAGCAGCAGTGAAGCCCAATCCGAACTTATCTATCTTTTAAGGAAAATCTGGAAGTTGACCCCACACTGTACTTCCCCCTTCCTTGATTACAGCCTCCGCATCTTTAAGGGATGACATCCGGGACACAGGCTTGGTAATGATGGGCACATCAGTCATTGTCTTGGCTACCGCGACTTCAGGAGAAACCTCTTCAAAGTGTTGGAAAGGTGTTTCTATGAATTCACCATCTAACTCCATGTAGCGAGAAAGAGTTAAGGTGGCTTATCATATACTCCTCCTCACCATGAACTGTTATGATTTTACCCTGGACTGGGTATTTGAGCATCTGGTGTAGAGAAGAAGTGACTGCCCCAGCATTATGGATCCATGGCTTTCCCAACAAGCATGAATATGAAGGACGAATGTCCATCACATAAAATGTAGATTTGAAAATTTACGTTCCCACCTTAATTGGGATGTCCACTTCTCCGTGAACCATCCGCTTAGAACCATCGAAGGCTCTAACAATGATATTACTGGGCTTTAGGGTCAAACCTTCACAGTCTAGCATGTCCAATGCTTTCTTTGGTAGAACATTTAAAGAAGAACTGGTATCAACCAGAACATGAGCAACTGTGGTCCCTCTTCACTCTACCGAGACATGCAACACATCATTATGCTTTCTTCCCTTAGACGTCAAATCGGCATCAGAGAAACCAAGACCATTGTTGGCTGTAAGGCTAGCCACGCACTCTTGAAACTGATTCGCAGAAGTTTCTTGAGGCATGTGTGCCGTCTTCAGAAATTTGATCAAGGCTTTGGCATGAGCCTCGGAGCAGAGCAATAGAGCCATCATAGAGATTTTTGAAGGGTTTTGCCCCAACTGCTCTACGACATCATAGTCGCTCTTCTTAATTATCTTTAAAATCTCCTCCATCTCCTTTTGAGTGGTCTCGGGGATAACCAAAGTCTGAGTCCTCGTCCTGACGGACACTTCTTGGATCCCCTTTCCTATATCAGCAGTAACAACAGAGGGTACAACCTCGAGAGTAACAATTTCTTCAATCACTGGACTTTGCACAAATATCTTGGCAGGCACATGAGCACTTGAGGGTCCGAAGACTGCCCGTGGAGGAGAAATCTCCGGAGAGATGATTCTTCCGCTACAAGTGATCTTACTTGTTCCCACAATATTCCCCACATCAGGAGTCTCTTCATCGGAATTTTCTTCAACTGATTTGATCTGTTTCACACTGTGATAGAAGATCTCTCCTCCATAATTCCACGGTATTGTCTTTTTGGACTTATATGGGATAGGCCCCGGCATGGTAATATTTAGCGGTACAAACTTTGGATTTGGTGTAATCTTAATAGGCCTTTTGCAGGTCTTGGAAAGATTGTCGGAAATGGTGATTATAGCAATATCATTTATTGGAGTAACAGGAGTAACATGAGTGATAGTAGCAACAGGAGTTTTCTGAAAGAGGATCTCTTGAGTATCCATCAAGCGTTGAATGCCTGACTTCAACAGCGGACAATCAGATTGCAAGGTTGAACAGAAGTAATAATCTTTTTCACATCCCGGGAAAATCCCGGCTTTCAACAGATTCATCTTGATCATTGGCAACAAAGTCATTAAGTCATCAACAGTGGTAACATGAAGATCTTCCACAATAGTATGGACATTATGACCATGTTTTGGCATAGGAGCGGATATCACATTAGGTTTTTCGGGGGCATCAAACTCTACCTCCTTGGCATCTATCAAATCTTGGATCTTGTTTTTAAGGGCCCAACAGTTGTTGGTGTCGTGCCCCACACTGTCTGAATGATATGCACATTTTGCATTCGAATGATAATAGGGGGAAGAGGTATTTGGGTTTTTCGGCGCTTCTTTCAAGTTTGTAAGGTTTAACTTTAACAGATGAGGAAGGACCTAAGCCGGTGTCATATTGATCCCGGTGAATTGCCGTTGTGGCCTTTCTACCCTTTGCTGGTTAGCTCTGGGTTGACTGCTTCGAGGTTGATCGGCTGAGGAGTTCTGGATCATCACAGCCCCCACCGCTGGTCGGCGCTCCATTCTCCCTTGATTTCTCTGGGTGTGAACAACATAAACTTCCTTCTTGGCTGGGAAGGTCTTCTTGATAGCAGTGGAAGCGAAGGCATCCTTTTGAATTTTACCACTCTTAATGCCAGCTTCGACCCTTTCACCGGTTAGAATTAATTCGGTGAACCCTGCATATGAACTCTTGATCAAGTGATTGAAGAAATGACCTGACAGGGTCCTCAAAAACATGTCAACCAGCTCTCTATCCGACAATGGTGGCTGCACCCTTCCAGCCAAATCCCGCCACTTCTGGGCATACTCCTTAAATCCCTCATTAGAGGCCATACCCATACTCTGTAGTTGAGTACGAGTAGGCGTTAAATCTGTGTTATATTGGTATTGTCGGTAGAAAGCAGCAGCCAAATCTTCCCAGTTATGAACATAAGATCTCTCAAGTTGATAGAACCAGTCCAATTGTGTGCCCGACAAACTATCTTGAAAAAAGTGGACCCATAGATCCTTATCAGAAGAGTGAGGTTGGATCTTCCTGACATAGGACAACAAATGCATCTTCGGACAGGACAAACCGTCGTATTTAGCAAATGTAGGCACTTTAAATTTGGGAGGAATGACGATCCCAACGACCAACCCTAGTTCTTCGAAATCCAGCCCAGGTACCCTTTGTACCTCCATGACTGCCAACCGATCCTCAAGATTCTTATACTTATCATCCGCCGGAGGGTACTGCTGTTCGGAGTAATCTTCATCCTCTTCCTCTTCTTCTTCTTCATCTTCGGACTCAGAGGGAATTGCAACTCCCTTTCCTTTACCAACCCCTTCGTCAGACGTCGAGGGGAATTCCAGAACTCTCCTAGCCTGATTCTCAAATCATCTTCCCATAGTGGCCACACCAATTCTTTTCTTTTTCTTCTTTTCTTTTTCCTTCTCTTTCTCTAATAGTGCTTTAAGATCCTCTTGACCCTTTGCCAAGGTTATGAGGATTTATTGGAATTGCGAATTCTGTGCTTGCAGATCTTTGACCGTCTGCTCTATATCCATCTTGCTGAAATAAATAGCAGAAAGATAAGGAAACCTGGTGTGAAGACCTGTTTATGCATATGATGAATGATATGTGTGATCGGTGGATCTGGAACTGACTGTTTAACACTGGTTCGCGAAATGTCGCGGAAGCAAGAGTCGCCACCGTCTTTTATTTTCTCCAAATGGAAAGGACAAAAGCACAGAAAAATTCCTTTAAAGAGATTGCTCTCGGTTCGGGAGGTAGGTTATAGAAAGGGAAGGTGTTAGCACCCTTTCTATCCATGGTTATCCATGGGCTCTTAGATACTTGCTCATTGTGTTTTCAAAAATGTTTGTTTGCTTTTCAATGTGGGTTTAAAAAAGTTTCTTTAGAAAATTTCAGTTCGACTCGTACGTCAGAGTGTTTGAAAAGTTTGCTTTGAAAGCTTTTGAAAAGTGTTGGTGTGAAAAGATTTCAGTTTGTTTTGAAGAGAGCAAGTATCCTTGAGAACCTACCTACCCTAAGGAATTCGTCTGTGTAAACGTCCTTTAAAGTAGTGCCATCCCACCATTGAGAGGTAGGTAGCACCACCGTTGGAGGTGTTCGGGTCAATTCGAGTTTGTAGGGACATGGTGATCACCAGAGCAATAGGAAGACACCTTAGAAGCTACCCTCATGCCAGGTTCCCGGATCATGAGGACTTACTAAGACGTCCTCTACTCGACGATCACCTTTCGAGGCAAGGCAACAGTGAGGCGTACCCTAGGGGTGGTGTGTGATTTGTGTGTCAGATTCATTTATTTTTGTCTTGTCAGGTTATTGGTGATCTAACGTTTGTTTTTATTTTTGTCATTCATTCTTGCATGCATTTATTTAACAGTTAAAAAGTGCGGAAAGATAAAATTCCTAAACTATTACAAAGGCGCGGGTCCACATCGCCAAATTAAACCAGGACCCGATTTGACAAAAAATAAAGAAGTAAAGTGCGAGAAATAAAATGTCCGAGTTACATGGCTTTGGGAGAATTACATAAATATTTAAAAGAAACGAAATAAAACGCGCGAATTGAAATAAGATTGGAAACGAGGGCGTTGGACCCTTTTGAAGTTAAATTGAAATTAAAAATTAATTAATTATTTATTAAAATAAAAGAGTGTTTTTTTAGGTTTTTTTGCATTTATGAAATAAGAAAATTAAAATTAAAATTAAAAGAAACCCTAATTCTAAGTTATTTTTAATTATTTGAGAAAAATGTTAAAGTTTAACTTAATTTACTAAAGAATTTATGTACATGTTTATTTACAAAATAAATTAGTAGTTAATAATAATAATAATGATGAGAGAATTATTTATTAAAAAAAATGATGAAAAAGTTAAAAACCTAATTTCTACATATTTAATTTATTAAGAAAAATATTAAAGTTTTGAAACCTAAATTAATCTAATTAATTGTTTAAAGTTTATTTACAAAAATAATAATAGTAAAATTAATATTAATAAAATAAACATTTTTTTGATTTTCTGTATTTTATATTTATTATGAAAACTATTTTATGGAATTAAAAGAAAACAATTAAAAACAATTAAAAGAATAAAAAGGAAAAACAAATAAAAATTAAAAATTGAGCAAACCATAGGGGGTGTCTGGTCCAAGGGGAGGTTTTTTGAAGTATTGACTCCTGAGTACCGTGGTCTGCATTCTTTGGCTATTGGATTGAGTTTCATGCATAAGTTGTTCTACTTTGGCCAATTGGCTTTTGGCTTTTGGCCATTTGTGTTCTGGCTTCAACGTTCCCTTAATCTCTGGCTTAATGTCTGCCTCGCCATGTATTGGTGTCATGCATAAGTTTTTCTAGTCTGGCCATTTGGCTTTTGGCTTTTGGCCATTTGGCTTTTGGCCTCAACGTTCCTTAATGAACCTGCCTGGGATCCTGTCTAAATCTGCAGTGTTGAATCTCACAAACACATCAAATAAAATCATAAAATGCAAATAAAGCCAATATATGAAGAAATTTAATGTTTAGGCACAATATGACATGTATGAATGATTATACCCTTTTGATCATGGATATCAAATCAACCTTACCCTTACTGGAAAAGTAGTGACATGAATGCTTTTATGCCCTTTGGATCATGGAGATCAAGCCAGCCTTATCCTTACTGAAGAAGTAATAAGATGTTGGTTTGTAACTGAGATGGCTTGTTAGTGAGAGAGGGATTTGTAATAAGGATTTCAAGGTTTTAGGGTTCTTGAAAAGAGTTTGATATTCTAACAGTGTTGTGGCAAGGTTTTTTTTCTCTTTTTCTCTCCTCTTTTTTTCTTTTTTTCTCCCCTCTGGTTTGTGTGACAAGAAGGTGATTATATAGTGGAAATTAGGGTAAAGAAAATGGGCTTTGAATGTGCAATTGGGCCTCCAATATTCACTTGAATTCGTCACTTTCCAGGCTAAATCGCAGGGACTTAAGTGCATTTTTTGAAGTTCAAATGTGAAAACAAAATGTAGCCGACATCGAGAACTAACTCCTGTCCGAAAATCGACTCAATCGGATAAACGGTGAATTAGTTATGAATTTTTGAAGTTTCAGCTCAGACAAACTTATTTTGGGCTTCAGTGTCGACTCTGACACGTTCTTCAATAAAAAACTGGTATTGATCGGTGCATAATCCGGTCTCGACTTTTGAAGCAAAGTTGTAGATCTACGAGTCAGGGACCTTGTGTAAAAATATGAGCCCAATCCGATAAAAATTGACCGAGTTATGAATTTTCGAAGTTTCGGCCCAGATGAAATAATATTCAGCATTCAGGATTTTCAGCGTGTCACGCACTCTGAGCAAAAAACGAAGGCCTTTTGAATACCGTTTGAACTCAATTCCTTCTGTGAAAATGTAGTCAACTCAATTTGTGAAATTTTGGCGCCGGAACCAGCTCGATACGATGAAAATCGACCAAGTTATGATTTTTTGAACATGACGCAAATAAACTTCTGTCACAAATTTTCTGCACGAAAATACCTGATAAATCCACATTTTTGAAGACCTTCTGATTGAAATTGGCTTCCAGCCGTGAGAGATGAAAACGTAGATGATGTCAAGACGGAATTTTGGCCACCGGAACGGGTTCAAAACGAGTCACGATCTTCAAGTTATGAATTTTTTAGCGCGTAAAAACTGCACTTTCAGCACACTTTTTCACTATATTTCTTCAAGAAAACTCACACATTCGGATACCTTCTTTAAAGAATTGACTCTTGAGCCGAACCTGAATTTGAGAATACGTTATCAGAGATATCTTGGCGAAAGAATACCTGAATATGACGCGCCAGGTTGGACTTGTGAATTTTTCTTGAAATGTTTTTTGAGAAATATGGGAGGGCAAATTTTGGGGTACAACAGTTGCCCCTGTTCAATCTTCTTAGACCTGAGGATGCATATTGGATGACGTGCCTTTCGTAATCCGAAGGTGGAAGATGATTGAACACTAGAGTGCCCAGAAATTTGCGCTCACATGTTAGCAGTGTGATGGGGGAATGGGCTTATAGATGCCATTTGGAGATTGTTGGATAGGATGATGGGCTTATAGATGCCATCTGGATATTGATCGCGTAGGAGATTCCTTAGCGAGAACCTGCATACCTGCAAAAGAACAAATGAGTACCTGACACGTTGCAGGAGCTGGTTTTCAGATGTTTGGTATAAATGTGTCCTGACTGGTTACAGGAGCTGAGTCTGGAGCTCCAACCGGTGATGAATGAACCAGGGATGGTTACTACCTTAGCATGAATGGTAAGAGAACCTCGGGTGACTTTAACTTCAGCAGAATGGTGAGAGAATCTTTAGATGATTTCTACCTCAACGGGATGATGAGAGAACCTTGGGCGATTACTACCTCAACGGGACGATGAGAGAACCTTTGGGAGATTTCTACCTCAACGGGACGATGAGAGAACCTTGGATGATTACTACCTCAACAGGACGATGAGAGAACCTTGGGCGATTACAACCTCAACGGGACGATGAGAGAACCTTGGATGATTACTACCTCAACAGGACGATGAGAGAACCTTGGATGATTACTACCTCAACGGGACGATGAGAGAACCTTGGGCGATTACTACCTCAACGGGACGATGAGAGAACCTTGGGCGATTACTACCTCAACGGGACGATGAGAGAACCTTGGGCGATTACTACCTCAACGGGACGATGAAGGAATCAGGAGCGGTTACTACTCCAAATATATGATGAAGGAATCTGGGACGATTACTACCTCAGCAGGACGATGAAGGAATCTGAGACGATTGCTACTCCAAATATATGATGAAGGAATCTGGGACAATTACTACCTCAGCAGGACGATGAAGGAATCTGAGACGATTGCTACTCCAAATATATGATGAAGGAATCTGGGACGATTACTACCTCAGCAGGACGATGAAGGAATCTGGGACGATTACTACCTCAGCAGAATGATGAAGGAATCGGGAACGATTACTACCTCAGCAGGATGATGAAGGAATCTGGGACGATTACTACCTCAGCGGGACGATGAAGGAATCTTGGGCGATTACTACCTCAACGGGATGATTAAGGAACCTTGGACGATTACTACCTCAGCAGAATGATGAAGGAATCTGGGACGATTACTACCTCAGCAGAATGATGAAGGAATCTGGGACGATTACTACCTCAGCAGGATGATGAAGGAATCTGGGACGATTACTACCTCAGCAGGATGATGAAGGAATCTGGGACGATTACTACCTCAGCAGAATGATGAAGGAATCTGGGACGATTACTACCTCAACGGGTAAAGACTTTTATCTGTTGATCGTTCTTTCCTGAAAAAGTAACGAATTAGTTGTATGCAATGTCATAATGCATGAATTGCCTGATTTTAAGATGTTCTCAAAAATAAATGAGATTGGGGTGATATGATGCGTCTATGCATGCTATAATGATGTATGTGACGTTTTATGAATGTGTTTTTCGTCTAGGAAAGTAAATCTTTGACGGGTGCCGGGAAGTCGATATCCTGGGCTGGTGTTGAAGAATAGATTTTTGCTTCCGTTGGGGATGATAGCTGCAAGAATACCGGTAGGAGAAGATGACTCCGTTGCGGAATAAACTTGGCGAATGGAAGATTCTGCGGGGAGAAAAGATGCTCTAGCGGCCATGCTGGGGAGCAATACTCTGTGGGGATAAAGATGCTTTGCTGAATGTTGATAGTAATTTGCTGGGGATACCCTTGTTGTTGGAAGTGTTGATGGACTTCGCTGGGGTAAGAAGACTTCGTCGAGGACGCTCTTTCCATGGCTTTTGGCTGAGGATAACCCAGTTATATCCTGTTAAGGAAATAACTCTTTGAATAAAGCCGGACGACGCGTTCGTGCTCTTGCGAGGATAAGCTTCCAGAATTTACTGGGGATAAGCTTACTGCTTGGGGATATGAATTCCAACCTTCCTGGGGAACTGGATTGGACTCTCCTGGGGAAGTATTGAACTGTATTGGTTATGTTCTTCAACGGAACCTACCCTGATACCTTGGAGGATAGAACAATCAGATTGCTTAGACCGACCTTCATTGCCCCTGTTTCTGAGGTGGGAGAGGAAGACCTGTGAGGTGCTGATAGCTGTTGATGGACAAACTCTCTTCTGGTAGGCAGGTGACAAGATAACAGGACATAGTCGTACGCGTTAATCCCTAACTTTTGCCTGGACCGCCTTTTCGGGTTTTCAGTCCACCGGGATACCCGTTTTTGCCCAAGCCGCCTTTTCAGGTTTTCGACTTGCCGGGTGTACAGATTTCTTCATTTCATCCCTCATTTTGCCCGAACCCTTTTGGTTCGCCGGGAAGCCCTTATTTTTGCCTAGGTATGTCAACCTAACGGGTCTTTGATTATGCGTAGTAATTTTTTCGACTATATCCGTTCTCAGAAAGTAGGGAGTTGCCCCTGTTTAGAAGTGTTTTATCACCAGAAGATGTTTGATCAGGCGAGATTTGTTGTTGAAATGCCCCTAAGTGACTCAGGTGGAGATTTGCCCCTAAGTGACTCAGGTGAAGATTTGCCCCAGTCTATTTGGCCTTTTAAGAGATTCTCCGAATCTTGATTGGATTGCCCCAGATAATGGACAATAGCCATGTCCTGTCCCTTGATTGGAAGTACTTTTGTTCATTAGGCATTCATCGTGCGAAGTTCCCTGCTGTTCAAACAAAAAGTCATATGCAAACAAAGTTATGTTAAAAATGCCAAGCTTATGTCTGTCTTGAAGATTTTGAAAATGCATTCTTTTTTCATAAAACAAGTGATTGTTTGTAAAACGTGATGTCAACTCCGTCTTTACCGTAGGCCTTAAGGAGTCAGGATACCTTTCGTAACAATATGCTTTCGAACTAACCCATGCTTCAGCTAGGACTTTTAAGGGTTATAACGTGGCCTGGTTCACGGTTTAAGAAACAAAGGATGAAGGCTCAAAGTATTTGTACCCACCCGCTCTTCGTGATGTTCTCCAAACCTAAACTCAGTTGATCATACGTTAGACCTTGTTTGAGTCTTTGCTCTGATTTTCCGGTGATGATTCAGATATTGATGATTGATTCTGAATAGGCAGTCATTTTTGTTTTTGTTGAGGGTTTGTATGACCTCTTTCTTTTTTGATTTTTTTTTGTTATCCCTTTCTTTTTGCCTGAACTGTTTCCTTTTTTGGAATTACAGTCAACGGGATGCCCCAGTTTTGTAAGTCTTCTTCATAGGTTTTGACTTAATGGGTTTTTATTTTGAGAAGTAATGACTGCCTTTCTTTATTGATTATTTAGGACCATCACTGTCTTTCTTTGTTTTGTAAGGACCTCTTTGGTGCCATTCGTTATGCACTTGGATCAACTGAGAGACTACCCTGCCCCAGGTTATGATAAAGGGTTTTAATTCTCGAAAAGAAAAACTCCTACTTCTTTGGCTCAGAGGGGTTGACGAGGGATTATCTTCCTTATAACTCCAGTGTTTAGGATTTGAAACAATGCCTGTACCTCATCAGCGGGATCTGTTCAAAAGCATACTGTAATGATCGCGGTATCGTTTTCGTCATCCTCCCTCAAGAGGCTTAGAATTATTAATTGAGAGTTGATCATCAGGAAAAAATATGAAAATAATTTGCATTTAGTGAATACGAATATATTGTTTTAGAACAGACATATGCGATGCATTAATGAAATAACAATGTTTAACATGAGTAAATGTTTGAACAAAAGAGAATTGCAACTTGAACATTCGAATGAACAAAAATTTCTCAATCCTAGCCGTGTTTTGGCAAGGGAGCAGTGATCACGTGGGGAGTCTTGGGTACTTTAAACTGAATCTCTCCAGCGTCGATCATGTCTTGGATCTTATTTTTCAAGCTCCAACAATCATCTGTAGTATGCCCCGGGCTGTCAGAGTGATAAGCGCAGCGGGCGTTGGGGTTATACTTCGGTGACGTTGTATTTTGGTTCTTCGGAGCTTCTTTTAGAGTTACCAGCTTGGTCTCCAGCAACTGTAGCAATATCTGGGATAAGGTCATGCTGAGCCGAGTGAACTGCCTTCTCTCGCTCTTTTGTTGGTTGTGATGTTGAATTTGGGATACTGGAGACATTTGAGGAGCTCTCCCCTTACCTCCTTATCTCAAAGGTGGTTGAACGATGACTGGCTTTTTACCCTTAGACTTTTGCCCCAGTTGGTTACCCTGAAGCAGTTGGTTGACGAGAAACCAGAGCTCATCTTGTCTTTGAGCTAACCCTTGAATGGCAGTCACTTGCCCCAGCATCTGGACCCTCAATGCATCCACCTCAGCTTGTAGGTGTTTCAGCCTTTCATCCTCAACAGTGTTCCTGACAAAGGTCTCCATGAGAAGTGTCCTTAGCTCTTCCTGCCCCTTGGATAGATTCAGGAGGATTTCCCTGAACCGAGTCTCTTGAGCAAGACAGTCCTGGTTATCTGGTTGGAAGGCCATTGCTGAAATAAACAGCGAGAAAGGTAAGTGACCTGCAACAAAGATACCTGTTATGTAATGATGTGTATGACATGCATGCAATGTTTTCAAGGACCTCGCGGGGTAAACAAGAAAATTTGTTAGCATTTGGAATTGGTGGCTTTGATTGAAGGAAACCCATGCTGTTGAGGATTCTTCTTTAAGGGTCAAAGGCTCACCATATCAAGTGGGTCATAGCCTCTGACACAAGTCATCAACCTTATTTTGCTTTCCAAACAACCTTGGCTAGGGGAACCTTCTTCAAGAGTCAAAGCTCACCATATCAAGTGAGTCATAGCCTCTGACAACCTTGGCTCGGGGAACTTTCTTCAAGTGTCAAAGCTCACCATATCAAGTGGGTCATAGCCCCTGACCACTTAGGCTAGAGGAAAATAAATCCTCTTTGCCCCTTGCTAGATGTTTGATTTATCATGACCTGCATCACAAGCCCTTGAGGTCCTTGAAATGGGTTAGGATGTATGCAATGGTATGATGTTATGGTATGCATGGGGTAATGTGAGTAAACCCTGTTATGAGTCCCTAACTAAGGACTACAAACCAAAACCTGCAAGAAACTTAGGATACCCTGTTATGAGTCCCAATTAAGGACTATACACAAAACCTGCAAGAAACTTAGTAAGCCCTGTCATGGGTCCCAATGAAGGACTAAAACAAAACCTGCAAGTAGTTCATGTGTCAGATAAAGCATGCAAATAGTCAAGTACGAAGGCACACAAGTCACACAAAAGAGCCCTTAGAGTTTAGGCCAGCATGGGGTCTGGGTATTACCCTCTTGAAGTTGGTGGGCTCAACCTGTCCTATTAGAAGTAACCGGGTTCTAAGGGTCCCAATATCACTGGATTGCTTTCATTGTTCATCGTTTCGATTTAGCCACTGAACTGGCGACCGAAATATTCCAGGAAAGCAACCCTCAATTGAGTGTAGTATCGAGTATCAACCAACCTCGGACTGCACCAAAGTCAGTTATCTCACTACCCTAAAGAGGCCAAGATAGTTCAATTAAGGTTCCTAAGGTCTGTTGATGCTTCATGACACCACGCGGAGGCCCCGTACTCTCCTTGACTGAACTCAAGGGTTACCGGTACACACCAAAGTGCCACATCAACGTAGCAGACTGTTTCAACCATGTCGGTATACCCCGCACAGTTCCCTCACAGCCTTGTTGCTACTTTCTAAGAAGGTATCCCCCAGATCCGGGTTAGGATCTATAGAACTCCCAAGCAACCCACAATTTAAAGCAAGCAAGGAAAACAATTGAAAACACAGTTATGAACTTAATCCTAAGGTACACCTCACTTTAAGTTAAATCCCCAGCAGAGTCGCCAGTTCTGTGATCGGTGGATCTGGAACTGACTGTTTAACACTGGTTCGCGAAATGTCGCGGAAGCAAGAGTCGCCACCGTCTTTTATTTTCTCCAAATGGAAAGGACAAAAGCACAGAAAAATTCCTTTAAAGAGATTGCTCTCGGTTCGGGAGGTAGGTTATAGAAAGGGAAGGTGTTAGCACCCTTTCTATCCATGGTTATCCATGGGCTCTTAGATACTTGCTCATTGTGTTTTCAAAAATGTTTGTTTGCTTTTCAATGTGGGTTTAAAAAAGTTTCTTTAGAAAATTTCAGTTCGACTCGTACGTCAGAGTGTTTGAAAAGTTTGCTTTGAAAGCTTTTGAAAAGTGTTGGTGTGAAAAGATTTCAGTTTGTTTTGAAGAGAGCAAGTATCCTTGAGAACCTACCTACCCTAAGGAATTCGTCTGTGTAAACGTCCTTTAAAGTAGTGCCATCCCACCATTGAGAGGTTGGTAGCACCACCGTTGGAGGTGTTCGGGTCAATTCGAGTTTGTAGGGACATGGTGATCACCAGAGCAATAGGAAGACACCTTAGAAGCTACCCTCATGCCAGGTTCCCGGATCATGAGGACTTACTAAGACGTCCTCTACTCGACGATCACCTTTCGAGGCAAGGCAACAGTGAGGCGTACCCTAGGGGTGGTGTGTGATTTGTGTGTCAGATTCATTTATTTTTGTCTTGTCAGGTTATTGGTGATCTAACGTTTGTTTTTATTTTTGTCATTCATTCTTGCATGCATTTATTTAACAGTTAAAAAGTGCGGAAAGATAAAATTCCTAAACTATTACAAAGGCGCGGGTCCACATCGCCAAATTAAACCAGGACCCGATTTGACAAAAAATAAAGAAGTAAAGTGCGAGAAATAAAATGTCCGAGTTACATGGCTTTGGGAGAATTACATAAATATTTAAAAGAAACGAAATAAAACGCGCGAATTGAAATAAGATTGGAAACGAGGGCGTTGGACCCTTTTGAAGTTAAATTGAAATTAAAAATTAATTAATTATTTATTAAAATAAAAGAGTGTTTTTTTAGGTTTTTTTGCATTTATGAAATAAGAAAATTAAAATTAAAATTAAAAGAAACCCTAATTCTAAGTTATTTTTAATTATTTGAGAAAAATGTTAAAGTTTAACTTAATTTACTAAAGAATTTATGTACATGTTTATTTACAAAATAAATTAGTAGTTAATAATAATAATAATGATGAGAGAATTATTTATTAAAAAAAATGATGAAAAAGTTAAAAACCTAATTTCTACATATTTAATTTATTAAGAAAAATATTAAAGTTTTGAAACCTAAATTAATCTAATTAATTGTTTAAAGTTTATTTACAAAAATAATAATAGTAAAATTAATATTAATAAAATAAACATTTTTTTGATTTTCTGTATTTTATATTTATTATGAAAACTATTTTATGGAATTAAAAGAAAACAATTAAAAACAATTAAAAGAATAAAAAGGAAAAACAAATAAAAATTAAAAATTGAGCAAACCATAGGGGGTGTCTGGCCCAAGGGGAGGTTTTTTGAAGTATTGACTCCTGAGTACCGTGGTCTGCATTCTTTGGCTATTGGATTGAGTTTCATGCATAAGTTGTTCTACTTTGGCCAATTGGCTTTTGGCTTTTGGCCATTTGTGTTCTGGCTTCAACGTTCCCTTAATCTCTGGCTTAATGTCTGCCTCGCCATGTATTGGTGTCATGCATAAGTTTTTCTAGTCTGGCCATTTGGCTTTTGGCTTTTGGCCATTTGGCTTTTGGCCTCAACGTTCCTTAATGAACCTGCCTGGGATCCTGTCTAAATCTGCAGTGTTGAATCTCACAAACACATCAAATAAAATCATAAAATGCAAATAAAGCCAATATATGAAGAAATTTAATGTTTAGGCACAATATGACATGTATGAATGATTATACCCTTTTGATCATGGATATCAAATCAACCTTACCCTTACTGGAAAAGTAGTGACATGAATGCTTTTATGCCCTTTGGATCATGGAGATCAAGCCAGCCTTATCCTTACTGAAGAAGTAATAAGATGTTGGTTTGTAACTGAGATGGCTTGTTAGTGAGAGAGGGATTTGTAATAAGGATTTCAAGGTTTTAGGGTTCTTGAAAAGAGTTTGATATTCTAACAGTGTTGTGGCAAGGTTTTTTTTCTCTTTTTCTCTCCTCTTTTTTTCTTTTTTTCTCCCCTCTGGTTTGTGTGACAAGAAGGTGATTATATAGTGGAAATTAGGGTAAAGAAAATGGGCTTTGAATGTGCAATTGGGCCTCCAATATTCACTTGAATTCGTCACTTTCCAGGCTAAATCGCAGGGACTTAAGTGCATTTTTTGAAGTTCAAATGTGAAAACAAAATGTAGCCGACATCGAGAACTAACTCCTGTCCGAAAATCGACTCAATCGGATAAACGGTGAATTAGTTATGAATTTTTGAAGTTTCAGCTCAGACAAACTTATTTTGGGCTTCAGTGTCGACTCTGACACGTTCTTCAATAAAAAACTGGTATTGATCGGTGCATAATCCGGTCTCGACTTTTGAAGCAAAGTTGTAGATCTACGAGTCAGGGACCTTGTGTAAAAATATGAGCCCAATCCGATAAAAATTGACCGAGTTATGAATTTTCGAAGTTTCGGCCCAGATGAAATAATATTCAGCATTCAGGATTTTCAGCGTGTCACGCACTCTGAGCAAAAAACGAAGGCCTTTTGAATACCGTTTGAACTCAATTCCTTCTGTGAAAATGTAGTCAACTCAATTTGTGAAATTTTGGCGCCGGAACCAGCTCGATACGATGAAAATCGACCAAGTTATGATTTTTTGAACATGACGCAAATAAACTTCTGTCACAAATTTTCTGCACGAAAATACCTGATAAATCCACATTTTTGAAGACCTTCTGATTGAAATTGGCTTCCAGCCGTGAGAGATGAAAACGTAGATGATGTCAAGACGGAATTTTGGCCACCGGAACGGGTTCAAAACGAGTCACGATCTTCAAGTTATGAATTTTTTAGCGCGTAAAAACTGCACTTTCAGCACACTTTTTCACTATATTTCTTCAAGAAAACTCACACATTCGGATACCTTCTTTAAAGAATTGACTCTTGAGCCGAACCTAAATTTGAGAATACGTTATCAGAGATATCTTGGCGAAAGAATACCTGAATATGACGCGCCAGGTTGGACTTGTGAATTTTTCTTGAAATGTTTTTTGAGAAATATGGGAGGGCAAATTTTGGGGTACAACAATATGTTATTCATGTAATGCATTCAAGGATTCAGAAATTCAAATTTGTTGCAAACAAAAAGAACACACGTCATATTGATAAGAAGAAATTTGTTAGTACATAAAAGCCCTATGGGAAAAATATTACAAAGCTTCTTAATGTAAAAATACGTTGCGCATCCTTTTTGGCGCAATGTAAGTGTTAAGAGTCTCCTGTTCGTGAAGTCGGCAGATAAGTTCCAAAACCTTCTTCTCACTGGCATAGAAGTTGGCTTCAAAAGTGTTCCGCTCTTCCTTGAGCTGTATCCAACTCTTTTGCAATTCTTCCAATGATGTTGGCATGTCTGGATGTAGGAGGGTGTATGGAACCTCTCCTTCCATAACAGGCTCTTTGATCATAGGCAGAATGTGAGGGTAAGGTATCATAAGAATCTGGGCGCGGGTTCGTACCCACTTGAGATAAGGCTTAAGGGGGATGGAATTCTTGTGCCCCAGTGTCTTACTATCTACTTTGTTGGGCATCCTCCAAGCTCAGATAAACCTTTGTCGAAGTCCTTGAGCATCATTGTCGAAGTCAAAAACCAAGTCAGGAATCAACATATCATGAGGGCTATCCCTTCGGGCATACCCAAATTGCCTCAGAGCTAAACAGGGGTTGTAGGTAATGCCTCTCCTAATGCCAAGTAGTGGGACATTAGGGAATTCTCCGCAATGATCAATGATGATGACATTTTCTCTGGATCGAGAACACCAATGAACATCAGAATGCGTGAGGGTCATCAACCGTTGTGACCACCTTAAACCCTGCTCATTCTTCAAAACTGATTGGGGAAGGTGAGAAATAAACCACCTTGCCAGAAGAGGAGTACAACAGATGAGAACACCTCTTTTCCTCATTGTTCGTGTGTGAAATGAGTGTAGGATGTCCCCAAGCAATGTAGGCACAGGATTCTGAGATATGAAAATCTTGACAGCATTCACATCTATAAGCTGATCAGGGTTTGGGAACAATACCAACCCATAGATGAGAAGTGCTACAATCCCCTCAAAAGCTTGCAGATCTAGAGAATTCCAGCAGTCTTGTGCCTTCTCAAACAGAAACTTTTCCAAGAAACCCTTGACACCACTTCTGGTTTCCCAATGACCTTTGATATCAGATGGTTGCAAGTGTAAGGCTTGAGCGACATCTTCAGGCTTTGGTTCTCTTTCTGTACCGTTGTAGGGTACTTGATGAAGAATAGAAATCCTTAGGATTTGAGAAAATTCTTCCAAAGCAGGCACTAGTTGGTAATCAGGAAATGTAAAGCAATGGTGTAGGGGGTCAAAGAACTGGAAGAGGACTTTCACCATGTCTTCTTTAATGCTGGAGTTGACCAAGTTGAGGAGTCTACCATGTCTTTCACTGAAGAGAGAATTCTCTGGAATCTTGGAAGTAATCTCCTTGAGTTGAGGAGGGATTCTCACAAGGTTGACCTGAATTGTTTTCATGCGAAGAGATTCCATTACCTACAAAACAAGAACAAAGATGAAGATCCAAACCCTTGAAATGGTTAGTGGATGCATATGATGCTTTATGATGTTCATGATGTATGCACAAGTATATGTACAAGCAAGTCACACAAGATCCTAGTTTCAGGCTTGCATGGGGTTTCATAGGTAAGTACCCTCTTGAAGCTAGTTGGCTCAACCTGTCCTATAAATAGTAACCGGGTTCTAAGGAGCTCAATATCACTGGATTATTTTCTGTGTTCATTGTTTCAGTTTAGCCACTTAACTGGCGACCGAAATATTCCAAGAAAATAACCCTCAATGAGTGTAGTATCGAGTATCTACCAACTTCGGACTGCACCAAAGCCGGTCATCTCACTACCCCTAATAAGGCCAAGATGGTCAAGTAAAGGTTCTAAGAGTTTATTAGTGCTTCATGACATCACTCAGCGGCCCTGTATTCTCTTTGATTGACTCAAAGGCTACCGGTACCCACAAATATGCTGCACTAATATAGCTATTGCTTCAACCATGTCGGTGTACCCCGCACAGTTTCCACAACGTATTGCTATTTACCTATGAATGTTTCCCAAAAATCCGGGTGGAGGATTCAAACCCAAACAAGAGAACCAAATGTAAAGCAATCAAAGCAAATAAGATAAGCATGTAAAGGTGATCTAAACCCTAAGGTTACTCCACTTTTAGTTACTTCCCCAGCAGAGTCGCTAGTTCTGTGATACGGTGGGAGAACTGACTTGAGGTTTTTCTGTTTTGTGTCTGCAAATGTTTCGGTTTAGCAAGAGTCGCCACCGACTTTTTATTTTATCCAAAGGAAAGTTCAAAAAGCACAGGAAAGACCTTTGAGATGTTTTCTTGGGTTCAGGGAGTAGATTATGAAAAGGGAAGGTACAAGCACCCTTTTCATCCATGGTTTTCCATGGGCTCTTAGTTACTTGTTTAGATCACTTGCTTTTTCTTTTCAATTTGTTTGAAATGGTGCTTCGTGTGTGTGGTTTTGAAAATGCTTTGAAAAAGAGGCCATAGTTGTGGCAACCTTTGTAACGATTCTTGTTTGAATGTATACAAAGATGTATTGTCTTTTTGAAAATATGTTTCAATGTTTGAAAGTTTGAAAGTTTATTTTGGGAAATGTTTTGAAATTGTGTTGTGAAGTGTGTTTGAAAAAAGCAAGGATGTTTTGCAAGTTTTATTGATCAAGTAACTAAAGTTATCTACCCTATTTTACTCAAAGATCTTTCCTATATGTTTTTAAACCCTTTTGACAATGTTATTTTACCATTGTATTTGGTAAACAACCTTGTATTAGGATGTTAAACGGGACATGCGCGGGTCATCGTATAGACCATGATAGCAATTGTGTCAAGTATTTTGAGCAAATTTTCTGAGGGATTTGATCATTTTGTTTAGGCAACCAAGATAGCGTCATCGAGGGACTATGATCTTTTGTTTTGTTTTTGTTTTGCCAAAGTACTCAACATGCATAACATGGCCCATTTTTAAGGCAACAAGTGATGTAACCCTATGGGTACAAGTGTGCATTGTGTATTGATTTTCATGCATTTTTATCTTTGTATTAGGTCAAGCTACTTGTTAATTTTGGATTTTTGCATACAAACCCTAATCTCTAATCATGGCATAATTGAAAGCGTAAATGCGTAAAATAATCTATACTATTACAACATTTGATTATGGGAAGGGGGGTACAATTTGGAATAAGTACAATTTGGAATAAGGATTATTTTACAAGAAAATAAAAAGCCTAATTTTTACTATTACATCAAAATTGAATCAAATGGCATAAATAACAAATGAATAATATTTAAATAAACAAATTAAATAAATATACAAAATAATATAAATATGCAAAAAGGTTTTATTTATTTTTATGTGTGTAAAAATATTTAATGTAAAAAGAAAAGAATAATAAAAAAATATTATTATTATTTATTAAGAGTAAACCCTAATTTTTTTTTAAGAATATGAATATATTGACTATATTATTTATATGAAATAAAATAAAATAGTGTATATACAAAAAATAAAATATATTTAGAAAAAAATATTTTTTAGAATAAAGTATCTATTAAATAAAAGTATATATATATATATATATATATATATATATATATATATATATATATATATATATATATATATATATATATATATATATATATATATATATATATATATATATATATATATATATATATATATATATATATATATATATATATATATATATATATATATATATATATATATATATATATATATATATATATATATATATATATATATATATATATATATATATATATATTATATATATATATATATATATATATATATATATATATATATATATATATATATATATATATATATATATATATATATATATATATATATATATTAAATATGTACAATAAAAATAAAATATAAACAAGACTAAAAATATATTTATAACAATATTTTTTAGTGTAAATAAAATAAAGAATAAAAAATAAAAAAAGTATAATTTATATATCATTTTTAAATTTTCAACAAATAACATATATACTAATTAAATTATTTTCATACTAAAAAATAAAATAAAATACAAAATAAACGTAAAAATTTATAAAAAATATTTTTGGATATTTTTGTATTTAGAAAATATAAAATAGAAATCAGAAAATGAAAATAAATAAAAAAATATCAAAGTATAAAGAAATTGGGCCAGGGGGTGCATTCAGCAAAAGGGGGGTGTCAATAGTGAGCCAGGACCAAGCCCATCCCACCACACTTCATCTTCAACCTCTGTTCTTCAAAAAACGCGCGCGCCTGTACCAAACATGAACATCCTGCATACGAGCTCTATTACAAAAAACACATAACATCAAAGTTGTAGGTTTTTTCAAGACGAATCCAACCATATAAAAAACTTGTCCTAACTCTCAAAGACCAGAGAGAATTTCTCTGGCCCTAAAATCTAACCTAATTTTTTCAGGATGTTCATGGACCAAATTCTCTTAGCATGCTTAATTAAAATGAAAATTGAGCATATGTACAGCTTCATGGCTATGAATACTACATTTCTTATTCATAAACCTAAGTCTAAATGTTCCTAAATAGAGAGATAGGAAGTTGCTAAAAACCTGTTTCAGCTGACTTCATGTATGGCAATGTGAAGCTTTTCAACAAGGTCTGAGATGTTTGGGAGCTTGCTTGAACTTCACTTGACCTTCTCCAATTTCTAGCTTGCCTTGAATGTGCTTGAACAAGCCTACAGAACTCAACCTGCACAACCTGAAATTAAAAATGGCAAACCCTGTAAATGGAGTTACAATTGGTGTTTAAGGGTTGGGATAACTTGGATAGGTTGTATGGAAGGTGTTTGAACCAATTTGAGACAAAACGCACGAGCAAATTGAGTTGTGGAAGTCAAACTGCAGATGTTGCCCTGTTTTGCCAATGAGATGTGATTTTGTTCTATGGGAGGTTTGAAGGCTCAAAGGGTCATGTTTCTGGTTCAAGGGGAGTTGAGAAAGATGTTTCAAAAGCTTGCACGAGTTAGTTTTAGCTGATGTTCAAGTTCTAGTGTATTGGACAAATTTCTTGGTTATGAAGAAAAGTATGAGAAGTGATGTGAAGCAGGCCTGTACAGGCTATCCATCAGCTTGCACACTTTGCCCTTGGCCCCTCAAGTTTGTGGATCTGATTTTCTGCACAAGATTTGGCTCTATGCTCAAGGATTGTGGTTTTGACATAAAGCAAACTTTGGCAAAAATGGTAATGTACCTTTTACCATTTAGGGATTAATCTTGTATGCAATGCCCTAATGACCAAAACAATGCCTTAGACCAATGGATTTGCATTTAATTATTAAGTGTGAAATGGTTTTGAGGCCTGTAATCTAATGCAAAGCAAGCTGATTAGAATTGGTAACTTGTATCAACATGAACATGCCATGGATGAAAAGTGAGTTTTTGCCAACTTCAAGTCTTTGATTCTCCCTAACCACAAATGAGTTTGGAGAGTTCTTGGACATTTTGGAAAGCTTGCAACATGCTCTACAATCCATCTCTGAAATGAAATTTCAGATTCCAAGTGGAACTATGTGAAAAATGGCCATGAAGATAGGTCAAAATCCTGCCTAAACTAGGGCAAAATTTCACTAAGTTAAAAGTTTTATGGACCCTTGTTCCAAATATCATAACTTGAGATCCAAGCTTCTTTTGGGAAAAATTTGTGAATAAAAGTTGTAGAATTTATGGATGACTACAACTTTCATGGTGGAAGTTTTGTTTGAATCCAATTGCATCATGGTGAAAATGTTGGGCAAAGTTAGGAAAAATTAAGAAAATTTCATAACTTAGAAAAATTCTAAGTTATGAAAATTTTCCACTTTAAACCCTAATTTGCAAAAATGGGTTTCTTAATGAACAAGTTTCATTTTTTGACACATCTTGATGAAAAATGACCCTTGGCACTTGATTTTGACCAAAAAGTCAAAGTTTGACTTTTTAGTGTACAATCAAATTTTGATCAGTTGACTGAAAAATTCATCTGTCAATCCAATGCACTTGAGATCTTTTGAACCTTGTGAATAGGTCAAGATGATGCCATTGGGTCATTAAGTCCATTCTTGAACCCAATTTGCCATTGGCTAGGTGAAAAGTCAGAAATTGCCCTTCTGCAGTCAAAACCCTAAAAATGACCATTTTGCCCTTTTGATGATCTGATCAAATTTCTTGAGGAGTTATGGTACAAACTTGATAAAATGGTTCATATGAGTCTATAATGTTGATGTGTATAAAAAATTATGAGGTTTGACTGTAAATTGGCCACAATTGACTTTTTCCTCAATACAACTGATTTCTAGGTCAATTATCCAATTGACTGGGTAAAAATTTGATTCAAGACTTGAAACTTGGTATGGACAATATTATGAGTCCAAAATGAAGTATGAAAGTTACTTTGAGAATTTAAAGTCCAAAAATCTCTGTGCAAACTCAAACCCTAATTTAGGTCATCAGTGCAAGGAGATGTCTTGAGCAGAGCAAAACCCTAATCCTGTCTGGAGTTCAAAGAGCCTTGTGAGGGGAAATCTTGATAAAATAAGAGGGAAAATTTTGGGGTACAACAGTACCTTCAAAGCTTAAGGAGTTAGTCTCAAAGGTTCCCGAAAACTTTCAATTCACCAAATGGCATGGTTATTGTAATACAGTGGGAGAACTGACGTGGTTTTGCATTTTATCGCAAATGTTGCGGATAGCAAGAGTCGCCACTGAATTTTCTTTTATCCAATAAATAAAGAGTGAAAAGAATAGAAAAGACATTTTTTTTTTATTTTGAGTTCGGGGGGTAGGTTATGAAAAGGGAATGTGTTAGCACCCTTTTCATCCGTAGTTATCTACGGGCTCTTAATCGCTAGCTCACTTTGTTTTGAAAATTTCTTTGTGATTGTGTTTGAAAAATATTTTGAATGACAATGTAAGGAAACTTTGTAATGACTCTCGTATATGTCCTTGAGAATGCGTACAAAGTGTTTGTTTGAAAATATTTTTGAAAAGTGTTTGTGAAATATATTTTTGTTTTGAAATTTTTTTGAGCAAGCGATTAACAGCGGTCTACCTACTCAAGGTCTTTCTTGTACTTTCCTTCTCCTTTAGATAGTGCTATCCTACCATTAGTTAGTAGGAAGCCCTATCGTTGGATGTGAAGGGACATGCGTGGGTCGTCGTACAGTCATAGAAGGTAACTGGTAAGGACACTTTAGCAATTATCATTAAGGGACTAGATCATTTATTGAAGGCAACATCGAAAGGGTCATTGAGGGACTATGATATTTATTTTCAAGAGACTTTGCTAAAGCGTCCCCACATTCGAGGGACATGACTATTTTTTCCGAGGCAACAAGAGAGGTTACCCTAGAGGTGCGAGTGTGCGAGGTGATTTATTTTCAATTATTTCAATCTTTCAATTAGGATTAGCTATAATTTACTTTTAATCTTTCCAAACAAGACTTAATTACTAACAGGGATATAGTAAAACAATAAAGCAGTAAATGTGAGGAAAGTAAAAAGATGGAAAGTAAACCTAAGACTATTACAATGCTTTGGGAGAGGTACATAAGTAATAAAATTCTGAAACTAAAACCCTAATTACTATTACAAACCTGGAAGTAATTAAAATAATCTAAAAATGTGCTACAATAATAAACCATGCAATGTAAAAATAGGAAAAAGGAAAGCGAAAAGGTTTTTGATGATTTTTTTGAAAAAAAGGTTTTAATGATCAACCTAAAAAAAACCTAATTAATTTTAATTAGAAAAAGAAATTTATTACTTAAATTAAAAGCCTAAACCCTAATTTTGATTAGGGTTTGTAAAAAGGTTTTGAAAAAAAATAGGTTTGTTAAAAGGTTTTTGGTTTGATGAATTTAGGGTTTGTAAATTCAAAATTAAGGAAAATATGAAGAAAACAAAGTTTTAAAAGAATACTTCCAGGGGTGGGTGTTGAACCCATGCCCTTTTCTCTTTCAGCCAACACTTTCACCTACAAGCCAAGTGTGTTCCTGTGTTTGAGAAGGGGACCCAACGCGCTATGTACATTATCCTGCAAAACATGGAAAATTATGAAAAAAACATCAAAATGCCAAAAGCGGGGATCGAACCCGTGCCCTTGCATAGTAAAGCCTTTAAAGCGCGTTTAACCAATGGGGTGGTGATACATCCATTGTCTAAAACAAAACAAAACGTATATAATATAAAAAATAATGCATGAACCAAAGAGGCGTCAGAGCCCTAGCTCCAGTCATCTTCTCTGGTGGCTCTTTTTCTTCAAACCTGTAAAAAAAAATAAGCATTAGAGATCCAGAGGGACCTTACCCCCCTAAATCAAGGCTTGCAAAGTTAGTGGAGTATATTTTAAACTGAAACACAATGGTTTGTAAGGTACAATCAAAGCAACATGGATCGGTGCAGGCATGGAAAATCATGATTTTGATAACATGGAGGTCATGCGATTTAATTCTCTTGCACTAACATACCTCGGAAACACATAATATAGTTAGTTTGCAATGAAACATGTAGAAAACAAAATTATGAGTTTTTAAAAATAAAAAAAAAACAACCATGTATGCGTGCAGATTCTGGGGGTTTTCGATCATTGTGTTTGATACATTCTTACTCTACAGGGCTGTTGGAAGTGAATGATCAAGTTTGAACGCCTTGGAAACGGATGCAAGCCAGGGTTTCAAGTTGCCCTAGTTTGATAATTTTTTGTTATTTTTTTGAAGTGGTTTCTAGCACAAGGTTTTGTGGTTCTTCTTTGGCTGAATTGCTGAAAATATATAGGTTGAATTAGGTCAAAATATGATGGGGTTGGACTTGTGTAAGAAGCCTTGTCTTATTTTATTTTATTTTATTTTATTTTATTTTATTTTATTTTATTTTGACTTTTAAAATTATAAAGATCACAAATAAATAAATAAAAACCCAAGGGGGTGCATGAGTGAGATCTTAGGTGTATGTGAAGTGTAGAACACGTTTGACCTTTGAAGTAATAGCCCAATAGCCCAAAACTCCAAGTTTGATCACTTTCAGTTTCATGCATTTGCTCAATATTATCCAACTTGCGCTAGTTATAACTCTCTCAATTCTTGTCATTTAAAGGTGATCTTGGACTTTTTGGGAAGCTAAAGATGTCCTCTACCCTCTTTTGATCATTTTTTCATTTGAAAATTTTATCTTGATGTAAGTTTCCTTGACAAAAAGTGTCTTTTTGTTGACTTTGGAAATGACCTATAATGTATTGGCCCATATATCTCAAATGAAGCATTTTTTGGACTTGAGCTTAGAGATACAAAGTTATAGAGAATTTATTTTTCTTCAAAATAAGCTTTGGTTGAGGAGAATTTGATGAAGCATGTGAAAGTTATACTTGGTCAAAGATCAGTTGACTTCTCCTTAGGACCCTAATTTGGCAACTTTTGACTTTTGATGATTTGAGAGTTTTCCTTGATGAATCATGATCAAACCTTGATCAAATGATGAATATGACTTCAAAATCTTGATGTTTACCAAAAATCTTGAAGTTTGACTGTATGTTGACCACAATTGACTTTTTGCCCAATACAGTTGATTTTCAGTCATCTGAGCCATTGACTGATCAAACTTGTGATGCAAAGCATGAAACTTAGTATGAGAATTTTTAGAGACATATAAGGAACCATGTATACCACTTGAAGCCTTAGAAACCCAAAATTCCTGAGAAAAATGAAACCCTAGTTGTAAGTCCATTGCTTAGGAGGAGAATTTGTCTGATAAACTCTTGAGCAACCTTGAGCCTTTAAGAACCCTAGGATAATGTATTGAATAAAAGGGAGGGAAAATTTTAGGGTACAATAGCTTCCCCAGTTCAATCTTCTTAAACCTGAGGAGTTAGATGGGCATGTCCGCCATTCGTGGTCTGAAGGTAGAAGAGGATTGAACCCTTAAGTGCCTAGAAATTTGAACTCGCCTATGCAGGAAGTAACACTTTTAGTTGATAATATTTCTTGAATGGGCTTAAAGATGCCATTCGGAGAGGTGACAAAATGTCATTGGAGATGGGCTTATAGATTCCATCAAAATAGCAATTCATAGGAGTATCAGAATGAGTTTACACTTGACTGTATCCGAAGAATGCTTTCTAGAATGAACCTCCGGGGAAGGTGCTTAAGTAGTTGCTTGTCAAATTTAGTCTTTTAGGGAAATGCTTGTCAGAATTCAGTCTCTGAGGGAAATGCTTATCATGTAGATAGTCGCCCCTTCCTGTTTCGGGAATTGATCTACAGTCTGTTTTTGTTGGTAAATCTGTCCTGTTTTGGGAATTCATACCACCTGGCCATGTTGATAGTTTTCCTGTCCTATTTTGGGAGTTAATCTTTTCCTGGTTATAAAGATAGTTTCCTCCTCCAGTTTCAGGAGTTAATCTTTGCATAGTTTGATACGGTGGGAGAACTGACTTGAGGTTTTACGTTTGTGTTTGCAAATGTCGCGGTTTAGCAAGAGTCGCCACCGACTTTTATTTTATCCAAAAGGAAAGTTCAAAAAGCACATGAAAGACCTTTGAGATGTTTTCTTGAGTTCGGGGGGGTAGATTATGAAAAGGGAAGGTGCTAGCACCCTTTTCATCCATGGTTTTTCATGGGCTCTTAGTTACTTGTTTAGATCACTTGCTTTTGCTTTGAAATTGTTTGAAATGGTACTTTGTGTGGTTTTGAAAGTATTTTGAAAAGAGGCCATCGTTTAGGCAATCTTTATAATGATTCTCGTTCGTAAGAATGTATACAAAGATGTTTGTCTTTTGAAAAATGTTTCAATGTTTTGAAAGTTGTTTGGAAATGTTTTGAAAATGTGTGTGTTTGTTTGAAAATAGCAAGGATGGTTTGCAAATTAATCAAGTAACTAGAAGCTATCTACCTACTCAAAAGTCTTTCTTGTACATTTTTATTCCTTTGACATTGTTGATTTACCATTGCTTTGGTAAACAACCCTATCTTTGGATGTTAAACCGAACGGGCGTGGGTCATCGTATGACCATGATAGCAATGGTGCCAAGTATCTTAGCTTGTTTGAGGGACCAAGATCATTTGTTTTTAGGCAACATTTTGATAGCATCATCGAGGGACAATGATCTTTTATTTTGTTTTGTTTTGCCAAGATACTTTGCATGCATACCATGGCCATTTAAATTAGGCAACCAAGTGGGTGAAACCCTAAGGGTGCTTGTTTGCAATGTGTTGTCATTTTTCATGCATTTTGTTTGTCTTGTATTAGGTCATGTCTATTTGTTTTATTTTTTTTTGTCTTATCATACAAACTCTAGTTTACTAAACATGTATATAATGTGATAAATTGCGTAAAGTAATTCTAAGCTATTACAACAATATTATGGGAGGGGGGATGCAAGTTTTGAATGGGGAATATTGCACAAAAGTAAACCCTAAAATATTATTACAACCCAATTGAATATTTTCAAGATAAATAAATAAACAATTATTTAAATATGCAATAAAATGTATGGATGCAAAATGTTTTTGTATTTATTTTATGTATGTAAAAATAAAATTATTTAGGTCCTAAAAATAAGAGAAATTATATTGTTATTTTTGGAAGGGTGAAAAACCCTAGTTTTTGATTTAAAAGAAAATTAGGTTTTCTAATATTTATTTGTTCATTTTTTTTTGTTTAAGAAAAATAATAATAATATTATGTACTAATATTAAAAATTAAATATGTATGAAAAATAAATATTTAATATGTATAAAATAATAAAATAAAATATTTAAGTATTTTTATTATTTACAAGTTTATTTAAGAAAATAAAGTATATTATTACTAATAAACTATTTTTATGCTAAAAAATAATTTAAAAAAATGCAAAAAATAAAGAAAATATTTTTCAAGATTTTTTCATGTTCAGAAAAATAAATAAAAGCAATAAATGTAAAAATGAAAAGAAAATATAAAAAATATAAAAAATAAACAAAGGGGGTGCAGATAGGAAACAAGGGGTATGAAAAGTAGAACAAACAGGCCCAAGGCGCGCCAGGCCCAGGACTTCATCCCTGTCCTCCAGCTTCTCCAAACGCGCGCGTTTTTTGCTTCAACCTGTAACTTGCTATTCTTTGCATAAAATCAAAAACTTGTAACATGAAAAATGTAGCTCATGATCTCCCGATTCCAGTGATATAAAGTTTGTGACCTAACACTCAAAGATCAAGGAGAATTTTATCACCCCTAATTTCTGACCTAAATTTTTCATGAACTTCAAGCTTCAAATTCTCACTACTCAGTTAATATAAATAACAACTATGCATATGTACAGCTTCAACAAGTTAAAGACTACATTTTTGCTTCAAAAATCGTGACTTAAGGATGCTTAAATAAGGAGATAGAGGTTTGAAAAATACCTTGTTCAACTGAGTTTGGATATGGAAATGTAGGGACTTTGAGTGAGGCCTGAAGATCGTGTGAGCTTCCTTGAAGTTCCCTCAAGCTTTTCCAATGCTCAGCTTGCCTTGAGGGTGCTTGAAACTCCTTGTAGAAGTCAACCTGCAACCTTCCAAAATGAAAATGGTGATGTTTGAAATAGGGATTACAGTTGTAAGACAAGGACCTGGATAGTTTAGATGTGATGTATGAAAGGTGTTTCAAGTGTTGAATCAAGAAATGCACGAGCCAATATTGAGTTGGCAAGAAATTTGTAGAGGTTGCCCTGTTTGGGCAGAAAAATGTGTTTTCTGTGTTTTGGAAGGTTTTGGATGCTATGAATTCGTGCTTAGGCTTGTAACAAGTTTCTGAAGTTGTTTATAATGATACAAAGTCTTCTCTTTATCAGATATCCCAGTTTTCTTGACTTTTGCCAATTTGCTTGCTTTTGAAGAAAGTTGACATGACTTATGCCAAAGGCTTGTACAGGCCTGCTTGCTAGCTGCATAGAGTTGGTACATATTTCCTGATATTTGTGGATCTTGCTTGCAACAAAAGATCAGGTCCATGGCTCAAGAATTGTAAAGTTGGAAAAAGCAAGCTTTATGAAAATGGTATTGTGAACTTTATGCCATTTTTGGATTAATTCATTGTGCAATGCTTCAAAAGTCAAAACAAAGCCATTATCCATTGAGTTTGCATTTAATTATGGAGTGTATAAGGGATTAGGACCTGTAATGCAAGGTACAAGCATGCTAGGAACTGATTTGCAACTTGAAGCATTGTAAACATGGCTTGAACAAAAGTGACAAATTGCCATTTTCTCTTCTTCGATTCTCCCTAACCATAAATGATCTTGGAGAGTAACATTTTGGAAATCTTGTAACATGATCTACAATCCATCTTTGAAATTCATTTTGAGATACCTCTTGGAACTAGGATAAAAATGTCCATGAAGTTAGGTCAAAATCCTGCCTAAATTAGGGCAAAATTTCACTAAGTCTTTTAGTTCATGGACCCCTATTCACAAACTCATAACTTGAGATCCAAGCATATTTTGGGAAAACGTTGTGAATAAAAGTTGTAGATTTCATGGAGGACTACAAATTTCATGTTGGAAGTTTTCTTTGAATCCAATTGAATCATGGTGAAAAAGTTGTGGAAAGTTGGGAAAACATAAGAAATTTTCCATACTTAGAAATATTCTAAGTTATGAAAATTTTCAAATTAAAACCCTAATTTGAAATTTTAGGTTTCTTGGTAAAAAAGTTTCACATTTTGACATATCTTGATGAATTATGACCCTTGGCACTTAACTTTGACCAAAAAGTCAAAGTTTGACTTTTCAGTGTACAGTTGACTTTTGATCAGTTGACCGCAAAATTCATCTGTCAATCCTATGCATTTGAGATCTTTTGAACTATGTGATTAGGTAAATATTATGCTATTGAGTCCTTGAAATCATGCTTGAACCCAATTGTCCATTGGCTAGGTTAAAAATCAGAAATTTCCCTTTCTCAGTAAAAACCCTAATTTCGACCATTTTGCTCTTTTGATGATCTGATCAAATTTCTTGAGGAGTTATGGTCCAAACATAATAAAATGGTTCATAGGAGCCTAGAATGTTGTTGGGGATCAAAAATTATGAAGTTTGACTGTAAATTGGCCATGGTTGACTTTTTCCCCAATACAACTGATTTTTAGGTCAACTGTCCAATTGACTGGTCAAAAATGTGATTCAAGGCTTGAAACTTGGTATGAGCAATCTTAGGGGTCCAAGATGGTGTATTAAAGTCATATGAAGAATTGATGATCCAAAAATCCTTGTGAAAACGCAAACCCTAATTTCAGGTTATCAGTGCAAGGGGATGTCTTGAGCTGTGCAAACCCTAATCTTGTCTTGAGTCCAAAGAGTCTTGTGAGGAAAATCTTGATAAAATGAGAGGGAAAATTTTGGGGTACAACACATAGTCATACAAATAGTTTACCTATCATGTTTCGGGAATTAATCTTCGATTTGCTTTCTGTTGGTGAACCCGTCTTGTTTCGAGAATTCATACCGCCTGGTCGTACAGATAGTTTCCTCGTCTTATTTTGGGAATTAATCTTGGACATGGTCATACAGATAGTTGCCCCGTCTTATTTCCGGAATTAATCTATGACATGTTTGAGAATTGTTGATGATATTCGTCTGTTTATGAACTTTACCTGAAAATATAAAGTTAGTCTTTATGCAATATCATGATGTATGTAATGCATTGCGTAATGATATTTTCAAAGTAAATGAGAGTGTGTTATATGCATTTCGTGTGCATATGCTATGATACTTGTATATGATGTATGGATGTGAGATGTCATTGAGGCATATCAGTAGCTTCGTATAACATCTTTGTTGGGGAAAATAAATCCCTGACTGTCGCTGGGGATGAAGAATATAAATATTCAATCTTGTCTAGAATGTCTCTGCTGGGGATTCCTTTTTTCCGTTTGAGGATACTCCATCGGGAATGTTTTAATTTTGCTTGGGGGATAAAAGATTTCAGGAACATTGGTCTTTCATCGCTCTACTGGGGATTCCAGTTCTTATATCCTGGATGGGATAAAAGAGATGGATAATCTTCCGAGGAGCTGTATAACAAAGCTTTAGGTATGGTAAAAAATCTTCTTGGGATAGCAACCTGGACTACACTTTGCTGGAAAAGAGAATCTACCGGAGATTTGCAGTGATCGGAAGAATGCACTCTACTTGGGAAATTAAATTCTGTTGGGGAAATAGACTCTGCTGGAGAAATATACTCTGCTGAGGAAATGAGCCTTGCTGGAGAAGAGAATCATGTAGGTTATTTTGTAATGTTGGAGAAATAAACTCAGCTAGGGGTTTAAATTCGTGTGAACCGTACTAAGGAAATCATTTCTGATGGGAATTGGAACTCCGTAGGCTGTGCGCATGAATTTTCCATTATACGCTGGATAAATGATCAGACTCCTTCATCCGCTAGGGATATTTGCTGGGGAGTATGGTTATATTAATAGTTGGAAGATGCCCTAACTCCTGTCTGAAGGCGTTTTAGACTTGCGGGGGAATGTATCTTTGTCGGGGATGAGCCTGTGAAGGTAACTCTGTGGGGATTTTTTAATGGAGATTTGTGGATGACTTGAACATTATCCCAACTCCTAGAGTCTTTAGTAAATGTTGATTCTTGTTTTTATGCACATATTTGTTAACAATAATCATATTCAAATGCATATGTTCATTCAATTTAGTCATTGGACGTTTTTACGAACAACACAAAAAAAGTAAAACAAGTTTGAATTTTGAAATTATACTGATAATTGTATTTGAAAATTGGCCTATAACAGGCAATTTCGGACAAAGAGACAGAGATCCTACTAAGAGGAAATCGTCATGAAATGAAATGAGTACAAAGTAAAACAAAATATATAGCTATGTATAAACGACCCCATCGAGTTTCAACTCTACTATTTCCCTTAGGTCTTCAAGCATCTCATCCCTTGTTGTCATAAGAAGTTGACTGAATTGAGTTATATCATTTGAACTCGACGTTGGTAATTGTAGCGGTGAAAATCGGAGATCGAGCTATTAATTAACTCGACTCGCAAAAGCAAGAGTCTCCACCGCACTTTATTATTTCCAAGGGGAAAGAGAAAAGAGCGAAATAAAACCCTAAAACATGCAATGTAAAATAATACTTAAAAGTAATGAAAATACAATGCGTTTTTGAAAGAGATCAAGAGTTCGGGGGTTGGTTATACAATGGGAAGGTATTAGCACCCAATGCATCTGCGGTACTCCGCATGAACCTTTTGGAATATCTGTTTTTGGTTAAAATTGTTTGTTATATACAAGGGTGTATTTATCTACAACTATGTTTGCTTAAGGGGAAAGAAATGAGTTTTTATTATTGCGTTCGTGAAGGTTTCACGACCCTTTGCCTACGTATCCAATGAAGGAATCAAAACACCGTAGTTCCTCTAGAAAAAAAAGTTGATTTGTTTGTGTTTTTTAGTGGGCGACATTAACGCACGCATTCTAGCAATAGGCACGGCTGGTATCGTGGTAGAACAGAGATAACATGCCCTTGGGGGGAGTTTTGATTTGTTGAGTGTTTTGCGGGTTTTAAGATATATTAAAGTAAGGATTAAAGAGTGTTTTTTTGGATTTTTTGGTTTGTTTACTTGTTGATTTTATCTTGCCATAGACGCCTAATTACTAGCATTTGTACAAAGTAAATAAAATGCAGAAAGATAAAATCCTACACTATTACAACCGTATCGAAAGGCATAAAAAATATGAAGGAAAAAATAAGATAAAAGTAAGAAAAATGAGTGTCTTTCGACCCAGGCAGTAGCACCCTTCGACTTGCATTTTGTTGGCCTCCTTCGATTGGGGCTAGCACCAGTGAGGTCATGGCCTTCGATTAGGGGCTGGCACCAGTGAGGTTCTGTCCTTCGATAATGAGGACTCGTAGCCACCAAAACCACTTCCATATCTTGAAATTTGAGAGAAATATGCTCTTGTGACCAATAGGAACAAGAGCTTGTCCAAACATAACAACTTCTCCAGTCAACCCCTTGTACTTTTGAGTCAAATATAATAACCTTGAAATGTGATGAACCAAAGCAACCTTGCCATGCTAATTCTTCCAAAACCAATCCATTGGCGAGGTTTGAACTTCTCAAGCTATATTGACTTGGGCATGGAAATAAACTCATGAACCCATGGAGTAACTTGTTAAATCTCATTGCCCTTACCTACATGGATAACAAGCAAGACAAGCCAACATTGTATTTTATTAGGTAAATGAAGAAATCAAAACAATATTCATGATCACAAAAGGAACATAAGTCAAGGTGCTTGGTAATCCCTCAAAAGGGAAAAATTACATGTAGGGAGGGGAACCAAGAATCCTAGTGCGATCTTGTTGTGAATGAATCAACATGGTATGATGAAGGGATCTTAGGGGAAACAATTGGGGTACAAAAACTGCTCTTATTTAAGTTTCTTCTATCCAGAGATACAAAGGTTAAAAATCTTCATGTCGACGCGATCGAAGATACTTAAATATAAAACAAACCCTATTTTTGGCCCTAAGATACCATGAAAATGATTATGATCATGGATGCATATGAACAAGACCAAAGAGACGCAAAAATAACACTGCTGATGTAACAATATTAAAGAAACAAAGGAGTACCCCCCCACCAGGAAAATAAATCACCGTTAGACTAGAAGACCTGAATCAAAGAGGATGGTAGAATGGTCAAAGGATACACCAACTTATACCGAAGGCAAAGCTACCAACATTTAATGAAGGCAGAGAGAAAGATAACAAACATCGACGTTCACTGCCGATGGTCTACTAACTTTCACTTAAGGTAGAAAGAGAAAATATCATATCACTGCCGTTCACTGACGATGAACTACCAACATTCACTGAAGGTAGAAAGAGTATAACAAACACCGACGTTCACTGCCGATGGTCTACCAACTTTAACTGAAGGTAGAAAGAGAATATATCATCGCATCTCCGTTCACTGACAATGAACTACCAACATTCACTAAATATAGCAAAAAGATAACAAACACCGACATTCACTGCTGATGTCCTACGAACTTTCACTGAAGGTAGCAAGAGAATATATCATAGCATCGCCGTTCACTGATGATGAACTACCAACGTTCACTGATAATAGCAAAAAGATAACAAACACTGGCGTTCACTGCCGATGTCCTACCAACTTTCACTAAAGGTAGAAAGAGAATATATCATATCATCGCCGTTCACTGACGATGAACTACCAACGTTCACTGAGGGTAGCAAAAAGATAACAAACATCGACGTTCACTGCCGATGGTCTACCAACTTTCACTGAAGGTAGAAAGAGAATATGATATCACCGCCATTCACTGACGATGAACTACCAACATTCACTGAAGGTAGCAAAAAGATAACAAACACCGACGTTCACTGCTGATGTCCTACCAACTTTCACTGAAGGTAGAAAGAGAATATATCATAGCATCTCCGTTCACTGATGAAGAACTACCAACATTCACTTAAGGTAGCAAAAGATAACAAACACCGATGTTCACTGTCGATGTCCTACCAACTTTCACTGAAGGTAGAAAGAGAATATATCATATCATCATTGTTCACTGACGATGAACTACCAACATTCACTGAAGGTAGCAAAAAGATAATAAGTTTCCCCAAGATTCTGGTGTTTCGCCTAGAACGGGTATCAACTTCTTCTTTAACCAAGGCACACCGCCTGGAAAGGATAATACATAAGCTGCCTCAAATAAAGAGACTTGCTATTTACGGTCACAGAGGATTGTAAAAGGAAATGAATTTTTGGGAAAGAGGTATGACTTCCTAGGGATATGCCATGATATTATTGCTAAGGGGATAAAGTCTTCTTGTGCAAAATAAATGCACCAACCAAATCTTGGAGTTTTTTCAGAATTCCAAAGTACATAATATTACCGGGGAGCCACATATCCAAACTAGAAATAAACTGGAATGAAACAGTCAACTAGAATACATCCTTTGAGAAATAAACTCAAGAAGGAAAACAAGATCCATCCAAACAAGGAACTATATAGGAAGGCTAAAGCAAAAATCTTCTACGAGGGACGACTCAGTATGGAAATTGAAAGAATGTACGTTTTCTGCTTAAGACCAACGCTCTATTGAAAAGAGGGTAACATAACTCTGCAAAACAGGGTAATATGTCCACAAAAATAGTAACAAATGTCAATGAACAATGATTTGTCAATTTTAGCTATGCATGATGCATGTATGAATGTATGAGTGTTATCGTGTGCATGATGACAAAACAGATACACAACATAGGGAACAACCAATCAAAACCGCCTTGGGCACTACAACACTCAGCTAAACTTCAACCAAGATGATCATTCCAAGAAAGGTAAAGGCCAACTGCGGAAACCAAACCTACTATCTACTTTTAACTTTACTGAGGAGAAACATAATCCGGAGGTAGACAAATCAAACAGATACCGGGGTAGAACATCCTTCGTCAGGCTTCATCAGGGTAACCAGTGTTTATCAAAAGTAACGTGCCTACTGGAGATTGCAAGACTAGTCTCAAATACAACAGACTGACACCGAAATATCCAAACATTCACTAGGGAATTCAGACCCACTTCACTGGAGAAAATGCAGATTCACACTTCACATCATGAAAACTCAGAAGAAAGGAGAAATGAATCCAAACTTGACTGAGGATACCGAAATCACAAACCTCGTATGGCGAAAACATACCGAGTAGACATTCCCGAGGGGAAAAAAAGCTTATCAAAACAACTGGAGTTTTTCCATTCATGGGATCACCATTTTTGTTGTCATTGTTTCATCATAAATCTCAAAGTAAAAGTAAATTGTAAATATCTTTTTTTTTTTAAAAATAAAATTTGTTATTTAATCTCTTTGCTTTGAAAGTTATTATCAGTAATAAATGGAGTCTTTGCAAGCTAAATAACATAAGAAATACAAAGAATTGGGTAAAAGCTCGAATTTCATTAATAGAATGGTAGTCTGCAAATGGCGAGACTCCATAGATAATTACAAAGTTTGGGAAATGGCAATACATAATGGAAAACATACATTGAGATACAATGACCACTATCCCCTATAACAACTTTTGCAATCCTGAGTAGCAGCTTCTGTTGAAGTATGGTGAGGATCTGAGAAGATTATTGCTTCAACGATCAAGTCTTGTCTGACGTAGTTACTTACCAAGAAAATCCCTAACTTTTGCCTAAGCTACCCTTGCGGGTTTTCAACTTAGCAGGAAATTTATTCTGTTTAGGTCTCTAATTTTTTCCTAGACCACCCTTTCGGGTTTTCGGCCTACCAAGACGCTCCTTTTTTGCCTAAGCCGCCCTTTCGGGTTTTCAACTTAGTGAGCTGTTCTTTTATTTCTTTAGGCAGAGTATTTCTTGACTACGTCAGCATTCATGGGACGTGGGAACTCCTCGCCATCCATAGTTTCAAGAATTAATGCACCGCTAGAGAAGGCTTTCTTGACAACATATGGGCCTTCAAAATTGGGAGTCCACTTGCCCCTAGAATCAGTGTTGAAAGACATGATCTTCTTGAGCAAGAGGTAGCCTTCTCTAAATTCATGAGGTTTGACCTTTTTATCAAAAGCTTTCTTCATTCTTCTATGATATAACTGGCCATGACACAAATCTATCATCCTCTTCTCCTCAATCAAATTCAATTGGTCAAACCTGTTCTTGACCCATTCAGCCACTGACAACTTGGTTTCCATTATCACATGCAACAAGGGAATCTCTACCTCGACTGGGAGTACAAATTCCATTCCATACACCAGGGAGAATGGGTGTTGCTCCTGTTGAAGTGCGGACAAATGTTCGATATCCATGCAGAGAAAAAGGGAGCATTTTATGCCAATCCTTATAAGTAATTACCATCTTCTGGATAAATCTCTTGATATTCTTATTAGCGGCTTCAATAACCCCATTCATCTTTGGCCTGTATGGAGATGAATTGTGATGGAAAATCTTGAATTCTTTACACAATTCTGTCATAATCTCATTGTTCAAATTCGAGCCATTGTCAGTGATGATTCTACTCGGCACACCATACCGACATATAAGGTTATTCTTAATGAAGCGCATAACCACCTGCTTAGTAACATTGGCATATGAATCAGCTTCCACCCACTTGGTGAAGTAATCAATTGCTACCAAGATAAAATGGTGCCCATTTGAAGCTTTGGGTTCTATCATCCCAATCATGTCAATACCAGCTTTGGGTTCTAACATCCCAATCATGTCAATACCCCACATAGAGAAAGTCCACTGGGAGGAAATCACATTGAGAAGCGTCGGAGGCACATGGACCTTGCTGCATAAATCTGGAATTTATTGCACTTCTTTGCAAATTTGTAACAGTCAGATTCCATTGTCAGCCAATAATAACCTGCCCTTAGTATCTTTTTAGCCATCGAATGTCCATTGGCATGAGTGCCAAATGAACCTTCATGAATCTCATGCATCAACATGTCTGCTTCGTGTCTATCAATGCATCTGACCAAGACCATGTCATAATTTCTCTTGTATAACACATTTTCACTAAGGAAGAAACTGCCTGCCAATCTCCTCAAGGTTTTTCTATCTTTCCTCGACGCACCAATCGGGTATTTATGAGTATGAAGAAAACGCTTGATATCACAATACCAGGGTTTTTCATCTGCTACCTCCTCTGCTGTAAACACATAAGCGGGCCTATCAAGCCGTCGAACCGTAATTCAGAGTATATCATTCCAAGTACTCACTTGGTACGTAGAAGCCAGAGTTGCCAGAGCATCCGCCATTTAATTTTCGTCTCTAGGGATGTGATGGAATTCAACTTTATTGAAGAAGGGTAATAATCTTCTAGCATAATCTTTGTAAGGGATCAAGCCAGGGTGACGAGTGTCCCATTCTCCTTTAATCTGATTTACCACCAAAGCTGAATCACCATACACATCTAGAATTTTGATTCTGAGATCAATAGCTTCCTCGAGACCCATGATGCAAGCCTCATATTCTGCCATATTATTAGTGCAATCAAATGTTAACCTTGCAGTAAAAGGAATGTGCGATCCATGAGGAGTGACAATCCCAACACCAATTACTTTATCATAAGCATTCACAGCTCCATCAAATATCATACTCCAACGAGATTCAGGGTCAGGACCTTCCTCAGGTAATAGTTCATCACAATCCTTCACTTTCAGGAACATCACATCCTCATCGGGGAATTCATATTCTGCAGACTGGTGATCTTCCACTAGTTGGTGAGTAAGATAATCTACCAACATACTACTTTTAATAACCTTTTGAGTGTAGTATTCAATATCATATTCAGATAACAACATTTGCCAGCGGGCAATTCTCCCAGTAAGAGCAGGCTTTTCGAAAATGTACTCGATTGGATCCATTTTGGAGATCAACCAAGTGGTGTGATTCAACATATACTGCCACAACCGCTTTGCCTCCCAGGCCAAAGCACAACATGTTTTTTCTAGCATGGAATACCGCGACTCACAATCAGTGAATATTTTGCTGAGATAATAAATGGAGAACTCCTTCTTCCCTGTTTCATCCTGTTGTCCAAGAATACAACCCATGGATTTATCTAACACTATTAGATACATAATTAACGATCTTCCTTCTACAGGAGGGAGCAAGATAGGAGGTTCAAGCAAATATTCTTTAATAATATCAAATGCCCTTTAGCAGTCATCTGTCCATACACAACCTTGATCTTTCTTTAACAACTTAAAAATCGGTTCACATGTTGCAGTCATATGGGAAATGAATATGGAAATATAATTCAAACGCCCGAGGAAACCTCTGACTTGCTTTTCAGTTCTTGGTGCTGGCATTTCTTGAATTGATTTGACTTTATCAGGGTCAACTTCGATTCCTTTCTGGATAACAATGAAACCAAATAACTTCCCCGATCGAACACCGAAGGTGCATTTATTTGGATTCAGGCGGAGACGATACTTCCTCAAGCTGAAACAACTTCAACAAATCTTCTATATGCCCTTCTTCAGTCTGGGATTTGGCAATTATATCATTAACATATACTTCGATTTCTTTGTGCATCAGATCCTGGAATAGGGTTGTCATAGCCCTCTGGTATGTTGCACCAGCATTCTTCAACCCAAAGGGCATCACTCTGTAACATAATGTTCCCCAAGGTGTGATAAACATTGTTTTTTCCATGTCCTCTGGAGCCATTCTTATTTGATTATACCCGGAAAATCCGTCCATGAACGAGAATACTTTGAATTTTGCTGTGCTATCCACTAACATGTCGATGTGAGGCAATGAAAAATCATCTTTTGGACTAGCTTTATTTAGATCTCTGTAATCTACGCACATGTGGACTTTTCCGTCTTTTTTCGGTACTGGGACAATATTGGCAATCCATTGAGGATACACTGACGTCACAAGAAAACCATCATTAATCTGATTTAGAACCTCCTCTTTAATCTTTACTGCCATATCTGGGTGGGTTCTTCTCAACTTTTGTTTAATTGGTGGACACTCTGGCTTCAACGGCAAACAGTGCTCGACAATATCTGTATCTAGACCAGGCATATCTTGGTAAGACCAAGCAAAAATATCCACATACTCTTTCAACAAATCAATCAACCTTCTCTTCACATCAGGATGCAACGATTCTCCAAGCTTGACTTCCTTTGGATCTTCTTCTGAACCCAAATTGATCATTTCCAAAGGCTCTTTATATGGCTGAATGGTATTTTCCTCATGCTCAAACAACCTTGAGACCTCTTATGGAATCTCATCATAATCTTCTTCTTCAGCCCCAAGCACAGGACATTCAAAGTTGGGAGAGGGTGCAGGGTCATTGTATTCAATGGGTTTTTTAATTAATCTGCACATATGATTTATGATTGCTTTTAGAAACTGACACATATAACAAGTGATCATGCAGATTAAATTTCAGTTATTATTTATTTTGAAAGGTTTTTTCTGATTACCATTTTCCAAGAAAAAATCAGAAAATAAATACATAATTCGGGAACCAAAGACAACTTTTATTAATGATCTTAAAATTCACAACAAATAGATAAGCCCTACAACATTAATACTTCCACCTTGGGCAGAGTGAAAGCCTTTAAAGAAAAAAAATTAATCAAATCAAATTACTTTGAAACATGTATGCAAGAGGGAACATCAATGGTAACCCAATTCTGAATCCTGACTCCATGCGTCACATAATTCGGCATTTCCTGCTCTGTTTCATCCTCCTCAACAACATTAATTCCAGAATCAGTTGGATGGAGGTAACCTCCGTTGCGGAAAACATCATGATAGCTTCCCATAGTAGGCTTTGACTTTAAACCTTAGCCTCTGCCATTATTCAAAGAGAACCCCAAGCCAGTTCTATTCTTGTTCAAGAGTGGATCCACAATTCGTCCCCAAACTGTATCATAACCATTGCGCACAACCTGTTACGCGTCCTTCAGCGAAACCATGGAATTCTCATTTCTCCTTATGTTTTCAATGGATAGGGCTTGGAGCTGGATTCCAACAGCAGCCTCATCCTCTTCTACAATAATGAAATAGGACAAATGAGATATCAACAATGCCTGCTCCCCATTTATGATCACTACCTTCCCTTCACGCACAAACTGTAGCTTCTGATGTAAAGTTGAAGTGACAGCCCCTGCTTCATGTATCCATGGCCGTCCTAGCAAACAACTATAAGCAGGAATAATGTCCATGACCTGGAAGGTTATCTGGAAAAAATGTGGTCCTATATGGATAGGTAAGTCCACTTCACTGATGAAAGATTTCCTCGACCCATCAAATACTTTCACAATGATGCCACTCGGGCACATAGGTGTTCCTTGATATTTAAACTTCATGAGAGTACTTCTCGGTATAACATTTAACGTGGATCCATTATCAATTAGCATATTGGATAGCGAATCATTCTTGCAGTTCATAGAGATGTGGAGGGCCAGTCTGTGATTCCTCCCTTCATCTGGTAATTCATCATCGCAGAAACTCAAGTTATTACATGATGTAATGTTTCCAATCACGCTGCTGAATTGATCTATTGGCATGTCACTCTCCACAAACGCTTGGTCCAGTACCCTCATCAAGGATTCCTTATGACTAGAGTAATTCATTAATAAAGCTAAGATAGATATCTTTGAAGGAGTCTGCAGTAGCTGATCTACAATTTTGTAGCCGCTCATCTTAATTATCTTCAAAATATCATCCACTTCTTTCTCTAGCGTAGCTCCATTAGTCTCTCATGTAGCCTTATTAGGTTCATCATTCTCAGCAATTTTCTTTCCAGCAGCAACATCTCTCCGAACAACCGACGCACACACGACCGCTACAGGTCACCCTGCTATTTTCGGCTATATTTCCAACATCGGGCATTGGCTGGATTGGAATTTCCACCCTATCTTCTAAGATTGTAGCGTTGTATTTATAAGGCACATCCTTATCTGATTTGTAGGGGATATGACCTGTCAAACTAATTTCCAATGGGGTAACAACTGGCTTACTATGATACTCCGCTTCAAAATGGGCGGGTGCACCAAAACAAGGCACAATGACATTTACCCCTTCTTCAACACAATCAGTCATCAAAAAGTCATTTCTGGAAAACAAATCTTCGTTTGAAGAGAAATACTCATCCACGGAGGCATACTCTTCCTCTGACTCTTCTTCCGTTAAACAAACTTCAACCATATCAACCTCATGATAATCATCCCTCTGACCTGTAATCTTGATAGTTCCATTGTCTAACAGTAACTGAACACCCTTCTTCACGATTGAACATCCTCGGGGATATCGATCGCAAACTAGGCAAGATCCATATTGGTGTTCCACCTGACCAGCCGTATGGCAGAAGGTAGCATGCAACTGCACGAGATCCTCATTCAAATACTCCATATCAAAAATTATGAATTCACCAGGACATCCAGAAACCATATTCACTTCTTCTTCATACTCTGCCCTAGGTCTGATTATGTGGATGAGGCCCTCATCCATCATCTCCTGTAAATCAGCCTTTATCTTCTCGCAACCCTGTATATTTATACTGCAAGTAGCACAACCGGCATGGTCATGCGTATAGTAGCTAAATTCATAGAGGTCTGCGTGCATTTTCACCAAATCTCCTCTAACCAGATTAATGTCAAAAATCCGGAAGTCGCCTGGACAACCGGCCACCATATTCACAACATTTACTCCCCCGTGCTCGGGTAGAGGGTTATCTTTCACATTAGGTCCCATGTACTTGAAAGATAGAAGACCAGACTTTACCAATTTTTGTACCTCGGTCTTCAAAGGATAACAATTCTCAACACTATGCCCTGGTGCTCCTTGATGAAAAGCACATGTTTGGTCTGCCTTGTAATACCAAGGCAATGGTAATGGTACAGCGGGAGGTGGTCGTGTCTGGACCAACTTTTTCTGAATCAATGCTGGTAGTAGCTCTGTATAGCTCATGGGAATAGGGTCATAAATCTCCCTTCTCTGATTATACCCTTGATTCCCCTGCTGGGACGATCTCTGATAAGAAACGGTAGTTGGAGCGTCATTCATAACTGGAGTAACTGAGGCGACTTGCTGATGACGCTAATAATTCCTTCTAGGAGCGTTTACCCTCCTCTCTTGCATAACAGCATTTGCATCTCCCTCTTTCTTCTTGGTAAACCCATACGATGGCTTCTTTAAACCTCCAGACCCTTCACTCTTCGTCAAACGACCTTATCTTACAGCCTCTTCTAAGCGGATACCCATTCCTACCATCGCAGTAAAGTCACTTGGCGCACTTTCCACCATCCTCTCGTAGTAGAAAGCACCCAGGGTCTTCAAGAAAATCTTAGTCCTCTCCTTCTCTTCCATGGGAGGAATCACTTGGGCGACTACCTCATGCCATCTCTATGTATACTCTTTGAATGATTCCCTGTCTTTCTAAACTATGGCCCTAAGTTGGTCACAGTCAGGCGCCATGTCCATGTTGTACTTGTATTGTTTGATGAATGCTTCTCCCAAATAATTAAAAGTATGGATATTGGCACTGTCCAAACTCATATACCACTTCAACGGCACCAGTCAAACTATCCTGAAAAAAGTGGATCAGCAGACGCTGATCATCAGTATGGGTAGATATTCTTCTCACATACATCACCAGGTGAGCACGAGGGCAAGTGTTGTCTTTATACTTCTCAAATTTCGGGACCTTGAACTTAGCATGTATCTTAACATTCAGGACCAAACATAGCTCATTCACATTATGCCCAAATAGATCTTTTCCCCCTAAGGGCCTTCATCTCTCTTTGCATCTTGTCAAACTGCTCTTGAAAATCATCCATTATGTCATAAAGACCCAAGTCTTCACTCGGTGGAGGGAAAGGATGACACACATCATCATTAACAAATGGAACCATATTCACTGAAGGAGGTGCAGCAGGAACAGCATGCATCAAAGGAGGTGCCAGAGTAACAATAGTCTGAACCACTAGAGTATCTTGAGGACCAAGATTGAAATCTTCCGGTGCAAAATTCTTTGTCATTCCCCATGGATAACCTTGAGGCATGCAGTTCTGAACAATAGCCAGAGTAGCAGATATGGGAACAGTCGGAGCTTCAGTAGTTGCCCTTGTTGGTTGAGGTTGAACACTCGGTGGCTGATTCTGAGCAGCCACCAGAGCTTCCATCATATTAGTCAGATTGGCCATGCCGGCCTTCAAAGCAGAAACTTCTTCGCGCAGCTCACGATTCTCCTATTCTAAGTTATCCATCTTCTTTTCGAAATTAGCCCGAGTGTTGTAGTGATGAGTCAGCTTGCTGAACGAAGTAAAGAAGCTTGGTAAGACACCTGGGTATGCGTAACAAATGCAAGAAATATGTGCAATATGATGCATGACATGTAATGCACATGATTATTTTTATTTAATATTTCAAGGGATTTATAGATTTATAGACATATTGCAAACATCAAAGTAATAACGCTTTTTGAAATACTGAAATTTTTTATTATAATAACTCCAAAATGGATTATAAGTTTCAATGATCTCAAGTTCAAGATGAAAATACAATCTAAAATCCTGAGAAAAAGAACTGATGGAGATCACTCTATACGCTGGAGCTTCCCTGTGAGCCTGGCAATCTGAGCCTTCAACCTCTGGTTTTCTTCCATATGTCTGGTGGAAACCCCCTTCCAATCATCTGAATAAAGAAGTGAGTGATCAGTACCTGATTGAGGCTTAGGAGAAAATAAATCCCCTTGCCTCTCCATAGACTCTACCGCTCGACTCTCAAGAATCTCAATCAAGTAGTCTTTCTTCTTCAGGTCTTCTCTGTAGGAACGTTCTAAAGTTTGGAACTTTTTCTTCCAATCATCCCTTTCCTGTTGCGTCCTAACTAAAGCAAGCTTCAGCTCTTCTAGGTCATCTAATAAGGGAGGGGTGGTCTTCACAAATAGATCAGGCATGTGTGTCTCCTGAGTATACGACATCTTTAACTGAATGGCTCTCGATCGAATCCATTGAAGATATGGCTCCAAAGAAACATCATACCTAGGTCCCAAATCCTTCCTACTCTTCTTATGAATGTGACGCCAGGCCTTCACAATCTGCTCACTAGCTTCCCTATGGTCTCCCCCTTCCTTCAGAAATAAACTACTCAAACGAATACTATTTGGTTTATTCCTCATCGGATAACCAAGCTGTCACCGTGCAAGAACAGGGTTATAGTTAATTCCTCCCTTTGTACCAAGAAGATGTACATTGGGGAAACTACCACAATTGTCAATAATCTCTATATCCTGGTAAGCTCGATGATACCAATCAATATCCGAGTGAGTAAGTGCCCTGATCTTAGGAGCCCAACGGGGTTCCTTCTTGACATCCCAAAAAGCATCAGACTGAGGCATATGAGAGATGAACCATCGGTTCAACAGAGGAGTGAAACAGATAATCATTCCCCCATGATAAGAATTCCGAAGATAAATAGAGTAATAAGCATCACCCAACAGTGTAGGAACTGGGTTTCCAATCATGAAAATCTTGATAGCGTTAATGTCGACAAACTTGTCCACATTAGGAAATAAGAACAACCCATAAGCAAGTAGAGCAAAGATGGCCTCAAAAGCAACTGTACTATTCATTCTAGAAAAGTAACGAGCTTTCTCCAATAAGAACTAAGTTGGTAATCCTCTAATCCCTCCTTTAGTAGTCATATGGGCTTCAACCTCAGACTTCTCAAGGTGAATCAAAGCAGCAATCTCATGTGATTTTGGCTCACCCTCCAAACCAGTAAAAGGAACACGATCGGTAACAGGTAAATCCAATAGATAAGAATATTCCTCCAGTGTAGGCATCAACTGATAGTCTGGAAAAGTAAAGCAACAATACACCGGATCATAGAATTGGACCACGGTCAAGAGAATACCCTCCTTCATCTTCAGCTTCATGAGAGGAATAATGAATCCATACTTCTTCCGAAAGTCTGCAGAATACTCGATCTCGGGAATTAGACTGATCAACTCATCTATCTTGGGATCCTCGAAACTGTATTTCCCAGTCTTTCTCTTTCCAGAATTCATGGTTAAAAGTACCTGAGATATTCACAAATAGTCAACCTTTAAATCCCTTAAAATATGGTTTTCGTCAAAAGATGCTTATGAGTGCACGGATGCATGATGAAACAATCACACACAAAATCACAAATATAGGGTTCATAGATTCAACATCACGAGTATGAGGTCGAAGGTACTACCCATAAGGTGTTGGTCTAAAAAGATATCACCTGCCGAACAAGGTTCTAGAGGTTCCCAGAGTCTACATCCTTCCTTCGAATATTACCAACTTCCCGATTAACTCAGCAATTAGTAATATTCTCAAGAAAGACTCGTCCGAGTGTAGTATCGCGTGACAACTATTTTCGGATTACTCCATCATAGCTTCCGCACTACACCTAAAAGGCCAAGATGGGTTTGGTATTCTACAGTCCTCAGTTTCAGCAGGCTCCCAAGTCGAAAGCAGTACATCTTCCCGATTACTCGGTAAATGACACTATAGTCAAAGGGGCCTCCACTGAGTGGGGGATCTCATGCCTCTTTTTTTGGGATTACTCCCTCAAAGTTAACATGACTATACCGCCCGTCCTATCTTAAAGTTTGCCCAAGTCCGGGTATAGGACTTATGAGTAATCACCAAGCACCCTGAAAACCAGGAAAATCCAGACAAACATATATACAACATATGATCACAAAACAGTAATAACATATATACAAATATAAACAAAGATAGGCTCAACCCACTTAGGGATGGACTAACAAGAGGTCAATCTGTCCTCAGTGAAGTCGCCATTTTTCTGTAGCGGTAGAAATATTCAAGACTAAGCCATTGGATTGAATAGACTTCATACAAATTAAAATAAAAATCGCCACCACGCTTTATTGTTTCTAAAGGAATGGGAAAAGAGCGAATAACCCAAAAAGAGGGGGAAAGATTCAAGGTAAGGGGGGTTGGTTATGCAAAGGGAAGATATTAGCACCATAAACATCTACGGTACTCCACAGGAACCTCTTTGAAAAATCTGTATATTTTGGCTATGGAAAAATGTTGTATAAAAATGGATGGTGGAGGTGAGAAAAGAAACATATTTATTTTTATTATTTTTGCACCCGCCACGGTTGCAAACCTTTAGTGCCTACGTACCACCTTTTCGTGCAATAGGGGATCAGGGTACACATAGTTTCTCTTCTAAAAATTTTAAAACACAAATGCGTTGGTTAATTTTATAAGATAAAACATCATCATCATTGTCCGTGTGGAAAACATACCTACTATCCACAATCATGAAAAAGGAGATTTTGCATCATCTCAAAGTGGAGGATATGACTTGGATTTCAAAATCAACAATGCCTCACTCAACACCCAAGTGGAAAATATCTCTCTTCATTACATATTGTAGAAGTTTAGTTGTTTGCATCACTACAAGGATTGACAAGAGTTCATCCTTTTTAGATAAAAGTTTAAAGATAAAAAGCCAAAGTGGCAAAATGGTACGAAATGAGATTGATCGACTTTTAATCTTCTCACAAAAAAATGTCAAGGTATTATTAAGTTGATTGGAGTTTATTTATGAAAATGTTTTGAAAATGCATGGACATAAGTATAAGTTTATTATGAAAGTGGTTTAAGTTTAAAAACAAGAAGAGTTTTCATGAAAGGGAGAAGATTTTTGAAATTAAAGAAGATGGGAGGAGAAGAAGAGGCTATTCTAAAGCATAAGGTAAAATCTAGGGATAAGAACCATCTAACCAACAAGAAGCCAATACTTGACACTATGAGCCAAGATAGAGTTCCCATTCTTTGGATTAAAACAAAGCAAGCAAAAATACTAGACCTCTTGAGAGAACCAAACTTCAAGTGTATTAAGTCTTCATAAAAATTAGGCAGAGTAACGGCTGTATATGGGTGAATTCTAGATTACAAACAAAAGGTGTAATCACAAAAACCTGCACACAAAAACAAACAAGCAACCCAATGTCTTGAGGTAAACCTCAAGAACTCTAGACAAAATAATCATATAAGATCTCCAAGATAGATCAAGGTTTCTAATCCTAAGCCCAAGAAAAGTCCCATGCTCCATAATGCCAAGGATAGTAACCAAATAGTCCAAATACCATTAAAGATTTTTTAGGGTTTATGTTGATTATTAAGTATCTTAAGAAGGGAAAAGAAAAGCTCAAGTGAGCAAAATAAAATGGCAAGAAAGTAAATGCTCAAATGAGCAAAGATGAAAATGGCATAAAATGTAAATGTTAAATGTAAATGGTACATCAAGCATAAAAAAGAATAAAAGCATAAAGTAAGACAAGTCAATAATTCAGTGTTAGTTGGATGACCATCTTGAAGCTTGCATTTGGAACTCATTAGAGGATTGGTAGAACCAAAGCCTCCACACAATAAGTTGCATTTGCTTTTTGTCAAGTATATCATCCATTTGGAATTCTCATAAGTACCATTTAATGATCAACGATGTTTAAGTGATCCGCGTTGACTAAAGGTGTTGTAGATCCATTAGAGGATTGGTAGAACCAAAGCCTCCACACAATAAATCTCAAGGTTATTGGATCAAAGAGATTAAATTAACATACTTGGCCTTGCAATCATAAGTTTGGGCCACAAATGATCATGTATTCGAATCAGGATAAAATTTAGTGTTATGTTAAGTAATCCTAAGTGGACTTATATAGAAGTCGCACCTATTTTGAGGCCGGTCAATAACAATTTATGCACCATTTGTTTTGAGACATGATATAGAGATCGTGTTCCAATAACACATAGTTCAATAAGAAAGGGATAAGATGAAGAGGGGATGGGAAAAATGAATAAACCACTTTTGAATAAATAATTTAATCAAACTATTATTAAAATCATTCATCCATTTTGGTGGAGTTGAACTCAACACCCAAGATCCAATAATGTTAATAAAGTCATGATCAAAAAATCAACTCAAGACAGCCAAAAAATAATCACAAAATAATATTATATTTAATATATACATTAAAAGGGTTTAAAAAATGTTTAAAAATCAAAATAGAGGAGAAAAATATCAACTATGTTTAAATTAATCAAGAAAGAAAAAGTAAGGCCCTAGAAAAATAAGAAATGGATCCAAATATTTTTATAAATTTTTTTGGTAATTTTTAAAAGTCAGAAACTATTTTTAAACTATTTAAAATTGCTCAAAAAAATAGAAAATAGGTCAAAAATAGTAAACCTCAATATAAAATTCCATAAAACTTTCAGAAAGTCAAAAATATGCAAAATAATATTTACAAATTTTTTCAGAATTAAAAAATCTTAGAAAGTATTTTTTAAGTAATTAAAAGAAAGAAAATAATTCAAAAAATAAAAAAAATATCAAATGTCAAAATAAAAATGTGAAAAAATAGTCATGAGATCAGAAATAATTCAAAGTATTTTTTTGAATTTTTTTCATAATTTTTGGATAAAAAATAAAAGAGTTATGAATTTTTGAAAATTTAATCAATAAAAATATAAAATCGGAAAATAAAATATAACCAAAAAGATGTGGACCATCAGATCATAGTCAAAACGCGTTAGTAAGCTGATCTAGTGGACCAGACGCGTTGTGCTTGATATGGACCTTAGTGGGATACACATAGGATCAGAAAAAGGGCAACCAATGTAATTAAAACGTTTGGCACCCTATCATTGGCTGAGACAAGACATGTCATCATCTTCAACCTCCAGACACCCTGTAATGGGAATTTTGTCAGATCCTTCAATTGGAAAAATTAGGATCCCAGGCTAGTATCATTGAACTCGTCTCTTCAAGAAGATTCTAACACCACCATCGCGCCAAATTTATATAAGGTATGGAGAGAGATATGAATCAAAATCCCAGAAAATAGCGAGCACCTTTAATTTGAGATTTCTCTCTCAATTTTCAATGGATTTAAAAATTGTAAGCAGTATTGGAATCAGGAGAAGGAGTAGAATAGATTAGTTCTTGGTTTGGATCCAAATGGTGGAGAATTCTACCTTTTCGAAGTTCAAGGAAGAAGCTCTGAAACTGGACTTCTGTAGCTTGATTTATGGCTCGTTTTGATTGGTTTAAGTGCTGGAGAGTTTATATGATGCTTAAGGATGATGAATGCTCAAAGAATTTTGGAAAAGGGAGCTTAAATCTCAGAAACTGAATTAAAAAAAGATGGATTCATGTGAAGTTTTGGCAGGGTGTTTTTGGCTCTCAAAGCTTGAAGAAATGAGTGAGGGATGACCCTCTATTTATAGGGAAGTGAATGAGAATGAAAATTGGAAGAAACAAGGAAGTGTGGAGGGAAATTGAGTGAAGGCCGAGCACGAGTGAAGTGTGACTTCATTTCCATCAAAACTCAACCAAATCTTGCGTTTTGGGGTGCTAATCACTTCTGGCAAGTTTTCTAATCAAGTTTAAATAAAAATGCGCATAAATATTGTGTTTAGAAGTCACATTATGGATTTCAAAATTCTGAGTTTGTGGAAAATTCAGTTTCAAGTTACCAAATTCAAATCCATGGAATTTCCAACTCAAGGGGTCTTGGGGCATGATTCTTGATGCTTTAGAAAGATGAGGTTACAAGCTTTGCAATGGAAAAAGAATGGAATCAAATGGATGCTTGAGCTGAAAGTTGCATTGAGTCAAAGTTGAAGAAAAAGGGTTGACTTTCCATACTTAGAAATATTTCAAATTCTTCTTCAAAAATGACCTATAATGTCTTGCATCCAAACATGGCCTTCCACTTGGAATTTGCTTCTGACCAAAAAAGATGGCATGAAGTAGATCTATTGAATGACATTTTGGGACTTGAACCATTCAAAATATCAAAAAATTGAGAGAGTTATGAATTGTTGAAGTTGGAAATAAAATCATGAAATGACCAATAATCTTTTGCATATTTAAGGCAACATCCATCCATTTTCCCACTTTACATATAAAAGAAGGAATAAAGTTCAGATATTCAAGATCATTATGGAAAAATAATGGACTCAAGGTGATGAAAATTGACGAAGTTATGATCAATTGAAGTTACTTATGTAAAATTATAGATTCATCTGGATGACTTGTAATCTTTCTTTTTCATCAAGGCTCTTCCACATGTAAACTCCTTGGAACTTTTGAAGTGATTTATTGATAAACCTTTGAAGAGAATGATGTCTTTAGGATCACTCAAAAATATCAAAAGGTGAGCAAGATATACTCTTTTGAAGTTCAAAACCCTAGCTTCTAGATCAAGAAAATGCCTTGAGGAACTTTGACAAGTTTGAACAAACTTCTTGTACCATATTCTTGCTTTGTGAATATAAGTTGTTGAGGATGATAATGAAGACTCATAGCCACCAAAACCACTTCCATATCTTGAAATTTGAGAGAGATATGCTCTTGTGACCAATAGGAACAAGGCCTTGTCCAAACATAATAGCTTCTCCAATCAACCCCTTGTACTGTTGAGTCAACTCTAATAACCTTGAAATGTGATGAACCAAAGCAACCTTGCCATGCCAATTCTCCAAAAACCAATCCATTGGTGAGGTTTGAACTTCTCAAGCTATATTGACTAGGGCATGGAAATAAACTCATGAACCCATGGAGTAACTTGTTAAATCTCATTGCCCTTACCTACATGGATAACATGCAAGACAAGCCAACATTGTATTTTATTAGTTAAATGAAGAAATCAAAACAATATTCATGATCACAAAAGGAACATAAGTCAAGGTGCTTGGTAATCCCTCAAAAGGGCAAAATTACATGTAGGGAGGGGAACCAAGAATCCTAGTGCGATCTTGTTGTGAATGAATCAATATGGTATGATGAAGGGATCTTAGGGGAAAAAATTGGGGTACAACAGGTAGCAGCCTCTTTCTCCTAGTATTGGATGTAGGACTGGGCCTTATAGAGAAGTTCGTCTAATGAACGGGGCGTCTCCATGCCAACATCCTTTCTGAAATCGCTGCGAGGACAAAACCCTTTTTGGAGCAGATATATTTTCATACCGTTAGTCATGGGGACTTGAATAACTTCTCGATTTAACCACTCGATGTATGCTCTGAGAGGCTCGTTGTTTCCCTGGATGATCGCCTCGAGCGACGCTTCTGATTTCGGGTGTCATCGAGAGGTAGTGAAGTTTATGGTGAAATGATTCTTCATATCCCTCCAGGAGGTGATAGATTCTGGGGTGAGGCTCTTGTACCATGCCATGGAAACTTTCCTCAAGGTCGTGCGGAATAACCCGCACTTTATATCGCCTCTGGCGTTGGGATATTCGAGCATGGCATCGATGCTTTCAACGTGATCATCAAGGTCTGCCGTGTCGTCATAAACGGCCAGAGGGGTCAACTTCTCCATCCCAATGGGAAGCGAGGCCTCTATTATCTCATGAGACTGTGGACCACGGGGGTCATCTTCTTCACTCTAGGATGGCGAGTGTGACAGGGATGAGTCAAGCCGAGGACTTCTGTAGTGACACAATGAGTCTCTTGGCCGACTTTTTGGCTTGTATGGCCGCCCGCTAGCCTTATTCCTTTTAGGAATGGGGGATCATTGCTCCTTGAGAGGAAGAGTGAGATCATGCTTCTTGACGACTGCGGGCTGCAGACTCTCCAACCGAGGGCAGCGTCTAGTTGGTCACAGAGAGGGGCTCCGAGACTTATTCATTTGATGCCTCCGTGGGGGAGAGCGTGAACGAGCATCTCACTGTCATGAGGACAAGCTACGAGAATTAGGTCGTCGATTCTCCTGGTGGGTGAGAGTGATTGACGACCCTTCTCCAGCATCCCAATGTGTTCGCTCTGTTGGAAGACCGAGTAGTTGGTCTGGTTGACAACTATGAGCAGGGCCACTATGGTGGGGTTCGTGTTGGGCGACACTAAAATTTACTGGTACATTCGAGGTTCCTCTAACTGCTAGACGATGTTGTTGGCCACACCGTGAGACGAGGAGAAGGCGGTTAGCCCGTTCCTAGGGTCATCCTGCTCGTGACCAGTTGGCTCATTGTTGTGGATTGGGGTGTTCGTGGTGCGGTTTGGGCGATTTTAAAGTAAAAAATCCTCTGAACCGCAAGAGAAAAAAATGTGCGATTCGATTGGTTTTTAAATAAAATCGAACCAAACTAAACCAAACTAATGCGGTTTTTGTTGGTTTAGTTTTTTACAAAAAAAATTGAGCCATACATACACATATAGCGGAAAATATAATTTTGTGTTTAATCGTTCATACATTACCATAAAAAATTATAACTGTCAAAATAATTTTATAATTTGATACATAAAATTGCATATTATAATTTTATCTATATCTAAAGAATGATATACATAAGATTGCATTCTTAAGTAAATATTATACAAAGAATACGATAAAATATATTGTGAAGATAATATTTATAAATGAATAATATTTTATTTTTTATGATTTGTAAATTAAACTAAATATCAAACAAAAAAAATGATAAAATATACACATAATACAATGTTGGTTTCTCTAAAGAATTAAAGAAATATATATTGATTAGTAATATTTTATAACATACTGCGGTTTGGTTGGTTTGGTTTGGTTTGCAAAATACAAACCGCAAACTGAGCCGAAACACATGGTTCTATTAGAAGATGACTCAAAGACATCCGAACCAAATGCGATTTTTTGTGGTTTTGGTTTGGTTTGGTTTGGTTTTACGGTTTTCTATTGGACCGATTTAGTTTTGAACACCCCTAGTTGTGGAGGCGGAGAAGATTGGCTCGTTGGTGTTATCGTTGTTGTGTTGATTGGCCATGATGATCAATAGGTGTTGAGGATGAATTTGCTTTGGTGTTTAGTCATAAAAAGACGGGAGAGAAAAGGTTCTCACAGACGGTGCCACTGATCTTACCGGGATCAGAAGGATCTTCAGCGGACTGCAACACTTGGGCTTCTAGGGTTGTTGAAGAAAATTGGGGGATGGGTGTATCTGCAAGATATTCTAATACCAAAGTAAGATTCAGAGTGAATGAAAGCAAGTATATAGTGTGGAATGCATATAATATCTGGCCCTCAAATGAAATAGGATAACTATAGTGTCCCCAACACTGGGTCAATGCCTTCATTATAGGCTGAAGATCCAGGCCCACAATGAATGACTGCTAGGATTCACACGAGTGAAGTTGAGCAACACGTGCTCACGATCCTGGGTCAACTGTCTCGTGATCCTCGTATAGAAGACATGTTCTTCCTAGAGGGAAGAACAATTACGTGGAGTACGGAGAGCAGTTGGTCACGTGTCTCTAGAGAGATACGTGAGAAAGAGACTACTCAACGGTCATGACTACTTAGACCATATAATTGGGCCATCTTTGACATACGTCGGACTGGGCCTTTCTCTCCCGTGGACCAACTGCAGATCCAATCCAGAACAGTAGTCATTACTAAAGAATGTCAGGTTCAATTTTATGGATGACAAGTTAAAACTTATTTATGTGGAGGTAGTATGGTTATGCAAATTGAAGAGGTAAAATTAATTATGTTTGGTTAGAAAATATTCCATTTTCTTAAAAGAACGTTTTAATTGGAATATTAAAAAATTTATTTAATAATATTTTTTATTGTCAGAAAACAAAATGACAATAAAAGGAAAAAAATACATATACACAAAGAAATTTAATAATTTTGCTGATTATATAACTAATACATATCAAATTTGTTGAGACTTCATCATAATTTGTGTATGGGAAAACTAACAAGTAAATTCTTTTATTGTTTATTCATAATTTGTTGTTTGTTATAATTTATAAGTGTTATACTAACAAGCATTATAATTTCAAATTCTAGGTGTTTAGAGACAAGCCACCAAAATACATCTTACTTCCTTCAGAATAATGAATCAATCGCATAATAGTTTTGTATGTTGGTTGTTTACTTGTTTGATGTAATGATGTATAAGATTTATTTGATTTTGGTTTTGATTTATTAAAATATATTTTGGGTTCATCATAGTTGTCATTTATATTTTGATTCACAATTAGACTATTGTTATGCTCTATGTATCTATTCTGGTTCCAAAAAAATAGGTTATAATAATGAGATTTATGTAAAATTAAGAAAAATAAATGTTACAACAGTTGGTTCTTTCAACCATGGGAAACGTCTATTTATCAACTCAGTTATATGCAACGACCACGGTATAAAGGTACTGATATGTGTCATTTTTAAAACTAAAAAATGGTGTTAATGTGTATCAAACCACGGTAAAAAGGTACATAATAAGCCATTATACACAAATAATAATCGGATACTTTACAATTTACATTAGAAGGTGAACCTTATTGACAAAATAACTTCAAACACAAGAGGATAAAAAAGAGAAAAGGGGGGGGGGGGGGGGAGGGGTGATTGTGATATTCAAATTTCTAAAAAAAATTCAGTATATACAAATGCTTTGATTTAAAATTGTTTATGATATAAGAGATAAATAAACAAAGACGAAGAAATAGAATAATAGAGGAAAGACAAAAATAAGCAGTGGAAAAGATAAATAAAAAAAATGAAAGAGATAAGAAATAAAAAGATCACACCAGAGATTTAACCTAGTTCAGCCTAAACCACTTGACATACTCCATTCTCTTAAGAGTTCCCCTTTGATATTTACACTTAAATAATCTTGAACTTTTATACGAGATTAATACAAACAACATTACAAGTAATTTGAGCTTTTGCACTAGATCAGTCTATAAATCTTCTACAAATAACTAGAGTTTCTCCCAAATTTTAATAGGTTTAGCTTGCAACCTTCAAATCTATTATAAAGAAATAACAAGAGAACTAAGCTCTTGAATAAGAAATTATAACAAAACAGTGAGACAACACAATTCACAAATGAATCTTTTCACTCTCTAGGCACTAAGGAAACTCTAATAAAAATAACTTTATAAAAGAACGAGATAAAGGACCCGTTTCTTTCAGCTTTAAAAAATGGATTTTTTCTTAGTATTTTTAAAATAGATTTTACAAAATCATTTTTCAAAATATTACAAGTTTTTTTATATTCATTTTTTCTAAATTGAAACACTAATTTTGATATCCTATAACATAAACATGCATTATTGAAGACCAAAACATAGTCAAAATCACATTTTTTTTTCAAAATGTTGTATTTCAAAAATAAGTTTTATGAAAATGTATTTGAAATAACTTAATTAAGTGATTTTTTGAAATTTTGATATCCAACAAAAGTTTCAATATAAAGATGAAATACCTAAAATGATATTTTAAGAATAATTATTCAAACCAAATTTTCATTTGAAGTTTTTATAAAAAGTTTCTTTGTTAATTTTTTTTTTACATAAAATTATGTAACACTTAAAATCATTTTAAAAAAAAAGCCAAAACAAACGGACCCAAAAAAGATAGTAGAAAGTTTCTATTCATAGAATTATGTGTTTTAAAATGAGGAAAAACCTCATTTATAGAAAAAAAAATCTAGCTCAAAAACTAAATAATCCATAGGCCTTTCCTGACTTTTAATCAGATAAGACATGTGTTAATTGGTTAATTTAAAAAAATGAATTTTGAGGCCACTTAATAGATTCAAAGCCTTTTTAGTAGATTAGGAAATGTTTCACTTTGTTTTAATTGATTAGAAGCCAGGCTTAATCGATTAACCAATATATTTTGCCTTCTTAATTAATCAATCAAGCTTCTTAGTTTTTTAATAACTTGCATGGGTTGATTTTTAGATGTTTTATAAAAAATATAAAAGATTTAAAATATTGAGTGTGTGCACGCACATACATACACATTGCCTTAATACCTCAAAACCTCTTCTTTCTTCATTTATAGTTAACTAATTAAAAAAATCAATAAAACGTTAATCATTCAATCAGACGGGCTTTTACATTTTCACATCTTCAAGTTCATAATTTCAAAATCTAGTCTTCATAGTTTCAAGTTTCTTTGCTTGATTAACCCTTGTCTAATACTTTCGACTAGAATTTAAAATTTTTGTTTGTTGATCCTTGAGATATCTTATTCTTTAATTAGAGACCATTATGAGGAATTATTTGAGAAGTTGTCAACATCAAAACCTTTTGATAAAAAATTATTATCATCAAAACTATTTAACAATATTAGGAGCACAACACGTAGAACCACGAAAATGAGAATTCAAATAATAATAAAAAAAATTCCCGCAAAGGAAGTAACTAAAACAAACATGATGATTCAAACCATGTGTTCAAAGAAACCATTTCCACATGTGAAAATTCAATGGAAGTAACCAAAACTCTAGTTGCTTCTATCAACATATCATTGATGAAAAGCATTAGTTTTAATCAACCATTTCAAATGTTAAATTACAATTGAAGTAACCAAAAAACCATACTATGATATCAACATATCGATGATTCAAACCATTAATTTCAAGCAACACCATCTCCAAATTTGGACCTACAAAGAAATTAACCAAAAAGTCATTTCATAAAATTAACTTATCGATTATTCAAACCTTTAGTTTCAAGAAACTACTCCCAAATGTAAGTAACCAAATCAAGATGTGTGCTTATTCAATTTTAAAACAACACATGTGATATGAATTTGTAAAATATATTACATCTTAGATTAATGACCTTAAATTATGAATGATTGAAAATATTTTAACGCATTAAGTATTAAAAATAAAGCACAACTTTCTTTAAGAAACGAGAAACATATTAAACACTAGAAGTAGTTTTGGAATAACTTTTGTTAGTCAGTTAATTCTTGTTAGGTAGTTATTTGAACTTTTAGCATGTATTTGGGTCTGAACATTTTGCCTATATAAAAGGCTATTATATTTGTAATCATATAATTGCAAGAAATAATACATTCAGTTAGATAGTTAGCTACACTTAACTAACTCACAAATTCTCTTTATTCTGTTCTTCTTCTTCTTCTTCTTCTTCTTGTTTTCACAAAATCATCTTTCAGAATCTTTTGTTCCTACGAATTGGTATCAAGAGCTTGTTTATGATTCAGAGAGAATCTAATGGAAAACGGATCAACAACATCAACACAGTTTCCAGCGAATCTACCGGTTTTCAAAGGTGAAAACTATCAACGGTGGGTTGCGCAAATGAAGGTTATTTTCAGATTTCAAGATGTCATAGAAATCTTGAATGATGGAATATCAGAACTGGAAGTAGATACTACGAAAGCCCAGAAAGCTGCGTACAAAGATCAGAGATAAAAAGATGGCAATTGTTGTACCCCGAAATTTGCCCTCGCATTTTTTCAAGAAATCTCAACTTCAGGCATTTCCTGACTTTTCAAACTGGCTCAAGAATCGGACAAACGGACTTTTCTCGTCAGTCAAACAAAAATTAGGGTTTCATTGATTTTTCAGGGCTCTGGATTTTCTCACACAGTTGGCTTAGGGTTTTGGTTGATTCTGACTCATTTTTTTGATCAGGTGAACGTTCTTTGGCATTTAATCAGGAATTAAGGTTTTTGTGGGCATATTCTCAGAAGGATTTAAATTCCACAGCACTTCGCAAGTTATTCCAAGATTCGGGTTGAATTCGCTTTGTTTTGATTTAATCAGTAAAAGAAGGCAGTTGGTTTGAATTCACCAGTCAAAAGAAATACGCAGTTTGGATTTACAATGTTTGTTGAAAATCAGTGAAAAGGGAATGCGCCTGATCAATGTTTTGATTAACTTTTGATTTGCTTTGGAGATACCAGGTTTAATTGATCAATGTGCTAAAGCATTGTTTATTTTAATTATTTATTATTCTAAATTAAATGATTGAAATTTATTTTTCAATTATTTTTATTCAAAGAATTTTGAATAATAAATAAATAATAAAGAGAAAACAGAATTAAATTGGATAATGGAAACTTTTATTTATTCTTAAATTAACTGTACAATTATTGTTTGTAATTTAATTACAAACAATGTTTTTACATTGATTTAAATTTAAACTTAAAGAAAAAAACTATCCTATTTTTTTTCTAATTCTTCATTCTTCACTTTGTTCCTCTCCATCCAAATTTTCATCTGCAAAAGGAAAGAGAAAAGTCAAATAACAGTTAAGTTAAACTGAAAAGACAGATAAAATTTCAGTCATCATTAAAGGCCACTGATTGGGATCAGTTAACCCTCTCTGCAAATCACGGGATTTCTCCCGGTTCACAAAGAGGGAAGAATTTTATTTGATCATGAATGCAAAGTTGAGAAAAAATGCAAAGTGCCAAACTACATAAATTCAAAAATCTCAAGCAAACTGCACAGTTCAAACCCAACTGAAAAAAATCCAATTTGCAACTTTATGTCAAAATGCAAAGTGTCAAACTTGCTGTCAAATTCCAAAAGATACAAGTTATTGCACAAAGCTGTCAAAGAAAAGATAAAATATGCAGAGGAAGTCTTTATGCAAGTCAAATTTTCTTTCATCATTTCCCAACAAATAGCCTTTTCAGAAAGTACACAAGGAAAACAGTTTAATATTCTTTGAAGTGTACCAAAGAGAGAGAAAGAAAAGAGGAGAAGTGTGGGCTTACTGTTTGGCTTTAGGCATAAGGAAAATACAGAAAATAAACTGCAATAAAACAGTAAGGCAAAAGGCTAAAAGAAGCATTATTTCAGTGTTACTCAAATTAGGCAGAAGTACACAGCAGAATTAATCACCAAAACAGAAAAATGCCAAAAAACCTTGCAAGTCTGCCGAGTAACTTGGTTCAAGAAGAGATGCCAAAGTTTGAAAAAGTCTTAGGCGCCAAAGGACCAAGAGGCTGGAAGACAAAAGAAACAAATATAAAATTGCAACAGCAGGGATATAGAGACTAACTGCATAAGATACCAACAAAAAAAAAAGTAAGAGACCACTGAGCTTAAAAAAAACCTGATTGAGCCATAATACCAATATCACCAAAATACAAACACATAACCTCAAAAGCCTTACCTGCATATGCAAAACCTAAGCCAAAAAGCCATATCAGTATATAACCTGTCAAGCCCTTAAGAGCTAAAACCAGAAAACCTGAAACACAAAAAATATGCCAAAGCTTCATACTACCTGAAGCCTAACATGAAACCCTTATCTACTGTCAACACACAAACCTGCATGAGTTAAAACCAACAAACATAAAAAACCTGCTATCTACACTGAGACAACCGGCCTAAGCACAAACTGATAAACTTCCAAACTCAAAACCTGAACTACCAAACAACCAAAGCATATACCAGCCACGCACATAACCTCCAAACAATAACCTGCTGAAGCCTTACCTGCATCACTCAAAAAACCTGTCAAACAATAGCCAAACCATTGCCTACTGCACTACCAGAACCTGCTGTCTACATTGCCACAACCTGCCTAAGCATTACCAAAATATTGGCTTAAACCTCAAAACCAAGTTCAAGCCTGAAGCTCAACCCTGCCTGAAACCAAACCATGGCCTAATAAACCAGTTCAAACCTCAGGCCTGACCTGTCAAGGCCATCACCAAAACCAGCATAAAACCTGGCCTAACCATCAAAACCTGTAAAACCATAAAAAACCTGCTGAAGCAAAAGCCTGCATATGCAAAACTAGTCCAAAGCCTCACTTGAATCAGTCCAAAACCTCCAGCCCTCAGAGCACTCATCATAGGGCGTTTTTTTTCTAACAAGCACCAAGGCATATTCAACAGCATACAAGGTATACAGGCCCTCAGAACCCTAGGCTCTTCATTGGGCAAGAAGCAAAATACATTCCACAAACAATAGGCAACCAAAGCAAGCCTCAGAAGAAGCTTCTTCACAGGCAAATCTCAAAGCAACAATTCAAGACAACAAGTCAGGAGAAGAGATAAGCGTTCAAGGCAACAAACAGTAAAGGCGAAAGAGAAGAAGAAAGAGGTAAATCAAAATAAGGTTTTCAGTCAAGTCCTCATCACGAAACCTTAAAGATTGGTAACAAATTAAAGGGTACCAGTAAGCTAGCTTCACAATCGCGTCCCTCCACCGTCGAGCCCTCCTAGACGCTTCCTAATCATCTCCTCCAACGAAGGTAATTCTTTCTTTTTCCTTCTCTTCGCACCTCGAACAAAAAGGATATGAATGGTCAGAATCGTTAACGAGCTTAATCTTAATCGAAATCAAATTAAACATGCAAAGCCAAATCATAAAAAGCCTAAAATACGTTGAGAAAAAGGTGTCACCTTACAGCTTCGTTGGACCAGAGAGGTAGAGGAGATGGTGGTAGCGTGGTGGCTCAGGCAAGGGGACGTGGTTCAGTAGCCATGGCAAAAGAAGCAAGAAGCACGAAGAAGACGAAACCCCAAGATGAACGCGCCGCTGTACACAAACCCTATAACTCATTCCCAATTGAAAACATTCAGCAAACCCTAAAAATGTTTTGAGTCTAAACGGGCCTAACACGTTCTTAAGCGCAAGGCCCACTGCATTCCAACTCACACCCCCCCTTAGTTCATAAAAACAAGTTATCTTGATTAATTAGTTAGGCATAATCCCTTTTTATTAACTAGTTTTTTTTATTAATGAATCAACATTTGACTTTTCATTCTTTTAACATCCTTAAACCATATATTTTTCCTAACTTAATACATTTTCACCATAATATTTTAATAATGAAAATACATTTTTTTAAAAACATTGAAAATACTTTTCATTTAACTTGTATATAACAAATGAAAAATACTCTTTTTGTATACATAATTAAGACTTAGAAATATTTTCTTTTCTTAAAACATCATTTTTATACATAATTTAATTAGAACTTAAACATTCAATTAAAACATTTTCTTTTGTGCATATTAAAAAATACAAGATCACTAGTTAATTAAATAAACATTTTCTTTAGGTTAAAACAATACCTTAATACACATTAATTCCACATCGTCGCACATGTAAATAATTACATATATAAACACGCATATGCACGTACACTTACACAATATACTTGCATTTTGATACATTATACATTTGCTTATGTTGATACTCATTTACACTTGACCGGTTCGATTTGGTTAATTTATTGGACACTATGATCCTAAGTCTCATCCCTATTCATAAATTTGTACCCCCACTCCCAGACGCTTATTCTGTAATAGCGTAGATTTTATATTTTTGCAATTTACCGCTTTCAATTATACCATGATTAGATCTAGGGTTTGCATGTACATAAAATCAACCGCTAGATAACCTAATACAAGACAAATACATGAAATCAATACACAATCACACTTGCACCCTCTAGGGTAATCCCACATGTTGCCTTCCAAAATGGGCCATGCTTGCACGTCGAGTATCTTTGGCAAAACAAAATCAAAATGATCATAAGTCCCTCAAAATGTTGCCTAAACGGAATGATCATAGTCCCTTCAAAGCAAAATTGCCAAAGACACTTGGTACCATTGCATTCGTGGTCCATACGATGACCCGCGCCCGTCCCGAACAAACTTCCTAAACGCAAGATTGCCCACCAAATTCAATGGTGGAGCAAAATTGTAAAAAGGGATTAAAACATAACAAAAACCTTTGAGTACAATAGGGTAGACAAAACTCTTAGTTACTTGAGATCGACTTGCAAAAAAAAAACACTTGCCTTCTTTTCAAAAACCACAATCCACAACACTTTCAAACAAACTCTCAAAACATTTTGAAACATCTTTTCGAAAAGATACACGCCTTTGTAAAATATTCGAGTAAAGAATTGTTACAAGGTTAGCCTAAGACAAGGCATCTTCTTCCAAAACAATTTCAAAAACACTCACACATACACACCATTTTCAAGTAATCAAAAATCAAGGCAAGTGATCTAAAAAACCAAGTAACTAAGAGCCCATGGATAACCATGGATGAAAAGGGTGCTAATACCTTCCCTTTTCATAATCTACCCCCCGAACCCACGAAACATCTCAAAAGGTTTTTGCTGTGCTTTTTTCACCTTTCCTTTAGGATAAAATAAAAAGTCGGTGGCGACTCTTGCTCAATCGCACAAGTGCGAATACGAATGCAAAACGTCAAGTCAGTTCTCCCACCGTATCACAGAACTGGTGACTCTGCTGGGGATATTCTTTAAAAGTGGGGTTACCTTAGGGTTTTTAGATCACCTTCTTGCATGATTATTTTGTTTGCTTTGCTTGCTTTACCTCTTATGGTTCTCTTGTTTGGGCTTGAAATCCTATACCCGGATTTGGGAAACATTCATAGATAGCAATACGTTGTGGAAACTGTGCGGGGTATACCGACACGGTCGAAGCAATAGCTATATTAGTGCGACGTATTTGTGAGTACCGGTAACCCTTGAGTTCAATCAAGGAGAGTACGGGGCCGCTGAGTGATGTTACTAAGCACTAATGACCTAGAACCTTACTTGACCATCTTGGTCTTTTATTAGGAGTAGTGAGATGACCGGCTTTGGTGCAGTCCGAAGTTGGTAGATACTCGATACTACACTCATTGAGAGTTGTTTTCTTGGAATATTTTGGTCGCTAGTTAAGTGGCTAAACCAAAACAATGAACAATGAAAACAATCCAGTGATATTGAGCTCCTTAGAACCCGGTTACTATTTATAGGACAGGTTTTTAAGCCAACTACACTCAAGAGGGTACTTACCTATGAAACCCCATGCAAGCCTGAAACTAGGGTTTGGTGTGATTTGCTTGTACATATGTTTTGTGCATACATCATGAACATCATAAAGCATCATATGCATTCACTAACCATTTCAAGGGTTTGGATCTTCATCTTTGTTCCTGTTTTGTAGGTCATGGAAATTCCTCGCAGAAAAACCATCCAAGTCAACCTTGTGAGAATCTCTCCTCAACTCAAGGAGCTCGCCTCAAGAATTCCGGAAAACTCATCCTTCAGTGAAAGACATGGTAGGCTGCTCAACTTAGTCAGCACCAACATTGAAGAAGACATGATGAAAGTGCTATTTCAGTTCTTTGACCCTCTTCACCACTGTTTCACTTTCCCTGATTACCAGTTGGTGCCCACTTTGGAGGAGTTTTCTCAACTCCTGAGAATTCCTATCCTTAATCAACTACCCTTCAACGGTACAGAAAAGGAACCAAAGCCGGAAAATGTTGCTCGAGCATTACATCTACAACCCTCCGACATCAAGGGGCATTGGGAAACCAAAAGCGGCGTCAAAGGATTCTTAGCAAAGTTCTTGTTTGAGAAGGCACAAGAATGTTGGAACTCATTGGATCTACAAGCCTTTGAAGAGATTGTGGCACTCCTTATCTACGGGTTGGTCTTGTTCCCGAATCCTGATCAATTGGTAGATGTCAACACCGTCAAAATCTTCTTGCCCAGAAATCCAATACCAACATTGCTTGGGGACATCCTTCACTCATTTTACACACGAACAATGAGAAAGAGGGGTGTTCTCATGTGCTGTACTCATATCCTTGCAAGGTGGTTTGTTTCGCACCTTCCGCAATTAATTTTGAAGAATGAGCAGGGTTTAAGGTGGTCACAACGATTGATGACTCTCACTCACTCTGATGTACATTGGTGTTCTCGGTCCAGAGAAAATGTCATCATCGTCGATCGTTGCGGAGAATTTCCTAATGTTCCTTTACTTGGAATTAGAGGAGGTATTACCTACAACCCTTGCCTAGCTTTGAGGCAATTTGGATATGCACGGAGGGATGGCCCTCATGATATGCTGATTCCTAGGCTAGTTTTTGACTTCGACAACGATGCGCAAGGGCTTCGCCAAAGATTCATCAGAGCTTGGGGAAAACTCAACAAGGTTGATAGCAAGACTCTGGGACACAAGAACTCCATCCCTCTTGAGCCCTATCTCAAGTGGGTACGAGCCTGAGCCCAAAGTCTAATGATGCCTTATCCTCATGTACTCCCAGTGATTAAAGAGCCCGTCAATGAAGGAGAGGTTCCCTACACCATCCTGCATCCTGACATGCCTACATCATGGGAGGAAATGCAGAAAAGTTGGATTCAGCTCAAGGAGGAACGGAACACTTTTGAAGCTAGCTATTACGCCAGTGAAAAGAAGGTTCTAGAGCTTACACGCTGACTCCACGAGCAAGAGGCCCTCAACACCTACATCGCACCAAAGAGGATGTGCAATGTCTTTCTGCCTTAAGAAGTTTATTTTGTAATATTTAGCCCATGGGGCACTTATGTACTAACAAATTTCTTCTTATTAATATGACGTGCGTTCTTCTTTGTCTGAAACAATTTTGAATGTTCTAAATCCTTGAATGCATTGCATACATCAGCATACCATTCATCATGTGCATAAGCAGGTCTCACTCCAGGTTTCCTTATCTGTCTGATGTTTATTTCAGTAGGATGGATCTCGAGCAAATAGTCAAAGACCTACAAGCTCAGAATGCACAATTCCAGCAACTCCTGATGACCTTGGTTAAAAGTCAGGAGGATATCAAGACTCAATTGGGGAATAAGGACCCAGTGAAGAAGAAGAAAAAGAGGATTGGGGTGGCTACTTTGGGGAGAAGATTTGACAGAGAAGCTCGGAGAGTGCTTGAATTTCCTCCTACTTCTGATGAAGGGACTAGTCAAAGAGATGGAGTTGCGGTGCCTTCCGAGTCTGATGCAGAGGAAGAAGAGGTTGAAGAGGACGAAGATTATTCTGACCAGCAATACCCTCCAGCTGATGATAAATACAAGGGTTTAGAAGACAAATTGGCCTCCATGGAATTACAAAGAGTATCGGGTTTGGATTTTGAAGACTTGGGTTTGGTTGCCGGGATTGTGATTCCCCCAAAATTCAAAGTGCCAGTGTTTATGAGGTATGATGGGCTGTCCTGCCCCAAAATGCATCTCAGGTCCTACGTGAGAAAGATTCAACCCTATACGGCAGATAAAAACCTCTGGATTCATTTCTTTCAAGACAGCCTGTCGGGAGCTCAGTTGGAGTGGTTTTATCAGCTAGAAGGAACCAGTGTCAGAAATTGGGAAGATTTGGCCACCGCTTTCTACAAGCAATACCAGTATAATTCTGACCTTGCTCCTACTCGTACCCAACTTCAGGGTATGTCACTAGGAACAAGTGAGGGATTCAAAGAATATGCACATGAATGGAGGGATTTGGCTGGCAGGGTGCAGCCTCCTTTAACCGATCGTGAACTCGTTGATATGTTTCTCGGGACCCTATCTGGGCCTTTTTTCAATCATCTAATTGGTAACTCTTCCGCGGGGTTTACCGATTTGATCTTAACAGGCGAAAGAATAGAAGCTGGCATCAAGTCAGGAAAGATTCAGAAGGGTGTTGCTGCAAGTGTTGAGAAGAAGCCTTTTAAGAAGGAGACAACTATGGTATATTCTCAGAGAAGAGCAGGAAAGATGGAGCGTCGGCCAACTGTGGGGGCCGTAATGATTCAAAACACTCCGAGTGAGCAACCTCGCTATAACCAGTCCAGACCAAATCAGCAACGAGTGGAACGGCCACAACGGCAGTTCACCCGTATTAATATGACTCCAGCGCAAGTGCTTCCTCATCTGTTAAAGTTGAACCTCACCACCATCAAGGAGGCACCAAAGAATGTGAATACGTCCTCTCCTCATTATCATGCTAATGCTAAATGCGCCTACCATTCAGACAGTGTTGGACACGACACCAATGATTGTTGGGCACTCAAGCATAAGATCCAAGACCTGATAGAAGCGAAGGAAGTAGAGTTTGACGCTCCGGAGAAGCCTAATGTGATATCTGCACCCATGCCGAAGCACGGCCGAAATGTCAATGCCATTGAAGTAGATTTGTATGTTGCTGATGTCAATGATCTGATAACTCCTTTGTTAACCATTAAATTGAATCTGTTAAGGGCCGGGATCTTCCCGGGATGTAAAGAAGATTGTTATTGTTGTTACTCTCTGCCGTTTGAGTGTCCGCTACTAAAGAAAGGTATCCAAGGCCTTATGGATAGTCGACAAATTTTGTTTGAAAAAGTTTCTGCTGTTCCAGTTCATACTAAAGATGTCTCAATCATAACCATTCACGACAATATTTCCAAGGCCGTCAAGAAGCCTGTTAAGATTACACCAGCTGCAAAATCTGTCCCCTTGAAGATAACAATGCCAGGGCCTGTTCTCTATGTTTCTGAGAAGTCGATACCTTGGAACTATGGCGATGACATCTACTACCATGGTATCAAGCAAATCGAGGTAATTGAAGAAAGTTCGGATGATGAAGAAGCCAGCATTAGTAACATTGCAGGCACTAGCAAAATCACCAGGAGCGGGAGAATATTTTCTCCAGAGATTGCCCCTTCAAGAGCAATCTTTGGACCCTCATCTGCGAAGGTCATCCCTGCACCAATAAAACTCTCTGCTAGAACTCCTTTGATTGAAGAATTTGTTGTTCCTAGTGCTGTCTCTCCTACCATTGTTGATAAAGGAAAGGGAATACAAGATGAGCTCGTCAGGACGAGGGCTCAACCATTGGTTATCCCTGAAACCTCCAAGAAGGAAATGGATGAGATCTTGAAGATAATCAAGAGGAGTGACTACGATGTGGTAGAACAGCTGGGGCAAACCCCCTCCAAGATCTCCATGCTGGCACTGCTACTTTGCTCAGAATCGCACGCTAAAGCTTTGATTAAGTTTCTGAAGGCAACTCATGTGCCCCAGGAAACTTCTGCGGATCAATTCCAGAATTGCGTGGCTAGCCTGACTGCGGACAATGGATTAGGTTTTTCTGATGCCGACCTAACTCCTAAAGGCAGAAACCACAATGATGCTTTGCACATTTCAGTTGAGTGCCGGGGAACCACCCTCGCGCATGTCTTGGTCGATACCGGTTCGTCGCTGAATGTATTACCTAAGAAGGCCTTGGACCGACTAGATTGTGAAGGGTTGGAGTTGAAGCCAAGTGATATTGTTGTCAGAGCTTTCGATGGTTCGAAGAGAATGGTCCATGGAGAGGTTGAAATTCCCATCAAGATAGGCACTGAGGTGTTTAAATCCACTTTCTATGTGATGCACATCCGTCCGTCATACTCTTGCTTGCTGGGTAAGCCTTGGATACACCATGCTGGCGCAGTCACCTCCTCCTTACATCAGATGTTGAAGTACCCTGTCAAGGGAAAAATCATCACTGTCCATGGCGAAGAAGAGTACATGATTAGCCACTTAAATTCTTTCCGGTATGTGGAGGTTGAAGGAGAGTTCATTGAGACACCGTTTCAACATTTCGAAGAAGTCCTTCCTGAAATAGCAGTAGCAAAGTTGGCAGCCGAGACACCGAGGCAGATGGCCAGGATGGCATCTCTAGAGGATGCAAGGGCCGCAATAAAAGAAGGGAAGAATTCAGCATGGGGGCAGTTACCCGACTTTCCGCATAAGACTGACAAGTTTGGATTAGGGTTCACAGCCGCTGGCCAGAAAGCTATGCGTCGGTCGAAGATTGAGAGGGCGCCGGTCAAAATTTCTCCCTACGGAATCAACGCTTTGGAGGATGAGGACAAGGAGAGCAACATCGAAGAGTGGATTTACCCGACTGTCAAAGGAGGATTGAGCAACTGGGAGGCAAAAGACTTTGTCCCCATCACTTTTATTCATCAGTAATTTATCTGTTAAACATGTTCAATTTGGTCTGTAATATTTACTTTCAAACAATCCGTACACTATCTTTTCACCGCATGCCTTTGCCCGGGGCATGTAGGTCCACTTGTAAGGGTTTTGATTATTTTTCATATCCATATGCCATGTTTAATGATTCATTGGACGTTTTTCATTTGATAAACTGCTTGTGTTCATTTTCTTTCCTTTTGCATTTTTGTTTAAGGATGGCTATCCCTTACACACACCCACACTCACCAATGCAGGTACCCATCCACTCCGGATTCCATGGGTGACTATTCTGCTATATCTTCCAACAACTCTGAAGATCTGGTCAATCTAGCCGAGTATGAAGATGACGAAGGTTGTGAAGTACCCGGGGAACTAGCCAGACTTCTGCAACAAGAGGAAAGGGCCATCTTACCGCATGAAGAGCCATTGGAGACTGTCAACTTGGGGACCGAGGAAGACCGGAAGGAGGTGCAAGTGGGTGCCAATCTGGAACCAAGAGTCAAGGAGTGCCTAGTACAGTTGTTGAATGAGTATGTTGAGATCTTCGCTTGGTCTTATGAAGACATGTCGGGTTTAGACACAGACATCGTGGTTCACCGTCTCCCCACAAGAGAGGATTGTCCACCGATCAAGCAAAAAGTCCGCCGAATGAGGCCTGATATGTCTGAAAAGATCAAAGCAGAAGTAATGAAACAATTCGACGCTGGCTTTCTGGATGTTACGTCCTATCCTCAATGGGTCGCTAACATCGTGCCAGTACCTAAGAAAGATGGCAAAGTCAGGATGTGTGTGGACTACCGGGATTTGAATAGGGCCATCCCTAAAGATGACTTCCCGCTACCTCATATTGACATCTTGATCGACAATACAGCTCAGCATAAAGTGTTTTCCTTCATGGATGGATTCTCGGGCTACAATCAGATCAAAATGGCCCCCGAGGATATGGAGAAAACAACTTTTGTCACACAATGGGCACTTTATGTTACAAAGTGATGTCGTTCGGGTTAAAGAACGCAGGGGCAACTTATCAACGCGCCATGGTAGCTTTATTTCATGACATGATACATCATGAGATTGAAGTTTACATAGACAATATGATAGCTCGGTCACAAACGGAGGAAGAGCACCTTGAGCATTTGGAGAAGCTGTTTGTCAGGTTAAAAGAATACAAGCTCAGGCTGAATCCAAGTAAATGCACTTTTGGAGTTAGGTCTGGTAAACTCCTGGGATTCATTGTAAGCAACAAAGGCATTGAAGTTGATCCCGCAAAAGTAAAAGCAATACAAGAGATGCCTGCTCCCCACACTGAAAAGGAGGTTAGAGGATTCTTGGGGCGCTTAAACTATATTGCCAGATTCATCTCACATCTGACTTCTACCTGTGAGCCAATTTTCAAACTCTTGAAAAAAGATCAGGTAGTGGAATGGAACGACGATTGCCAAGTTGCTTTTAATCGAATCAAGGAGTATTTGCTAGAACCTCCTATTCTGATGCCACCCGTCGAAGGAAGACCATTGATCATGTATTTGACCGTCTTGGATAACTCAATGGGGTGTGTATTGGGCCAGCATGACGAGTCTGGTCGAAAAGAGCATGCTATTTATTACCTTAGCAAAAAGTTTACCGACTGTGAGACTCGCTACTCACTGCTCGAGAAAACTTGCTGCGCTTTGGTATGGGCTGCTCTCCGACTGAGACAGTATATGTTGACTCATACTACCTTGTTGATTTCCAAAATGAATCCTATCAAGTATATCTTCGAAAAGCCCGCTTTATCTGGAAGGATAGCTAGATGGCAAATGATCTTAACTGAGTACGACATCCAGTACACCACCCAAAAGGCCATAAAAGGGAGTGTACTAGCTGACCATCTGGCTCATCAAGCTATCGAAGATTACCAACCCATGAGATTTGACTTCCCGGACGAGGACATCATGAATTTGGACAACATTGAAAGTAACGGACCGTATGACGGACCCGAAAAGGGATCCCGATGGACCCTGTACTTTGATGGTGCTTCAAATGCACTTGGAAATGGTATTGGCACAGTAATCATTTCTCCGGAAGGTTGTCACACACCTTTCACGGACCGACTTTGCTTCAGCTGCACAAACAACATGGCCGAATATGAAGCTTGCATCTTTGGTCTCAAGGCTGCTATAGACTTGGGAATCAAATCTCTGGTCGTATTTGGGGACTCAGCTTTGGTCATCAGTCAGATCAAAGGAGAGTGGGATACCAAACATCCCAATCTTATCCCATACAAAGAGCATGTCCTGACATTGTTGCCTCACTTCGAGCAAATTACCTTCGAGCATTTCCCGCGAGAAGAGAATCAGCTAGCAGATGCCTTAGCTACAATGTCCTCCATGTTTAAACTCAACTGGGATAACGAGGCTCCCCAAATCACCATCGAGCGAATGGATGAACCTGCGCATTGTCACGAGATTAATACCGAAGAAGTAGTGGAACAACCCTGGTTCCATGAAATCAAAAGGTATCTCGAGACTAGAGATTATCCTGAAGGAGCTTCCGTAAATGACAAGAAGTTCTTAAGGAAATTCGCTGCTAAGTTCTTCTTGAGCAACGACATCCTTTACAAACGAAGCCATGATTGCGTATTACTCCGATGCGTAGATAAAGCTGAAGCAGAGTTGATCATGACTGATATACACAGCGGCACATTTGGCACTCACTTGAGCGGGCATACAATGGCTAAGAAGATCCTAAGGGCAGGCTATTACTGGTCTACCATGGAAGCTGACTGCCATCAACATTCCCGTACTTGCCACAAGTGTCAAGTCTATGCTGACAAAGTTCATATCCCTCCGGTTCCTCTCAACGTCCTGACTGCTCCGTGGCCCTTTGCAATGTGGGGCATTGACATGATTGGAGAGATCAAGCCCACGACTTCAAATGGACATCGTTTCATCCTGGTCGCCATCGACTATTTCACCAAATGGGTCGAAGCAGCTTCCTTCGCCTCTATCACTAAGAATGTGGTTGCCCGTTTCATTAAACAAAATCTCATATGTCGGTATGGTGTTCCAGATAGGATCATCACAGACAACGGTACAAATCTGAATAACACAATGATCACCGCGTTGTGCGAACAGTTCAAGATTTATCATCACAATTCATCTCCCTATCGGCCGAAGATGAACGGTGCTGTTGAAGCTGCAAACAAAAACATTAAGAAGATCATTCAGAAAATGACAGTCACTTACAAAGAATGGCATGAGATGTTACCGTTTGCTCTGCATGGATACCGTACGACGGTACGTACTTCAACAGGGGCAACCCCATTTTCTTTGGTTTATGGCATGGAAGCTGTTTTGCCCATGGAAGTTCAGATTCCTTCTCTAAGGATTATGAAGGATGCAGGTTTGAATGAAGATGATTGGATACAGACCCGACTTGATCAACTCAATCCGATCGACGAAAAACGACTTGCTGCCATATGCCATGGTCAGACGTATCAAAAGCGGATGATCAAGGCCTTCAATAAGAAGGTCAGACGTCAAGTTTATCAAGTCGGGGATCTCGTAGTCAAACGGATTATCTTACCGCAAAGTGATCCCAGGGGCAAATGGACTCCTACATATGAAGGACCATTTGTGATCAAGAGCATATTCTCTGGTGGTGCAATGATTCTAACCACCATGGACGGCGACGATTTGCCGCACCCTGCGAACGCAGACATAGTCAAAAAATACTACGCATAAGATAACCCGACAAGTCGAAAACCTGAAAGGGCGACTTGGGCAAAAATGGGCATCCCGGTGGATCGAAAACCCGAAAGGGCGGTTCAGGCAAAAATTAGGGATAAAAACAAAAAAATCTGTACACCCGGCAAGTTGAAAACCCGAAAGGGCGGCTTGGGCAAAAAGGGGTTTCCCGGTGGATCGAAAACCCGAAAGGGCGATTCAAGCAAAAGTTAGGGAATTAAAGCGTATGACTATGTCTCGTCGGATCACTTCAAAAGACAATCTCTTCATCAACTAGTTCCAGGCTTCTGATCAATCCAGTCATCGGCAAACGAAGCATTGAATGGACAGATATTCAGAGTTGGGAAAGCTATAGCAGAATGGAATCCCATGGAATTATTTCACATAGCCATCCTTTATTTTGTATAAATCTTTCAATGTTTACGACAGAATCCTCTTACTAGGATGATTGTCTCCTTTGTACAAATATACTCATAAAAAGTCAATACAAATACTTTTCCCAGAAATTTGTGTCTTTTTCGTTCTTTTGCACTAATTGTTCACTTTGAGGAACGTCCAATGTTTTGTTAAATAGGCATATGCATTTGAACATAATCATTTCCTTATAAATCAAGAGAGAGGATTACTGATAGGTCAAAGGTGCAGTTGGATATCTTGATACCCTTCAAAGAAAACCCCCAGGAGATTTGGAATCCATATCCCCAGCAAACCCTGAAGCTTATCCCCAGTAGATTTTGGAAGCTTATCCCCAGTAGATTTTGGAAGCCTATCCCCTGCAGACCACGAACGGCCCTCCCGAGTTTTATTCAAAATTGTTCCTCACAAGGGCTTATAACTGGGTTATCCTCAGCTTGGCGCCACGGAAGATCGCACTCGCCAAATTTATTCCTATCCCCAGCGGAGTTCATCAGAGTTCCCCAGCATAACTTACCAATACAATCCCCAGCCAGAGAATCCTCCGGAATTCAATTCCCCTCAGAATTTAAGTTTCAGTATCCCCAGCGGAACCAGACTAATGAACCTTTTTCCCACAGAGTTTTAGGAAGGAAAATCTTGAGTTTCCCAGTGAAGTCGTCAGAGATACTTCCCTCCAAGCTGAAGAGTCTCAATCTTACCTCCCCAGCATGAGCCGACTAGATTGGAACTCCCCAATAGAAATCGTCAAGAATTCCCCAGAAGATTGGTATGCAACCCAAGCTCTTTATTCTCCAGCAACAACCAGGAATTATCCTTCCCAGCAGCAGTCAAGATATTTCTATCTTCAGCCATCCCGGATTCATATATTCTTCGCAAGACAGCTCTCCAGCTTTCATGCGCACCCATTCGCATTCATATCATATAATATATATTGTATCATGCATCATGGCATTGCATATAACTAACTCTCCACCTTTTCAGGTAAGATCAGTCGACAGACTAAAATCGTTATCTTTCAAGACTTCTGAAAACAGTTCACGGGTTCTCCAAGTAACGGATGTTAACCTATCGCTTGTTCAGATTCTTCTCAAGACTTCTGAAAACAGTTTATGGATTCTTCCCAACAACGGATGTTAATCTACCAACTTGTTCAGATGCAACCTTTGAAAACAGTTTACGGACGCTTCCCAACAACGGATGCTGCTCTATTGCTTATTCAACTTCAAGACTTCTGAAAACAGTTTACGGGTTCTCCAAGTAACGGATGTTAACCTATCGCTTGTTCAGATTCTTCTCAAGACTTCTGAAAACAGTTTATGGATTCTTCCCAACAACGGATGTTAATCTACCAACTTGTTCAGATGCAACCTTTGAAAACAGTTTACGGACGCTTCCCAACAACGGATGCCGCTCTATTGCTTATTCAACTTCAAGACTCCTGAAAACAGTTTACGGGTTCTCCAAGTAACGGATGTTAACCTATCGCTTGTTCAGATTCTTCTCAAGACTTCTGAAAACAGTTTATGGATTCTTCCCAACAACGGATGTTAATCTATCAGCTTGTTCAGATGCGACCTTTGAAAACAGTTTACAGATGCTTCCCAACAACGGATGCCGCTCTATTGCTTATTCAACTTCAAGACTTCTGAAAACAGTTTACGGGTTCTCCAAGTAACGGATGTTAACCTATCGCTTGTTCAGATTCTTCTCAAGACTTCTAAAAACAGTTTATGGATTCTTCCCAACAACGGATGTTAATCTACCAACTTGTTCAGATGCAACCTTTGAAAACAGTTTACGGACGCTTCCCAACAACGGATGCCGCTCTATTGCTTATTCAACTTCAAGACTTCTGAAAACAGTTTATGGATTCTTCCCAACAACGGATGTTAATCTATCAGCTTGTTCAAATGCGACCTTTGAAAACAGTTTACGGACGCTTCCCAACAACGGATGCCACTCTATTGCTTATTCAACTTCAAGACTTCTGAAAACAGTTTACGGGTTCTCCAAGTAACGGATGTTAACCTATCGCTTGTTCAGATTCTTCTCAAGACTTCTGAAAACAGTTTATGGATTCTTCCCAACAACGGATGTTAATCTACCAACTTGTTCAGATGCAACCTTGGAAAACAGTTTACGGATGCTTCCCAACAACGGATGCCGCTCTATTGCTTATTCAACTTCAAGACTTCTGAAAACAGTTTACGGGTTCTCCAAGTAACGGATGTTAACCTATCGCTTGTTCAGATTCTTCTCAAGACTTCTGAAAACAGTTTATGGATTCTTCCCAACAACGGATGTTAATCTATCAGCTTGTTCAGATGCGACCTTTGAAAACAGTTTACGGACGCTTCCCAACAACGGATGCCGCTCTATTGCTTATTCAACTTCAAGACTCCTGAAAACAGTTTACGGGTTCTCCAAGTAACGGATGTTAACCTATCGCTTGTTCAGATTCTTCTCAAGACTTCTGAAAACAGTTTATGGATTCTTCCCAACAACGGATGTTAATCTATCAGCTTGTTCAGATGCGACCTTTGAAATTAGTTTACGGACGCTTCCCAACAACGGATGCTGCTCTATTGCTTATTCAACTTCAAGACTTCTGAAAACAGTTCACGGGTTCTCCAAGTAACGGATGTTAACCTATCGCTTGTTCAGTTTTCTTCTCAAGATTTTTTGAAAACAGCTCACGGATTCCTCCAAACAACGGATGTCACTCTATTGCTTATTCAGACCCCCAGTTCAGAGATGGTCCCAAGCATGGACATCTCCCTGACACTCATTCCAGATGGCATCTTTAAGCCCATCACCAAATGGCATCTTTAAGCCCATTCACATCTACCATCACATCGCCGAGTGCAAATTTTCTGGTTACTTTAGTGTCCAATCTTCTTTTACCTTCAAGTCGCGAAAGGCAAGCTTGCCAATCTAACTCTTCAGGTTCAAGAAGATTGAACAGGGGCAACTGTTGTACCCCGAAATTTTCCCTCGCATTTTTTCAAGAAATCTCAACATCAGGCATTTCCTGACTTTTCAAACTGGCTCAAGAATCGGACAAACGGACTTTTCTCATCAGTCAAACAAAAATTAGGGTTTCATTGATTTTTCAGGGCTCTGGATTTTCTCACACAGTTGGCTTAGGGTTTTGGTTGATTCTGACTCATTTTTTTGATCAGGTGAACGTTCTTTGGCATTTAATCAGGAATTAAGGTTTTTGTGGGCATACTCTCAGAAGGATTTAAATTCCACAGCACTTTGCAAGTTATTCCAAGATTCAGGTTGAATTCGCTTTGTTTTGATTTAATCAGTAAAAGAAGGCAGTTGGTTTGAATTCACCAGTCAAAAGAAATACGCAGTTTGGATTTATAATGTTTGTTGAAAATCAGTGAAAAGGGAATGCGCCTGATCAATGTTTTGATTAACTTTTGATTTGCTTTGGAGATACCAGGTTTAATTGATCAATGTGCTAAAGCATTGTTTATTTTAATTATTTATTATTCTAAATTAAATGATTGAAATTTATTTTTCAATTATTTTTATTCAAAGAATTTTTAATAATAAATAAACAATAAAGAGAAAACAGAATTAAATTGGATAATGGAAACTTTTATTTATTCTTAAATTAACTGTACAATTATTGTTTGTAATTTAATTACAAACAATGTTTTTACATTGATTTAAATTTAAACTTAAAGAAAAAAACTATCCTATTTTTTTTCTAATTCTTCATTCTTCACTTTGTTCCTCTCCATCCAAATTTTCATCTGCAAAAGGAAAGAGAAAAGTCAAATAACAGTTAAGTTAAACTGAAAAGACAGATAAAATTGCAGTCATCATTAAAGGCCACTGATTGGGATCAGTTAACCCTCTCTGCAAATCACGGGATTTCTCCCGGTTCACAAAGAGGGAAGAATTTTATTTGATCATGAATGCAAAGTTGAGAAAAAAATGCAAAGTGCCAAACTACATAAATTCAAAAATCTCAAGCAAACTGCACAGTTCAAACCCAACTGAAAAAAATCCAATTTGCAACTTTATGTCAAAATGCAAAGTGTCAAACTTGCTGTCAAATGCCAAAAGATACAAGTTATTGCACAAAGCTGTCAAAGAAAAGATAAAATATGCAGAGGAAGTCTTTATGCAAGTCAAATTTTCTTTCATCATTTCCCAACAAATAGCCTTTTCAGAAAGTACACAAGGAAAACAGTTTAATATTCTTTGAAGTGTACCAAAGAGAGAGAAAGAAAAGAGGAGAAGTGTGGGCTTACTGTTTGGCTTTAGGCATAAGGAAAATACAGAAAATAAAACTACAATAAAACAGTAAGGCAAAAGGCTAAAAGAAGCATTATTTCAGTGTTACTCAAATTAGGCAGAAGTACACAGCAGAATTAATCACCAAAACAGAAAAATGCCAAAAAACCTTGCAAGTCTGCCCAGTAACTTGGTTCAAGAAGAGATGCCAAAGTTTGAAAAAGTCTTAGGCGCCAAAATACCAAGAGGCTGGAAGACAAAAGAAACAAATATAAAATTGCAACAACAGGGATAACAAAAGGGATATAGAGACTAACTGCATAAGATACCAACAACAAAAAAAAAAAGAAGAGACCACTGAGCTTCAAAAAAAACCTGATTGAGCCATAATACCAATATCACCAAAATACAAACACATAACCTCAAAAGCCTAACCTGCATATGCAAAACCTAAGCCAAAAAGCCATATCAGTATATAACCTGTCAAGCCCTTAAGAGCCAAAACCAGAAAACCTGAAACACAAAAAATATGCCAAAGCTTCATACTACCTGAAGCCTAACATGAAACCCTTATCTACTGTCAACACACAAACCTGCATGAGCTAAAACCAACAAACATAAAAAACCTGCTATCTACACTGAGACAACCGGCCTAAGCACAAACTGATAAACCTCCAAACTCAAAACCTGAACTACCAAACAACCAAAGCATATACCAGCCACGCACATAACCTCCAAGCAATAACCTGCTGAAGCCTTACCTGCATCACTCAAAAAACCTGTCAAACAATAGCCAAACCATTGCCTACTGCACTACCAGAACCTGCTGTCTACATTGCCACAACCTGCCTAAGCATTACCAAAATCTTGGCTTAAACCTCAAAACCAAGTTCAAGCCTGAAGCTCAACCCTGCCTGAAGCCAAACCATGGCCTAATAAACCAGTTCAAACCTCAGGCCTAACCTGTCAAGGCCATCACCAAAACCAGCATAAAACCTGGCCTAACCATCAAAACCTGTAAAACCATAAAAAACCTGCTGAAGCAAAAGCCTGCATATGCAAAACTAGTCCAAAGCCTCACTTGAATCAGTCCAAAACCTCCAGCCCTCAGAGCACTCATCATAGGACGTTTTTTTTCTAACAAGCACCAAGGCATATTCAACAGCATACAAGGTATACAGGCCCTCAGAACCCTAGGCTCTTCATTGGGCAAGAAGCAAAATACATTCCACAAACAATAGGCAACCAAAGCAAGCCCCAGAAGAAGCTTCTTCACAGGCAAATCTCAAAGCAACAATTAAAGACAACAAGTCAGAAGAAGAGAGAAGCGTTCAAGGTAACAAACAGTAAAGGCGGAAGAGAAGAAGAAAGAGGTAAATCAAAATAAGGTTTTCAGTCAAGTCCTCATCACGAAACCTTAAAGATTGGTAACAAATTAAAGGGTACCAGTAAGCTAGCTTCACAATCGCGTCCCTCCACCGTCGAGCCCTCCAAGACGCTTCCTAATCATCTCCTCCAACGAAGGTAATTCTTTCTTTTTCCTTCTCTTCGCACCTCGAACAAAAAGGATATGAATGGTCAGAATCGTTAACGAGCTTAATCTTAATCGAAATCAAATTAAACATGCAAAGCCAAATCATAAAAAGCCTAAGATACGTTGAGAAAAAGGTGTCACCTTACAGCTTCGTTGGACCAGAGAGGTAGAGGAGATGGTGGTAGCGTGGTGGCTCAGGCAAGGGGACGTGGTTCAGTAGCCATGGCAAAAGAAGCAAGAAGCGCGAAGAAGACGAAACCCCAAGATGAACGCGCCGCTGTACACAAACCCTAGAACTCGTTCCCAATTGAAAACATTCAGCAAACCCTAAAAATGTTTTGAGTCTAAATGGGCCTAACCCGTTCTTAAGCGCAAGGCCCACTGCATTCCAACTCACACCCCCCTTTAGTTCATAAAAACAAGTTATCTTGATTAATTAGTTAGGCATAATCCCTTTTTATTAACTAGTTTTTTTTTATTAATGAATCAACATTTGACTTTTCATTCTTTTAACATCCTTAAACCATATATTTTTCCTAACTTAATACATTTTCACCATAATATTTTAATAATGAAAATACATTTTTTTTAAAAACATTGAAAATACTTTTCATTTAACTTGTATATAACAAATGAAAAATACTCTTTTTGTATACATAATTAAGACTTAGAAATATTTTCTTTTCTTAAAACATCATTTTTATACATAATTTAATTAGAACTTAAACATTCAATTAAAACATTTTCTTTTGTGCATATTAAAAAATACAAGATCACTAGTTAATTAAATAAACATTTTCTTTAGGTTAAAACAATACCTTAATACACATTAATTCCACATCGTCGCACATGTAAATAATTACATATATAAACACGCATATGCACGTACACTTACACAATATACTTGCATTTTGATACATTATACATTTGCTTATGTTGATACTCATTTACACTTGACCGGTTCGATTTGGTTAATTTATTGGACACTATGATCCTAAGTCTCATCCCTATTCATAAATTTGTACCCCCACTCCCGGACGCTTATTCTGTAATAGCGTAGATTTTACATTTTCGCAATTTACCGCTTTCAATTATACCATGATTAGATCTAGGGTTTGCATGTACATAAAATCAACCACTAGATAACCTAATACAAGACAAATACATGAAATCAATACACAATCACACTTGCACCCTCTAGGGTAATCCCACATGTTGCCTTCCAAAATGGGCCATGCTTGCACGTCGAGTATCTTTGGCAAAACAAAATCAAAATGATCATAAGTCCCTCAAAATGTTTCCTAAACGGAATGATCATAGTCCCTTCAAAGCAAAATTGCCAAAGACACTTGGCACCATTGCATTCGTGGTCCATACGATGACCCGCGCCCGTCCCGAACAAACTTCCTAAACGCAAGATTGCCCACCAAATTCAATGGTGGAGCAAAATTGTTAAAAAGGGATTAAAACATAACAAAAACCTTTGAGTACAATAGGGTAGACAAAACTCTTAGTTACTTGAGATCGACTTGCAAAAAAAAACACTTTCCTTCTTTTCAAAAACCACAATCCACAACACTTTCAAACAAACTCTCAAAACATTTTGAAACATCTTTTCGAAAAGATACACGCCTTTGTAAAATATTCGAGTAAAGAATTGTTACAAGGTTAGCCTAAGACAAGGCATCTTCTTCCAAAACATTTTCAAAAACACTCACACATACACACCATTTTCAAGCAATAAAAAATCAAGGCAAGTGATCTAAAAAACCAAGTAACTAAGAGCCCATGGATAACCATGGATGAAAACGGTGCTAATACCTTCCCTTTTCATAATCTACCCCCCGAACCCACGAAACATCTCAAAAGGTTTTTGCTGTGCTTTTTTCACCTTTCCTTTAGGATAAAATAAAAAGTCGGTGGCGACTCTTGCTCAACCGCACAAGTGCGAATACGAACGCAAAACCTCAAGTCAGTTCTCCCACCGTATCACAGCAATGCACTGTTCTTGATTCACTAGTGTATGGATTGTGACATATTCGAGAAGATAATTGAAGAAGAAACAACAAAAGAAGCTTGGGAAAAGCTGAAATCTTTGTATGGTGGAGATGAGAAACTGAGGAAGGTAAAGTTTAAGACTCTTAGAAAGCAGTACGAGATGCTTCAGATGAAAGAGGATGAATCTATCTCTTCTTATTTCTCAAGAGTGGTGACGCTAACAAACCAGATGAAGGCGTGTGGTGAAGCGCTTACGGATATGCAAAAGATAGAAAAGGTATTGAGATTTATAATTGTAGATTTTGATTACTTTGTTGTAACAATTGAAGAGGCCAAGATTGAAACCTTCAGACGCAAAGTTATCTAGCATTCCCCATGGATAACCTTGAGGCATGCGATTCTGAACAACAGTTGGAGTAGCAGACACAGGAATAGCCAGAGCTTCAGCAATAGCCCTTGTTTGTTGAGGTTGAACACTCGGTGGCTGATTCTGAGCAGCCACCAGAGATTCCATCAGAGAAGTAAGATTGGCCATGCCGGCCTTCAAAGCAGAAACTTCCTCGCGCAGCTCGCGATTCTCTTGTTCTAGTTTGTCCATCTTCCTTCTGAAATTAACCCGAGTGTTGTAGTGGTGAGTCAGCTTGCTGAACAAAGTAAAGAAGCTTGGTAAGACACCTAGATATGCATAACAAATGCAAGAAATATGTGCAATATGATGCATGATATGCAATGTACATGATTTTATTTTGTTATTTAGTATTTCAAGGGATTTAAAGTTTATAGACATATTGCAAATATCAAAGTAAAAACGCATTTGAAAATACTGAAATTTTTTATGATAATAACTTCAACATTGGTTACAAGTCTTAATGATCCCAAGTACAAGATGAAAATAAATTCTAAAACCCTAAGAAGCAAAGCTGATGGAGATCACTCTATACGTCAACGCTTCCCTATAAGCCTGGCAATCTGAGCCTTCAACCTCTAGTTTTCTTCCGCATACCTGGTGGTAACCTCTTTCCAATTTCCTGAATCAAGAAGTGAGCATCTAGCATCTGAATGAGGCTTAGGGGAAAATAAATCTCCTCGCCTCTCCATGTTCTCTAAAGCCCGACTCTCAAGAATCTCAATCAAGTCGTCTTTCTCCTTCAAGTCTGCTCGGTAGGACACCTCTAAAGTCTGACACTTATTCTTCCAAGCATCCTTTTCCTGCTACATCCTGACCAAAGCAAGTTGTAGCTCTTATATATCATCCAATAAGGGAGGAGTGGTCTTCACAAATAAATTAGGCATAGGTGTCTCCCGGGAATACGACATCTTCAACTGAATAGCTCTCGTTTGGACCCACTGAAGATATGGCCCCAAAGAAACAGCTCCCATAGGTCCCAAGTCTTTCCTACTCTTCTTATGAATGTGATGCCTGGCCTTCGCAATCTTCTCCCTAGATTCCCTATGGTCTTCTCCCTCCTTTAGAAAGAAACTACTCAAATGAATATTATTTGGTTTATCCCTCATCAGATAACCAAGCTGTCGTCGTGCAAGAACAGGGTTATAGTTAATTCCTCCCTTTGTACCAAGAAAAGGTACATTGGGGAAATTACCACAACTGTCAACAATCTCTATATCCTGATAAGTTCGATGATACCAATTAATATCCGAATAGGTAAGTGCCATGATCTTAGGGGCCCAACGGGGTTCCTTCCTGACATCCCAGAAAGCATCAGACTAAGGCATATGAGAGTTAAACCACCGGTACAACAAAGGCGTGCAATAGATAATCATCCCCCTATGATAAGAATTCCGAAGATGAATAGAGTAATAAGCATAACCCAATAATGTAGGAACTGGTTTTCAATCATGAAGATCCTGATAGCATTAATATCAACAAACTTGTCCATATTAGGAAATAAGAACAACCCGTAAGCAAGTAGAGTAAAGATGGCTTCAAAATCGACTATACTCTTCATCCTAGCAAAGTAACGAGCTTTCTCCAATAACAACTGAGCTGGTAATCCTCTAATCCCTCCTTTAGTAGTCATATGGGCTTCAACCTCAGACTTCCCCAGATGGATCAAAGCAGCAATCTCATGTGATTTTGGTTCACCCTCCAAACCAGTGAAAGGAACACGATCAGTAACGGGTAAATCCAACAGATAAGAATACTCTTCTAGTGTAGGCATCAACTGATAGTCGGGAAAAGTAAATAAATGGTACATCGGATCTTAGAACTGGACCAAGGTCGAGAGAATATCCTCCTTCATCTTCAACTTCATGAGAGGAATGATGGATCCATATTTCTTCGGAAAATCTGCAGAACACTCAATCTCGGGAATTAGACTGATCAACTCATCTATCTTGGGATCCTTGAAGATGTACTTCCCAGTCTTTCGTTTTCCAGAATCCATGTTTAAAAGTACCTGAGATATTCACAAATGGTCAAATTTTAAATCCGTTAAAATAAGATTTCTTCAAAGGATGCTTATGAGTGCATGGATGCATGATGCAACACTCACACACAAGATAACACATATAGGGTTCATAGTTCAATGTCACGAGCATGAGGTCGAAGGTACTACCCATAAGGTATTGGTCTAAGAGTTATAACCTGCCAAACAAGGTTCTAGAGGTTCCCAGAGTCTACATCCTTCCTTCGGATATTACCAACTTCCTAATTAACTCGGTAATTAGTAATATTCTCAAGAAAAACTCGTCTGAGCATAGTATCGCGTGACAACTATTTCCGGATTACTCCGTCATAGCTTCCACACTACACCTAAAAGTCCAAGATGGGTTAGATATTCTACGGTCCTCAACTTCAGTAGGCTCCCAGGTCGAAAGCAGTACGTCTTCCCGATTACTCGGTAAACGACACTACAGTAAAAGAGGCCTCCACTGAGTGGGGGATCTCATGCCTCCTTTTTTGGGGTTACTCCCTCAAAGTTAACATAACTATACAACCCGCTCTATCTTAAAGTTTGCCCAAGTCTAGGTATAATACTTATAAGTAATCACCAAGCACCCTGAAAACCAGGAAAATCCAGATAAACGTATATACAACATATAACACATACACAACAATAGCACATGTAAAGATATACACAAAGATAGGTTCAACCCACTTAGGGATGGACCAACAAGAGGCCAATCTTTCCCCATTGAAGTCGCCATTTTTTCTGTAGCGGTAGAAATGTTCAAGACGAAGCCATTGGATTGACTTGACTCATACAGATAAAAATAAAAATCGCCACCGCGCTTTATTGTTTCCAAAGGAATGGGAAAAGAGCGAATAACCCAAAAAGATGGGGAAAGATTCAAGGTAAGGGGTTTGGTTATGCAAAGGGAAGGTATTATCACCCTAAACATCTACGGTACTCCACAAGAACCTCTTTATGAAATCTGTATATTTTGGCTATAAAATGTTGTATAAAAATGGATGGTGGAGGTGAGAAAAGAAATATATTTTTTATGGTTTTTGAATCCGACGCGGTTGTGAATCTTAAGTGCCTACGTACCACCTTTCGTGCAGTAGGGGATCAGGGTACACATAGTTCCTCTTTTAATTTTTTTTTTACAAACACAAGTGTGTTGGTTAATTTTATGAGAATACATCATTGTCATTGTCCGTGTAGAAAACATACTTACTACCCACAATCATGAGAAAGGAGAATTTGCATCATCTCAAAGTGGAGGATATGTCTTGGATTTTAAAATCAACAATGCCTCACTCAACACCCAAGTGGAAAATATCTCTCTTCACTATATATTGTAGAAGTATAGTTGTTTGTACTACTACAAGGATTGACAAGAGTCTAATCTTTTGAGAAAGATTTTAAAATAAAAAACCAAAGTGGAAAAAAGGTTTGAAATGAGATTGATTGACTTTTAGTCTTCTCACACAAAAAAAATGTCAAAGTATTATTAAGTTGATTGAAGTTTATTTATAAAAATGTTTTAAAAATGCATGGACCTAAGTCCAAGTTTATTATGAAAATGGTTCAAGTTAAAAAACAAGAAGAGTTTTCAAAAGGAGGAAGAAGATTTTTTGAAATTTAAGAAGATGGGAGGAGAAGAAGAGGCTAATCTAAAGCATAAGATAAAAGCTAGGGATAAGAACCATCTAACCAATAAGAAGCCAATACTTGACATTATGAGTCAAGATAGAATTCCCATTCTTTGGATTGAAACCAAACAAGCAAAGATACTAGACCTCTTGAGAGAACCAAGTTTCAAGTGTATTAAGTCTTCATAAAAATTGGGCAGAGTAACGGCTGTATACGGGTGAATTCCAGATTACAAACAAAGAATGTAATCACAATAACCTGCACACAAAACAAACAAATAACTCAATGTCTTGAGGTAAAACTCAAGAACTCCAGACAAAATATCAATTAAGGTCACAAGGTCTCCAACATAGGCCAAGGTTTCTAATCCTAAGTCCAAGAAGTCCAATACTCCATAATGCCAAGGATAGTAACCAAATAGTCCAAGTATCATTAGAGTTTTTTATGGTTCATGTTGATTATTGAGTGTCTTCAAAGAGGAAATAAGAGCTCAAATGAGCAAAAAATAAAAATGACAAGAAATTAAATGCCCAAATGAGCAAAGATGAAAATAGCATGAAGTATAAATGCTAAAAGTAAATGGTGCATAAAGCATAAAAAATAAAAGGGCATAAAATAAAAACAAATTAATAATTAGTGGTTAGTTGGATGACCATCTTGAAACTTGCATTTGGAACTCATTAGAGGATTGGTAGAACCAAAGTCTTCCCACAACAAGTTGCATTTGCTTTTTGTCAAGTATATCATCAATTTGGAGTCCTCACAAAACCATTTAATGATCAACAATGTTTAAGTGATTCGCGTTGACCAAAAGTGTTTTAGATCCATTAGAGGATTGGTAGAACCAAAGCCTCCACACAATGAATCTCAAAGTTATTGGATCAAAGAGATCAAATTAACATACTTGGGCTTGCAAACATAGGTTTGGGCCACGAATGATCATTTATTTAAATCGAGACAAAATTTAGCGCTATGTTAAGCAATCGTAAGTGGACTTATATAGAAGTCGCACCTATTTTGAGGCCGGTCAATAACATTCTATGCACCATTTGTTTTGAGACATGATATAGAGATCATGCTCCAATAACACTTAGTGCAGTAAGAAGGGGATGATATGAATAGGGGTGGGAGAGAATATACAAACTACTTTTGAATTAAATTCAAATCAAACTATTATTAAAATCATTCATTCATTTTTGTGGAGTTAGACTCAACACCATGGATCCAATGATGTTAATAAAGCTCATGATCAAAGAAAATTTAACCTAAGATCAGCCAGAAAATAATCACAAAATAATATTGCATTTAAATATACAAAAAAAGGTTTTTAAAATAATTTTTTAAAATGGAAATAAAAGAGAAAAATATCAACTATTTTCAAATTAATCAAGAAATAAATAATGAGACCATAGAAAAATCAAAAAAGGGCTCAAATATTTTTACAAAATTTTTGGTAATTTTTTAAAGTCAGAAATTATTTTTTAAATTAAAAGAAATGAGTAAAATAAAAAAAATAAAAATAAAAATAACAAAGTTAGAAACAAAAATAAAATGAGGTCACCAATATTAGTCACAATTTCATTGGATCATTTCATAATATTTTCATAATTAAAAAATGTATAAAAATATTTTTAAACATTTAAAACAATTCAAACAAAGTGAAAATTTATAAAAAAATACCAAAACACAAAATTACATTATTAAAAAATAAAAATCAGGAAGAGAATAATCAAAAATATTTTTCATAATTTTTTCAGATTTTTTTGACTAAAAATGAATTTTTTATGATTTTTTGAAGTTTAAAACAATTAAATATAAAAATCAGAAAATAAAATAAAAACAAAAAAAATGTGGACCAATGGATGAGAGTTAAAACACGTTAGTAATCAAATCCAAGGGATCTGGCTTGTTGTGCATATCATGGTCATTAGTGAATAAAGTATAAGATCATTAATTAAATCAGATTTAAAAAAAACAGATGGCGCACCTTCATTGGTTGGAAGATGACACGTTGGTCATCTTCAATCTCCAGCCAACGTGAATTGCAGGTCTCTCAAACTGTAAAATCAGAAGCTCATATCTATGCCATTCGCTTCGTCTCTTCAAGACGAAGACAACCACACCCTCACGACAAATTTATATAAACTGTAACTCAAGCAATTTGGAAGGGAAGTTTTGAAAAGGGATTTGAAATTTCATGGTCAAAACATGTTTCCAGATAAAGGTAAGTGTTGTGACTAGAACCAGAGCAATGAGAGCATCACAATGATATCAAAGTTTTGAAGAATTGATGAAGGAATCTACCTATTGAAGTTGAGTTGCAGAGCTCTGAAACTGGACTTTTATGGAGCAATATAGGACACGATTCTTGAATGTAAATATATGGTTAGCTTCAGGGAAGATCAAGGAAGGTGAATTGAAGGAAAAAACAGATTAAAAAAGGCTTGAGAATATATTTCGAAGTTGCAGAATTTTGAGTTATGGAACAAGTTTGGCAGGATGATTCTAGCTATCCAAGCTTGAGGAAATGAATGATGGATGACCCTCTACTTATATGGAATCAAATGGAATGTCCAAGCGTGTGAAATGATGATGTTTTAAGGGAAATCGTGTGAAGTTGGAAACAAGAAAAGTGTGACTTTTAATTTGATCAAAACTCATCCAAAACGCGTGTTTTGTTGTGCTAATCAATTATGAAAGTTCACTAAACATGTTTAGAGGCAAAAACGCGTGTAAAACTTGTGATTAGAAGCCAAAACAAAGACTTCAAATTCTGACTTATGGAGAAACTTCAGTTCCAAGTTACCAAGTTCAATCCAATGGTATTCTCAGCTCAAGGGGTCTTAAGGCATGATTCTTGATGGTTTAGAAATATGAGGTTACAAGCTTTGCAATAGAAAAAGAATGAAATCAAATGGATGATTGAGATGAAAGTTGCATTGAGTCAAAGTTGGGAAAAAGAAGTTGACTTTTCATACTTAGAAATATTTCAATTTTTCCTTCAAAAGTGACCTATAATGTTTTGCATCCAAACATGGCCTTCCACTTAGAATTTGCTCTTGACCAAAAAAGAAGGAATGAAATACACCTATTGAATGACATTTTGAAACTTGAACCATTCAAAATCTACAAAAATTAACAGAGTTATGAGTTGTTGAAGTTGGCAAAAAATCATGAAATGACCTATAATCCTTTGTATCCTTAGGGCATCTTCCATACATTTTTTCACTTTACATATAAAAGAAGGTATAAAGTTCACATCCTAAAGATCATTGTGGAAAAATAATGGGCTCAAGGTGATAAAAATTGACTGAGTTATGATCATTTGAAGTCACACATGGGAAATTGGGGATTCATCTGGAGGACTTGTAATCTTTCTTCATCATCAAGTTTCTTCCACATAACAACTACTTGAAACTTTTGAAGTGATTTGTTAATAACCCTTTGAAGATAAGGATGTTTTTTGAATCACTCAAAAATACCAAAAGATGAGCAAGATATACTTCTTTGAAGTTCAAAACCCTAGCTCATAGATCAAGAAAATGCCTTAAGGGACTTTGACAATTTTGAACAAACTTCTTGTACCAAAACAAATTATTTGTAAATAGAAGTTGTTGAGGATAAAAATGAGAATTCATAGCCACCAAAACCACTTCCATATCTTGAAAGTTGAGAGAAATATGCACTTGTGACCAATGGGAACAAAGCCTTGTCCAAGTCATGACAACTTATCCTATCAACCCCCTTGTACTTTTGAATCAAATTTGATAACCTTGAAATATGGTGAACCAAAATAACCTTGCCATGCCATTTATTCCAAAACAACTTCAATGGTGAGGTTTGAACTTCTCAAGCTTTATTGACTAGGGCATGGAAATAAACTCATGAACCCATGGAGCAACTTGCTAAACCTCATCGCCTTTACCTACATTAGCAACAAGTAAGACAAACCAACATTGCATTTTATTAATTAAAAAGAAAAATTAAGACAAAATATGCATGACCACAAAAGAAAAAAAACAAGTCAAGGTGCTTGGCGATTCATCAAAGAGCAATACTAGAGATAGGGAGGACAACCAAAAGCTCTAGTATGATATTTTTGTGATTGAATCAATATGTTATGATGAAGGGATCTTAGGGGAAAAAATTGGGGTACAACAATTGCCCTTATTTAAGTTTCTTCTATCCGGAGATGCGAAGGTTAAAAATCTTCGTGTCGACACGATCGAAGATACTTAAGTATAAAAAAACCCTATTTTTGGCCCTAAGATGCCATGCAATGCTTATGAATATGACTGCACATGGACAACTCCAAAGGGATGCAAAACACCACTAAGGATGTAAGAAAATAAGGAAACAAGAGAGGAACCCAACCAGGAAAATAAATCACTGGTGGATCAAAAGACCTAATTTAGAGAGGACGGTAAAAAGCCAAAGGATCCACCAACGTTCACTGAAGGTAGAAAGAAAAGAAATATCATAGCATTATCATTCACTGACGATGAACTACCAACGTTCAATGAGGGTAGCAAAAAGATGACAATCACCAACTTTCACTGAAGGTGACCTACCAACTTTCACTGAAGGTAGAAAGAGAAGAAAATATCATAACACTTCCGTTCACTGACAGTGAACTACCAACGTTTACTAAAGGTAGAAAAAAGATAACAATCACTAACTTTCACTGAAGGTGACCTACCAAATTTCAATGAAGGTAGAAAGAGAATATCATAGCACAGCCGTTCACCCACGATGAACTACCAACGTTCACTGAGGGTAGCAAAAAGATAACAAGTTTCCCCAAAATTCCGGTGTTTCACCTAGAACGGGTCTGAACTTCTTCTTTAACCAAGGCATTCCTCCTGGAAAGGGTAATACATAAGCTGTCTCAAATAAAGAAACTACCACTTACAAAAATTTCACAACGAACTGTCTCTGATATTTAAAGACTCACCATCCACTGGAGTAACTTGACAACGAACTGCAAATTATCCACTCATAGAGAAGATAGCAAAAAAGTAACGTCGACTTTTATGGGGAAGTACAATTTTCTCAAATAAAGAGACCTGCTACTTGCTGTTATGGAGGATTGTAAGATGACTTTCTGGGGAATCAAGAACATATTATTGCTGAAGCGATAAAAGTCTTCTCGTTCCAAAATAAATGCACATTTCCCAAACCAATGATCGAAGCTTGCAGAAATCTAAAGCGATAATAATGATGGGAAACAAAGATTCAAACCAGAAATAAATTGGAGTGAAGCAGTCAACCAAAATGCATGCCTTGAGAAATAAACTCAAGAGGGAAACCCAGTCTATCCAGACAAAGAGCTGTACAGGAAGGCTAAAGCAAAAATCATCCACGAGGGATAACTCAGTGGGGAAATTGAAAGAATATACATTTTCTGTTTAAGGCCAACACTCTATTAGAGAGAGGACAACATAACTCTGCAAAACAGGGTAGTATGTCAACAAAATATTAATGAATGTGAATGAGCAATGATCTGCCAAACTTAACTATGCATGATGTCTGTATGAATGCATAAGTGTTATCATGTATGTGCTGACAAAACAGACATATAACACTGGGAGTAACCAGGCAAAATTAACTCGGGCACAATCAACACTCAGCTAAATCACATCCAAGATGAACATCCCAGAAAAAAAATAAGCACCAACTGAGGAAACAAAGTCCTACTGCATGGTTTAAATTTACTGGGGAGAAACGTAATCCGGAAGCAAACAGATCAAAGTGACACAACAATACAGATACAGGGATATTACATCCTTATCCAAGCTTCACCAGGGAAAAGCACTTAGACTTCAATGGGGAAACAAATGTTTTCAAATATAACACGTCTACTGGGAATTGCAAAATTAATTTCTAGTAAAGCAGATGGACACCAAATCACCAAAATATTCACTAGGGAATTCATGCCCATTTTAAAATAGGAAAACACACAAACTTCGTTAAGGCAAATAATATCCCATCATCAAGACATTAAATGGGGATTTCGTGCTGACTTCATTGGGGAGGTTAACACCACATTCTCAAAGGGAAAACAAAAATACGTTCTTCATCCAAGAAACCGGACACCTGTGTTCTTTGAGAGTAATTATTGTACCAACTTCTCGGGGATGCTGGAGCCACAAACCCAATACAGTGAAATCATCTTGAGAAAAACTTCCCCGGGAAACAAAACTTCTTAAAACAACTGGAGTTCGTCCATTCCTGGGATCACCACTTTTGTTTTTTTTCACTTGCGTCACAAATTTTAAAGTAAAAAAAATGTAAATTCTTTTTGAAAATCATTTTTATTTTTTAATCTTTTCGCTTTGAAAGTTATTATCAATAATAAATGGAGTCTTTGAAAGATAAATAAAATAAAAAATACAAAGAATTGGGTAAAAGCTCAAATTTCATTAATAGAATTGTAGTCTGCGAATGGCGAGACTCCATGGATGATTATAAAGTTCGGAAAATGGTAATGTATAATGGAAAAGATACATTGAGATACAATGACCACTATCCCCTATAACAACTTTAGAAATCCTGAGTAGCAACTTCTGTTGAAGTATGATGAGGATCCGAGAAGATTGTTGCTTCAACGATCAAGTCTTGTGTGATGTAGTTACTTGCCAAGAAAGTCCCTAACTTTTGCCTAAGTTGCCCTTGCGGGTTTTCAACTTAGCGGGAAATTTATTCTGTTTAGGTCTCTAATTTTTGCCTAGACCGCCCTTTCGGGTTTTCGGCCTACCAATACGCTCTTTTTTCCTAAGCCGCCTTTTCGGGTTTTCAAATTAGTGAGCTGTTCTTTTATTTATTTAGGAGAAGTATTTCTTGACTGCATCAGCATTCATGGGATGTGGCAACTCCTCGCCATCCATAGTTTCAAGAATTAATGCACCACCAGAGAAGGCTTTCTTGACAACTCATGGGCCTTCAAAATTGGAAGTCCACTTGCCCCTAGAATCAGCGTTAGAAGACATGATCTTCCTGAGCACGAGGTCGCCTTCTCTGAATTCACGAAGTTTGACCTTCTTATCAAAAGCTTTCTTCATCCTTTTCTGATATAACTGACCATGACACAAAGCCATCATTCTCTTCTCTTCGATCAAATTCAATTGGTCAAACCTGTTCTGGATCCATTCAGCCTCTGACAACTTGGTTTCCATTATCACACACAAAGAGGGAATCTCAACCTCGATTGGGAGCACCCCTTCCATTCCATACACAAAGGAAAACGGGGTTGCTCCTGTTGAAGTGCGGACAGATGTTCGATATCCATGCAAAGCAAAAGGGGGCATTTCATGCCAATCCTTATAAGTAACAACCATTTTATGGATAATCTTCTTGATATTCTTATTAGCAGCTTCAACAACCCTATTCATCTTCGGCCTGTACGGAGATGAGTTGTGATGGACAATCTTGAATTCTTCACACAGTTCGGTCATTATCTTATTATTCAGATTTAAGCCATTGTCGGTGATGATTCTGCTCGGCACACCAAACCAACATATAAGATTATTCTTAATGAAGCGCACAACCACCTGCTTAGTAACATTAGCATATGAAGCAGCCTCCACCCACTTGGTGAAGTAGTCAATTGCTACCAAGATGAAACGGTGTCCATTCGAAGCTTTGAGTTTTATCATCCCAATCATGTCAGTATCCCACATAGAGAAAGGCCACAGGGAAGAAATAACATTGAGAAGTGTCGGAGGCACATGAACCTTGTCCGCATAAATCTTACATTTATGACACTTCTTTGCAAATTTGTAACAATCAGATTCCATTGTCAGCCAACAGTAACCTGCCCTTAGCATCTTTTTAGCCATCGAATGTCCATTGGCATGAGTGCCAAATGAACCTTCATGAATCTCATGCATCAATATGTCTGCTTCGTGTCTATCCATGCATCTGAGCAGGACCATGTCATAATTTCTATTGTACAACACATTTTCACTAAGGAAGAAACTGCCAACCAATCTTCTCAATGTCTTTCTATCTTTCTCCAAAGCACCAATCGGGTATTCCCGAGTCTGAAGAAAATGCTTGATATCATAATACCAAGGTTTCTCATCTGCTACCTCTTATGTTGTAAACATATGAGTGGTCCTATCCAGTCGCCGAACCATAATTAGAGGTATATCATTCCAAGTATTCACTTGATACATAGAAGGCAGAGTTGCCAGAGCATCCGCCACTTGATTTTCATCTCTAGGAATGTGATGGAATTCAACTTTATTAAAGAAGGGTAACAACCTTCTAGCATAATCTTTATAAGGGATCAAGCCGGGGTGACGAGTATTCTACTCTCCTTTAATCAGATTTATTACCAAAGCTGAATCACCATACACATCTAGAATTTTAATTCTGAGATCAATAGCTTCCTCGAGACCCATGATGCAAGCCTCATATTCTGCCATATTATTAGTACAATCAAATGTCAACCTTGCAGTAAAAGGAATGTGTGATCCATGTGGAGTGACAATCACGACACCAATTCCTTTACCAGAAGCATTCACAGCTCCATCAAATATCATACTCCAATGATATTCAGGATCAGGACCTTCCTCAAGCAATGGTTCATCACAATCTTTCACTTTCAGAAAAATCACATCCTCATCGGGGAAATCATACTTCACAAACTGATAATCATCAACTGGTTGGTGAGCAAGATAATCTGCCAACACGCTACTTTTAATGTCTTTTTGAGTGCGGTATTCGATGTCATATTCAGATAACAGCATCTGCCAGCGGGCAATTCTCCCAGTAAGAGCAGGCTTTTCAAAAATGTACTTGATTGGATCCATTTTGGAGATCAACCAAGTGGTGTGATTCAACATATATTTCTGCAGACGTTTTGCCGCCCATGCCAGAGCACAACATGTCTTTTCCAACATGGAATACCGCGACTCACAATCAGTAAACTTTTTACTGAGATAATAAATGGCATACTCTTTCTTCCCCGTTTCATCTTGTTGTCCCAAAATACAACCCATGGAATTATCTAACACTGTCAGATACATAATAAATGGTCTTCCTTCAACAGGAGGGAGCAAGATAGGAGGTTCAAGCAGATATTCTTTAATACTTTCGAATTCCCTTTGGCACACACAACCTTGATCTTTCTTCAACAACTTAAAGATCGGTTCACATGGTGGAGTCATGTGGGAAATGAATATGGAAATAAAATTCAAACGCCCGAGGAACCCTCTGACTTGCTTTTCAGTTCCTGGTGCTGGCATCTCTTGAATTGACTTTACTTTTTCAGGGTCAACATCAATTCCTTTCTGGCTATCAATGAAACCTAACAATTTCCCTGATCAAACACCGAAGGTACATTTATTTGGATTCAAGTGGAGACGATACTTCCTCAATCAATGAAACAACTTTAACAAATCTTCTACATGCCCTTCTTCAGTCTGGGATTTAGCAATCATATCATCAACATATACTTCAATTTCCTTATGCATCAGATCATGGAATAGGGTTGTCATAGCCCTCTGGTACGTTGCACCAGCGTTCTTCAACCCGAAGGGCATCGTTCTATAACAGAAGGTTCCCCATGGTGTGATAAACGTTGTTTTTCCCTTGTCCTCAGGCGCCATTCTTATTTGATTATACCCGAAAAATCCGTCCCTGGACTAGCTTTATTTAGATCTCTGTAATCTATGAACATAAGGACTTTTCAGTCTTTTTTGGGTACTGGGACAATATTGGCAATCCGTTGAGGATACACTGATGTCACAAGAAAACCAGCATTGATCTGCTTTAGAACCTCCTCTTTGATCTTTACTGCCGTATCTGGGTGAGTTCTTCTCAACTTCTGTTTGATTGGAGGACACTCTAGCTTCAACGACAAACGGTGATCTAAATTATATGTATATAGAACAGACATATCTTGATAATACCAAGCGAAAATATTCACATGCTCTTTCAACAACTTAATCAACCTGCTCTTCACATCAGGATGCAACAATGCTCCAATCTTAACATCTTTCGGATCTTCTTCTGAACCCAAATTGATCACTTATAATGGCTCTTTATATGTCTGAATGGCATTTTCCTCGCGCTCAAGCAACCGTGAGACCTCTTCTGGAATCTCATCATAGTCTTCTTCTTCGGCCCATTACACAGGACATTCAAAATTGGGAGAGGGTGCAAAGTCATTGTATTCAATGAGTTTTTTAATTAATCTGCACATATGATTTATGATTGCATTTAGAAACTGACACATATAACAGGTGATCATGTAGATTGAATTTCAGTTATTATTTATTTTGAAAGGTTTTTTCTGATTACCATTTTCCAAGAAAAAGCAGAAAATAAAGACACAATTTGGGAAAAAAAGACAACTTTTATTATTGATTTTAAAAGTCACAGCAAACAGATAAGCCCTACATCATTAATACTTCTACCTTGGGCAGAGTGAAAGCTTTTCAAAAGACTAACAAATCAAATTACTTTGAAACATGTATGCAAGAGGTAACATCAATGGTGATCCAGTTCTGAATCCTAACTCCATGCGTCATATAATTTGGCATTTCCGACTCTGCTTCATCTTCCACAATGGCATTAATCCCAGAAACCGTCGGATGAAGATAAACCCTGCTATGGAAGATGTCTTGATACTTGCCTGCAGCAGACTTCAGCTTCATGCTCTTACCTTTGTCATCCTTCAAAGAGAACCCCAAGCCGGCTCTGGTCTTGTTTACAGGAGGATCCACAATTCGTCCCCAAACTTTACTATGACCCTTATGCATAACCTGCTGCGCATCCTTAAGTGAAACCATAGAATTCTCATTTCCTCTTATGTTGTCAATGGATAAAGCTTGGAACTGGGTTCCAACAGTAGCTTCATCCGCCTCCATAATGCTGAAAGAGGACAAATGAGATATCAATAATGCATGTTCTCCATTTATGATAACCACTTTTCCTTCATGTATAAACTTCAACTTCTGGCGTAAAGTTGAAGTGATAGCCCCTGCCTCATGTATCCACGACCGTCCCAACAAACAACTCTAAGCGGGTACAATATCCATGACCTGGAAAGTAATCTGAAACAAATGTGGGCCTATATGAATAGGCAAGTCCACTTCACCAATAACAGATTTCCTTGATCTATCAAACACTTTCACAATAATGCCACTCGAGCGCATGGGTGTTCCCTGGTATTTCAACTTCATAAGCGTTCTCCTCGGTATAACGTTCAAAGTGTATCCATTATCAATCAGCACATTGGATACTGAATCATTCTTGCAATTCATGGAGATGTGAATGGCCAGGTTGTGATTCCTTCCTTCATTGGGCAGTTCATCATCGCAGAAACTCAGGTTATTACATAATGTAATGTTCCCTACTACACTGCTGAATTGGTCTATAGGCATGTCACTTTCCACAAAAGCTTGGTCCAATACCCTTATCAAAGATTTCCTGTTAGCAAAAGAGTTCATCAATAAAGCCAAGATAGATATTTTTGAAGGAGTCTGCAGTATCTGATATACGATTCTGTAGTCGCTCATCTTGATTATCTTCAAAATATCATCCACTTCTTTCTCTAACGTAGCTCCACTAGATTCACCCGTAGCCTTCTTGGCTTCAACATTTTTAACAATTTTCTTTCCAGCACTAACATCTCCTCGAACAATTGGTGCAAATACACGACCACTGCGGGTCACTCTACTAGTCTCAATAATTTTCCAACATCAGGCATTGGCTGGATGGGGACTTCCACACCATCCTCTAAGATTGTAGCGTTATATTTGTAGGGTACAGCCTTATCTGACTTGTAAGGGATAGGACCCGGAAAACTAATCACCAATGGAGTAATAGCCGGCTTTCTATGATACTCGACTTCAAAATGGGCAGGTGCACTAAAACAAGGCACAATGAATTTTACTCCTTCTTCAACACAATCAGTCATTATTGAGTCATCTCTGGAAAACAAATCCTCATATGAGGAGAAATACTCATCTACAGAGGCATACTAATCATACGATCCTTCTTCAGCCAAACAAACCTCAATCATATAAACTTTATGGTAATCATCCCTTTGACCTATAAACTTGATAGTTCCATTGTCCAACAACAACTGGACACCTTTCTTCACGATTGAACATCCCTGGGAGTCTCGACAGCAAATTAGACAAGATCCATACTGATGTTCCACCTGACCAGCCAAGTGGAAGAAAGTAGCATGCAATTGCACAAGGTCTTCATTCATATACTCCACATCAAAAATTCTGAACTCTCCAGGACATCCAGAAACCATATTCACCTTATCTTCATACTCTTACCTAAGCCTGATTATGTGGATGAGGCCCTCATCCATCATCTCCTGCAAATCAGCCTTTATCTTGTTGCAACCCTGTATGTCTTTACTGAAAATAGCACAATTGGCATGGTCATGCGTATAGTAGCTAAATTCACAAAGGTTTGCATGCATTTTTACCAAATCTCCCCTAACCAGATGAATATAAAAAATCCAGAAATCGTCTGGACAACTGACCACCATATTCACAACATTTTCTCCTCCATGCTTGGGCAGAGGATTGTATTTCATATTAGGACCCACATCCTTGAAAGATAGAATATCGGACTTCCCCAATTTCTGTACTTCAGTCTTCAAAGGATAACAATTCTCAACATTATGCCCTGGTGCTCCCTGATGAAAAGCACATGTTTGGTCTGCCTTGTAATGCTAAGGCAAAGGTTGAAGAAGTGAAAAACACAAGAAGGGGGGTTGAATTGTAAAAACTGGAAATCAATTGCAGTCAACACAGTATTTTTATCCTGGTTCGTTTGATCTCAAACTACTCCAGTCCACCCGTCAAGGTGATTTCGCCTCTCTCCAACGAGGTCTTAATCCACTATATTCAACTGAATATTACAACTGCTTTAACAACTGCTAAATCCTTCTTGAGTCAAACCACAAACCGGTTTCTCAAGGTAATACTTTCTTACAGATAATAGAAATCTAGGTGTGTGAATATTTTCTACAAAAACTGTTTATCACAACTGTGATACTACACAATTTAAGCTTATGAGAACTAGAGTGCTAAAGTAATTGAATAGAGAATTTGAGAGCTTTAGCAAAACTGAGAGTGAGGAAGATGATGAATAGCTTTAGGCGTGTAGAAGGTTGTAGAGCATTAGCCAATTCAATCTTCATTGACTTGTTTATATAGCATTGGAAATAAGGTAGTTGGAGTAGTAATTCCGTTTCAATGCCAATAACATTCTTTCCTTATTAAGCAGATCTTGTCTGGGATGATGCCGTTGGTAATAAATCATCTTGAATGCACAGTACCGTTGCCACTTAAACGTGTTCTGGCTTTGGCTCATTCTGACGTTGCTTAGGTGCTGATGAACTGTTGTTTTCTGGATCAGAGTTCAGATGGTTAAGCGCAGATCTGTTCATCAAGCTTCAGTTGATCTTCTGATTCTGGTATCTGATATAACATCTTCTGATGCTGATGTTGATATCTCATCTTTTGATGCTGATGATGATGTTCTCTTGCTGATACCCATCAGAGTTTCTGTAAAACAGAATATAATTTTTAGATAGCATATGTGTCTTACATGAATCATACAATTAACATATCTTTGCCTTTTGTTATCATCAAAACTTAAACTTAGGGTAGTAGATTCAAACTTTGTTCTAACAAAGGTGATGGTACAACGGGAGGTGGTCAGGTCTGAACCAACTTCTTCTGAATCAATGCCGGTAGTAACTCCGTATAACTCATAGGAATAGGATCATAAATCTCCCTTCTCTGATTATTCCCTTGATTGCCCTGCTGGGATGGTCTCTGATAAGCAACGGTGGTTGGAGCTACACCAACAACTAGAGTAACTGAGACGACTTGCTGATAATGCTGATAATTTATTATAGAAGCATTAACCCTCCTCTCTTGCATAACAACATTTGCATCCCCTTCCCTCTTATTGGTAAACCCATAAGATGGCTTCTTCACACCTTCAAATACTTCACTCTTCGTTAAACGGCCCTCTCTTACAGCCTCCTCTAAACGGATACCCATGCCTACCATTTTAGTAAATTCACTTGGTGCACTTGCTACCATCATTTCATAGTAGAAAGCATCCAGAGTCTTCAAGAAAATCTTAGTCATCTCCTTCTCTTCCATGGGAGGAATCACTTAGGCGACTACCTCACGCCATCTTTGTGCATATTCTTTGAATGATTCCCTGTCTTACTGAACCATGGCCATGAGTTTATCACGGTCAGGTGCCATGTCCACGTTGTACTTGTATTGTCTGATAAAAACTTCTCCCAAGTCATTAAAAGTACGGATATTGACGCTGTCCAAACTCATATACCACTTCAGCCAACACCGGTTAAACTATCCTGAAAAAAGTGAATCAACAGACGCTGATCATCGGTATGGGTAGACATTCTCCTTACATACATTACCAGATGAGCACGAGGGCAAGTGTTGCCCTTGAACTTTTCAAACTCCAGGACCTTAAACTTTGTAGGTATCTTAACATTCAGGATCAAGCATAATTCATTCACATTTTGCTCGAATAACTCCTTTCCCCTGAGGGCCTTCATCTCCCTCCTCATCTTGTCAAACTGCTCTTGAAAATCATCCATTATGTCATAGAGACCCAAGTCTTCACTTGGTGGAGGAAAAGGTCGACATACATCATCATTAACAAATGGAACCATATTCATCAAAGGAGGTGCAACAGGAGCAGCATGCGCCACTGGAGGTGCAGGAGTAACAATAGTCTGAACAACTGGGGTATCGTGAGGACCAAGATTGAAACCTTCAGGCGCAAAGTTCTCTGGAATTCCCCATGGATAACCTTGAGGCATGCGATTCTAAACAACAGTTGGAGTAGCAGACTTAGGAACAACCGGAGCTTCAGCAGTAGCCCTTGTTGGTTGAGGTTGAACACTCGGTGGCTGATTCTGAGCAGCCACCAGAGATTCCATCAGAGCAGTAAGATTGTCCATGCCGGTCTTCAAAGCAGAAACTTCCTCGTGCAGCTCGCGATTCTCTTGTTCTAGCTTGTTCATCTTCCTTCTGAAATTAGCCTGAGTGTTGTAGTGGTGAGTCAGCTTGTTGAGCGAAGTAAAGAAGCTTGGTAAGGCACCTGGATATGCATAACAAATGCAAGAAATATGTGTATTATGATGCATGATATGCAATGTACGTGATTTTATTTTGTTATTTAGTATTTAAAGGGATTTAAAGTTTATAGATATATTGCAAATATCAAAGTAAAACACATTTAAAAATACTGAATTTTTTTATTATAATAGCTTCAACATAGGTTACAAGTCTTAATAATCCCAAGTACAAGATGAAAGTAAAGTCTAAAACTCTAAGAAGAAAAGCTGATGGAGATCACTCTATACACCGACGCTTCCCTGTAAGCCTAACAATCTGAGCCTTCAACCTTTGGTTTTCTTCCGCATACCTAGTTGCAACCTGTTTCCAATTTCCTGAATCAAGAAGTGAGCATCTAGCATATGACTTAGGCTTAGGGGAAAATAAATCCCCTTGCCACTCCATTGTCTCTATAGCCCGACTCTCAAGAATCTCAATCAAGTCGTCTTTCTCCTTCAAGTCTGCTCGGTAGGACACCTCTAAAGTCTGACACTTATTCTTCCAAGTATCGTTTTCCTGTTGCATCCTGACCAAAGCAAGTTGCAGCTCTTCTATATCATCCAATAAGGGAGGAGTGCTCTTCACAAATAAATCAAGCATAGGTGTCTCCCGGGAATACGACATCTTCAACTGAATAGCTCTCGTTTGGACCCACTGAAGATATGTCTCCAAAGAAACAACTCCCCTAGGTCCCAAGTCTTTCCTACTCTTCTTATGAATGTGACGCCAGGCCTTCGTAATCTACTCCCTAGCTTCCATATGGTCTTCTCCCTCCTTTAAAAAGAAACTACTCAAATGAATATTATTTGGTTTATCCCTCATCGGATAACCAAGCTATTGTCATGCAAGAACAAGGTTATAGTTAATTCCTCCATTTGTACCAAGAAGAGGTACATTGGGGAAACTACCACATCTATCAAAAATCTCTATATCCTGATAAGTTCGATGATACCAATCAATATTCGAGTGAGTAAGTGCCATGATCTTAGGGGCCCAACAGGGTTCCTTTCTGACATCCCAGAAAGCATCAGACTGAGGCATATGAGAGATAAACCACTGGTACAACAGAGGCGTGCAACATATAATCATCCCCCCATAATAAGAATTATGAAGATGAATAGAGTAATAAGCATCACCCAACAATGTAGGAACTGGGTTTCCAATTATAAAGATCCTGATAGCATTAATATCAACAAACTTGTCCATATTAGGAAATAAGAACAACCCGTAAGCAAGTAGAGCAAAGATGGCCTCATAAGCGACTGTACTCTTCATCCTAGCAAAGTAACGAGCTCTCTCCAATAAGAACTGAGCTGGTAATCCTCTAATCCCTCCTTTAGTAGTCATGTGGGCTTCAACCTCATACTTCCCCCGATGGATCAAAGCAGCAATCTCATGTGATTTTGGTTCACCCTCCAAACCAATGAAAGGAACACGATCAATAACGGGTAAATCCAACAAATAAGAATACTCCTCCAGTGTAGGCATCAACTGATAATTGGGAAAAGTAAAGAAATGATACATCAGATCATAGAAGTGGACCAAGGTCGAGAGAATACCCTCCTTCATCTTCAGCTTCATGAGAGGAATGATGGATCCATACTTCTTCTAAAAATCTGAAGAACACTCAATCTCACGAATTAGACTGATCAACTCATCTATCTTGGGATCCTTGAAGCTGTACTTCCCGGTCTTTCTTTTTCCAGAATCCATGTTTAAAAGTACTTGAGATATTCACAAATGGTTAACTTTTAAATCCCTTGAAATAAGATTTCTTCAAAGGATGCTTATGAGTGCATGGATGCATGATGCAACAATCACACACAAGATCACACATATAGGGTTCATAGGTTCAACATCATGAGAATGAGGTCGAAGGTACTACCCACAAGGTATTGGTCTAATAGTTATCACCTGTCGTACAAGGTTCTAGAGGTTCCCAGATTCTACATCCTTCCTTCGGATATTACCAACTTCTCGATTAACTAGGTAATTAGTAATATTCTCAAGAAAAACTCGTCCAAGCGTAGTATCGCGTGACAACTATTTCCGGATTACTCCGTCATAGCTTCCGCACTACACCTAAAAGGCCAAGATGGTTTAGGTATTCTATAGTCCTCAGCTTCAGCAGGCTCCCAGGTTGAAAGTAGAACGTCTTCTCGAATACTTGGTAAACGACACTACAGTCAAAGGGGCCTCCACTGAGTGGGAAATCTCATGCCTCCTTTTTTAGGATTACTCCCTCAAAGTTAACAGGATTATACCGCCCGTCCTATCTTAAACTTTTCCCAAGTCTGGGTATAGGACTTATAAGTAATCACCAAGCACCCTGAAAACCAGGAAAATCCAAATAAACATATATACAACGTATAACACATACACAACAATGGAACATATGAAAATATACACAAATATAGGCTCAACCCACTTATGGATGAACTATCAAGAGGTCAATCTTTGCCCAGTGAAGTCACCATTTTTTCTGTAGCGGTAGAAATGTTTAAGACTAAGCCATTGGATTGACTTGACTCATACAGATCAAAATAAGAATTTCCATCGCGCTTTATTGTTTCCAAAGGAATGGGAAAAGAGTGAAACCCAAAAAGAGGGGGAAATATTCAAGGTAAGGGGGGTTGGTTATGCAAAGGGAAGGTATTAGCACCCTAAACATCTACGGTACTCCACAGGAACCTCTTTGTAAAATCTGTATATTTTGGCTATAAAATGTTGTATAAAAATGGATGGTGGAGGTGAGAAAAGAAATATATTTTTTATGGTTTTTGCACCCGACGCGGTTGCGAACCTTTAGTGCCTACGTACCACCTTTAGTGCAATAGAGGATCAGGGTACACGTAGTTCCTCTTTTAAAAAAATTTAAAAACACAAGTGTGTTGGTTAATTTTATAAGATAAGACACCATCGTCATTGTCCGTGTGGAAAACATACTTACTACCCACAATCATGAGAAAGGAGAATTTGCATCATCTCAAAGTGGAGGATATGGCTTGGATTTTAAAATAAACAATGCCTCACTCAACACCCAAGTGGAAAATATCTCTCTTCACTACATATTGTAGAAGTGTAGTTGTTTATACCACTACAAGGATTTACAAGAGTCTAATGTTTTGAGAAAGATTTTAAGATAAAAAGCCAAAGTGGCAAAATGGTTTGAAATGAGATTGATTGACTTTTAGTCTTCTCACACAAAAAAAAAGCCAAAGTATTATTAAGTTGATTGAAGTTTATTTATGAAAATGTTTTGAAAATGCATGGACCTAAGTCCAAGTTTATAATGAAAATGGTTCAAGTTAAAAAACAAGAGGAGTTTTCAAAATGAGGAAGAAGATTTTTTGAAATTTAAGAAGATGGGAGGAGAAGAAGAGGCTATCCTAAAGCATAAGGTAAAAGTTATGGATAAGAACCATCTAACCAACAAGAAGCCAATACTTGACATTATGAGTCAAGATAGAATTCCCACTCTTTGGATTGAAACCAAACAAGCAAAGATACTAGACCTCTTGAGAGAACCAAGCTTCAAGTGTATTAAGTCTTCATAAAAATTGGGCAGAGTAACAATTGTATACGGGTGAATTCCAGATTATAAACAAAGAATGTAATCACAATAACCTGCACATAAAACAAACAAACAACCCAATATCTTGAGGTAAAACTCAAGAACTCCAGACAAAATATCAATTAAGGTCACAAGGTCTCCAACATAGGCCAAGGTTTCTAATCCTAAGTCCAAGAAGTCCAATACTCCATAATGCCAAGGATAGTAACCAAATAGTCCAAGTATCATTAAAGTTTTTTATGGTTCATGTTGACTATTAAGTGTCTTCAAAGAGGAAATAAGAGCTCAAATGAGCAAAAAATAAAAATGACAAGAAAGTAAATGCCCAAATGAGCAAAGATGAAAATAACATGAAATGTAAATGCTAAAAGTAAATGGTGCATACAGCATAAAAAAATAAAAGGGCATAAAGTAAAAACAAATTAATAATTAGTGGTTAGTTGGATGATCATCTTGAAACTTGCATTTGGAACTCATTAGAGGATTGGTAGAACCAAAGCCTCTACACAACAAGTTGCATTTGCTTTTTGTCAAGTATATCATCCATTTGGAATCTTCACAAATACCATTTAATGATCAACGATGTTTAAGTGATCTGTGTTGACCAAAAGTGTTATAGATCCATTAGAGGATTGGTAGAACCAAATCCTCCACACAAAGAATCTCAAAGTTATTGGATCAAAGAGATCAAATTAACATACTTGGTCTTGCAAATATAAGTTTGGGCCACGAATGATCATTTATTCGAATCGGGACAAAATTTAGCGATATGTTAAGCAATCGTAAGTGGACTTATATAGAAGTCACACCTATTTTGAGGCCGGTCAATAGCAATCTATGCATCATTTGTTTTGAGACATGATATAGAGATCATGCTCCAATAACACTTAGTGCAATAAGAAGGGGATGAGATGAAGAGGGTTGGGAGAGAATATACAAACCACTTTTGAATTAAATTCAAATCAAACTATTATGAAAATCATTCATCCATTTTCTTGGATTTAGACTCAACACTATAGATCCAATGATGTTAATAAAGCTCATGATCAAAGAAAATTTAACCCAAGATCAGCCAGAAAATAATCACAAAATAATATTACATTTAATATATACAAAAAAAGGTTTTTAAAATGTTTTTTAAAATGGAAATAAAAGAGAAAAAATAAACTATATTCAAATTAATCAAGAAATAAATAGTGAGACCATAGAAAAATAAGAAAAGGGCTCAAATATTTTTACAAAATTTTTGATAATTTTTTAAAGTCACAAACTATTTTTTAAATTAAAAGAAATGAGTAAAATAAATAAAAAATGATAAGAAATAACAAAGTCAGAAACAAAAATAAAATGAGGTCACCAATATTAGTTACAATATCATTGGATCATTCCATAATTTTTTCAGAATTAAAAAATGTATAAAAGTATTTTTAAACATTTAAAACAATTCAAACAAAGTGAAAATTTATAAAAAAATACGAAAACACAAAATTAAATTGCGAAAAAATAAAAATCAGAAAGAGAATAATCAAAAATATTTTTAATAATTTTTTTCAGATTTGTTTGATTAAAAATGAATTTTCTATGATTTTTTTAAGTTTAGAACAATTAAATATAAAAATCAGAATATAAATAAAAACCAAAAAAATGTGGACCAATGGATGAGAGTCAAAACACGTTAGTAATCAAATTCAAGGGATCTAGCGCGTTGTTCATATCATGGTCATTAGTGAATAAAGCATAAGATCATTAATTAAATCAGATTTAAAAAAAAGACAGATGGCGCACCTTCATTGGTTGGAAGATGACACGTTGGTCATCTTCAACCTCCAGCCAACATGAATTGCAGGTCTCTCAAACTATAAAATCAGAAGCTCAGACCTATGCCATTCGCTTCGTCCTTTCAAGACGAAGACAACCACACCCGCGCGACAAATTTATATAAACTGTAACTCAAGCAATTTGGAAGGGAAGTTTTGAAAAGGGATTTGAAATTTCATGGTCAAAACATATTTCCAGATAAAGGTAAGTGTTGCAACTAGAACCAGGACAGTGAGAGCATCACAATGATATCAAAGTTTTGAAGAATTGATGAAGGAATCTACCTATTGAAGTTGAGTTGTAGAGCTCTGAAATTGGACTTCTATGGAACAATATAGGGCACGATTCTTAAATGTAATTATATGGTTAGCTTCAAGGAAGATCAAGAAAGGTGAATTGATGGAAAAAACAGATTAGAAAAGGCTTGAGAATAGATTCTGAAGTTGCATAATTTTGAGTTATGGAACAAGTTTGGCAGGATAATTCTGGCTATCCAAGCTCGAGAAAATGAATGGGAGATGACCCTCTATTTATAGGGAATCAAATGGAATGTCCAAGCGTGTGAAATAATGAAGTTTGGAGGGAAATCGTTTGAAGTTGCAAACAAGAAAAGTGAGAGTTCTAATTTGATCAAAACTCATCCAAAACGCGGGTTTTGTTGTGCTAATCAATTCTGGAAGTTCACTAAACATGTTTAGAGGCAAAAACGCATGGAAAACATGTTATTAGAAGCCAAAACAAAGACTTCAAATTATGAATTATGGAGAAACTTCAGTTCCAAGTTACCAAGTTCAATCCAATTGCATTCTCAGCTCAAGGGGTCTTAAGGCATGATTCTTGACGCTTTAGAAAAATGAGGTTACAAGCTTTTCAATGGAAAAAGAATGGAATCAAATGGAAGCTTGAGCTGAAAGTTGCATTGAGTCAAAATTGGGAAAAAGAAGTTGACTTTCCATACTTAGAAATATTTCAATTTTTCCTTCAAAAGTGACCTATAATGTTTTGCATCCAAACATGGCCTTCCACTTGGAATTTGCTCTTGACCAAAAAAGATGGCATGAAATAGACCTCTTGAATGACATTTTGAAACTTAAACCATTAAAAATCTCCAAAAATTGAGAGAGTTATGAGTTGTTGAAGTTGGAAAAAAAATCATGAAATGACCTGTAATCTTTTGTATCCTTAGGGAATCTTCCATCCAGTTTCTCACTTTTCATATAAAAGAAGGTATAAAGTTCACATCCTCAAGATCATTATGGAAAAAATAACGGGCTCAAGGTGATAAAAATTGACCAAGTTATGATCATTTGAAGTTACACATGGGAAATTGCGGATTCATCTGGAGGACTTGTAATCTTTCTTCATCATCAAGTTCCTTCCACATGAAAACTCCTTGAAACTTTTGAATTCATTTGTTAATAACCCTTTGAAGAGAAGGATGTTTTTGGAATCACTCAAAAATACCAAAATATGAGCAAGATATACTTCTTTGAAGTTCAAAACCCTAGCTCCTAGATCAAGAAAATGCCTTGAGGGACTTTGAAAATTTTGAACAAACTTCTTGTACCAACACAAATGCTTTGTAAATAGAAGTTATTGAGGATAAAAATGAGAATTAATAGCCACCAAAACCACTTCCATATCTTGAAAGTTGAGAGAAATATGCACTTGTGACCAATGGGAACAAAGCCTTGTCCAAGTTATGACAACTTCACCAATCAACCCCCTTGTACTTTTGAATCAAATTTGATAACCTTGAAATGTGGTGAACCAAAATAACCTTGCCATTCCATTTCTTCCAAAACAACTTCAATGGTGAGGTTTGAACTTCTTAAGCTTTATTGACTAGGGCATGGAAATAAACTCATGAGCCCATGGAGCAACTTGCTAAACCTCGTTGCCTTTACCTACATTAGCAACAAATAAGACAAACTAACATTGCATTTTATTAATTAAAAGGAAAAATCAAGACAAAATATGCATGGTCACAAAATTAAAAAAAACAAGTCAAGGTGCTTGGGGATTCCTCAAAGTGCAAGACTAGAGATAGGGAGGACAACCAAAAGTTCTAGTGTGATCTTGTTGTGATTGAATTAATATGGTATGATGAAGGGATCTTAGGGGAAACAATTAGGGTACAACAGATATGTGTGTGGATCCTTTGAAGTAAATTCGAATGGAGGTAACAAGTATTTCCTTACTTTCATTGATGAATTCACCAGACATATGTGGATTTATCTTATTGAGAGGAAGAGTGAGGTATTCACACTGTTCAAGAAGTTCAAGTTGCATGCTGAGAAACAAAGTGGCTGCAAGTTGAAGAAGTTAAGAACTGATGGTGGTGGTGAATATACTTCTGCTAAATTTGCTAGATTTTACAATGAGGAAGGTATAGAGCATGAGGTAATTCCACCCTATACACCTCAGCATAATGGCATAACTGAGAGAAATAATAGAAGTGTACTGAACATGATGAGATGTATGTTGAAAGCTAAGAATATGCCTAAGAGATTTTGGGATGAAGCAGCTTCGACAACAGTATACATTCTAAATAGATGCCCAACGAAGAAGATGGTCGAAAAGACACCGCATGAGGCTTGGACAGGGTCGAAGCCAAATGTAAGTTATCTAAGAGTTTTTGGATCAATGTGTTTCAAGCATGTACCTGAACAATTGAGAAAGAAGAGGGATGATTGAAGTCAAGTCATGGTGCTCATAGGTTATCATTCTACGGGTACATACAAGTTGTATTCACCAATCAAAGATAAACTAGTGATCAGTAGAGATGTGCTTGTATACGAAAGAAAAGGGTGGGATTGGAGTCGAAGTTTAGTTCGACAAGAATCAGACACAGTCACAACTGTGTTCGAAGAAGATGAACAAAATAAAGCTTCGAAAAGTCGAAATGAAGAACCACCTGTGCAGAATGAAAGAAGATCCACAAGAACAAGAACTGAATCGACTAGGCTGATTGGATATGAGAGATTTCTAGATCAAGAAATCGATGCAGATGGTGACTTAATCGAAGAAGCCATGATGATGGCTGAAGCATAACCAATTGATTTGGGCGAAGCCTTGAGCAATTCGAATTGTTGTGAAGCCATAGAAGAAGAACTTAGAGCCATTGAGAAGAACAAAACTTGGGAACTTGTCGAAAGAACCAAAAAGAAGCCAATTGATGTGAAATGGATCTACAAGGTGAAACGAAGGCCAAATGGTGATATTGCAAAGTTTAAGGCAAGACTGGTGGCCATAGGTTTTCTATAAAAACCTGGTATTGACTTCGATGAAGTATATGCGCCTGTTGCAAGGATTGACACAATCAGGATTTTTGTTTCGATACCTGCATATAGAGGGTGGAAAATGCACCAACTTGATGTAAAATCAGCATTTTTGAATGGTCCATTGGAAGAAGAAGTCTACGTTACTCAACCACAAGGTTTAAACGTCAAAGGACAAGAGTCGAAAGTTTACAGATTAAGAAAGGGTTTCTATGGCTTGAAGCAAACTCCTAGAGCTTGCAATAAAAGGATAGATAGCTTTCTATTCGAAACAGGTTTCACAAAGTGTATCTCTAAACATGAAGTGTATGTAAATGATGTCGAAAGTGTCAATCAAATCATTTTATGTCTCTATGTTGATGACTTACTCATTACAGGAGCATATGAAGCTGAGATAATGAAGGTAAAGTCGAAGTTAATGCAGGAATTCGAAATGTCTGATTTAGGGAATCTCTCCTACTTCCTGGGAATGGAATTCAAAGACATCGAAGAAGGAGTTTTCTTGCATCAAACAAAGTATGCTAAAGATATACTGAAGAGGTTCAATATGATCAACTGTAAGACAATTGTTACTCCATTAGATACTGGAGCAAAGCTGAAAAAGGAATCGAATAATGAGTTTGTAAGTTTGACCCTTTACAAACAAACCATTGGATCCTTGAGGTATCTTTGCAATACTAGAACAAATATCTGTCAAAGTGTAGGATTGTTGAGCAGATTTATGGAGAAGCCCAAAAAATGTCATCTCATCGTAGTGAAGAGGGTGTTGAGATACATAAAGGGAACTATTGATCATGGTGCGCTGTTACCAAAGAAATCGAAGAACAACTCAGATGTCGAAGTTCATGGATACACTGACTCAGACTTCAGTGGAGATCAAGACGAAAAGAAGAGTACTGCATGATACATTTTCATGATCAAAGGAGCTCCAATTTCATGGAGTTTGAGGAAGCAAAGTATTGTGGCTTTGTCATCATGCGAAGCAAAATATGTGGCTGCATCATATGTTGCATGCCAAGCATCATGGATCAAAATGCTACTTGAAGAACTCAGAATAATGAAATCAAAGATTAATTTATTTGTTGATAATAAGTCAGCTATAAACCTTGCAAATCACCCAGTGTGTCATAGTCAAAGTAAACACATTGAAAGAAGGTATCATTTTCTGAGGGATCAAGTCAACAAAGGGAAGCTTGAAATAAAATATTACAAGACAAGTGCAACTAGCTGACATATTACCAAACCTCTGAAGAAAGTGAAGTTCGAAGAGTTAAAGAAAGGAATCGGGATGAGAAGTCTTGATAACATGAATTATGAGGTGTGTTAGTTGGTTAATTCTTGTTATGTAGTTATTTTTACTTTTAGCATGTATTTGGACCTGAGCATTTTGCTTATATAAAGGGCCATTATGTTTGTAATCATATAGTTGTAAGAAATAATACATTCAGTTAGATAGTTAATTACACTTAACTAAATCATAAATTCTCTCTCTTCTCTTCTCCTTCTTCTTGTTTTCACAAAATCATCTTTATTGAATCCTTTGTTCCAACAACTTTAACCCTAGAAAATTTGATTTATGTATTGAAGATATGAAAGGACAAGAAGTCATGTGTTGCTAACAATTTTGATTGAAATGCTTGTACAAGAAATTAATGGCAAAAAAAATGTGTTTTAGGTTATGGAAGGAAACACCAACAAAGTCATATGAAAAGAGGAGAAAATGAGGTGGTTGTGAGGTGTTTGAATACTTGAGGAATGTGTCAAAACTTCTGCACTAAGAGCAACTAAAATCCAATGATGATGGTTGTGGAGGCTATGGCAGTCTTATTAATGCATCCATTTGGAATAGCTGTATATTTTTTTGGTTAAAGTTGATAAATTTTTATTTCTAGTGGATTTTTGTGAGGGTAATGATATTCCTTTATATTTAGACAAAATTTTATGAAGACTACACTAATGATGATATATCTAGATAATGGAAAGATGAAATCGATGGTGCTGAATCAAGAGGTTAATTTAAAGAAGTTTAAAGAAATGAAGCAATCTAAAGACAAGGAAGTTTGTTTTCAGTAAACATCATTAATTAAACTAAAGAGCTAAAAAAAGTAATAAGGCATTTAGGGTGAAAAAAACACAATAATGGAAGGTTTAAATTGAGTTAATTTAATTTGTTTTCTCAATAGTATCCATCACAAAGTGTATGATAGAAAAAAGTAAAAACAATAAGGATATAGAATCACACACACAAAATTTATATTAGTTCACCTTGTTAATGAGTGGCTAGTCCAATTATCTCACACTTGATTTACTTTCATCACTATCATTACACCTTATAACAAAAATCCCCTAAGGTAACCTAGACTTAGATTCCTTTCCTTACAACTTTAAGGATTTGCTTGCCTCACATTATGAGGCTTTGGTAAAATTACCAAGTGATATTTTTACAAAAAGTCACACAAAATGGTAACCCTAATACAACAAGGTTACAAGTGATTAAATTTCCTTATAAAGAATAATGAATAGATAGTGATTATGTTTTGGAGTTTGATATTTGATAATATGAGAATGTCTTACAAAGCTTACAAGTATTCGGAGTGACATGACAATAGTATAGTTCACTTAGTTCAACTAGGTTACAACTAATTAAATTTCCTAATAAAGAATAATGAATAAAGAGAGCTTGTGTTTGGTTTTTGATCTTTGTTAATATGAGAATGTCTTACAAAGCTTACAAATATTCATAATTACATCACAATTAAATAGATTGTAGTAGAGTGTGCTTGTTTGTGTGTGTAACATTTTTATAATTCAGATTGTCCTTTATATAGGACTTGGAGATTTTGAATTACAAGCCTATTTTCATTGCCAATCATTTAGTCATCCAGAATGGAGCCATTGTAATTGTACTATCTAGGTACTAGACGACGATAACGTATCTAGAAGGGGTGAATAAACATCCATTTTAAAAATTTCAGAAAAAAAATCTGATTTTGAAAAATTTATTTTATCAAAGAGATTACCATTAGTTTATTTTTTTTAAATATCGTCTTTACGAGCGTTATTGGAAACTCAGATATGCAAACGTAAAAATAAATTCAATATGAAACAAAAACAACAAATGTAATTAATATGTTTGAATCACTTTACAATTTATTTAACGTTTATTGGAAGTTACTAGTAAAGTTATTTTCAATGGCAATATTAAAAAGAACTAACTAAATCAATTTATCAAATACTTGGTGTGCAAGTAAATTTTAAGAATTTTTTCTTAAGTTGTCTTGATACACAAAACGACTTATAATCAAAAGTGATAATAACCTATATCAACACTTGATTTAGAATCAAAAATAGTTCGGACAAACCTAAAGAAATTGTCCTAACAATTACACAACAAACGTTACAAAAATGCGACAATTCACAACGATACATAAAAACACATATATGCACAAATACCATATACAAGTTAACGTACAATTTCTATACAACATACGCATTAATTACAAAACTAAAAAACAAAAGAATTATCACAATGTGAAAACAATAGAACCAATCCCCAGCAACAGCGCCATTTTGTTGCAGTGGTATAGCGATAAGCAAAAAGTGGGTTATTAATTTACCAGGTGATATTTAGGTTATATCGTATCATGTCTATAGAGATTGGCTATCGAATCATCGTTCGACAAATCATTTGTTAATGAGTTTGAGGTTAAATGGATTTAAAGGAAAAGTATCAACAAAAAATAAATGTATAAAAAGGATAGACAAACTTATCTGGCTCTAATGTACTCTACTTGTCACAAACTAAAACCTATTGATCAGTTGTACTCAACCTACTCTACTCGTTAAAATCATCATGGACACCACGAGATGTACCCACAATGACGGTTATATCTAACGCCAAGTTGCGAGACCAACTGTATTACTCTATCGGCAATGTCTTGCGCGCTACAACAACACAGAGCCATTAAGCTTTAGCACTCAAAGTAAATATTAGCTCTAAATATATCTCTAGAATCTAAAAACTAATAGATATTCATCCCTAATCAAGATTTGTATGGTATATGTCTATAACAACCCAAATCCAAACATAAAGCAAAAAGATCAAAGACGTCAAGAATGATTTGTAAAACAAGCTTTATACAACACCAAGATCAACAAATATACAAATGTTCATAATAAATATACAAATATAACCCAACAAATAGATAAATACATAAAGAAGAAATGGAGAAAAACCAAATATCTCACGGATTTCCAGTGCCAGTTGATGATAATAAATTTGACTCCGAATCATCAAGATTCAAGCTCTATTTGTTGTTTTCAAGCTCTCTCTACCAAAAATGGAGGTTTGAGGAGATGGATCAAAAATACCCAAAATATAACCTAAAAAAAATATATTTTTACCCCTTTTAACGTGTTTCTGTCCTGCCAGTTTTGCCTAGCGAAACTAGATTTGCCGGGCGAATACACCAGAAGAAATAGCAGAAAATTCTACACTGTTTCAACCATAACTTGAGAATCGTAACTCCGATTTGCGTTCTATTTGAAGTGTTGCAAATATTATTCAATGATCTTTCTAACAATGAAAAAATATCAATCAAATAGATGATTTTTCATTCTTTTATTTTGAGCCTTATTCATTGATGAGTTGCTCAAAATCGCGCGTTTGAAGTCACGTCTTCGACACTTTATTGCTCATGCTCCAAATACACATCAATACCTATGAATTGAGTAGAAAACTATCAAACGGTACACAAATACACAAAAATCGATTAAATACAATTTATACATAATTATACAAAAAGTGGAGAATTATTCAACGATATTAACAATTAAAAAGTCAATAAGTGCAACAAAAATTATATACAAAATAACTAAAAATTTGCACTTATCAAACTCTCCCCAACTTGAATCATTGTTTATCCTCAAACAAAGTCAAATAACCCAAAGAAACAAAGAATGATAATCAAAGAATCACAAATCAACAGGTTTGGAAAACAGAAAACAAATACAATGGTTCAAATGAAAATAGTACACACAAAGTAAACACTTAACACTAAACTACGACTATAACATAAACACGGAACAAGTTCTAAATACAAAAATCATGCAAAATATTCTAAAACAATACTAGTTCATAAATGAATCACAACTAGCAAACACATTCACCGATAAATGAAAAACACACAAAAATGAGGTATTTTCACTCATCCAACAATCTTGCAAATAATGGACTAAATTATGCATTCATAAAAAAATTTACATTGAAAATATAAAAGAAAGAATCTCAAGGACTTTTCAAGGTTCTAATGTGCTTGGGTAAACAATCAAGTGATAAGTCCTAAAGCTAATCGAAACAAAAACTTGCCTAAATCTAATGGAATAATTACTCCCACAAAGTTTCAAACAAAATAATTTCAATCATAATTCTTCTTCATCACAAGTGTTACATCAAACACACATCACTTATTAACACAACATTATTCCATACTCTTTTTGTTTTTCTTTTTTCAAAGCTTTTCTATTTTTTTCCTTTCTTTTTCTATCATTTCTTTTTCACTTTTTTTTCTTTTTCTTTTCAACATCATAGCAACCAACAAATAAATTCACAATTATTGTTCTCCCCAACTTGAATTCAATCATAAATTAAAGTGAATACTCCCTACTTTCTAAGGAAAGATAAAAATTCAAACCAAAATAATGGTTGAGGGTTCAAGAAAACAACGAATCAAAATCTATTCAAAAGGAGAACTAAACACTCATAGACAAGCATTTAGCAAATACAACATGGATGTCGACAAAAAGCTCAAAGGGGTTACTAATGATCACACACTCACAAGGTGAATTGACTATTTGGCTAGGTAGTTATGCCTAAAATGAAACAAAATACCTTGATCCTTTTCTTGCATTCATACAATCAACAAAAACAAAAGATTAACCATAATACAATCCAATTAAAATAAGAATTGTAGCCTCCATCATATGTGAACAATGGAAATCTACTTCACAAAAAGGGTGAAAACTAAAGTAATTCATAAATGAACAGATATACAAAAGAATGAATGACATAAAATTATAAAAAGTCTAAGTATCGTGAATATGCTAAAGTATAGAAAGCGATAAACACATACCTCGAACGTGTACAGAACTTTAACAAAAATAACTACCATGCATTCGCAAGTCGAAACGATTAAACTTGATAAATCACCTTAATATTCTACAATTTACCAGACCAAAACTTGAGTCCAAACAACAACAAAAGAATTATAAAAATAATACTAAATCTAATTACTACATAACTACACAAAACATACAATATTTACAGACTTTTAACAAACTTCCTCAAGCTAAACACGACAAGCTTTTGGAAAAACTCAACTGACATAATGAAACAAATGGGTGAAAGTGAATTAACAAGTTGAAAAGTGAAGATTTGAAATTTAAAAACTAATCAGAATTCAACTTGTTAAAACACAAGTCACCACACTATCTAAACTAACATAAATAAAAACAATACAATATGCTTGTTTTACGTCGTAAACTCGACTCCTTTATTGCGCAATTAAGTAATCTCCTCTCGTCATACCATGATATTGTCACACCGCACAAACCTAAAGAAAGTGTCCTAACAATCACATAACAAACGTTACGAAAACGAGACAATTCACAACAATACGTGAAAACACATATATGCACAAATATCATATATAAGGTAATGTACAATTTTTATACAACATATACATTAATTATAAAACTCAAATACAAAATAATTATCGCAATGCGAAAAATATAGAACCAATTCCCAGCAAATACGCCATTTTGTTGCTGCGGTATATCGAAAGGAAAAAAGTGAGTTATTAATTTATCGGGTGATATTTAGGTTTTATCGTATCATTTCTAATGAGATTTATTATCGAATCTTCGTTCGACAAATCATTCGTTAATTAGTTTGGGGTTAAATGGGTAGAAAGGAAAAGTATCAACAGAAAATAAATGTATAAAAAGTATAGACAAACTTATCCGACTCTAATGTACTCTACTTGTCACAAACTTAAACCAATTGATCAGTTTCATTCAACCTACTCTACTCATCAAAATCATCACGGACACCACGAGATGTACCCACAACAAAGGTTATGTCTAACGCCAAGTCGCGAGACCAACCATATTTTTTCTATTGACAATGTCTTGCATACTACTACAACACGGAGGCATTAAGCTTTAGCATCCATAGTGAATATTAGCTCTAAATATATCTCTAGACTCTAGAAACTAATAGATATTCATCCCTAATCAAGATTTGTGAGGTATATATCTATAACAATCCAAATCCAAACATAAAGCAAAAAGACCAAGGAAGACATCAAGATTGATTTGTAAACCAAGCTTTATGCAACACCATGATCAACAAATATACATATAGTCAAAGTAAATATATAAACGTAACCCAACAAATATGGAAATACATAGAGAAGAAATGGAGAAAAACCAAACACCTCACGGATTGTCAGCGCCGATTGATGAGAAATCTGACACCGAATCATCAAGATGTAAGCTCCATTTATTGTTTTCAAGCTCTCTCTACCAAAAATGGAAGTTTGATGATTTGAGATCAAAAATACCCAAAACATAATCTAAAAAATGTATTTTTACCCCTTTTAACGTGTTTCTGTCCTGCCAGTTTTGCCGGGCAAAATACACCATAAGAAAGAGTAGAAAATTCTGCACTATTTCAACCATAACTTAAGAACCGTAACTCCGATTTGCGCTCGGTTTGAAACATTAGAAATATTATTCAATGCTATTTCAAATGATGAAAAAATATAAACCAAATTGATGATTTTTTATTCTTTTATTTTGAGCCTTATTCATTGATTAGTTGCTTAAAATCGCGCGTTTGAAGCCGTGTCTTTAACACTTTATTGCTCATGCTCCAAATACACATCAATACCTATAAAATGAATGGAAAACTATCAAACGATACAAAAATACACAAAAGCTCGATTAAATACAATTTATACATAATTATATAGTAATCGTGGAATTATTCAACGATATTAACAATTAAAAAGTCGATAAGTGCAACAGAAAGTATATACAAAATAACTAAAAATTTGCACTTATGAAACTCTCCCCAACTTGAATCATTGTTTGTCCTAAAAAAAGTCAAATAACCCAAATAAACAAAGATTGATAATCAAAGAATCACAAATCAACAGGTTTTGAAAACAAAAAACAAATGCAATGTTTCAAATGAAAACACTAAACTACGACTATAACATAAACACAGAACAAGTTCGAAATACAAAAATCATGCCAAATATTCTAAAACAATACTATCTCACAAATGAATCACACCTAGCAAACACATTCGTCGGTGAATGAAAAACACACAAAAATGAGGTATTTTCACTCATCAAACAATCTTGCAAATAATGGACTAAATTATGCATTCATCCAAAAATTTACATTGAAAATATAAAAGAAAGAATCTCAAGGACTTTTCAAGGTTGTAATGTGCTCGGGTAAACAAACAAGTGATAAGTCCTAAAGCTAATAAAAAAAAAACTTGCCTAAATCTAATGGAGTAATTACTTCCACAAAATTTCAAACAAAATAATTTCAATCACAATTCTTCTTCATCACAAGTGTTACACCAAACACATGTCACTTATTAATACAACATAAGTCCATACTCGTTTTATTTCTTTTTTCAAAGCTTTTCTATTTTTTCCCTTTATTTTTATATCACTTCTTTTTCACATTTTTTTTTCTTTCTTTTCTTTGTCTTTTCAACCTCATAGCAATCAACCAATAAATACACAATAATTTTCTCCCCAACTTGAATTCAACCATACATTAAAGTGAATACTCCCTACTTTCTAAGGCAAGGTAAAAATTCAAACCAAAATAATGGTTGAGGGTTCAAGAAACAATGAATCAACATCCATGCAAAAGGGGAAGTAAACACTCATAGACAAGCATTTAGAAAATACAACATGGATGTCGACAAAAAGCTCAAAGGGGTTACTAATGATCACACACTCACAAGGTAAATTAACTATTTGGCTAGGTAGTTATGCTCAAAATGAAACAAAATACCTTGATCATTTTCTTGCTTTCATAAAATCAACAAAAACAAAAGATTAAGCATAATAAAATTCAGTTAAAATAAGAATTGTGGCCTCCATCATATGTGAACAAAAGAAATAGACCTCACAAAAAGGATGAAAACTAAAGTAATTCATAAATGAACAAGTATACAAAAGAATGAATGGCATAAACATTGTTAAAAGTCTAAGTATCAAGAATATGCTAAAGTATAGAAAGCGAAAAACAAATACCTCGAACGTGTACAAAACTTTAACAAAAATATTCACCACGCATTTGCAAGTCGAAACGATTAAACTTGACAAATCACCTCAATATTCTACATGTTATTGTACCAAAACTTGAGTCCAAACAACAATAAAAGAATTAGAAAAATAATACTAAATCTAATTACTACATAACTACATAAATGATACAATATTTACAAACTTTTAACAAACTTCCTCAAGCTAAACACGATAAGCTTTTGGAAAAACACAACTGACATAATGAAACAAATGGGTAAAAGTGAATTAACAAGTTGAAAGGTGAAGATTTCAAATTTAAAAACTAATCAGAGTTCAACTTGTTAAAACATAAGTCACCACACTACCTAAACTAACACAAATAAAAACAATACAACATGCTTGTTTTATGTTGTAAGCTCGACGCCTTTATTGTTCAATTAAGTAACCTCCTCTCGTCATACCATAGTATTGTCACCCCGCACAAACCTAAAGAAAGTATCCTAACAATCACACAACAAACGTTACAAAAATGAGACAATTAAAAATAATACGTGAAAACACATATATGAACAAATATCATATATATAAGTTAATGTACAATTTCTATACAACATATACATTAATTATAAAACTCAAAAACAAAATAATTATCACAATGCGAAAAAAATAGAACCAATTCCCTACAATAACGCCATTTTGTTGTTGCGGTTTAGCGAAAGTCAAAAAGTGAGTTATTAATTTACCGGGTGATATTTAGGTTATATCGTATCATGCCTACAGAGATTGGTTATTGAATCTCCGTTTGACAAATCATTTGTTAATGAGTTTGGAGTTAAATGGATTGAAAGGAAAAGTATCAACAGAAAATAACTGTATAAAAAGGATTGACAAACTTATCCGGATCTAATGTACTCTAATCATCACAAACTTAAACCTATTGATCAGTTTCACTCAACCTACTCTACTCGTAAAAATCATCACGGACACCACAAGATGTACCCACAACAAAGGTTATGTCTAACGCCAAGTCGCGAGACCAACCATATTACTCTATCGCCAATGTCTTGCACGCTACAACAACACGGAGGCATTAAGATTTAGCACCGAAAGTGAATATTATCTCTAAATCTATCTCTAGACTCTAGAAACTAATAAATATCCATCCCTAATCAAGATTTGTGAGGTATATGTTTATAAAATTCCAAATCCAAACATAAAGCAAAAAGATCAAAGAAGACGTCAAGACTGATTTGTAAAGCAAGCTTTATACAACACCATGATAAAAAAAATATACATATATTCAAAGTAAATATACAAACATAACCCAACAAATATAAAAATACATAGATAAGAAGTGGAGAAAAACCAACCATCTTACGGATTGTCAGCGTCGATTGATGAGAAATCTGACTCTTAATCATCAAGATGCAAGACCAATTTGTAGTTTTTAAGTTCTCTCTACCAAAAATGGAAATTTGATGAGTTGGGATCAAAAATACCCAACACATAATCTAAAAAAAAATGTTTTTACCCTTTTTAACTTGTTTCTGTCCTGCGAGTTTCGTCGGGCGAAATACACCACAAGAAAGAGCATAAAATTCTGCACTATTTTAAGAACCGTAACTCCGATTTGCGCTTGATTTGAAGCGTTAGAAAGCTTATTCAATGCTATTTCTAATAATGATAAAATACAAACCAAATTGATGATTTTTCATTCTTTTATTTTGATCCTTATTCATTGATGAGTTGCTCAAAATCGCGCATTTGAAGCCGTGTCTTCGATACTTTATTTCTCATGCTCCAAATACACATCAATACCTACAAAATAAATTGAAAACTATCAAACGGTACACAAATACACAAAACTATATTAAATACAATTATACATAATTATATAAAAAGCGTGGAATTATTCAACGATATTAATAGTTAAAAAGTCGATAAGTGCAACAAAAAGTATATACAAAATAACTACAATTTTGCACTTATCAAAATCTCCCCAACTTGAATCGTTGTTCATCCTAAAACATAGTCAAATAACCCAAAGAAATAAATAAAGATAAACAAAAAATCACGAATCAACAGGTTTTGAAAACAGAAAACAAATGCAATGGTTCAAATGAAAAATAGTACACACAAAGTAAACACTTACCACTAAACTACGACTATAACATAAACACGAAACAAATGCTAAATATAAAAACCATGCCAAATATTATAAAACAATATTAGTTCACAAATGAATCACACCTAGCAAACAAAATCTTCGGTAGATTAAAAACACAAAAAAAAGAGGTATTTTCACTCATCCAACAATCTTGCAAATAATGGATTAAATTGTGCGTTCATCCAAAAATTTACATTGAAAATATAAAAGTAAGAATGTCAATGGCTTTTCAAGGTTGTAATATGGTCGGGTAAACAAACAAGTGATAAGTCCTAAAGCTAATCAAAACAAAAACTTGCCTAAACCTAAGGGAGTAATTACTTCCACAAAGTTTCAAACAAAATAATTTTAATCACAATTCTTCTTCATCACAAGAGTTACACTAAACACACATATTAACACAACATTATTCCATACTCTTTTTGTTTTTATTTTTTCAAAGATTTTCTACTTTTTTCCTTTCATTTTCTATCACTTATTTTTCACATTTTTTCTTTCTTTTCTTTTTCTTTTCAACCTCATAGAAATCAACCAATAAATACACTATTATTTTTCTTCCCAACTTGAATTCAACCATACATTAAAGTGAATACTTCCTACTTTCTAAGGCATGGTAAAAATTCAAACCAAAACAATGGTTAAGGGTTCAAGAAAATAACGAATCAACATCCATGCAAAAAGGGGAACTAAACACTCATAGACATGAATTTAGAAAATACAACATGAATATCGACAAAAAGCTCAAAGGGGTTACTAATGATCACACACTCACAAGTTGAATTGACTATTTGACTAGGTAGTTGTACTCAAAATGAAACAAAAATTGCTTGATCCTTTTCTTGCATTCATACAATCAACAAAAACAAAAGATTAAGCATAATAAAATTCAGTTAAAATAAGAATTATGGCCTCCATCATATGTGAACAATGAAAAGCTACTTCACAAAAAGGTTGAGAACTAAAGTAATTTATAAATGAACAAGTATACAAAAGTATGAATGGCATAAAAATTGTAAAAGGTCTAAGTATCGTGAATATACTAAAGTATAGAAAGCAAAAAACACATTTCTCGAACGTGTACAAAGCTTTAACAAAAATAATTACCACGCATTCGCAAGTCGAAACGATTAAACTGGAAAAATCACCTCAATATTCTAAAGTTACCGGAACAAAACTTGAGTCCAAACAAAAACAAAAGAATAAGAAAAATAATACTAAATCTACTTACTACATAACTACACAAAACATACAATATTTACAAACTTTTAACAAACATCCTCAAGCTAAACACGACAAGTTTTTGGAAAAACTCAACTGACATAACGAAACAAATGAGTGAAAGTGAATTAACAAGTTGAAAAGTGAATATTTAAAATTTAAAAACTAATCAAAGTTTAACTTGTTAAAACACAGGTCCCCATACTACCTAAACTAACACATATAAAAACAATACAACATGTCTGTTTTACGTCGTAAGCTCGACGCCTTTATTGTGAAAGCTAGTAACCTCCTCTTGTCATGCCATGGTATTGTCACACTGCAAAAACCTAAAGAAAGTGTCCTAACAATCACACAACAAATGTTACAAAAATGAGACAATTCACAACAATACGTGAAAACACATATATGCACAAATATCATATACAAGTTAATGTACAATTTCTATAGAACATATACATTAATTACAAAACTCAAAAACAAAATAATTATCACAATGCGAAAACAATAGAACCAATCCCCAGCAACGATGCCATTTTGTTGCAGCGATATAACGACAAGCAAGAAGTGTGTTGTTAATTTACCGTGTGATATTTAGGTTATATTGTATCTTGTCCATAGAGATTGGTTATTTAATCATTGTTCGAAAAATCATTCGTTAATGAGTTTAAGGTTAAATGGGTTAAAACGAAAAGTATCAACAGAAAATAAATGTATAAAAATGACAGACAAACTTATCTGGCTCTAATGTACTCTACTCGTCTCAAAATTCAACCTATTAATCAGTTGCTCTCAACCTAATATACTCATTAAAATCATCACGGACGCCACGAGATGTACCCACAGCGAAGGTTATGTCTAACGCCAAGTCTTGAGACCAATCGAATTACTCTATCGGCAATGTCTTGCGTGCTACAACCACATAATGGCATTAAGCTTTAGCACCCAAAATGAATATTAGATCTAAATATATCTCTAGAATATAGAAACTAATAGATATTCATCCCTAATCAAGATTTGTGAGGTATATGTCTAGAACAACCCAAATCCAAACATAAAGCAAAAAGATTAAAGAAGACATCAAGATTGATTTGTAAAGTAATCTTTATACAACACCAAGATCAACAAATAAACATATGTTCAAAGTAAATATAAAAACATAACCTAACAAATAGAGAAATACATATAGAAGAAATGGAGAAAAACCAAACATCTCACGGATTGTCAGCATCGATTAATGAGAAATCTAACTCTGAATCATCAAGATGCAAGCTCCATTTGTTGTTTTCAAGCTCTCTAAACCAAAATTGGAGGCTTGAGGAGTTGGGATAAAAAATAACCAAAACATAACATAAAAAATGTGTTTTTACCCCTTTTAACGTGTTTTTGTCCTGCCGGGCGAAATACACCAGAAGAAACAGTAGAAAATTCAGCACTGTTTCAGCCATAACTTGAGAATCGTAACACTGATTTGCGCTCGGTTTGAAGCGTTAGAAAGATTATTAAATGATATTTCTAACAATGACAAAATATAAACCAAATTGATGATTTTACATTCTTTTATTTTGAGCCTTATTCATTTATGAGTTAATCAAAATCGCGTGTTTGAAGCCGAGTCTTCAACAATTTATTGCTCATGTTCCAAATACACATCCTTACCTATTAAATGAATGGAAAACTATAAAACGGTACCCAAATGCACAAAACTCGATTGAACATAATTTATACATAATTATATAAAAAGTGGGGAATTATTCAACGATATTAATAATTAAAAAGTCGATAAGTGCAACAAAAAGTATATACAAAATAACTACAATTTTTCATTTATCAAAATCTTCCCAACTTGAATCATTGTTTTTCCTCAAACAAAGTCAAATAACCCAAAGAAACAGGGCATGATAATCAAAGAATCACGAATCAACAAGTTTTGAAAACAAATAACAAATGCAATGGTTCAAATGAAAAATAGTACACACAAAATAAACACTTACCACTAAACTACGACTATGACATAAACACGAAATAAATGCTAAATACATAAATCGTGCCAAATATTCTAAAACAATACTAGTTCACAAATGAATCACACCTAGATAAAATAATCATCGGTAGATGAAAAACACACAAAAATGAGGTATTTTCACTCATCCAACAATCTTGCAAACAATGAACTAAATTATGCATTCATCCAAAAATTTACATTCAAAATATAAAAGTAAGAATCTCAAGGGTTTCTCAAGGTTGTAATGTGCTCGGGTAAACAAACAAATGATAAGTCCTAAAGCTAATCGAAACAAAAACTTGCCTAAACCTAAGGGAGTAATTACTTCCACAAAGTTTCAAACAAAATAATTTCAATCACAATTCTTCTTCATCATAGGTGTTACACCAAACACACATCACTTATTAACACAACATTATTCCATACTCTTTTTGTTTTTATTTTTTCAAAGTTTTCTATTTTTTTCCTTTCTTTTTATTTCATTTCTTTTTCATTCTTTTTCTTTTTTTTTCTTTTTCTTTTCAAACTCATAGCAATCAACCAATAAATACACAATTATTTTTCTACCCAACTTGAATTCAACCATAAATTAATGTGAATACTACTTTCTAAGGCAAGGTAAAAATTCTAACAAAAATAATGGCTGAGGGTTCAAGAAAACAACGAATCAACATCCATGCAAAAGGGGAACTAAACACTCATAGACAAGCATTTAGCAAATACAACAAGAATATCGACAAAAAGCTCAAAGGGGTTACTAATGATCACACACTCACAAGGTGAATTGAATATTTGGCTAGGTAGTTAGGCTCAAAATGAAACAAAAATACCTTGATCCTTTTCTTGCATTCACACAATCAACAAAAACAAAAGATTAAGCATAATAAAATCAAGTTAAAATGAGAATTGTGACCTCCATCATTTGTGAACAATGGAAATCTACCTCACAAAAAGGGTGAGAACTAAAGTAATTCATAAATGAACAAGTATACAAAAAAAATTAATGGCATAAAAATTGTAAAAAGTATAAGTATCATGAATATGCTAAAGTATAGAAAGTGATAAACATATACCTCGAACATGTACAAAATTTTAACAAAAATAATTACCACGCATTCACAAGTCGAAATGATTAAACTTGACAAATCACCTCAATATTTTACAAGTTACCGGACCAAAACATGAGTCCAAACAACAAAAAAAGAATTAGAAAAATAATACTAAATCTAATTACTATATAACTACACAAAAAATATAATATTTACAAACTTTTAACAAACTTCCTCAAGCTAAACACGACAAGCTTTTAGAAAAACTCAACTGACATAATGAAACAAATGGGTGAAAGTGAATTAACAAGTTAAAAAGTGAAGATTTGAAATTCAAAAACTAATCAGAGTTCAACTTGTTAAAACACAAGTCACCACAATACCTAAACTAACACAAATAAAAACAAAACAACATGTTTGTTTTACGTCGTAAGCTAGACGCCTTTATTGTGCAAGTAAGTAACCTTCTCTCGTCATACCATGGTATTGTCACACCGCACAAACCTAAAGAAAGTGTCCTAACAATCACCCAACAAACGTTACGAAAACGAGACAATTCACAACTATACGTGAAAACACATATATGCACAAATATCATATATAAGTTAATGTACAATTTCTATATAACATAAACATTAATTATAAAACTCAAAAACAAAATAATTATCGCAATGTGAAAAAAATAGAACCAAATCCCAACAACAATGCCATTTTTTTGCTGCAGTATAGCGAAAGGCAAAAAGTGAGTTATTAATTTACCGGGTGATATTTAGGTTATATCGTATCGTGTATACAGAGATTGGTTATCGAATATCCGTTTGACAAATCATTCGTTTATGAGTTTGGGGTTAAATGGGTTGAAAGGAAAAATATCAACAGAAAATAAATGTATAAAAAGGATAGACAAACTTATTCGGTTCTAATGTACTCTACTTGTCACAAACTTAAACATATTTATCATTTGCACTCAACCTACTCTACTCATCAAAATCATCACGGACAACACGAGATGTACCCACCATGAAGGTTATGTCTAACCCCATGTCGCGAGACCAACCGTATTACTCTAATGGCAATGTCTTACACACTACAACAACACAGAGGCATTAAGCTTTAGCATCCAAAGTGAATATTAACTCTAAATATATCTCTAGACTATAGAAACTAATATATATCCATCCCTAATCAATATTTGTGAAGTATATGTCTATAACAACCCAAATCCAAACATATAGAAAAATGATCAAAGAAGACATCAAGATTGATTTGTAAAGTAAGCTTTATACAACCCCATGATCAACGAATATACATATGTTCAAATTTTTGTACCCTAAAATTTTCCCTTCCATATTTGATACAAATTGAATCAAGATACCTCCTCATGCTTATGAAGGTCTCAAACACTCAAGACTACTAAAGGGTTGACCAAACAAACTCTTCTCCTAAGCAATTGACCTACAACTAGGGTTTTTCTTATCTCAAAGGAAATTGAGTTTCTAATGCCTAAAATGGACTTCATGGTTTCTTATATGGCTCAAGGTATCCTCATGTCAAGTTTCAAGCCTTACATCATAAGTTTTCTCAGTCAATTAGCCAGATGATTGAAAATCAACTGTATTGGACAAAAAGTCAACTTTGACCAATCTACAGTCAAACTTTGAGATTTTTGGTCAACATACATATTTTGAAGTCACATTCATCATTTGATCAAGGGTTAATTATGATTCATCAAGAAAACTCAAGATTCATCAAAAGATGAAAGTTACTAAATTAGGGTTTTCTTAAGGAGAAGTCAACTAAACTTTGACCAAGCATAACTTTCACATACTTCATATGAAATTTCTCAAGGCAAAAAATGCTTCATTTGAGAGATATGGGCCAAAAATTACAGTTTATTTTAAAAGTCAACAAAAATACATTTTTGTCCAAGCAATTTACATAAAGATAAAGATTTCCAACATGAAAGTTGTAGGAGACATCTTGAGGTTTCCAATAAGTCAAAGATCATCTTCATATGACAAAAATTGAGAGAGTTATGATTGGTGCAAGTTGAGAAATTTTGAGAAAATGCATGAAGTTCAAATTGAGCAAACATGAATTTTTGGGCTAATGGGCCTATGTTTTTAGGTTCAAACATGTTCATGACCTCATATTAGACCTCTAAATCCATTCATATATTTTTGTGGTTTTTATTTCTTTTTATGTCGATTTTATTCCATTAAAATCAAAATAAATCAAATAAAATACCAAATAAATGATACAAGGCATGTGGATCTATTTTTGAATCAAATCATAAGTCCAAAATCACATAATTATGCTGGAGAAACCGTGTGGGATCATGAATATTTAATTTTTCCTAAAATAGAAGCTTTTCATGCAAATTTTAAATCAAATCTCTTAACCATGAATTACAAAGATTCATATCACTTTTTTTGACCTAAACATTCTCCTATAAATTCACAATGTATTAAGACCAAGAAGGATACACATGCTGCATCATAGAAAAAACCCTAAAATCTTTAAATTTTCAAGAAACAGGGGCAAACTCAAACCCTCGTGCAACCGTTCTCAATCAATTCCAAGCCTTTCATCAGTCTCCTGAGGTTCCCAGGAAGTCATCCCAATCATTAATGAAGCTCAAGCAATCCCAAAACGCGCCAACCAAGTATCACCAATTTGGTAACTTTCTTAAATTTCAAACTTTTATTTCATGCAATTTAAATGAATTTTATGTATACATATATGTTCATGATGATGTTTGGAACTATTTTGATCCATTATTTATGAGGTATAATGCAAGAATAGGATTTCACCATTGCTAGGACACGAAGCTCTCAAAGCTTCGAATCTACAGCTGCATGCATTTTCAGGCCAAACTAACCATGCCATTGAACTCGCAACAGACTAATCAGTGGATTTCAGTTATTAGATCTTTTATTTTCATTCATTTTTGCAGGTTTTCAAAAATCTCCTCACCGGAGAAGATGAAGCTAACCGCCATGGATGGCAGTTTGACTTCTCCAGGCAGTGGTCAGAAGCCGCATGGCAAATCCCCCTTCATTCATTAGTCCATTCAAATACTTATAGGCCCACCTGAACGCGCGTTTCATTTCATTGGCGTTTTTAATTTAATTTAATTTTATATGTGTTAGTGATTGGATGTATAACGCGTAACAACTGATGGACGAGTGGTAAGAAGCGTAACTGGTATTGCAAAGGGCGTGGGTTCGATTCCATCTTTTGTCAATTTTTTTTTCTCTTCAGGATAACGCGCAGTTTAATAGCAAGTTGATTGGTTCTCATTCCATAACACATAAAACAACATGGCACAATGGATAGAGTGGCATACCTTTGAGGTTGAGGGCGTGGGTTAAAGTCCCACCCTATGCATTTTGTTGTTTTAATTTTCCTAACCCTATTTTTTCACTCCATTTAGTTTTCTAATTACCACTAATTTCTTAATCAAGCCATTAACCCATTAATTAGCACAAAACCTTTATTTTCAAAATAAACCATTAACCTTACTAAATAAGGGTTAGTTTCTTAATTAATTAATTGGACTTTAAGCTTTTTATTAATTAAAATTAATTAGAATAATTAGAGTTTTACTATTTATTAACACCTATATTATTTTCTACAATAAGCATTAAAACATTTTTCTAACATTATTTTTATTATTTATTTTTGCCATTTATTTTCTTAGACAAAATATATAGGCTTGCACTTTCAATTGTAATAGTGTAGATTTATATTCCAGTATTTTTTTTCTAATTATATAACTGCTCACAGGATGTAATATCTTAGATTTAATTTTCAACACTTTACATTCCGCATATTATATTTTTAACTGTTAGTAATTAGAGTTTGTATGACAAGACTACTAAAAGAAAATCTAGAAAACCCTAATTCAAGATCAACATAACTAAAAATACACACTTTCACCTCTAGGGTAACCTCTCTTGTTGCCTTACCAATATTGATCATGTCCATGTAAAGTGGGGATACTTTAGCAAAAGACCCTCGATTCAACAATATCATCATGGTCCCTTTCGAATAAGTATCATAGTCCCTCGATGACCCTCCGAGTTACCTACAAAATAATCTAGTCCCTTCGATGACCCTATGAGCAAAATGAGGATAGTCCCTTTGATACAATTACTAAAGTATCCTTACATGTTGACTTCGATGACCATACGATGACCCTACGCATGTCTCTTCACATCCAATAGATAGGATTACCTGCCAACTAATGGTACAGATAATACTATTTCCAAAGGAGAAGGAAAAAACAAGAAAGACTTTAGTGGGTAAGAACTCTTGAGTGCTTGCTCACAATCTTTTTCATAAACTCAACATTTTTCACACTACAATTTCAAACAAATATTTTCAAAAAAACACTTTGAATACATTCTTGAGGACTGATACAAGAATTATTACAAAGTTATCCCTACATTGGTATTTCAAAATATTTTCAAATAAATCACACACACACAAAGCAATTTTAAAGTGAGGTGAGCAATTAAGAGCCCGTAGATAACTGCAAATGAAAAGGATGCTAACACCTTCCCTTTTCATAACATACTCAAAATTTATCAAAGGTATTTCCTGTTCTTTTCACCTTTCCTAAGTATTGAATAAAAGAAAAGTCGGCGGCAGCTCTTGCTAGCCGCAACATTTGCAATAAAACTAAAAAGTTAGTTCTCCCACCGTATTACAGAACTGGTGACTCTGCTGGGGAGTTACTTAAAAAAGAGGGGTTACCTTAGAGTTTAGATCAATTTCACTTGCTTTAATTGTTTTAATTAATTGATTTACTTTAAGGGTTCATGCTTGGGTATTTTTGCTTGTGTGAAAGATCCTACACCCGAATCTAGTGATTCCTTAGGTAAGTAGCAATAGATCATAAAGACTGTATGGCGTAGACTGATACGGTTAACATAATAACTACAGTTAGTGTGACACTTTGGTTTGTGTTGATGTTCCTTAAGTCATTCAAGGATAGCATTAGTCTTTCGTGTTGTGTGGTTAATATTAATTTTCTTTAAGAACCTTAATTGACCCATCTTGGCCATTAGAAAGTAGTGAGATAGTCGGATTTGATACAGTCCGAAGTTGGTTGATACTCGAGGCTACGCTCATTGAGATTCAAATTTCGGGATGTTTTGGTGGCAAGTCGGTTGTCGTGCTAAAATAAATCCTTTGAGAAAGATCTGTGATATGATATTCTTAGAACCCAGTTACTATTTTAGGATAGTTTGAGCCAACTTAACTTCTGTAGGGAAGGGTATTTACCTATGGACTTCATGCAACCCTTTACACCTAAGGCTCTTGAGTGACTTGTTTGTGTTTGCTACTTATTTAAACATGAACATAACATCATAACATCATATCATCATAACATAACATTTTCACTAACCATTTCAAGGACCTAGGCTCGTAGAAATACTATCCGAATCAACTTTCTAAGGGTACCTGTGATACGGTGGGAGAACTAACTTGAGGTTTTTGCATTTTGTGTTCGTAAATGTTTCGGTTTAGTAAGAGTCGCCACCGAATTTTTATTTGATCCAAAGGAAAGGTCAAAAAGCACAGGAAAGACCTTTGAGATGTTTTCTTGGGTTCGGGGAGTAGATTATGAAAAGGGAAGGTACAAGCACCCTTTTCATCCATGGTTTTCCATGGGCTCTTAGTTACTTGTTTAGATCACTTGCTTTTACTTTTCAATTTGTTTGAAATGGTGCTTCGTGTGTGTGGTTTTGAAAATGCTTTGAAAAAGAGGCCATCATTGTGACAACCTTTGTAACGATTCTTGTTTGAATGTATACAAAGATGTATTGTCTTTTTGAAAAGATGTTTAAATGTTTGAATGTTTGAAAGTTTGTTTTGGGAAATGTTTTGAAATTGGGTTGTGAAGTGTGTTTTAAAATAACAAGGATATTTTGCAAGTTTTTTTGATCAAGTAACTAAGAGTTGTCTACCCTATTTTACTCAAAGATCTTTCCTATATGTTTTTAATCCTTTTGACAGTGTTGTTTTACCATTGTATTTGGTAAACAACCTTGTATTAGGATGTTAAACGGGATAGGCGCGGGTCATCGTATAGACCATGATAGCAATTGTGTCAAGTATTTTGAGCAAATTTTCCGAGGGACTTGATCATTTTGTTTAGGAAACCAAGATAGCGTCATCGAGGGACTATGATCTTTTGTTTTGTTTTTGTTTTACCAAAGTACTCAACATGCATAACATGACCCATTTTTAAGGCAACAAGTGGATGTAACCCTAGGGGTGCAAGTGTGCATTGTGTATTGATTTTCATGCATTTTTGTCTTTGTATTAGGTCAAGCTACTTGTTAATTTTGGATTTTTGCATACAAACCCTAATCTCTAATCATGGCATAATTGAAAGCGTAAATGCGTAAAATAATCTATACTATTACAACATTTGATTATGGGAAGGGGGGGGGGTACAATTTGGAATATGGATTATTTGACAAGAAAATAAAAAGCCTAATTTTTACTATTACATCAAATTTGATTCAAATGGCATAAATAACAAATGAATAATATTTAAATAAACAAATTAAATAAATATACAAAAAGATTTTATTTATTTTTATGTATGTAAAAATATTTAATGTAAAAAGAAAAGAATAATAAAAAAATATTATTATTTATTAAGAGTAAACCCTAATTTTTTTTAAGAATATAAATATATTGACTATATTATTTATATGAAATAAAATAAAATAGTGTATATACAAAAAATAAAATATATTTAGAATCTTACCTAATTTTTTCAGGATGTTCATGGACCAAATTCTCTTAGCATGCTTAATTAAAATGAAAACTGAGCATATGTACAGCTTCATGGCTATGAATACTACATTCTTATTCACAAACCTAAGTCTAAATGTTCTTAAACAGAGAGATAGGAAGTTGCTAAAAACCTGTTTCAGCTGACTTCGTGTATGGCAATGTGAAGCTTTTTAACAAGGCTTGAGATGTTTGGGAGCTTGCTTGAACTTCACTTGACCTTCTCCAATGTCTAGCTTTCCTTGAATGTGCTTGAACAAGCCTACAGAACTCAACTTGCACAAGCTGAAATTAAAAATGGAAAACCCTGTAAATGGAGTTACAATTGGTGTTTAAGGGTTGGGATAGCTTGGATAGGTTGTATGGAAGGTGTTTGAACCAATTTGAGACAAAATGCACGAGCAAATTGAGTTGTGGAAGGCAAACTGCAGATGTTGCCCTGTTTTGCCAATGAGATGTGATTTTGTGCTATGGGAGGTTTGAAGAATCAAAGGGTCGTGTTTCTGGTTCAAGGGGATGTGAGAAAGATGTTTCAAAAGCTTGCACGAGTTAGTTTTAGCTGATGTTTAAGTTCTAGTGTATTGGACAAATTTCTTGGTTATGAAGCAAAGTATGAGAAGTGATGTGAAGTAGGCCTATACAGGCTATCCATCAGCTTGCACACTTTTCCCTTGGCCCCTCAAGTTTGTATATCTGATTTGCTGCACATGATTTGGCTCTATGCTAAAGGATTGTGGTTTTGACATAAAGCAAACATTGGCAAAAATGGTAATGTACCTTTTACCATTTAGGGATTAATCTTGTATGCAATGCCCTAATGACCAAAACAATGCCTTATACCAATGGATTTGCATTTAATTATTGAGTGTGAAATGGTTTTGAGACCTGTAATCTAGTGAAAAGCAAGCTGATTAGAATTGGTAACTTGTATCAACATGAACATGCCATGGATGAAAAATGAGTTTTTGCCAACTTCAAGTCTTTGATTCTCCCTAACCACAAATGATTTTGGAGAGTTCTTGGACATTTTGGAAAGCTTTCAACATTCTCTACAATCCATCTTTGAAATGTAATTTGAGATTCCAAGTGGAACTATGTGAAAAATGGCCATGAAGATAGGTCAAAATCCTGCCTAAACTAGGGCAAAATTTCACTAAGTTAAACGTTTTATGGACCCTTGTTCCAAAAATCATAACTTGAGATACAAGCTTCTTTTGGGAAAAATTTGTGAATAAAAGTTGTAGACTTTGTGGAAGACTACAACTTTCATGTTGGAAGTTTTGTTCGAATCCAATTGCATCATGGTGAAAATGTTGGGCAAAGTTAGGAAAAATTAAGAAAATTTCATAACTTAGAAAAATTCTAAGTTATGAAAATTTTCAACTTTAAACCCTAATTTGCAAAATTGGGTTTCTTGATGAACAAGTTTCATGTTTTGACACATCTTGATGAAAAATGAACCTTGGAACTTGATTTTGACCAAAAAGTCAAAGTTTAACTTTTCAGTGTACAGTCAAATTTTGATCAGTTGACTGAAAAATTCATCTGTCAATTCAATGCACTTGAGATCTTTTGAACCTTGTGAATAGGTCAAGATGATGCCATTGAGTTCTTGAGTCCATGCTTGAACCCAATTTTCCATTGGCTAGGTGAAAAGTCAGAAATTGCCCTTCTGCAGTCAAAACCCTAAAAATGACCATTTTGCCCTTTGATGATCTGATCAAATTTCTTGAGGAGTTGTGGTCCAAACTTGATAAAATGGTTCATATGAGTCTATAATGTTGATGTGGATAAACAATTATGAGGTTTGACTGTAAATTGGCCACAATTGACTTTTTCCCCAATACAACTGATTTCTAGGTCAACTGTCCAATTGACTGGGTAAAAATTTGATTCAAGCCTTGAAACTTGATATGGACAATCTTATGAGTCCAAAATTAAGTATGAAAGTCACTTTGAGCATTCAAAGTCAAAAAATCTCTGTGCAAACTCAAACCCTAATTTAGGCCATCAGTGCAAGGAGATGTCTTGAGCAGAGCAAAACCCTAATCCTGTCTGGAGTTCAAAGAGCCTCGTGAGGAGAAATCTTGATAAAATAAGAGGGCAAATTTTTGGTTACATCAGCTGCCCCTGTTCAATCTTCTTGAACCTGAAGAGTTGGATTGACGAGTTTTCCTTTCCTGACTCGAAGGTAAAAGAGGATTGGACACTAGAGTGCCTGTAAATTTGCACTTGTCAAAATGTAGCTGAGGGAATGGGCTTAAAGATGCCAATTGGAGATGGTAGAATCATGCTGGAGATGGGCTTAGAGATACCATCCAAGACTATTTGTTGAAAATCAGGAGAATGAACACCATAATGGTATCTGTATCTGGAATGTATCTGAGTTGCATCTGGAGATTGGATTCGTATGAGCAAATGGATGGCGTCCGTGTCTAGAGCGTATCCGAGCTGTAACCGTATTTGATTCTTGAATGAATATCAGAATGACTGCCGTGTTTGGAGTGTATCTGTATTGTATCTGAATTCTGAATGGGCGGCAGAGAAACATCTGTGTATGGAGCATCTCCGGGCTGGGGATAAATTCTGAATGAGTGAAAGAATGGGAACCGTGTCTGGCGCGTAACTGGACTGTATCTGAAGTTGAGATCTGTATGAGAAGCAGAATGACTTCCGTGTCTGGAGTGTATCTGAACTGTAACTGGGATCTGAATAAGTGACAGAATGACTTCCGTGTTTGGAGTGTATCTGAACTTAAATTTGATAGTTGAATCTGAATGAGAAATAAAATGGCTTCTGTGTCTGGAGCGTATCTAGTCTGTATCTGATTGCTGAAGTCTGTATGAGTAGTAGAATGACCTCCGTCTCTGGGGTGTATCCCTGCCGTATTTTGACTTGAAATTCTGAATGAGTAATAGAATGACCGCCGTGTCTGGGGTGTATCCATACTGTATCTGAAATCTTTGAACATTTGTTAAAGATAACTTTTAATCTTATCCTGAAAAGGGTAAAATGTTAGTTGAAAACACAAAGTTATGTTGTATGAAATGTATGGTGCAATAAATGTGTTTTATCAATGTTTATGATATATGAATGTAATGTATGCGCATGTAAGCTGATTAGCTGTCTTGCTGAGGAAAATAAATCCTTGATAACTGGAGATAATGAAATCTTTGACTACTGCCGGGGGAAATAAACCCTTGACTGCTGTTGGAGATTCAAGATCTTTGATTTGTTGAGACTGAGAACATCCTTTGGACTACTGTTGAGGATTGAAAATCCTTGGTGACTAGTGGGGATTAACAAGAGCTTTGGCAACTTCTGTGGGGAATTGAGAATCCTTCATGACCTTCCTGGAGGATGAGGAAAATTCTGAAAATCTCTACTGGGGAATTAAAACCTGGGAGGCTTCAACCAGAGAAATGAGGACAAGAATCTTTGCTCTGTTGGGAAGCAACTCTGGGGAAATGTTTATCCGGTTGGAGAATTTTTCAAAAGCTTGGGTTGTATGCCACTCTACTTGGGAATTGGAGGAAGTTGGATAGTACTCCACCGGGGTTTAGAGGTTGAAGTTTTGGATTCCGTTGAGGAAGAAAGTTTTATCTTCGCTGGGGATTTGTAGTTTAAAGTCTTCTGGCTCCACTGGGGATCTGGAGTTTAGAAACTTAACTTTGATGGGAATTTTGAAACTTAACTCCGCCAGGGTTGTGTATTTCAAGGTTTTAGCTCTGTTGAGAATCTGTATGACATACTGCAGGGGATTTCCTCCGGAATAGCATAAAGACGTCTTCCTATACTTTCAACCTATCAGTAATTATCCTTTCTCATTCCGTTTTATTTGTAAGCAGTGATTATATTCAAATGCATATGCTCATTTAATAAATTATTGGACGTTTTCAAATAAAACACAAATGCAAAAAAGAAAGAAAAAACAAAAAAATTTCTGCACCTTGAAATATCTTTGTATTAATTTTGTGTAAGTATTTTGTACAAAGGAGATAGACATCCTAGTGAGAGAATGTTGTCATAAAAGTGAGAAAAATTTATACAAAGAAAGATGGTTATGTGTAACAATTCCATGGGGTTCCCATTCTGCTATAGCCTTCACAACTCTGAGTATCTTGTCCATTCGTTGCTTCGTCCGCAGATGATTGGATTGATCAGAAGCTTGGAGCTTGTCTGTGAAGAGATTATTCTTAAAGTTATCCGACGAGACATAGTCATACGCTTTAATTCCCTAACTTTTGCCTGGACCGCCCTTTTGGGTTTTCAGCCCACCGGGAAACCCTTTTTTGCCCAAGTCGCCCTTTCGGGTTTTCAACTTGCCGGGTGTACAATTTTTTTTATATTTATCCCTAATTTTTGCCTGAACCGCCCTTTCGGGTTTTCGATTCACCGGGATGCCCATTTTTCCCAAGTCGCCCTTTCGGGTTTTCAACTTGTCAGGTCGTTTATGCATAATATCTTTTGACTATGTCTGCGTTCGCAGGGTGGGGCAGGTCATTGCCGTCCATGGTGGTCAGAATCATTGCCCCGCCAGAAAAGATGTTTTTGATCACAAACGGTCCTTCGTAAGTAGGAGTCCATTTACCCCTGGGATCACTTTGCAGAAAGATGATTCGCTTGATTACAAGGTCCCCGACTTAATATACTTGTCTCTTGACTTTCTTGTTGAAGGCCTTGATCATACGTTTCTGATACGTCTGACCATGGCAAACAGTAGTAAGTCGCTTCTCGTCAATCAAGTTAAGTTGATCAAGCCGGGTCTGAATCCAATCGTCTTCACTCAAACGAGCGTCCTTCATGATTCTCAGGGAAGGAATCTGAACCTCCATAGGTAAAACAGCCTCCATGCCGTATACCAAAGAAAAGGGTGTTGCCCCAGTTGAAGTGCGTGTCGTGGTACGATACCCGTGCAGAGAAAACGGTAACATCTCATGCCAGTCCTTGTAGGTGACTGTCATCTTTTGAATGATTTTCTTGATATTTTTGTTTGCAGCTTCAATAGCACCATTCATCTTTGGCCGATAGGAAGATGAATTGTGATGTTGAATCTTGAACTGCTCGCACAGAGCGGTGATCATAATATTGTTCAAATTTGTACCGTTGTCCGTAATGATCCTGTCGGGGATACCATACTGGCATATGAGGTTCTGCTTGATGAAGCGGGCAACCATATTCTTTGTATCGGAAGCGAAAGAAGCTGCTTTGACCCACTTGGTAAAGTAATCAATGGCCACCAGGATGAAACGGTGTCCATTGGATGTTGTAGGCTTGATCTCTCCAATCATGTCGATTCCCCACATCGCGAATGGCCAAGGAGTTGTTAAGACATTGAGAGGAACTGGAGGAATATGTACCTTGTCAGCATAGATTTGGAATTTGTTACAAGTACGGGAATGTTGATGACAATCAGCTTCCATGGTAGACCAATAGTAGCCTGCCCTTAGAATCTTCTTAGCCATCGTATGACCGCTTGAGTGGGTGCCATTATGTAGTTCAACCATGATCTTCTCAGCTTCAACCTTGTCCACACATCAGAGTAGGACACAATTAAGATTGCGCTTGTATAGGATACCATTGCTCAGAAAGAACTTGGCCGCGAACCTCCTTAAGAACTTTTTGTCGTTGACTGAAGCTCCTTCAGGGTATTCTTGTGCTTCGAGATGCCTTATGACGTCATGAAACCAAGGTCGGTCCACCACTTCTTCGGTATTAATCTCGTGACAATGTCCTGGTTCGTCCATTCGTTCAATGGTGATTTGAGGTGCCTCATTATCCCAGTTAAGTTGAAACATGGATGACATTGTAGCTAGCGCATCTACTAGCTGATTCTCTTCTCGCGGGAAGTGCTCGAAGGTAATCTGCTTGAAATGTGGTAACAATGTCAGGACATGTTCTTTGTAAGGCATGAGGTTAGGGTGTTTAGTATCCCACTCTCCTTTGATTTGACTGATAACCAAAGATGAGTCCCCAAATATGATCAAAGATTTAATTCCTAAGTCAATAGCAGCCTTTAGACCAAAGATACGAGTTTCATACTCGGCCATGTTGTTGGTGCAATTGAAGCAGAGTCTAGCAGTGAAAGGTGTATGGCAACCTTATGGAGAGATAAGTACCGCGCTGATACCTTTGCCAAGTGCATTTGAAGCACCATCAAAGTACAGGGTCCATCGGGATCCTTGTCCAGGTCCGTCATACGGTCCGTTACCTTTAATGTTATCCAATGTCATAATATCCTCGTCAGGGAAGTCAAACCTCATAGATTGGTAATCTTCGACGGCTTGATGAGCTAGATGGTCAACTAATACACTCCCCTTTATAGCTTTTTGGGTTTTGTACTGGATATCATACTCAGTCAAGATCATCTGCCATCTAGCGATTCTTACAGATAAAACAGGTTTCTCGAAGATGTACTTGATCGAATCCATTTTAGAAATCAGTAGAGTGGTATGTGTCAACATATACTGCCTTAGTTGGCGAGCAACCCATACCAAAGCGCAACAAGTTTTCTCGAGCAGTGAGTAGCGAGTCTCACAGTCGGTAAACTTTTTGCTAAGGTAATAAATGGCATGCTCTTTTCGGCCAGACTCGTCATGTTAGCCCAGTACGCACCCCATTGAGTTATGCAAAACAGTCAGATACATGATTAAAGGCCTTCCTTCAATGGGTGGCATCAAGATAGGAGGTTCCAATAAATACTCCTTAATTTTATCAAAAGCAACTTGACAATCATTGTTCCATTCAACCACCTGATCTTTCTTCAATAGCTTGAAGATTGGCTCACAGGTAGATGTTAGGTGAGAGATGAACCTTGAAATATAGTTTAGGCGTCCCAAGAAACCTCTAACCTCCTTCTCAGTGCGGGGGGCAGGCATTTCTTGTATATCTTTGACTTTGGCAGGATCAACCTCGATGCCTTTGTTACTGACGATAAATCCCAAAAGTTTACCGGACCTGACTCCGAAAGTGCACTTGCTAGGGTTTAGTCTGAGCTTATATTCTTTTAACCTGACAAACAGCTTTTGTAGATGGTCGAGGTGTTCTTCTTCTGTTTGTGAATGGGCTATCATGTCGTCTACGTAGAATTCAATTTCATGATGTATCATGTCATGAAACAAAGCTACCATGGCTCACTGATAGGTTGCCCCGGCATTCTTCAGTCCAAATGGCATCACTTTATAGCAGAAGGTACCCCACTGCGTAACAAAAGTAGTCTTCTCCATGTCTTCGGGGGCCATCTTTATCTGGTTGTACCCTGAAAATCCGTCCATGAAAGAGAATACCTTGTGTTGAGCTGTGTTGTCAACCAAGATATCAATGTGTGGTAGTGGAAAATCATCTTTAGGGCTAGCCCTGTTTAAATCTCTATAGTCCACACACATTCTGACTTTGTCGTCCTTGTTAGGCACGGGCACAATGTTACCAACCCATTATGGATAGGAAGTAACAGCCAGAAAGCCAGCATTGAACTGCTTCATCACTTCAGCTTTGATCTTTTCGGACATGTCGGGCCTCATTGGGCAGACTTTCTGTTTGATTGGTGGACAGTCTTCTCTTGTAGGGAGACGGTGAACCACAATATATGTATCCAGTCTTGGCATGTCTTCATAGGACCAGAAAAAGATCTCAACATATTCATTCAGCAGCTGAACTAAGCGCTCTTTGACATTTGGATCTAGGTTGGCACCCACTTTAATCTCTTTTCTGTCTTCGGCAGTACCCAAATTGATAGTCTCTAACAACTCTTCATGGGGCAGAATAGCCCTTTCTTCTTGTTGCAGAAGTCTAGCCAGCTCTCCAGGCACTTCACAGTCTTCATCACCTTCGTACTCGGCATGATTGACCAGATCTTCAGAGTCACTGAAGGCCATAGCAGAATTGTTACCCATGGAATCCGGAGTGGATGGGTACCTACATTTTGTGAGTGTGGGTGTGTGTAAGGGATAACCATCTTTAAACAAAATAAAATGTAAAAAGAAAGAAAATGAACACAAAAGTTTATAGATGAAAACGTCCATGATTCATTAAAAATGGCATATGAAAATGAAGAATCAAAACCCTTACAAATGGACCTATATGCCCCGGGTAAGGCATAAGGCGAAAAGAGTGTACGAATTGTTTAATAATTTATTACAGACCAAACAGGAAATGTTCAAAAGATAAATTATTGATTGATGAAAGTAATGGGAACGAAGTCTTTCGCCTCCCAGTTGTTCAGTCCTCCTTCAATAGTTGGAAAGATCCAATCTTCAAAATTGCTTCCTTCTTCATCATCCTCTAAGGCATGAACTCCGTGATGAGTGATTTTCAGTGGCGGTCCTCCAGCCCAGGAGCGACGCACAGCTTTCTGGCTAGCAGCAATGAAGCCCAATCCTAACTTATCTATCTTGTAAGGAAAATCTGGAAGTTGACCCCACACTGTACTTCCCCCTTCCTTGATTACAGCCTCTGCATCTTTAAGGGATGACATCCGGGACACAGGCTTGGTAATGATGGGCACATCAGTCATTGTCTTGGCTACCGCGACTTCAGGAGAAACCTCTTCAAAGTGTTGGAAAGGTGTTTCTATGAATTCACCATCTAACTCCATGTAGCGGAAAGAGTTAAGGTGGCTTATCATATACTCCTCCTCACCATGAACTGTTATGATTTTACCCTGGACTGGGTATTTGAGCATCTGGTGTAGAGAAGAAGTGACTGCCCCAGCATTATAGATCCATGGCTTTCCCAACAAACATGAATATGAAGAACGAATGTCCATCACATAAAATGTAGAGTTGAAAATTTACGTTCCCACCTTAATTGGGATGTCCACTTCTCCGTGAACCATCCGCTTAGAACCATCGAAGGCTCTAACAATAATATTACTAGGCTTTAGGGTCAAACCTTCACAGTCTAGCATGTCCAATGCTTTCTTTGGTAGAACATTTAAAGAAGAACTGGTATCAACCAGAACATGAGCAACTGTGGTCCCTCTTCACTCTACCGAGACATGCAACACATCATTATGCTTTCTTCCCTAAGACGTCAAATCGGCATCAGAGAAACCAAGACCATTGTTGGCTGTAAGGCTAGCCACGCACTCTTGAAACTGATTCGCAGAAGTTTCTTGAGGCACGTGTGCCGTCTTCAGAAATTTGATCAAGGCTTTGGCATGAGCCTCGGAGCAGAGCAATAGAGCCATCATAGAGATTTTTGAAGGCTTTTGCCCCAGCTGCTCTACGACATCATAGTCGCTCTTCTTAATTATCTTTAAAATCTCCTCCATCTCCTTTTGGGTGGTCTCGGGGATAACCAAAGTCTGAGTCCTCGTCCTGACGGACACTTCTTGGATCCCCTTTCCTTTATCAGCAGTAACAACAGAGGGTACAACCTCGAGAGTAACAATTTCTTCAATCACTGGACTTTGCACAGATATCTTGGCAGACACATGAGCACTTGAGGGTCCGAAGACTGCCCGTGGAGGAGCAATCTCCGGAGAGAAGATTCTTCCGCTACAAGTGATCTTACTTGTTCCCACAATATTCCCCACATCAGGAGTCTCTTCATCGGAATTTTCTTCAACTGATTTGATCTGTTTCACACTGTGATAGAAGATCTCTCCTCCATAATTCCACGGTATTGTCTTTTTGGACTTATATGGGATAGGCCCCGGCATGGTAATCTTTAGTGGTACAAACTTTGGATTTGGTGTAATCTTAATAGGCCTTTTACAGGTCTTGGAAAGATTGTCAGAAATGGTGATTATAGCAATATCATTGATTGGAGTAACAGGAGTAACATGAGTGATAGTAGCAATAAGAGTTTTCTGAAAGAGGATCTCTTGAGTATCCATCAAGCGTTGAATTCTTGACTTCAACAGCGGACAATCAGATTGCAAGGTTGAACAGAAGTAATAATCTTTTTCACATCCCGGGAAAATCCCGGCTTTCAACAGATTCATCTTGATCATTGGTAACAAAGTCATTAAGTCATCAACAGTGGTAACATGAAGATCTTCCACAATAGCATGGACATTATGACCATGTTTTGGCATAGGAGCGGATATCACATTAGGTTTTTCGGGGGCATCAAACTCTACCTCCTTGGCATCTATCAAATCTTGGATCTTGTTTTTAAGGGCCCAACAGTTATTGGTGTCGTGCCCCATACTGTCTGAATGATATGCACATTTTGCATTCGAATGATAATATGGGGAAGAGGTATTTGGGTTTTTCGGCGCTTCTTTCAAGTTTGTAAGGTTTAACTTTAACAGATGAGGAAGGACCTAAGCCGGTGTCATATTGATCCCGGTGAATTGCCGTTGTGGCCTTTCTACCCTTTGCTGGTTAGCTCTGGCTTGACTGCTTCGAGGTTGATCGGCTGAGGAGTTCAGGATCATCACAGCCCCCACCGCTGGTCGGCGCTCCATTATCCCTTAATTTCTCTGGGTGTGAACAACATAAACTTCCTTCTTGGCTGGGAAGGTCTTCTTGATAGCAGTGGAAGCGGAGGCATCCTTTTGAATTTTACCATCTTAATGCCAGCTTCGACCCTTTCACCGGTTAGAATTAATTCGGTGAACCCTGCATATGAACTCTTGATCAAGTGATTGAAGAAATGACCTGACAGGGTCCTCAAAAACATGTCAACCAGCTCTCTATCCGACAATGGTGGCTGCACCCTTCCAGCCAAATCCCGCCACTTCTGGGCATACTCATTAAATCCCTCATTAGAGGCCATACCCATACTCTGTAGTTGAGTACGAGTAGGCGCTAAATCTGTGTTATATTGGTATTGTCGGTAGAAAGCAGCAGCCAAATCTTCCCAGTTATGAACATAAGATCTCTCAAGTTGATAGAACCAGTCCAATTGTGTGCCCGACAAACTATCTTGAGAAAAGTGGACCCATAGATCCTTATCAGAAGAGTGAGGTTGGATCTTCCTGACATAGGACCACAAATGCATCTTCGGACAGGACAAATCGTCGTATTTAGCAAATGTAGGCACTTTGAATTTGGGAGGAATGACGATCCCAACGACCAGCCCTAGTTCTTCGAAATCCAGCCCAGGTACCCTTTGTACCTCCATGGCTGCCAACCGATCCTCAAGATTCTTATACTTATCATCCGCCGGAGGGTACTACTGTTCGGAGTAATCTTCATCCTCTTCCTCTTCTTCTTCTTCATCTTCGGACTCAGAGGGAATTGCAACTCCCTTTCCTTTACCAACCCCTTCGTCAGACGTCGAGGGGAATTCCAGAACTCTCCTAGCCTGATTCTCAAATCTTCTTCCCATAGTGGCCACACCAATGCTTTTCTTTTTCTTCTTTTCTTTTTCCTTCTCTTTCTCTAACAGTTCTTTAAGATCCTCTTGACCCTTTGCCAAGGTTATGAGGAGTTATTGGAATTGCGAATTCTGTGCTTGCAGATCTTTGACCGTCTGCTCTATATCCATCTTGCTGAAATAAACAGCAGAAAGATAAGGAAACCTGGTGTGAAGACCTGTTTATGCATATGATGAATGATATGTTATTCATGTAATGCATTCAAGGGTTCAGAAATTCAAATTTGTTGCAAACAAAAAGAACACACGTCATATTGATAAGAAGAAATTTGTTAGTACATAAAAGCCCTATGGGAAAAATATTACAAAGCTTCTTAATGTAAAAAGACGTTGCGCATCCTTTTTGGCGCAATGTAAGTGTTAAGAGTATCCTGTTCGTGAAGTAGGCAGATAAGTTCCAAAACCTTCTTCTCACTGGCATAGAAGTTGTCTTCAAAAGTGTTCCGCTCTTCCTTGAGCTGTATCCAACTCTTTTGCAATTCTTCCAATGATGTTGGCATGTCTGGATGTAGGAGGGTGTATGGAACCTCTCCTTCCATAACAGGATCTTTGATCATAGGCAGAATGTGAGGGTAAGGCATCATAAGACTCTGGGCGCGGGTTCGTACCCACTTGAGATAAGGCTTAAGGGGGATGGAATTCTTGTGCCCCAGTGTCTTACTATCTACTTTGTTGGGCATCCTCCAAGCTCAGATAAACCTTTGTCGAAGTCCTTGAGCATCGTTGTCGAAGTCAAAAACCAAGTCAGGAATCAACATATCATGAGGGCCATCCCTTCGGGCATACCCAAATTGCCTCAGAGCTAAACAGGGGTTGTAGGTAATGCCTCCCCTAATGCCAAGTAGTGGGACATTAGGGAATTCTCCGCAACGATCAATGATGATGACATTTTCTCTGGACCGAGAACACCAATGAACATCAGAATGTGTGAGGTACATCAACCGTTGTGACCACCTTAAATCCTGCTCATTCTTCAAAACTGATTGGGGAAGGTGAGAAATAAACCACCTTGCCAGAAGAGGAGTACAGTACATGAGAACACCTCTTTTCCTCATTGTTCGTGTGTGAAATGAGTGTAGGATGTCCCCAAGCAATGTAGGCACAGGATTCTGAGATATGAAAATCTTGACAGCATTCACATCTATAAGCTGATCAGGGTTTGGGAACAATACCAACCCATAGATGAGAAGTGCTACAATCCCCTCAAAAGCTTGCAGATCTAGAGAATTCCAGCAGTCTTGTGCCTTCTCAAATAGAAACTTTCCCAAGAAACCCTTGACACCACTTCTGGTTTCCCAATGACCTTTGATATCAGATGGTTGCAAGTGTAAGGCTTGAGCAACATCTTCAGGCTTTGGTTCTCTTTCCGTACCGTTGTAGGGTAGTTGATGAAGAATAGGAATCCTTAGGATTTGAGAAAATTCTTCCAAAGTAGGCACTAGTTGGTAATCAGGAAATGTAAAGCAATGGTGTAGGGGGTCAAAGAACTAGAAGAGGACTTTCACCATGTCTTCTTCAATGCTGGAGTTGACCAAGTTGAGGAGTCTACCATGTCTTTCACTGAAGAGAGAATTCTCTGGAATCTTGGAAGTAAGCTCCTTGAGTCGAGGAGGGATTCTCACAAGGTTGACCTGAATTGTTTTCCTGCGAAGAGATTCCATTACCTACAAAACAAGAACAAAGATGAAGATCCAAACCCTTGAAATGGTTAGTGGATGCATATGATGCTTTATGATGTTCATGATGTATGCACAAGTATATGTACAAGCAAGTCACACAAGATCCTAGTTTCAGGCTTGCATGGGGTTTCATAGGTAAGTACCCTCTTGAAGCTAGTTGGCTCAACCTGTCCTATAAATAGTAACCGGGTTCTAAGGAGCTCAATATCACTGGATTATTTTCTGTGTTCATTGTTTCAGTTTAGCCACTTAACTGGCGACCCGAAATATTCCAAGAAAATAACCCTCAATGAGTGTAGTATCGAGTATCTACCAACTTTGGACTGCACCAAAGCCGGTCATCTCACTACCCCTAATAAGGCCAAGATGGTCAAGTAAAGGTTCTAAGAGTTCATTAGTGCTTCATGACATCACTACGCGGCCCCGTATTCTCTTTGATTGACTCAAAGGCTACCGGTACCCACAAATATGCTGCACTAATATAGCTATTGCTTCAACCATGTCGGTATACCCCGCACAGTTTCCACAATGTATTGCTATTTACCTATGAATGTTTCCCAAAAATCCGGGTGGAGGATTCAAACCCAAACAAGAGAACCAAATGTAAAGCAATCAAAGAAAACAAGATAAGCATGTAAAGGTGATCTAAACCCTAAGGTTACTCCACTTTTAGTTACTTCCCCAGCAGAGTCGCTAGTTCTGTGATACGGTGGGAGAACTGACTTGAGGTTTTTCCGTTTTGTGTCCGCAAATGTTTCGGTTTAGCAAGAGTCGCCACCGACTTTTTATTTTATCCAAAGGAAATTTCAAAAAGCACAGGAAAGACCTTTGAGATGTTTTCTTGGGTTCAGGGAGTAGATTATGAAAAGGGAAGGTACAAGCACCCTTTTCATCCATGGTTTTCCATGGGCTCTTAGTTACTTGTTTAGATCACTTGCTTTTGCTTTTCAATTTGTTTGAAATGGTGCTTCGTGTGTGTGGTTTTGAAAATGCTTTGAAAAAGAGGCCATAGTTGTGGCAACCTTTGTAACGATTCTTGTTTGAATGTATACAAATATGTATTGTCTTTTTGAAAATATGTTTCAATGTTTGAAAGTTTGAAAGTTTATTTTGGGAAATGTTTTGAAATTGTGTTTTGAAGTGTGTTTGAAAATAACAAGGATGTTTTGCAAGTTTTATTGATCAAGTAACTAAAGTTATCTACCCTATTTTACTCAAAGATCTTTCCTATATGTTTTTAACCCTTTTGACAATGTTATTTTACCATTGTATTTGGTAAACAACCTTGTATTAGGATGTTAAACGGGACATGCGTGGCTCATCGTATAGACCATGATAGCAATTGTGTCAAGTATTTTGAGCAAATTTTCCGAGGGATTTGATCATTTTGTTTAGGCAACCAAGATAGCGTCATCGAGGGACTATGATCTTTTGTTTTGTTTTTGTTTTGCCAAAGTACTCAACATGCATAACATGGCCCATTTTTAAGGCAACAAGTGGATGTAACCCTATGGGTACAAGTGTGCATTGTGTATTGATTTTCATGCATTTTTATCTTTGTATTAGGTCAAGCTACTTGTTAATTTTGGATTTTTTCATACAAATCCTAATCTCTAATCATGGCATAATTGAAAGCGTAAATGCGTAAAATAATCTATACTATTACAACATTTGATTATGGGAAGGGGGGTACAATTTGGAATAGGGATTATTTTACAAGAAAATAAAAAGCCTAATTTTTACTATTACATCAAAATTGAATCAAATGGCATAAATAACAAATGAATAATATTTAAATAAACAAATTAAATAAATATACAAATAATATGAATATGCAAAAAGGTTTTATTTATTTTTATGTGTGTAAAAATATTTAATGTAAAAAGAAAAGAATAATAAAAAAAATATTATTATTATTTATTAAGAGTAAACCCTAATTTTTTTAAGAATATAAATATATTGACTATATTATTTATATGAAATAAAATAAAATAGTGTATATACAAAAAATAAAATATATTTAGAAAAAAATATTTTTTAAGTATAAATAATAATAAAAATAAAAGTATAGTATTTTTATGTTTTTATTCTAAAGTATCTATTAAATAAAAGTATGTATATATATATATATATATATATATATATATATATATATATATATATATATATATATATATATATATATATATATATATATATATATATATATATATATATATATATATATATATATATATATATATATATATATTAATTATATTAAATATGTACAATAAAAATAAAATATAAACAAGACTAAAAATATATTTATAACAATATTTTTTAGTGTAAATAAAATAAAGAATAAAAAATAAAAAAAAGTATAATTTATATATCATTTTTAAGTTTTCAACAAATAACATATATACTAATTAAATTGTTTTCATACTAAAAAATAAAATAAAATACAAAATAAACGTAAAAATTTATAAAAAATATTTTTTGATATTTTTGTATTTAGAAAATATAAAATGGAAATCAGAAAATGAAAATAAATAAAAAAATATCAAAGTATAAAGAAATTGGGCCAGGGGGTGCATTCAGCAAAAGGGGGGTGTCAATAGTGAGCCAGGACCAAGCCCATCCCACCACACTTCATCTTCAACCTCTGTTCTTCAAAAAATGCGCGCGCCTGTACCAAACATGAACATCCTGCATACGAGCTCTATTGCAAAAAACACATAACATCAAAGTTGTAGGTTTTTTCAAGACGAATCTAACCATATAAAAAACTTGTCCTAACTCTCAAAGACCAGAGAGAATTTCTCTGGCCCTAAAATCTAACCTAATTTTTTCAGGATGTTCATGGACCAAATTCTCTTAGCATGCTTAATTAAAATGAAAATTGAGCATATGTACAGCTTCATGGCTATGAATACTACATTTCTTATTCACAAACCTAAGTCTAAATGTTCCTAAATAGAGAGATATGAAGTTGCTAAAAACCTGTTTCAGCTGAATTCATGTATGGCAATGTGAAGCTTTTCAACAAGGTCTGAGATGTTTGGGAGCTTGCTTGAACTTCACTTGACCTTCTCCAATTTCTAGCTTGCCTTGAATGTGCTTGAACAAGCCTACAGAACTCAACCTGCACAAGCTGAAATTAAAAATGGCAAACCCTGTAAATGGAGTTACAGTTGGTGTTTAAGGGTTGGGATAACTTGGATAGGTTGTATGGAAGGTGTTTGAACCAATTTGAGACAAAACGCACGAGCAAATTGAGTTGTGGAAGTTAAACTGCAGATGTTGCCCTGTTTTGCCAATGAGATGTGATTTTGTGCTATGGGAGGTTTGAAGGCTCAAAGGGTCGTGTTTCTGGTTCAAGGGGATGTGAGAAAGATGTTTCAAAAGCTTGCACGAGTTAGTTTTAGCTGATGGTCAAGTTCTAGTGTATTGGACAAATTTCTTGGTTATGAAGAAAAGTATGAGAAGTGATGTGAAGCAGGCCTGTACAGGCTATCCATCAGCTTGCACACTTTGCCCTTGGCCCCTCAAGTTTGTGGATCTGATTTTCTGCACAAGATTTGGCTCTATGCTCAAGGATTGTGGTTTTGACATAAAGCAAACTTTGGCAAAAATGGTAATGTACCTTTTACCATTTAGGGATTAATCTTGTATGCAATGCCCTAATGACCAAAACAATGCCTTAGACCAATGGATTTGCATTTAATTATTAAGTGTGAAATGGTTTTGAGGCCTGTAATCTAGTGCAAAGCAAGCTGATTAGAATTGGTAACTTGTATCAACATGAACATGCCATGGATGAAAAGTGAGTTTTTGCCAACTTCAAGTCTTTGATTCTCCCTAACCACAAATGAGTTTGGAGAGTTCTTGGACATTTTGGAAAGCTTTCAACATTCTCTACAATCCATCTTTGAAATGAAACTTCAGATTCCAAGTGGAACTATGTGAAAAATGGCCATGAAGATAGGTCAAAATCCTGCCTAAACTAGGGCAAAATTTCACTAAGTTAAAAGTTTTATGGACCCTTGTTCCATATATCATAACTTGAGATCCAAGCTTCTTTTGGGAAAAATTTGTGAATAAAAGTTGTAGACTTTATGGATGACTACAACTTTCATGGTGGAAGTTTTGTTTGAATCCAATTGCATCATGGTGAAAATGTTGGGCAAAGTTAGGAAAAATTAAGAAAATTTCATAACTTAGAAAAATTCTAAGTTATGAAAATTTTCAACTTTAAACCCTAATTTGCAAAAATGGGTTTCTTGATAAACAAGTTTCATTTTTTGACACATCTTGATGAAAAATGACCCTTGGCACTTGATTTTGACCAAAAAGTCAAAGTTTGACTTTTTAGTGTACAATCAAATTTTGATCAGTTGACTGAAAAATTCATCTGTCAATCCAATGCACTTGAGATCTTTTGAACCTTGTGAATAGGTCAAGATGATGCCATTGGGTCATTGAGTCCATTCTTGAACCCAATTTGCCATTGGCTAGGTGAAAAGTCAGAAATTGCCCTTCTGCAGTCAAAACCCTAAAAATGACCATTTTGCCCTTTTGATGATCTGATCAAATTTCTTGAGGAGTTATGGTCCAAACTTGATCAAATGGTTCATATGAGTCTATAATGTTGATGTGTATAAAAAATTATGAGGTTTGACTGTAAATTGGCCACAGTTGACTTTTTCCTCAATACAACTGATTTCTAGGTCAATTATCCAATTGACTGGGTAAAAATTTGATTCAAGACTTGAAACTTGGTATGGACAATATTATGAGTCCAAAATGAAGTATGAAAGTCACTTTGAGAATTTAAAGTCCAAAAATCTCTGTGCAAACTCAAACCCTAATTTAGGTCATCAGTGCAAGGAGATGTCTTGAGCAGAGCAAAACCCTAATCCTGTATGGAGTTCAAAGAGCCTTGTGAGGGGAAATCTTGATAAAATAAGAGGGAAAATTTTGGGGTACAACAGTACCTTCAAAGCTTAAGGAGTTAGTCTCAAAGGTTCCCGAAAACTTTCAATTCACCAAATGGCATGGTTATTGTAATACAGTGGGAGAACTGACGTGGTTTTGCATTTTATCGCAAATGTTGTAGATAGCAAGAGTCGCCACTGAATTTTCTTTTATCCAATAAATAAAGAGTGAAAAGAATAGAAAAGACATTTTTTTTTATTTTGAGTTCGGGGGGTAGGTTATGAAAAGGGAATGTGTTAGCACCCTTTTCATCCGTAGTTATCTACGGGCTCTTAATCGCTAGCTCACTTTGTTTTGAAAATTTCTTTGTGAATGTGTTTGAAAAATATTTTGAATGACAATGTAAGGAAACTTTGTAATGACTCTCGTATATGTCCTTGAGAATGCGTACAAAGTGTTTGTTTGAAAATATTTTTGAAAAGTGTTTGTGAAATATATTTTTGTTTTGAAATTTTTTTGAGCAAGCGATTAACAGCGGTCTACCTACTCAAGGTTTTTCTTGTACTTTCCTTCTCCTTTAGATAGTGTTATCCTACCATTAGTTAGTAGGAAGCCCTATCGTTGGATGTGAAGGGATATGCGTGGGTCGTCGTACAGTCATCGAAGGTAACTGGTAAGGACACTTTAGCAATTATCATTAAGGGACTAGATCATTTATTGAAGGCAACATCTAAAGGGTCATTGAGGGACTATGATATTTATTTTCAAGAGACTTTGCTAAAGCGTCCCCACATTCGAGGGACATGACTATTTTTTCCGAGGCAACAAGAGAGGTTACCCTAGAGGTGCGAGTGTGCGAGGTGATTTATTTTAAATTATTTCAATATTTCAATTAGGATTAGCTATCATTTACTTTTAATCTTTCAAAACAAGACTTAATTACTAACAGGGATATAGTAAAACAATAAAGCCGTAAATGTGAGGAAAGTAAAAAGATGGAAAGTAAACCTAAGACTATTACAATGCTTTGGGATAGGTACATAAGTAATAAAATTCTGAAACTAAAACCCTAATTATTATTACAAACTTGGAAGCAATTAAAATAATCTAAAAATGTGCTACAATAATAAACCATGCAATGTAAAAATAGGAAAAAGGAAAGCGGAAGGGTTTTTGATGATTTTTTTGAAAAAAAGGTTTTAATGATCAACCTAAAAAAAACCTAATTAATTTTAATTAGAAAAAGAAATTTATTACTTAAATTAAAAGCCTAAACCCTAATTTTGATTAGGGTTTGTAAAAAGGTTTTGAAAAAAAATAGGTTTGTTAAAAGGTTTTTGGTTTGATGAATTTAGGGTTTGTAAATTCAAAATTAAGGAAAATATGAAGAAAACAAAGTTTTAAAAGAATACTTCCAGGGGTGGGTGTTGAACCCACGCCCTTTTCTCTTTTAGCCAACACTTTCACCTACAAGCCAAGTGCGTTCATGCGTTTGAGAAGGGGACCCAACGCGCTATGTACATTATCCTGCAAAACATGGAAAATTATGAAAAAAACATCAAAATGCCAAAAGCAGGGATCGAACGCGTGCCCTTGCATAGTAAAGCCTTTAAAGCGCGTTTAACCAATGGGGTGGTGATACATCCATTGTCTAAAACAAAAAAAAACGTATATAATATAAAAATAATGCATGAACCAAAGAGGCGTCAGAGCCCTAGCTCCAGTCATCTTCTCTGGTGGCTCTTTTTCTTCAAACCTGTAAAAAAAAAGCATTAGAGATCCAGAGGGACCTTACCCCCCTAAATCAAGGCTTACAAAGTTAGTGGAGTCTATTTTAAACTGAAACACAATGGTTTGTAAGGTACAATCAAAGCAACATGGATCGGTGCAGGCATGGAAAATCATGATTTTGATAACATGGAGGTCATGCGATTTAATTCTCTTGCACTAACATACCTCAGAAACAAATAATATAGTTAGTTTGCAATGAAACATGTAGAAAACAAAAGTATGAGTTTTAAAAAATAAAAATAAAACAACCATGTATGCATGCAGATTCTGGGGGTTTTCGATCATTGTGTTTGATACATTCTTACTCTGCAGGGCTGTTGGAAGTGAATGATCAAGTTTGAACGCCTTGGAAACGGCTGCAAGCCAGGGTTTCAAGTTGCCCTAGTTTGATAATTTTTTGTTATTTTTTTGAAGTGGTTTCTAGCACAAGGTTTTGTGGTTCTTCTTTGGTTGAATTGCTGAAAATATATAGGTCGAATTAGGTCAAAATATGATGGGGTTGGACTTGTGTAAGAAGCCTTGTCTTATTTTATTTTATTTTATTTTATTTTATTTTATTTTGACTTTTAAAATTATAAAGATCACAAATAAATAAATAAAAACCCACGGGGGTGCATGAGTGAGATCTTAGGTGTATGTGAAGTGTAGAACACGTTTGACCTTCGAAGTAATAGCCCAATAGCCCAAAACTCCAAGTTTGATCACTTTCAGTTTCATGCATTTGCTCAATATTATCCAACTTGCGCTAGTTATAACTCTCTCAATTCTTGTCATTTAAAGGTGATCTTGGACTTTTTGGGAAGCTAAAGATGTCCTCTACCCTCTTTTGATCATTTTTTCATTTGAAAATTTTATCTTGATGTAAGTTTCCTTGACAAAAAGTGTCTTTTTGTTGACTTTGGAAATGACCTATAATGTATTGGCCCATATATCTCAAATGAAGCATTTTTTGGACTTGAGCTTAGAGATACAAAGTTATAGAGAATTTATTTTTCTTCAAAATAAGCTTTGGTTGAGGAGAATTTGATGAAGCATGTGAAAGTTATACTTGGTCAAAGATCAGTTGACTTCTCCTTAGGACCCTAATTTGGCAACTTTTGACTTTTGATGATTTGAGAGTTTTCCTTGATGAATCATGATCAAACCTTGATCAAATGATGAATATGACTTCAAAATCTTGATGTTTACCAAAAATCTTGAAGTTTGACTTTATGTTGACCACAATTGACTTTTTGCCCAATACAGTTGATTTTCAGTCATCTGAGCCATTGACTGATCAAACTTGTGATGCAAAGCATGAAACTTAGTATGAGCATTTTTAGAGACATATAAGGAACCATGTATACCACTTGAAGCCTTAGAAACCCAAAATTCCTGAGAAAAATGAAACCCTAGTTGTAAGTCCATTGCTTAGGAGGAGAATTTGTCTGATAAACTCTTGAGCAACCTTGAGCCTTTAAGAACCCTAGGAGAATGTATTGAATAAAAGGGAGGGAAAATTTTAGGGTACAATAGCTTCCCCAGTTCAATCTTCTTAAACCTGAGGAGTTAGATGGGCATGTCCGCCATTCATGGTCTGAAGGTAGAAGAGGATTGAACACTTAAGTGCCTAGAAATTTGAACTCGCCTATGCAGGAAGTAACACTTTTAGTTGATAATATTTCTTGAATGGGCTTAAAGATGCCATTCGGAGAGGTGACAGAATGTCATTGGAGATGGGCTTATAGATGCCATCAAAATAGCAATTCATAGGAGTATCAGAATGAGTTTACACTTGACTGTATCCGAAGAATGCTTTCTAGAATGAACCTCCGGGGAAGGTGCTTAAGTAGTTGCTTGTCAAATTTAGTCTTTTAGGGAAATGCTTGTCAGAAATCAGTCTCTGAGGGAAATGCTTATCATGTAGATAGTCGCCCCTTCCTGTTTCGGGAATTGATCTACAGTCTGTTTTTGTTGGTAAACCTATCCTGTTTTGGGAATTCATACCACCTGGCCATGTTGATAGTTTTCCTGTCCTATTTTGGGAGTTAATCTTTTCCTGGTTATAAAGATAGTTTCCTCCTCCGATTTCAGGAGTTAATCTTTGCATAGTGTGATACGGTGGGAGAACTGACTTGAGGTTTTGCGTTTGTGTTTGCAAATGTCGCGGTTTAGCAAGAGTCGCCACCAACTTTTATTTTATCCAAAAGGAAAGGTCAAAAAGCACATGAAAGACCTTTGAGATGTTTTCTTGAGTTCGGGGGGTAGATTATGAAAAGGGAAGGTGCTAGCACCCTTTTCATCCATGGTTTTTCATGGGCTCTTAGTTACTTGTTTAGATCACTTGCTTTTGCTTTGAAATTGTTTGAAATGGTGCTTTGTGTGGTTTTGAATGTATTTTGAAAAGAGGCCATCGTTTAGGCAATCTTTGTAATGATTCTCGTAAGTAAGAATGTATACAAAGATGTTTGTCTTTTGAAAAATGTTTCAATGTTTTGAAAGTTGTTTGGAAATGTTTTGAAAATGTGTGTGTTTGTTTGAAAATAGCAAGGATGGTTTGCAAATTGATCAAGTAACTAGAAGCTATCTACCTACTCAAAAGTCTTTCTTGTACATTTTTATTCCTTTGACATTGTTGATTTACCATTGCTTTGGTAAACAACCCTATCTTTGGATGTTAAGCCGGACGGGCGTGGGTCATCGTATGACCATGATAGCAATGGTGCCAAGTATCTTAGCTTGTTTGAGGGACCAAGATCATTTGTTTTTAGGCAACATTTTGATAGCATCATCGAGGGACAATGATCTTTTATTTTGTTTTGTTTTGCCAAGATACTTTGCATGCATACCATGGCCATTTAAATTAGGCAACCAAGTGGGTGAAACCCTAAGGGTGCTTGTTTGCAATGTGTTGTCATTTTTCATGCATTTTGTTTGTCTTGTATTAGGTCATGTCTATTTGTTTTATTTTTTTTTTGTCTTATCATACAAACCCTAGTGTACTAAACATGTATATAATGCGATAAATTGCGTAAAGTAATTCTAAGCTATTACAACAATATTATGGGAGGGGGGATGCAAGTTTTGAATGGGGAATATTGCACAAAAGTAAACCCTAAAATATTATTACAACTCAATTGAATATTTGCAAGATAAATAAATAAACAATTATTTAAATATGCAATAAAATGTATGGATGCAAAATGTTTTTGTATTTATTTTATGTATGTAAAAATAAAATTATTTAGGTCCTAAAAATAAGAGAAATTATATTGTTATTTTTGGAAGGGTGAAAAACCCTAGTTTTTGATTTAAAAGAAAATTAGGTTTTCTAATATTTATTTGTTCATTTTTTTTTGTTTAAGAAAAATAATAATAATATTATGTACTAATATTAAAAATTAAATATGTATGAAAAATAAATATTTAATATGTATAAAATAATAAAATAAAATATTTAAGTATTTTTATTATTTACAAGTTTAATTAAGAAAATAAAGTATATTATTACTAATAAACTATTTTTATGCTAAAAAATAATTTAAAAAAATGCAAAAAATAAAGAAAATATTTTTCAAGATTTTTTCATGTTCAGAAAAATAAATAAAAGCAATAAATGTAAAAATGAAAAGAAAATATAAAAAATATAAAAAATAAACAAAGGGGGTGCAGATAGGAAACAGGGGGTGTGAAAAGTAGAACAAACAGGCCCAAGGCGCGCCAGGCCCAGGACTTCATCCCTGTCCTCCAGCTTCTCCAAACGCGCGCGTTTTTTGCTTCAACATGTAACTTGCTATTCTTTGCATAAAATTAAAAACTTGTAACATGAAAAATGTAGCTCATGATCTCACGATTCCAGTGATATAAAGTTTGTGACCTAACACTCAAAGATCAAGGAGAATTTTATCACCCCTAATTTCTGACCTAAACTTTTCATGAACTTCAAGCTTCAAATTCTCACTACTCAGTTAATATAAATAACAACTATGCATATGTACAGCTTCAGCAAGTTAAAGACTACATTTTTGCTTCACAAATCGTGACTTAAGGATGCTTAAATAAGGAGATAGAGGTTTGAAAAATACCTTGTTCAACTGAGTTTGGATATGGCAATGTAGGGACTTTGAGTGAGGCCTGAAGATCGTGTGAGCTTCCTTGAAGTTCCCTCAAGCTTTTCCAATGCTCAGCTTGCCTTGAGGGTGCTTGAAACTCCTTGTAGAAGTCAACCTGCAACCTTCCAAAATGAAAATGGTGATGTTTGAAATAGGGATTACAGTTGTAAGACAAGGACCTGGATAGTTTAGATGTGATGTATGGAAGGTGTTTCAAGTGTTGAATCAAGAAACGCACGAGCCAATATTGAGTTGGCAAGAAATTTGTAGAGGTTGCCCTGTTTGGGCAGAAAAATGTGTTTTCTGTGTTTTGGAAGGTTTTGGATGCTATGAATTCGTGCTTAGGCTTGTAACAAGTTTCTGAAGTTTTTTAGAATGATACAAAGTCTTCTCTTTATCAGATATCCCAGTTTTCTTGACTTTTGCCAATTTGCTTGCTTTTGAAGAAAGTTGACATGACTTATGCCAAAGGCCTGTACAGGCCTGCTTGCTAGCTGCATAGAGTTGGTACATATTTCCTGATATTTGTGGATCTTGCTTGCAACAAAAGATCAGGTCCATGGCTCAAGAATTGTAAAGTTGGAAAAAGCAAGCTTTATGAAAATGGTATTGTGAACTTTATGCCATTTTTGGATTAATTCATTGTGCAATGCTTCAAAAGTCAAAACAAAGCCATTATCCATTGAGTTTGCATTTAATTATGGAGTGTAGAAGGGATTAGGACCTATAATGCAAGGTACAAGCATGCTAGGAACTGATTTTCAACTTGAAGCATTGTAAACATGGCTTAAACAAAAGTGACAAATTGCCATTTTCTCTTCTTCGATTCTCCCTAAACATAAATGATCTTGGAGAGTTCTTGGACATTTTGGAAATCTTGTAACATGATCTACAATCCATCTTTGAAATTCATTTTGAGATACCTCTTGGAACTAGGTGAAAAATGTCCATGAAGTTAGGTCAAAATCCTGCCTAAATTAGGGCAAATTTTCACTAAGTCTTTTAGTTCATGGACCCCTATTCACAAACTCATAACTTGAGATCCAAGCATATTTTGGGAAAACTTTGTGAATAAAAGTTGTAGATTTCATGGAGTACTAAAAATTTCATGTTGGAAGTTTTCTTTGAATCCAATTGAATCATGGTGAAAAAGTTGTGGAAAGTTGGGAAAAAATAAGAAATTTTCCATACTTAGAAATATTCTAAGTTATGAAAATTTTCAAATTAAAACCCTAATTTGAAATTTTAGGTTTCTTGGTAAAAAAGTTTCACATTTTGACATATCTTGATGAATTATGACCCTTGGCACTTGACTTTGACCAAAAAGTCAAAGTTTGACTTTTCAGTGTACAGTTGACTTTTGATCAGTTGACCGCAAAATTCATTTGTCAATCCTATGCATTTGAGATCTTTTGAACTATGTGATTAGGTCAAGATTATGCTATTGAGTCCTTGAAATCATGCTTGAACCCAATTGTCCATTGGCTAGGTTAAAAATCAGAAATTTCCCTTTCTCAGTCAAAACCCTAATTTTGACCATTTTGCCCTTTTGATGATCTGATCAAATTTCTTGAGGAGTTATGGTCCAAACTTGATAAAATGGTTCATAGGAGCCTAGAATGTTGTTGGGGATCAAAAATTATGAAGTTTGACTGTAAATTGGCCATGGTTGACTTTTTCCCCAATACAACTGATTTTTAGGTCAACTGTCCAATTGACTGGTCAAAAATGTGATTCAAGGCTTAAAACTTGGTATGAGAAATCTTATGGGTCCAAGATGGTGTATTAAAGTCATATGAAGAATTGATGATCCAAAAATCCTTGTGAAAACGCAAACCCTAATTTCAGGTTATCAGTGCAAGGGGATGTCTTGAGCTGTGCAAACCCTAATCTTGTCTTGAGTCCAAAGAGTCTTGTGAGAAAAATATTGATAAAATGAGAGGGAAAATTTTGGGGTACAACACATAGTCATACAAATATTTTACCTATCATGTTTCAGGAATTAATATTCAATTTGCTTTCTGTTGGTGAACCCGTCTTGTTTCGAGAATTCATACCGCCTGGTCGTACAGATAGTTTCCTCGTCGTATTTCCGGAATTAATCTTGGACATGTTTGAGAATTGTTGATGATATTCGCCTGTTTATGAACTTTACCTGAAAATATAAAGTTAGTCTTTATGCAATATCATGATGTATGTAATGCATTGCGTAATGATATTTTCAAAGTAAATGAGAGTGTGTTATATGCGTTTCGTGTGCATATGCTATGATACTTGTAAATGATGTATGGATGTTGTTGTACCCCAAAATTTGCCCTCCCATATTCTTCAAGATTTGCAAAGAACATGCTTCAGAATCTCCCCAAGGGTTGCACAGTTCAAGGGCCTCCTAACAGTCAAAAACTAGGGTTTTGGTTCTGACAAAGAAAATGAAGTTTCCAAGGGCCCAAACAAGTCCCACATTCCTATAAACATGGTCAAGCATCCTCATACCAAGTTTCAAGACTTACAACACAAAATTGCACAGTCAAAAACCCTAATTGCTCAACAGTCAACTACAGGGGCAAAATGGTCATTTGACAGTCAAAAGTCCAAATTTTTGGTAAACATCTTATTTTGAAGCCACAAACATCATTTGATCAATTCTTGATCATGATTTTCAAGGCATGGCTCAAAAAGTCTCAAGATGCAAAAGTTTCCATATTTGGATAGTTGAAAAAGTCAACTGTAACTTGACCAAGGCATAACTTCCACATGGTTTATCAGAAAAATTCCATCCAAAGCTCATTTTAAAGAGAATGACATTTCCTACAACTCCTCTTCACACTTCAAGTCCAACAAATGCTCTCACAAAAAGTTATCAATTTCAACATTATAGGTCATTTTCAAAAGTCAACAAAAAGGGACTTTAAGTCAAAGGCCATAACTTGATATTGGTAAATCAAAATGACATGGGACCAAAGGCATTGGTTAGAGGACTTCAAGACCTTTCCAAAATGTCAAAGAACATGATCAAAGCTTAAAAATTAGGCAAGATATGCCTTGTGGAAGTTGGGAAATTTTTGGGAATTTTGAAAAGTCAACTTTACTTCAAATGCCTCAAAATTGCTAATGGGCCACATTTTCTTCCAAGATTCATGATCCAAAGGCTATGCACGACCATTTGGCCCAAAGGGGATTTATTTCATCATTTTTATTATTTTATTTGAATTTTTAATCACCATTAATTCATTTAATAAAATAAAATATGAAAAAATACTAAAACAAATGTATGTGAATCTTTTTATGCAGCATTTGCTCTCATTGGTCATTGAAGATTCGTGTACATCAAAATTGGAAAGATTGGCCATGATTGGAATCAAAAACACATGAAAAAGATTGAAAAAATATTCATGGAAAATCAAATATTTGATACATCAATGCATTGATCTTTTGGCTCAAAATTCAACCTTAATCCATCCCATACATAAGTCAGAACGCAAACCTAATGCCTGGAACCTTGAAGCTGCGCCCAAAACCATAAACAAACTTTGCACTTTTTTAAGAAAATTTCAAAACTGAAAACACGATTCAAAAGCGTTTCAAGGCAAGAGAACAATCCCATTGCATTCCTGAGGCCTCAAGGAACGTTTCTGGATCAAAACCACTGCTTCTAACGCAAAGAACTGGTAGAACCGTGTCTCACTTTTCTGAAATATATTCATAATCGCATCTTGAATTCCATGCATTTTTATGTGTTTTTGATACTTATTTGGACTAATCTAACCGTTCTAAAGCGAATGATATCATTTAATTGGATTTTCATGCCCTGTACGAGAATCTACCATTAATGTTTTTTAGGGTTGCAGAGGTTTCAAATTGGGAACTCCTTATTCTGAAAAAATTGGGACATGAGACCAGGGCCATTAGAATCAGAAGCTTCATACGAATCCATTGCATAGGTCGCGCTCAATTTATGAGCAACCAGGACCTATTCGTTATTTTCTTGTTCATCACTTAGTGGGGGTTTAAAACCCCCGCTATTTAGTTTGTTTTTTCAGGCAAAATGCAGAACGGGTGGAGAAGAAGGCGTGTTGTCAATCAGTGATTGGGCAATTCAAGCTTTAGCGCGTTTTTTTGAATTAACATCATTAGCGTGTTTTGTTTTATATATTATTTATTTTCCACTATAATGACAAAGAAAGCAAATGGTGCAATTGGTAGCTGCGTTGTCACACAAACATTGGGACCTGGGTTCGATTCCCAGGTCCCCTCACTTTCTTGATATATTTTGTTTCAACGTGATTCCATGCAGTTCAAGCCTAGGGGTTCACCATGCACTCCACGCTCCAGCACGCCACTTATCCCACAACAGCCATCCAGTGGCCAGGATCCAAGGTCTATGGAATGTCTCAGTCAACGCATACACACATGATTATTGAAAAGTCAGAAAGGGCCAAGCTTCTTGGGCCTAATTACTCACCACATAACCTCCAGATTGGGGTCAACACCCCCACTGGTTTGCTTTCTTTCATTCTTTTATCTTTTTTCTATTTTTATTTGTTTTGTTTAATTTTAATTTAATTCTTTAAATTGATTTGTTTGCTTTAACATAAAAAATAATAAAAAAAATCAGAAAAGACAAAATATAAATATATTTCATTTAAACATTTTTTTGTAAATAAATTTAATAATTAATTTAGCTTTTAATTCTAGGTTTAATTTTAAATATTTTTTTTAATAAATTAAAAGATGTAGAATTAGGGTTTTATACTTTTATCCTTTTTTTCTTTTTCACCATATTTAATTATTAATTATTATTTTTGTAAATAAAATTTACCATGTAAATAATTAATTAAAATTAGGTCAAACTTGAATATTTTCTTAATAAATTAAAAATAGTTAGAATTAGGGTTAATTAACTTTTCTTTTAATTCCAATTTAATTTTCCTACTAAAACCCATAAATACGAAAAACTCAAAAATAACTTCTCTTTTCTCATTTAATTTAATTAATTTCGTAATTTTAATTCAATTTCTTTAAAAGGGTCCAACGCCCTCGCATTCCCGATTTTAATTCTCTTCGCATTTTTATTTCTTTTTGTGAATATAATGTAATTCTCCCAAAGCTATGTAATAGATCAAATAGGACATTTATATTTTCCGCATTTTTATTTTACTTCAAATCGGGTCTTGGATTAATTTGGCGATGTAGACCCGCGCCTTTGTAATAGCGTAGGACTTTTAATTCCGCATCTTTTGAACCGTTAATTAACCTGCATGAAATAATGAATGTCAAAAATAAAAGCAACGCGTAGATCACTAATACATGACAAGACAAAAATATCTGAAAACGACACACAAATCACACACCACCCCTAGGGTACGCCTCACTGTTGCCTTTCCCCTCGAAAGGTGGTCGTCGAGTAGAGGATGTTTTAGTAAGTCCTCATGTCCATGAACATGGCATGAGGGTAGCTTCTAAGGTGTCTTCCTATTGCTCCGGTGATCACCATGTCCCGAATCCTTCGAATTGACCCGAACACCTCCAACGGTGGTGCTACCTACCTCTCAATGGTGGGATGGCACTACTTCAAGGACATTTACACAGACGAATTCCTTAGGGTAGGTAGACGACTCTAGATACTTGCTCTAATTTCAAAACAAATCAAAAAATACTTTTCACACCGACACCTTTTCAAAAAGCTTTCGAAAGCAATTTTTCAAACACTCTTGAGGACCGATACAAGAGTCGAACTGAAAATTTCAAAGAAACTTTTAAACCCACAGTTGAAAAGCAAACAAACCATTTTTGAAAACACAAATGAGCAAGTATCTAAGAGCCCATGGATAACCATGGATAGAAAGGGTGCTAACACCTTCCCTTTCTATAATCTACCTCCCGAACCGAGAGCAATCTCTATAAGGAATTTTTCTGTGCTTTTGTCCTTTCCATTTGGAGAAAATAAAAGACGGTGGCGACTCTTGCTTCCACGACATTTCGTGAAACCAGCGTTAAACAGTCAGTTCCAGATCCACCGATCACAGATGTGAGATGTCATTGAGGCATATCAGTAGCTTCGTATAACATCTTTGTTGGGGAAAATAAATCCCTGACTGTCGCTGGGGATGAAGAATATAAATATTCAATCTTGTCTAGAATGTCTCTGCTGGGGATTCATGCTTTCCGTTTGAGGATACTCCATCGGGAATGTTTTAATTTTGCTTGGGGGATAAAAGAGTTCAGGAACATTGGTCTTTCATCGCTCTACTGGGGATTCCAGTTCTTATATCCTGGATGGGATAAAAGAGATGGATAATCTTCCGAGGAGCTGTATAACAAAGCTTTAGGTATGGTAAAAAATCTTCTTGGGATAGCAACATGGACTACACTTTGCTGGAAAAGAGAATCTACCGGGGATTTGCAGTGATCGGAAGAATGCACTCTACTTGGGAAATTAAATTCCGTTGGGGAAATAGACTCTGCTGGAGAAATATACTCTGCTGAGGAAATGAGCCCTGCTGGAGAAGAGAATCATGTAGGGTATTTTGTAATGTTGGAGAAATAAACTCAGCTAGGGGTTTAAATTCGTGTGAACCGTACTAAGGAAATCATTTCTGATGGGAATTGGAACTCCGTAGGCTGTGCGCATGAATTTTCCATTATACGCTGGATAAATGATCAGACTCCTTCATCCGCTAGGGATATTTGCTGGGTAGTATGGTTATATTAATAGTTGGAAGATGCCCTAACTCCTGTCTGAAGGCGTTTTAGACTTGTGGGGGAATGTATCTCTGTCGGGGATGAGCCTGTGAAGGTAACTCTGTGGGGATTTTTTAATGGAGATTTGTGGATGACTTGAACATTATCCCAACTCCTAGAGTCTTTAGTAAATGTTGATTCTTGTTTTTATGCACATATTTGTTAACAATAATCATATTCAAATGCATATGTTCATTCAATTTAGTCATTGGACGTTTTTACGAACAAAACAGAAAAAGTAAAACAAGTTTGAATTTTGAAATTGTACTGATAATTGTATTTGAAAATTGGCCTATAACAGGCAATTTCGGACAAAGAGACAGAGATCCTACTAAGAGGAAATCGTCATAAAATGAAATGAGTACAAAGTAAAACAAAATATATAGCTATGTATAAACGACCCCATCGAGTTTCAACTCTACTATTTCCCTTAGGTCTTCAAGCATCTCATCCCTTGTTGTCATAAGAAGTTGACTGAATTGAGTTATATCATTTGAACTCGATGTTGGTAATTGTAGCGGTGAAAATCGGAGATCGAGCTATTAATTAACTCGACTCGCAAAAGCAAGAGTCGCCACCGCACTTTATTATTTCCAAGGGGAAAGGGAAAAGAGCGAAATAAAACCCTAAATCATGCAATGTAAAATAATACTTAAAAGTAATGAAAATACAATGCATTTTTGAAAGAGATCAAGAGTTCGGGGGTTGGTTATACAATGGGAAGGTATTAGCACCCAATGCATCTGCGGTACTCCACAGGAACCTTTTGGAATATCTGTTTTTGGTTAAAATTGTTTGTTATATACAAGGGTGTATTTATCTACAACTATGTTTGCTTAAGGGGAAAGAAATGAGTTTTTATTATTGCATTCGTGAAGGTTTCACGACCCTTTGCCTACGTATCCAATGAAGGAATCAAAACACCGTAGTTCCTCTAGGAAAAAAAGTTGATTTGTTTGTGTTTTTTAGTGGGCGACATTAACGCACGCATTCTAGCAATAGGCACGGCTGGTATCGTGGTAGAACAGAGATAACATGCCCTTGGGGGGAGTTTTGATTTGTTGAGTGTTTTGCGGGTTTTAAGATATATTCAAGTAAGGATTAAAGAGTGTTTTTTTGGATTTTTTGGTTAGTTTACTTGTTGATTTTATCTTGCCATAGACGCCTAATTACTAGCATTTGTACAAAGTAAATAAAATGCAGAAAGATAAAATCCTACACTATTACAACCGTATCGAAAGGCATAAAAAATATGAAGGAAAAAATAAGATAAAAGTAAGAAAAATGAGTGTCTTTCGACCCAGGCAGTAGCACCCTTCGACTTGCATTTTGTTGGCCTCTTTCGATTGGGGCTAGCACCAATGAGGTCAAGGCCTTCGATTAGGGGCTGGCACCAGTGAGGTTCTGTCCTTCGATTGGCCTGGAAGTCAGTGTATGGCGAAGTCTGCCTTGTTGCCTTGTTGTCTTCTTCGATGGAGGTTGAAAGCAGTGAGGGAATGCCTTTCGACTGAGCCTGGAAGTCAGTGAAGGCATACTTTTCGTTTGGGCCTAGAATTCAACATGGTTTTCCTCCTGGTTGTCTCTTTCGTTTGACCTGGAGAAAGAGGGTAGAAGCTAGAAGCTTCGTTTCCTATTTCCTGTTTCCTATTTCTTTCATTTCAAGCATTAAATGGCAACATGGCCTGAGGCCATGCTAATATTTGTCTTGTAAACAGTTTAATAGTTAAAGCAAGTTTAGGTAAACAGAAAGCAAAACGAAAGGGATAGCTATGAAAAATATGTTAAAAGGGTGGAATCGAAAGGAACAGTGGTATGTACATGTTTCAAACGAACATAAAGATTATTTACATGTTATGCCATGAAACGAAAAGTTCAAAGGTAAGAATAACTTACCTTGCTTCAGGACTTGAATGGATGTGGGATTTGAACTTGAACTGCTACCTGGACGTTTCTGGAATTCGAAGAGTAGTCACAGGGGGTTTGCTTTTAGTTCGAAGAGTTGTCACAGAAGGTTGTCTTTGAGTTTGAACAAACTTCTATGTGTGGGGTGTTCTTCAGAATCGAAAGAGGTGAGTGTTTGGGATTCTGGGTTTTGATTTCTCAAGTGTTGATGAACTTGAGAGTTTTGTTGTGTTTGAGAAAATTTGGGGGATTCGTTCCTCTGGTCCAAAGATCCTCTCTTAAACATGTGTTGGAGCCTCTTATTTATAGGCAAAGTTGGCTGAAGTTTTTGGAGGGAAAACAAAATAATTTGAATAATTTGGGTAAACTGCTCTTTGTAGCCTTCGAGGGACAGTGCTTGTATGCTATTTCGGTGCAAGAATGGGGCAGTGTTTCAGGACTGCTATGCAACAGTTTTGGCCAGTGTACCATGTCTGAACTTGGCAGCAAGCATCTTTGAATATTTTATCCTTTCATTTTGACCCTCCTTCGACCAGATTCTTCTTCTAACACATTGTTTGACTTTCCTCCAACAAGTGTCCTTCGAACGAATCATCTTTGTGCATCATTTGAAGGGGCCAAATGTGTGTTTCGAATGGACTAGTAAGGCGTACCCTTCGACAGGGACTCATATGTATGCCCCTCAAGTCCACCACTATATGTCTTTTGAGGGGGCCATCAACCATGTGCTGAAGTTTGTCAAGGATGGAAATGCAGCATACTAAAGAGAAATGTTGTCCAATCGAAGCTAGTACAAACATAGTCAATGTCTTGTCGAAGCCTTGTGCATGCTAGTAAGGGGGATGCCTTTTGCGTGCAAGTTGTGGCTCAAATGAAAGTTGTGAGAGGCAAAGTCTGCAAGAGGCCCTTTGTGCAAGTGGATTTGAAGGATGCATAGAGATGGTTACTTTGTCCCATCGAAACTTGTCCAAACGAAGCAAGCATGCAGGCAGCAAACTTGTCCAGTCGAAGCAGGCTTGCAGGTAGTAAACTTGTCCAGTCGAAGCAGGCTTGCAGGCAACAAACTTGTCCAGTCGAAGCAGGCTTGCAGGAAGTAAACTTGTCCAGTTGAAGCAGGCTTGCAGGCAGCAAACTTGTCCAGTCGAAGCAGGCTTACAGGCAGTAAACTTGTCCAGTCGAAGCAGGCTTGCAGGCAGCAAACTTGTCCAGTCGAAGCAGGCTTGCAGGCAGCAAACTTGTCCAGTCGAAGCAGGCTTGCAGGTAGCAAACTTGTCCAGTCGAAAGGCTGAATTGAAGGAGGTTTCAAATCCAAACGAAGGATGTACCTAAACTTGCATTCAAAGGAGACTAAGAGTCAATCGAAGGGTGTAATCCAAGTTGCATACGAAGGAGACCTGTCAGCACATGAAATCAAAGAAACAAAAAACACAGATTTCGTGCTTGATTAGAAGTTAGTGATACATAGGCTAAGAATGTTCAAAACACTTGACAATTTCTGCATAATCAATGCTCGAATGTGAGAGGTTAAAACCGACTGTATTTAGTGACCTTGACTTTTGTATAAAAATGCAAAAATAAAAAATGGGATCTTAGGTCAAAAATTGGGGTATGACAGCTGCCCCTATTTAAGTTTCTTCTATCTGGAGATATGAAGATTGGGATCTTCATTTCGACGAGATTGAAGGGACTTAAATATAGAATACACAATTTTTGGCTTTAAGATACCGCAATTATGTTTATGATATGGTATGAATGTAAGATTTTAAATTTAACAAGGAATGATGCCGCATGAGACAAACTACTATTGGAGAAACCAAGTATATTATACAATAATCCCATAGGGGAAGAGATTATAACTCCACTGGGGAAACAGAGTCATAGACTTCAAATGAGAGACTCCTATTAGAGAATAACTTTGAGGGAAGAAATGCATGATTTACATAAGTGTTGAGACTGGAAAAGAAATGATTGACATCAGCACTAAGGCTGGCAGATGATGATTGACATCAGCACTGAGACTGGAAAATGATTGGCATCAGTACTGAGACTGGAAATAAACATTTCTGACTTCTGAATTTTACCAAGAACGGTAACACATTTCTTCTTTAACCAAGATATCGCTTGAAAAGGATAAAATACAAACTTCCCCACGGGACTTTTCCGAAAAGATGTCGTTTGCTGAGTAAACATTATTGTTGGGAATACACAAGCTGCTCAAATACAGAGGCCGCCACTTGCTATCTTTCAAAGGTGTCAATAACATACAAGTTGCTCATGAAGAGACCGCTGCTTGTCGTTTTTTCAAAGATAACAATAACACACAAGTTGCTCATGAAGAGACCGCCGCTTACTGTTTTTTTTCAAAGGTAACAATAACATACAAGTTGCTCATGAAGAGACCGCCGCTTGCTGTTTTTCAAGAGAACAATAACACACAAATTGCTTATGAAGAGACCGCCGCTTGCTGTTTTCTCAAAGGTATCAAAAACATACAAGTTGCTCATGAAGAGACCGTCGCTTGCTGTTTTCTCAAAGGCATCAATAACATACAAGTTGCTCATGAAGAGACCGCCGCTTGCTGTTTTTTCAAAGAGATAACAATAACATACAAGTTGCTCATGAAGAGACTGCCGCTTGCTGTTTTTCAAGAGAACAATAACACGCAAGTTGCTCATGAAGAGACCGCCGCTTGCTGTTTTCTCAAAGGTATCAATAACATATAAGTTTCTCATGAAGAGACCGCCGCTTGCTGTTTTCTCAAAGGTATCAATAACATACAAGTTGCTCATGAAGAGATCGCCGCTTGCTGTTTTCTCAAAGGTATCAATAACATACAAGTTGCTCATGAAGAGACCGCCGCTTGTTGTTTTTTAAAGGTGACAATAACATACAAGTTGCTCATGAAGAGACCGTCGCTTGCTATTTTCTCAAAGGTATCAATAACATACAAGTTGCTCATGAAGAGACCGCCGCTTGCTGTTTTTCAAGAGAACAATAACACACAAGTTGCTCATGAAGAGACCGCTGCTTGCTGTTTTCTCAAAGGTATCAATAACATACAAGTTGCTCATGAAGAGACCACCGCTTGCTGTTTTTCAAGAGAACAATAACACACAAGTTGCTCATGAAGACACCACCGCTTGCTATTTTCTCAAAGGTATCAATAACATACAAGTTGCTCATGAAGAGACCGCCGCTTGCTGTTTTTCAAGAGAACAATAACACACAAGTTTCTCATGAAGAGACCGTCGCTTGTTGTTTTCTCAAAGGTATCAATAACATACAAGTTGCTCATTAAGAGACCGCCGCTTGCTGTTTTCTCAAAGGTATCAATAACATACAATTTGCTCATGAAGAGACCGCCGCTTGCTGTTTTTTCAAAGAGATAACAATAACATACAAGTTGCTCATGAAGAGACCGCCGCTTGCTGTTTTTTCAAAGGTACCAACAAAGTATCGTGAAGATATTGCTGGAGGTGAGAATCAATAATTTCCTCGGGGATGGACAAACTGCTCATAAAGAGACCTCCATTTGTCATAACATAAAGAAATTCAGAAATAATCAAACTGCTTAAATAAAGAGTCAGTCGCTTGTTGTCACGTCGATATTCCAGAAGAAGGTTATGATAACACTACTAGGGAATAAAGCTCATCTTCAATGGGGAACCATGAATAAATCCTTTCTGAGGAGACCAAGTATTTACATACGCAAGATCAATGAACTCTCCATCTAGGTTTCACAGCTTAGAAAGATTCTCAAAGCAACATTTGTAATAGACAAAATGCAATCCAAGAACAAACTGGAGAGAAACAGTCAAACAAGACCTTACCAGATGAGGAATAAACTCAACCGAGACTTATCCTATCCTGAGACAGAAAGGAAGGCTAAAGCAACAACTCTTCCATGAGGAATAAACTCAGTGGGGAATTAGAAAGGATACACTTTCTGCTTAAGTTGACACTCTATTTGAGAAGAGGAAATACGATAAACAAAGTATACAGATCAAGAACATCAACAAATATCAATGTGTGTGCATGATGCAAGTGTGAATGAATAAATGAATGTCATGTATATGCTGACAAAACAAATAGAGGAGATAGACAGAAGATGATAAGACATCACAGCACAACCCGACACTCAGCTAATCTCAACAAGATGGTAACATTACTGGAGATAAAAACAAAAGCCATCATTGGAGCAAAGTCCTTTTACAAGGCTTAAATATCTATGGAGGGGAAGATATTTTTAGGTAGAAAACCCAAAGTCCAGTCTTCTATCGCAAACAATCCATTGAAAGGATAACAACACAAAAAATGTTTCAGCTGGAAAAAGTCATGCTTAGCTGGAGATACTGGGAACACCACCCTCTGATAATGTGTGCAAAACATATCACATATCTTAACAAATATGGATTGCCCCTGGGACTAATTTTGGATGCCCCAAGTTTACTGCTGATAAGCTGCATGTTGCACGACAATTCTTGCGAATAACTTCACTTCTAAAATGCCCCAAGCTATATGGTTGATGAGGATAAATCGTCTCAAGAGGATTTTACAAAAGACCTGGAATTCACCATGCTCTGGTGTCTTCAAACTCTTAGAGAGATTCATCAAATCTCAACGTGATTGCCCCGGATTGACTGTAGTTGTCACAACAAAGTCTTCAAATTTTGCCCCAAAAGAGTAAAAAAGTTGGGGAAGCATTAACTGGGACAAGCAACATGTTCGTGCTTAAGGTCTTCAGGTTACATGCCCCTGGATATGATTTATCTTGAAATGATTAGCCAATTACTCAACAGAGTTTCAGGCCTTAAAAGAATAAACTCATCGCTATTGCTTATATATGAACTTCCTTGACATCAAACAAATGTTTTACAGTTAGAAAAAGTTTATTATGAGAATGAAAATTATAATGCAACAGTTATGTAAGTCTTGAAGATTTTGAAAAGATATCGCACAAACTTTGCGAATTAGAGCAACATTTATTTTTGTATAGCAAAAACATATGATACCAACGTAACTATTTAGCAAACATTCATGGGAGTCAGGAACACTATCTCATTGAAGTATGCTTTCAAAATAACCTTGCTTCAATTAGGACTTTTGAAGGTTGTAACGTGGTCTGGTTCATGGTTTTTTAGGAAAAGATTTTTAAGGCTCAAAATTTATAGGTGCCCACCCATTCTTCATGATGTTCTCCAACCCTATGTTTAGTTAATTCAACATGAGTGTTCATCTCTCAAAAGGATTGTGTGACGGTTAAGGAAACGACGAGGCTTTCGGAGTAGAAACCACCCTTATGTCTTCGTGTTTGTAGTCACCAATTTGTTCTTTGCTGAGGACTTTTCTTTGTAGTCCTTTCTTTGCAATTTTTATTTTCCCTAACTTTTGCCTGAACTAATTCTTTTGAATTGATAGTCCAGCGGGATGCCCTAATTTTTCCTAAGTCACTTGTTTTCAAGTTTTTTGACTTAGCGGGCTTTCTCTTTTCTTGATTTTTGAACAAAACGTGTGACATTAGCTTGTCTTAACTTATTGAAAAGATTGTGACTGCCTCGTTTCTTGATGAATGAGGGATAACATTGTGGTTCCACATCTTCTAGATTCATTATACATGAAGGATAGCCCTCGTAGTTTCTCTTCAAAAAAATATCTTCCTTATGAATTTTGAATACTCAATCAGATTAACTAAAAACTACCCTGCCCCAGGTTAAAATTTGAGGGTTTTTTGTATAGAAAAGAAACTCCTACTTCAAGGCTCAAAAGGGGTTAGCAAGGGATTATCTTCCTTATATCTCCGATGTTTAGGGATTTGAAACAATGCCTCTACATCGTCAGCAAGATTTTATCCAAAAGCATGCAACCAGAGATTTTGTGTTTTTTAGATCATCATCCTCCCTTCAATCTCTGCCTAGGCAAGAGAATGGGCAACAAGTTGGTATCATAATGCAAAAGCAATTTAAAATTTGAAAACAAATATGAGTGAAACGAATGAATTTCTTCAAGACAAACATACTCATTGTATTAAGATAATCATTCAGATGCAAACAAGCTCTTACATGCAAACAATGTTTTGATAAAGAAGAAAAATTTCAAAAAGCAGAAATAAGTTAATAATCTGGGAAGGCTTTCCATCTGGACTTGAATCACCGAAAACATCCTTCAAAACTCAAAGTGACCATCAATCGTGTTTACTCTTCGGCGCATGCTTGATTTGAACTTCAAAACCAACGTCCTTGAATGACAAGATACCACTTCTGACCAACTTCTGAACCTCAATCTTCAAAGCAAAGCAACCCTCCAAGTCATGCCCAGGAGCACCTTGATGAAAGGTACAAGCCAAATCAGCTTTGTAGTACCAATGTATCTTCTCAGGAACCTTCGGTGGAGGTCGGGTCTGAACCAAATTCCTCTGCATCAGGATAGGGAATAACTCTGTATAGGTAATTGGAATTGGATCAAACTGGGTTTTGCTCTGATTAGGAACTTGCTGATTCTGTTGATGAATGGGAGAAACATTATGATTCTGACGATGATTATTTCTTCCTCTGGTTCTCTTCTTGGAAAAGTTATTATCAAACATCTTCACACCATTAGCTGAGCTACCATCTTCATATGAACATCCCTTCCCGACATCTTCTTCTAGACGCACTCCCACATTCACCTTGTCAGGAAAGTCATTAGGTGCATTAACCATCACCTTCTCATAATTATTCTAGAGTTTCAGTGAAGACTTTTATCATCGCTTCCTCCCTCCTAGAAGGATGGACTTGGGCGGCAACCAAAATTTCAACCAAGCCAGTTAAGTGCTCCACACTAGCTTTCAAATTAGTCATCTCTCTACAGAGTTCGGAAACCTCTTGCTGGATATTCTCCATTGTTCTATTAGCGCGAGTGTTGTACTATTGAGACCAAAGGAAAAATTAAGACTTGGAAATGACTTTTGAAAGTGAAACAAAAAAAAAGTGTAATGATGTATGATATGCAAAAGAGAGTTTTTATTTGACTTTCAAGGAACTTAACATATTAAGTTGTAAACGTCAAATTATGAAGATAGAAGATGAATTTTAAATTGGATCAAAGTGTTGATCAAGTTATCATCAAGATCAATCATCCATTTTGGTGGATTAGGGTTTTCACCCCATCAACACCCAAGATCCATTGAGCTTGACGAAACTTGTGATGTTTACAAAGAAAGGCTTCCAAATTCCTTGAAAGTCAAGTGAAAAGGGTTTTATGGATGCATGAATGCATGGCTATGCAACAACCACAAGAAAGGTCACAAACAAAGTCGAAAGGTTCAACGTCACGAGCATGGAGTCAAAGGTAAAGACCAACCCCAAGGTATGTACTAAAGGTTTAATCACACCTGTAAAACAAGGTTCTAAAAGTTCCCAGAGTCTACATTCCTCCTTCGGATATTACTAACGTCTCGATTACTCGGTAATTAGCAATATTCTAAAGAGAAATTTGTCTGAGTGCAGCATCGCGTGACAAATACTTCCGGATTACTCCGTTATAATCTCCGCACTACACCTAAGAGGCCAAGATGGGTTAAGGGTTCTACGGTTTTCAGCTTCTCTGGCTCCCAGGTCGAAAGCAATAACGTCTTCCCAATTACTCGGTAAATGAATACTACGTTCAAAGGGGCTTCCACTGAGTGGGGGATTTCATGCCTCCTTCTTCGGGATTACTCCCTCAAAGTTAACATGACTATACCGCCCGTCCTATTCCTAAGTGTAACTTAGTCCGGGTATAGGACTTATCCTTTGTAAATATTATCAACACCCAAATAATCACAATATATCACATATAATAAAACAAACAAGTAATAATAACAAAAACAAATATTGCAAATTAGGCTTAACCCACTTAGGGATGGACCAGCAAGAGGTCAATCTTTCCCTAGCAGAGTCGCCAATTCTGTAGCGGTGAAAATCGGAGATCGAGCTATTAATTAACTCGACTCGCAAAAGCAAGATTCGCCACCGCGCTTTATTATTTCCAAGGGGAAAGGGAAAAGAGCGAAATAAAACCCTAAAACATGCAATGTAAAATAATACTTAAAAGTAATGAAAATACAATGCGTTTTTGAAAGAGATCAAGAGTTCGGGGGTTGGTTATACAATGGGAAGGTATTAGCACCCAATGCATCTGCGGTACTCCGCAGGAACCTTTTGGAATATCTGTTTTTGGTTAAAATTGTTTGTTATATACAAGGGTGTATTTATATACAACTATGTTTTCTTAAGGGGAAAGAAATGAGTTTTTAATATTGCGTTCGTGAGGGTTTCGCGACCATTTGCCTACGTTTCCAATGAAGGAATCAAAACACCGTAGTTCCTCTAGAAAAAAAAGTTGATTTGTTTGTGTTATTTAGTGGGCGACATTAACGCACACATTCTAGCAATAGGCACGGCCGATATCGCGGTAGAACGGAGATAACATGCCCTTGGGGGGAGTTTTGATTTGTTGAGTGTTTTGCGGGTTTTAAGATATATTCAAGTAAGGATTAAAGAGTGTTTTTTTGGATTTTTTGGTTTGTGTACTTGTTGATTTTATCTTTCCATACACGCCTAATTACTAGCATTTGTACAAAGTAAATAATATGCAGAAAGATAAAATCCTACACTATTACAACCGTATCGAAAGGCATAAAAAATATGAAGGAAAAAATAGGATAAAAGTCAGAAAAATGAGTGTCTTTCGACCCAGGCAGTAGCACCCTTCGACTTGCATTTTGTTGGCCTCCTTCGATTGGGGCTAGCACCAGTGAGGTCATGGCCTTCGATTAGGGGCTGGCACCAGTGAGGTTCTGTCCTTCGATTGGCCTGGAAGGTAGTGTATGGCGAAGTCTGCCTTGTTGCCTTGTTGTCTTCTTCGACTAGAGGTTGAAAGCAGTGAGGGAATGCCTTTCGACTGAGCCTGGAAGTCAGTGAAGGCATACTTTTCGTTTGGGCCTAGAAGTCAACATGCTTTTCCTCCTGGTTGTCTCTTTCGTTTGACCTGGAGAAAGAGGGTAGAAGCCAGAAGTTTCGTTTCCTATTTCCTGTTTCCTGTTTCTTTCATTTCAAGCATTAAATGGAAACATGGCCCGAGGCCATGCTAATATTTGTCTTGTAAACAGTTTAATAGTTAAAGTAAGTTTAGGTAAACAGAAAGAAAAACGAAAGGGATAGCTATGAAAAATATGTTAAAAGGGTGGAATCGAAAGGAACAGTGGTATGTACATGTTTCAAACGAACGTAAATATTATTTACTTGTTATGCCATGAAACGAAAAGTTCAAAGGTAAGAATAACTTACCTTGCTTCAGTACTTGAATGGACGTGGGATTCGAACTTGAACTGCTACCTGGATGTTTCTGGAATTCGAAGAGTAGTCACAGGGGGTTTGCTTTTGGTTCGAAGAGTTGTCACAAAAGGTTGTCTTTGAGTTTGAACAAACTTCTATGTGTGGGGTGTTCTTCAGAATCGAAAGAGGTGAGTGTTTGGGATTCTGGGTTTTGATTTCTCAAGTATTGATGAACTTGAGAGTTTTGTTGTGTTTGAGAAAATTTGGGGGATTCGTTCCTCTGGTCCAAAGATCCTCTCTTAAACATGTGTTGGAGCCTCTTATTTATAGGCAAAGTTGACTGAAGTTTTTGGAGGGAAAACAAAATAATTTGAACAATTTGGGTAAACTGCTCTTTGTAGCCTTCAAGGGACAGTGCTTGTATGCTATTTCGGTGCAAGAATGGGGCAGTGTTTCAGGACTGCTATGCAACAGTTTTGGCCAGTGTACCATGTTTGAACTTGGCAGCTAGCATCTTTGAATATTTTATCCTTTCATTTTGACCCTCCTTCGACCAGATTCTTCTTCTAACATATTGTTTGACTTTCCTCCAACAAGTGTCCTTCAAACGAATCATCTTTGTGCATCATTTGAAGGGGCCAAATGTGTGCTTCGAATGGACTAGTAAGGCGTACCCTTCGACAGGGACTCATATGTATGCCCCTCAAGTCCACCACTATATGTCTTTTGAGGGGGCCATCAACCATGTGCTGAAGTTTGTCAAGGATGGAAATGCAGCATACTTAAGAGAAATGTTGTCCAGTCGAAGCTAGTACAAACATAGTCAATGTCTTGTCGAAGCCTTGTGCATGCTAGCAAGGGAGATGCCTTTTACGTGCAAGTTGTGGCTCAAATGAAAGTTGTGAGAGGTAAAGTCTGCAAGAGGCCCTTTGTGCAAGAGGATTCGAAGGATGCATAGAGATGGTTACTTTGTCCCATCGAAACTTATCCAAATGAAGCAAGCATGCAGGCAGCAAACTTGTCCAGTCGAAGCAGGCTTGCAGGCAGTAAACTTGTCCAATCGAAGCAGGCTTGCAGGCAGCAAACTTGTCTAGTCGAAGCAGGCTTGCAGGCAGTAAACTTGTCCAGTTGAAGCAGGCTTGCAGGCAGCAAACTTGTCCAGTCGAAGCAGGCTTGCAGGCAGTAAACTTGTCTAGTCAAAGCAGGCTTGCAGGCAGTAAACTTGTCCAGTCAAAGCAGGCTTGCAGGCAGCAAACTTGTCCAGTCGAAGCAGGCTTGCAGGCAGCAAACTTGTCTAGTCGAAAGGCTGAATCGAAGGAGGTTTCAAATCCAAACGAAGGATGTACCTAAACTTGCATTCGAAGGAGACTAAGAGTCAATCGAAGGGTGTAATCCAAGTTGCATTCGAAGGAGACCTGTCAGCACATGAAATCAAAGAAACAAAAAACACACATTTCGTGCTTGATTAGAAGTTAGTGATACATAGGCTAAGAATGTTCAAAACAATTGACAATTTCTGCATAATCAATGCTCAAAGGTGAGAGGTTAAAACCGACTGTATTTAGTGTCCTTGACCTTTGTATAAAAATGCAAAAATAAAAAATGGGATCTTAGGTCAAAAATTGGGGTATGACAGTAATAAATCTTGTTGTATGTAGATGATCCAATGAGACATAGTTATACGCTTTAATCTCTAGCTTTTGCATGGACCTCCCTTTCTGGTTTTCAGTCCACCGGGATACCCTTTTTTTCCCAAGCCGCCTTTTCAGATTTTCGACTTGTCGGGTGTACAGTTTTTATATATATGTCCCTAAATTTTGCCCGAACCCTTTTGGTTCTCCGAGATGCCCTTATTTTTGCCTAGGCCAGTAAACCTAGCGGGGCACTTTCATGTGTAGTATCTTTTGACTATGTCCTTGTTCACTGGTTATGGAAAATCTTCACTGTCCATGGTGGTAAGTATCATAGCGCTGCCAAAAAATAATTTCTTGATTACAAATGGCCCTTCGTAGGTGGGAGTCCATTTTCCCTTGGGATCACCTTGAGGTAGGATGATGTGCTTTATTACCAAGTCGTCAGCCTGATATACCTGATGCTTGACATTCTTGTTGAAGGCTTTGGTCATACGCTTATGATACATCCGACTACGACAAACAGCCGCAAGCCTTTTCTCGTCAATCAAATTTAACTGATCCACCCTAGTCTGAATCCACTCTCCTTCGTCTAAATCTGTGTCTTTCATAATCCTTAGAGAAGGAATCTGGACTTCGACGGGTAGGACAACTTTCATATCATAGACTAGAGAGATTGGGGTTGCCCCAATTGATGTCTGTACTGAGGTGCGATAGCCATGAAGAGAAAATGGTAACATCTCGTGCCAATCTTTGTACGTCACCATCATCTTTTATATAATCTTCTTGATGTTCTTATTGGCGGCTTCCACTGCGCCATTCATCTTCGGTCGATATGGGGAAGAGTTGAGGGGCTTAAACTTGAACTGCATGCAGATTTCCGTGATCATAGTATTGTTAAGATTCGTACCATTATCCGTGATATTCCTTTCGGGGATGCCATACCAACAAATAAGATTATTTTTAATAAACCAGGCCACGACATTCTTTGTAACAGAGGAAAATGAGGCTGCTTCAACCCACTTCGTGAAGTAATCAATTGCGACGAGGATGAAAGAATTCCCGTTAGATGAATTAGGCTTAATATCTCCAATCATATCAATGCCCCACATTGAAAATGACCAAGGAGCAGTCAAGAAATTCAGAGGAACAGGTGGCACATGTACTTTGTCAGCATATATCTGGCATTTGTGACAAGTTCTTGAATGGAGATGGCAATCAGTTTCGATAGTCAACTAATAGTAACCCGCTCTCAGAATATTCTTAGCCATAGTATGCCCACTGGAATGAGTACCAAAGATACCTTCGTGCATATCTTTAATAGTCTTCTCATCTTCCTTCTGGTCCACACAACAAAGCAGAGTCGAGTCATGATTGCATTTGTACAAAATTTTGTTGCTCAGGAAGAACTTAGCAGATAACCTCCATATAAATTTCTTGTTATTGATAGATGCCCCCTCTGGGTACTCTTGGGCCTCAAGGTATCTTTTTACTTCGTGAAACCAAGGCTTTTCCTCTACTCCATCAGTGTCAACTTCATAGCAGTGTGTCGGTTCGTCTAGTTTTTCAATAATAAGTCGAGGAGCCTCATTGTCCCATCTGACTTTAAACATAGACTACATGGTTGCCAATGCGTCTTCCAACTGATTCTCTTCTCGTGAGATATGCTCAAAAGTGATTTCGTCGAAGTGTGGAATTAAGGTCAATACATGCTCCCGATAAGGAATGAGATTTCGGTGCTTTATATCCCATTCTCCCTTAATCTGACTAATTACCAGGGTTGAGTCCCCATATACATTCAATAACTTGATTCTTAGGTCAATAGCAGATTTGATACCCATGATGCACGCTTCGTATTTGGCCATGTTGTTGGTACAATCAAAGCAAAGTCTGGTGGTGAAGGGCATAAAGAAACCCTTGGAAGAAATAATCACACACCACTTTCATTGCCAAGTGCGTTAGAAGCTCCGTCTATAACCATAGTCCATTCGGATCCTGGCTAAATTCCTTCATACGGCCCAGGTTCTTCACAATCTATTACTAGCATAATATTCTCATCCGGGAACTAGAAATTCATAGATTGATAGTCGTTTACGGCTTGATGAGCCAAATGATATGCCAATACACTCCCTTTGATTGCTTTCTGAGTGGTGTACTGAATATCGTATTCTGTCAAGGTAATTTTCCATCGGGCTATTCTTCCTGAGAGAGTGGGCTTTTCTAATATATACTTCATGGGATTCATTTTAAAGATTAACAAAGTGGTATGGGTCAACATATACTGTCTTAGCCGGCGAGCAGCCTATGCCAAAGCGTAACAAGTTTTCTCGAGCAGTGAGTATCTTGTTTCACAGTCAGTAAACTTTTTGCTAAGGTAGTATATTGCATGCTCTTTTTGACCAGACTCATCATGTTGGCCCAGTACACACCCCATGCTATTCTCCAACATTGTTAAGTACATGATCAGGGGTCTTCCTTCAACTGGTGGCATCAGAATTGGAGGTTCTTGGAGGTACTCCTTGATTTTGTAAAAGGATATCTGGAAATCATCGTTCCATTTCACTACCCGATCTTTCTTCAGTAACTTGAAGATTGGCTCACAAGTAGCGGTCAGATGGGAAATAAATTAGGAAATGTAGTTCATTCGTCCCAGGAAACCTCTGACTTCCTTCTCAGTACTGGGAGTTGACATGTCTTGAATGGCTTTGACCTTGGTGGGATCAACTTCAATACCTTTACCACTGATAATCTAACCCAGGAGTTTACCAGATCTCACCCTTAAAGTGCACTTGTTTGGATTCAACCTCAGCTTGTACTTCTTCAGTCTTACAAACAACTTGTGTAGGTGATCGAGATGCTCTTCTTCGGTCTAAGATCTAGCTATCATGTCATCAACATAAACCTCTATTTCATGATGGATCATGTCATGGAATAGAGCTACCTTAGCACGCTGATATGTTGCATCAACGTTCTTCAAACCGAAAGGCATAACCTTGTAACAAAAAGGGCCCCATTATGTAACAAAAGTAGTCTTCTCCATGTCTTTAGGTGCCATCTTGATATGTTTATACCCTGGTAAGCCATCCATGAAGGAGAATACTTTGTGTTGAGCGGTGTTATCGACCAGAACATCTATATATGGAAGCAGAAAGTCATCTTTGGGGCTCGCCCTATTTAGATCCCTGTAGTCTACACATGTATATACGTTGCCATCCTTTTTAGGTACTGACACCACATTTTCAACCCACTGAGGATAGGATGTAACAGCTAAGAAACCAATGTTGAATTGCTTCATAACCTCAGCCTTGATCCTTTCTGACATCTCAGGAGGCATATGACGAATCTTCTACTTTATCAAAGAAAACCTTATTTCATCGGTAGACGGTGAACCAAAATATCAGTATCGAGCCCTGGCATGTCTTCGTACAACAAAACAAAGATCTCAACATAGTCATGCAATATCTGGATTAACATGTTCTTAACACCGTCCTCTAGGTTGGCACTTATATTGACTTTTTTCCTGTCTGCTTTAGTACCCAAGTTTACAACTTCAATTGGCTCTTCGTGCATTTTTATAGCCTCTTCCTCTTGCACTAATAGTTTGGAAAGTTCTCTAGGTATTTCACAATCTTCCTCACCTTCGTCATCGGCTTGGTAGATCATATTTTCAAAGTCATAAGTGGCAATAGGAAAATCGTTATCAACGAGATCCAGGGTGGATGTGGATCTGCAATTTGTTATGCGAGTGTGTGTAAGAACACATAGCTATTTGAAATTAATAAAAATAAAATAAAGACAAGGAGAAAAAAATTTGAATGCAAAATGTCCAATGCTTTATTAAATGAAAATATTCTTATGAAATGACAACCCTAACAAATGACCCGTTGTGCCCCAGTAAGGCACAAGGCTTAAAGTCATTTTTAAAAAATTACATAACCAAAACTTGAAAGTAACAAAATAGAAAGTAGCATTTACTCCTGACTAAAGGAGATTGAGATAAGGTCTTCAATCTTCCAGTTACTGAGGTCGTTGCCGATGGTTGGAAAGATCCAATTGTCTAGGTTGTAGTCACTATCAGTATCTTCTTCAGCATAAACAACATCAATAGCATTCACACCCTTGTCGTGCTTATGCATGGGTGCAGTAATCACATTAGGGGCTCAGGAGGATCGAATTCAATCTCTTTGCATCCAATCAGATCCTGAATTTTATTCTTCAACGCCCAACAATTATTGGTGTCGTGTCCGAGAGTATTGGAATGGTAAGCACACTTCATATTTGGATTATAACGGGGAGCGGAGGTGTTGGGATTCTGGGGAGGATCCCTTAACGTTATCAGTTCTGCTTTTAATATATGTTGTAATTCCTGAGACAACTACATGTTAATCTTGGTAAATTGTCTTCTCAGTGGGTCTGACCTATGCTGACTTCCCTGTTGTTATTGTTGTACAGGCGCATGATTAGAAATTAACACCGCTCCTACAGACTGATTGCGGTCACTTCTAGTACGATCCTTCTAGCCATAAACAAAATTTGTTTCCTTTTTACTAATGAATATCTTTTTTACAGCACTCGAAGACGCAACAACTTGAATCTTTCCACTTTGAATTCCACCTTCGACATGTTCCCTAGTTAAAATTAGCTCGGTAAAACTAGATGAGAAGCTTCCAATCAGATGGTTAAAGAAAGGACATGTCAGAGTTCCCATGAACATATCAACCATCTCCCTATCAAATAAAGGAGGTTGCACTCTTCCATCCATATCTCTCCACTCTTGGGAATACTCTTTAAACCTTTCATTTGAGCCCATAGTCATACTTTGTAGTTGCACATGAGTTGGTGCAAGGTCGGCATTATATTGATATTGCTTGTTAAAAGTAGCAGCCAGGTCTTCCCAAGTGCAGATGTTAGTTCCTTCCAACTGATATAACCATTCCAGTTGTGTCCCATATAAATTCTCTTGAAAGAAATAAACCCATAACTTTCTATCAGCAGTATGAGGTTGGATATTCCAGATGTAAGACCTCACATGAAGCTTAGGACAAGAAACACCATCATGTTTGGCAAAAATGGGGATCTTGAACTTATGAGGGATAACAACCCCCGAGATAAGACCCAGCTCTTCAAAATTCATCCCAGGAACTTTCTGGATTTCCCTGGCATTCAGACGATCTTCCAGTTGTTTGTATCTATCATCAGCAGGAGGATATTGTTCATCAAAATAGTCTTCTTCATCAGGAATTTTACTAGAACCAACGTTTCTTCCCCCCTCAGCTTTGATAATTCTACCGTCTTCCTCTTGATTGCCATCTTCATCTGATGGAATATCATAAGCTTGAACCTGTTTAGTGGGACCTTTAAACCTTCTTCCCATGTTGAGTATACCAGTTGGTTTCCTAGTCTTTTTCTTCTTGGCGATTAGCACCATCAATTGTTGCTTCCCCTTGGCTAAGTTCAGGAGCATCTCTTGGAATTGGGGATTTTGAGCTTGAAGGTATTTTACGGTTTGTTCTAGAGCCATCTTTTAATGAAATAAACAGTAAGAAATGAGAAAATTTGTCTCGGGAACCTGTTATGATAAGATTTGCATGATATGTGGATGCGATGTTTTCAAGGATCTCGTAGGGTAAACAAAAACAAAACATTAAAAGTTTAGTATGGCTGCAACTCTGACTGAAAAACTTTGCATTGTTGAATTGCCTTTTATGAGAATCAAGCTCACTATGTCAAGTGGGTCCTAGCCTTTTGTAGCGGTAGAAATGTTCAAGACTAAGCCATTGAATTGACTAGACTTTATACAAATCAAAATAAAAATCGCCACCGCGCTTTATTGTTTCCAAAGGAATGGGACCCAAAAAAAAGTGGGAAAGATTCAAGGTAAGGGGGTTGGTTATGCAAAGGGAAGGTATTAGCACCCTAAACATCTACGGTACTCTGCAGGAGTGTAAAATATGTATATTTTGGCTATAAAAAAATGTGTTATATATAAAATGGATGGTGGAGGTGAGAAAAGAAATATATTATTTTATGATTTTTGCACCCGCCGCGGTTGCGAACCTTTAGTGCCTACGTACCACATTTCGTGCAATAGGGGATCAGGGTATACGTAGTTCCTCTTTTAAAAGTTTGAAACACAAGTGTGTTGGTTAATTTTAAGAGATAAGACATCATCGTCATTGTCCGTGTGTAAAACATACTTACTACCCACAATCATGAGAAAGGATAATTTTCATCATCTCAAAGTGGAGGATATGGCTTGGATTTTAAAATCAGCAATGCCTCACTCAACACCCAAGTGGAAAATATCTCTCTTCACTACATAATGTAGAAGTATAGTTTATTTGCATCACTATAAGTATTGGCAAGAGTCTAATCTTTTTTTGAGAAAAAAGTTTAAAGATAAAAGCCAAAATGGCAAAATGGTTTGAAATGAGATTAATTGACTTTTAGTCTTCTCATAAAAATGTCAAGGTATTACTAAATTGATTGAAGTTTATTGATGAAAATGTTTTGAAAATGCATGGACATAGGTCCAAGTTTATTATGAAAGTGGTTCAAGTTTAGAAATAAGAAGGATTTTCAAAAAGAGGAAGAATATTTTTGAAATTAAAGAAAATGGGAGGAGAAGAAGAGGCTATCCTAAAGCATAAGGTAAAAGCTAAGAATAAGGACCATCTAACCAAAAAGAAGCCAAAACATGACATTATGAGCCAAGATAGAATTCCCATTCTTTGGATTGATACCAAGCAAGAAAAGATACTAGACCTCTTCAAGTGTATTAAGTCTTCTAAAAAATTGGGCAGAGTAACAGCTGTATACGGGTGAATTCCAGATTACAAAACCAAGAGTGTAATCACAAAAAACCAGCACACAAAAACAAACAAGCAACCTAATGTCTTGAGGTAAACCTCAAGAGCTCCATAGAAAATAATCAGATAGGATCACAAGGTATCCAAGATAGGCCAAGGTTTCTAATCCTAAGTCCAAGAAAAAGTCCACTGCTCCATCATGCCAAGGATAGTAACCAAATAGTCCAAGTGTCATTAAGAGTTTTTTAGGGTTTAATTTGGTTATTAAGTATCTTAGGAAAAGGAAAAAGAAAAACTCAAGTGGGAGCAAAGTGAAAATGACAAGAAAATAAATGCTCAAGTGAGCAAAGATGAAAATGACATGGAATGTAAATGTTAAAAGTAAATAGTGCATAAAGCATAAAAGAATAAAAAGCATAAAAAATAAAGCAAGTTAATAATTAGTGGTTAGTTGGATAACCATCTTGAATCTTACATTTGGAACTCATTAGAGGATTGGTGGAACCAAAGCCTCCACACAACAAGTTACATTTGCTTTTTGTCAAGTATATCATCCATTTTGGAATTCTCATAAGTACCATTTAATGATCAACGATGTTTAAGTGATCCGCGTTGACCAAAGGTGTTGTAGATCCATTAGAGGATTGGTAGAACCAAAGCCTCCACACAATGAATCTCAAGGTTATTGGATCAAAGAGATCAAATTAACATACTTGGGCTTGCAATCATAAGTTTGGGCCACGAATGATCATTTATTCGAATCGGGACAAAATTTAGCGCTATGTTAAGCAATCGTAAGTGGACTTATATAGAAGTCGAACCTATTTTGAGGCCGATCAATAGCAATATATGCACAATTTTTTTTGATACATGATATAGGGATCATGCTCCAACAACATTTAGTGCAAGAAGAAGGGGATGAGATGAAGAGGGATTAGGGTAAAAAGATGAATAAACCACTTTTGAATTAAAAATTTAATCAAACTATTATTAAAATCATTCATCCATTTTGGTGCAGTTGAACTCAACACCCAAGATCCAATGATGTTAATAAAGTCATGATCAAAAGATCAACTCAAGACAGCCAGAAAATAATCACAAAATAATAATATATTTAATATATACATTTAAAGGGTTAAAAAGAAAGTTTAAAATAGAAAATAATGATAAAAATATCTATTATGTTCAAATTAATCAAGAAATAAAAAATAAAACCATAGAAAAATCAGAAATGGGTCCAAATATTTTTATAAAAATTTTGGGAATTTTTAAAAGTCAGAAACTATTTTTAAAAATTAAAATAAATGGGTAAAATAGACAAAAACGGTGAAAAATAGTAAAGTCAGAAACAAAAATAAAATAAAGTCACCAATATTTGTCACAATGTCATTGGATCATCCCATAATTTTTTCAGAATTAAAAAATGTGCAAAAGTATTTTTAAACATTTTAAACAAATCAAATAAGTGTAAATTTCATAAAAAATACCAAGACACAAAAATATATTGTGAAAAAATAAAAATCAGAATGAGAATAATCAAAAATATTTTTCATAATTTTCAGATTTTTTGGACTAAAAATGAATTTTCTATGATTTTTTGAAATTTAAAACAATTAAAATATAAAAATCAGAAAAAGAAAATAAAAGAAAAAGATGTGGACCATTGGATGAGAGTCAAAACGCGTTAGTAATCAAATCCAAAGGATCTGGCGCGTTGTGCATATCATGGTCTTTACTGAATAAAGCACTGAATCAAATGCAAAATCAGAAATTCAAAAAAATAAATGGCACGCTTTCATTGGTTAGAAGGTGACACGTTGGTCATCTTCAACCTCCAGCTTCACTAATTGCAGGTCTCTCAAACTGTAAAATTAGAAGCTCAGACCTATGCCATTCGTTTCGTCTCTTCAAGATGAAGACAACCATACCCTCGCGCCAATTTTATATAAACTGTAACTCAAGCAATTTGGAAAGTAAGTTTTGAAAGGGGATTTGAAAATACATGGTCCAAACGTGTTTCCAAAAGGAAGTAACTATTGAGACTAGAACAAGGGAAATGAGAGCAACATAATGATACCAAAGTTTTGAAGAATTGATGAAGGAATCTACCTATTGAAGTTGAGTTGCAGAGCTCTGAAACTGGACTTCTATGGAGCAATGTAGGGCACGATTCTTGAATGTAATGGTATGGTTAGGTTTAGGGAAGATCAAGGAAGGTGAATTGATGGAGAAAATGGATTGAAAAAGGCTTGAGAATAGAATTCGAAGTAGCTGAATTCGGAGTTGTGAAGCAAGTTTGACAGGGTGATTCTGGCTATCTAAGCTTGGGAATTTGAATGGGAGATGACCCTCTATTTATAGGGAATCAAATGGAATGCTCAAGCGTGTTGAGTGATGCAAATTGGAGGGAAATCGTGTGAACCTGATACACGAGCAAGGTGTGATTTGATTTTCATCAAAACTCATCAAATCCTTGCATTTCAAGGCTCTAATCCACTTTGATAACTTGGTTGAACATGTTTAGACCACAAACGCGTGCTAATTTTATGTTTAAACGCCAAAACATGGATTACAAATTCTGACTCATGGTGAAACTTCAGTTCCAAGTTACCAAGTTTAATCCAATGGCATTTCCACCTCAAGGGGTATTAGGGAAAGATTCTTGATGCTTTAGAAAGATGATGTTACAAGCTTTGTAATGGAAAAAGAATGGAATCAAATGGATGCTTGAGCTGAAAGTTACATGGAGTCAAAGTTGAAGAAAAAGAGTTGACTTTCCATACTTAGAAATATTTCAAGATCTTCTTTAAAAATGACCTATAATCTCTTGCTTCCAATCATGGCATTGCTCCTAGAATTGGCTCTTGACCCAAAAAGATGGAATGAAGTAGACTTCTTGAATGACATTTTGCAATTTGAACCACTCAAAATCTCCAAAAATTGAGCAAGTTATGACTTGTTGAAGTTGGCCAAAAATCATGAAATGACCTATAATCTTTTGCATTCTTAAGGAAACCTCCTTCAATTTTCTTACTTTGCACATAAAAGAAGGCATGAAGTACACATCCTCAAGATCATCATGGAAAAATAATGGGCTCAAGGTGATAAAAATTGACCAAGTTATGATCATTTGAAATAATATATAGGAAAATGGGGATTCATCTGGGTGACTTGTAATCTTTATTCTTCAACAAGTTCCTTTCACATGAAAACTCCTTGGTACTTTTGAAGTGATTTGTTGGTAACTCTTTGAGGAGAAGAATGTTTTTAGAATCACTAAAAAATACCAAAAGATGAGCAAGATATGCCCCTTTGAAGTCCAAAACCCTAGCCTCTAAATCAAGAGAAAGCTTGGTGGAACCTTGCCAAGTTTGAACAAACTATTTGTGCCAATACTCTTCCTCTATGAATAAAAAATGTTGAGGATGATGATGAGGACTCATGGCCACAAAAACCACTTCCATACCAACTTCAAAACAACTTCATGGGTGAGGTTTGAATCTCTCAAGCTTTGACTAGGGCATGGAAATAAACTCATGAACCCTTGATGCAACTTGCTAGACCTCATTGCCTTTACCTACATTATCAACAAGTAAGACAAACTAATGTTGCATTTTGTTAATTAGAGAGAAAAAATCAAAGTACAATATCTATGATCACAAAAGCAAACTGTTGTACCCCAAAATTTGCCCTCCAATTTTTCATAGAAAAGCACAACCCTAGGGTTTCTCAGATATTCAAATTGGCTCAGGAATCGATCAGATAGATTTTCTCCTATGGCAGTAAACCAGTAATTAGGGTTTTTATTGGAATTCTAAAAAGAAATGAATTCTCAAAGATCCAATTGGCTTTCACATGTTTTCATGCTTTTTCAAGTTTACTGAAAGGTTAATGTTTGTTCTTAAGGCATGTTTGTTTGGGACAAGAGATGGAATCTAAGACTGTCATTTGGGACATTCATGTTTTGTTTGATCCAGGTTAACTAGATAAATATTTGCTTGTTTATGGAATAGACAGTGCATGTTTTGATTGGAATGCAGTTGCAAGATTACATAATTATTGGATTACTTGGAGTTTAAGTTATCAAATGGGAGCATTTTTGTTTCAATTATCTTGATTGGGAATCTTTAAGAATTAGTTAGGATGCAAAGAGAAGATTACAAGTTATGGTTGATTAAAAATTTCAATGGACACCAGAATATCTCATAAGACTTTCTCCATTTATTTCAAAAGTTGTTACAAAACAATTTATTATTTAAATACTTTAGGTTTTACAACTTATTGTATTTTAAAAAATAAATTAGTACAATTGTTGAATGTTTCTCTCTAAATTACAAAGAAAATGAATCTATGCCTAAGGTGGACTGAGACTCCTTTGCTTCCATGCTTGACACAGAGTCTCTTGCTTCCCCTGCTTTGCCACCATCCAGTTGTGCTCACATGAAAACAAAAGACAGAAGAAAAAGTTAGTACAAATTAATTGGACACGAGCAAGAATTTTCAAAAGAAAAAGTGTTTATCATTAAAGTTTGCAATTTGGAATCAGAAGGCTATTTTTAATTCATCACATTTTTATTTTCTCTATTTGCAAATCACAAGAGAATTATTTTTCTTGGTTCACAAAAAGAAGAAATAAAAATACAAGTAAGCTGTCCAAACAAAGGAAAGGCAAGCAAGCTGGACAAAACAAATGCAGCTAAATGCCCAAACATCGGACAAACAAGTTTATCCAAACAACAGCGCAAACTGGACAGAACCAAGCAAACAACAAAACTGTCCAAACAAGTTTTCAAAACTGTCCAAATTGCCCAAACAGCAAAACAAAATATGGAAATACAAAATGCAAGCGAGGCAACAACAAACAACATAAGCAGGCAGCAAAGAAAGTATATCAAAATGGTAACCCAAGTCAACAAGCAAGAGGCTTGTTCAATAAGCCATTTTCATCATTTCCCATTTATTTGCAAACTTTTCAGAAAAAGCAATTGACTCTTAGGGTCATTGAGAGAAGAGAGGAAAGAAGTCAACTAGGGATGCACAACCCTGCTGCCCTGCTGTCACAATTGCATAAGAGTCGCTAGAAAACAAAAACTGCAAGAAAAAGAGCATGAGAACAATATGCCAAAGTATTCAAAATTTGGTGTTTTCCCACCATTTTAAATAAGTTATCAAAACAAAAGCAACTAATATAACAGTATATAATTCTCAAGCAGAAGGGATAGAAAAAAAACTTATCAAACTATCAAAGTCCAAAAGGCCTCAAAAAAACCTTGAACTATTTTTCAAACTTAAAAAGTCCAAGAACTGTCAAAGGCATCAAAACTGTCAAACAGTTCAAACCAACCTTTAAACTGCCATCAACCAAAGAACCGTCAAAAGCATCAAAACTGTCAAATAGTTCAAAACCAAATGGCCTCAAACCATCAAACAAAAACCTGTTGAAACATCAAACAAAAACCTGCTGAACCATCTTCCATCAAACCTCTAACCAAAACCTTGTTAACTCAACGTTAACAAAGTTTCAAATCAAAACCATTATCAACCCAAAGCAAAACAAAAAGAAACAGAAAAAATAATCCAAAACTGTATCCTCCAAAATGTCAAAAAAATCCCAAACCATCCTCAAAACTCAAACCTGCAACAGTTCAAACCAATATCCCAAGCCATCCTCAAACACAAAAACCAACAGCAAGAATCATCACCAAACCTCAAAAACTGTCAAAGTCCAAAATTGTCAAAAACATTTCAAACTCAAAAAACCAGAAAAAAAAACTCTCAAGTCCAAAGGATACTGTCAAGCAAAACCATAAGCAACATACCTAAAACCACAAAAATCACCAAAACCGTCAAACCAGTAACACCATCCCAAAAGCCTGGAGTTATTTTCAAAACAGTAACAACTTCAAAAAATACCAAAAAACATATAAAAAAACCTCAAACTGAAACACCACCTTCAAACTGATTCAAAACAGTAACAACCGCAAAATACCAAAGATATCCAATCACAAAAATCAAGAAGCACAACATCATCATCATTTAACCAAGAAGATAGAAAAAAAGGTTACCAGAAGCGCGCCTTCAATCATCATCTCTTCCCCTTTGCAAATCCCGCCACCAAGGAGCATTTCCCTCAGTCTCACCATCCCCTGTTCATTTCACAGAAAGTTCGAAAGGTATGGATTATTCACCTCCCTCATAAACCATTTCCTGCATCTCAATAGACAATAAACCTGATTAACAAAAAAACATGAACAAAACACACAAAACCAATGAAACTGTTAAGCTTTAAATGAAACAGAACATCACCTTTTCAAGAAACAAAACCATTAGAGATTGGTTAGGAGATGAGAGAGAGAGAGCTCCGGCAATGGAAGGTTGAGGGGAAGATCAGATAAGCACAAATTTCAAACCTCTTAGACATAAGTTCCTTTCAAACTTAGGGTTTCCAAAAAAAAGGCGCAAATCAGGTTGAATCAAAGAGGCCAAGGGGAGTTTCGCTCATGAAATTAGGAAGAGATAATCGGTGAGATAGTAATAGAGATGGAGAGATGAACAAAAATTGGAAGAGATGAATGAGAGAAGGTGAGAACGGCGCCGCTGTACCAAAGGGGTAAGAACCCTAATTGTTTTTTGTTTCCCTAATCAAACAATTATGCAAAGTTTAAGAACTCTGGGCTCTTTTGTTCATTTCCCCCTAAAGCCCATCTGTTTCACGTATACACCCCCCCCCCCCCCCCCCCCTTGGCCTGTTTCTTTTCAGCAAAAACCATGTTTCTTCGGGCCTAATATCCCTAAATCTCCTAAGCCCATTTCTTCTTTTTAATTTTTTTTATTTGTTTTGAAAAATGCTAAAGAAAACCAAAATACTTTTTTTTAATTAATTTAAGTCTTGAAATTAATTTTTACCATTTTCTTTTTTTTATAACTTATCTTTATTAATTTTTTACATTTAACACCAAAAAACAATAATTTAGTTTAGTTTCTTTCTTTAAACTTATTTATAATTAATAAGAATACAAAAAATAATAATAAAAATTTTAATCTTTTTTTTAGAATAGGTTTATTTTTCCTCTTTTCAAGTAAATACATACATTTCATACTTTGTTGATTTTATTTTCATAAATTGTCATAGCTTTATATTAAATCCCACAAAAAATTCGATTTGGTTGTATTGCTTGATTTTTGGACATTGCTATTTCATTTGATTCATCCTCATTCGTAACAATTGTACCCCCATTCCCGAACATTTTGTAATAGCTTAGAATTTCAATTCCCACAATTTACTGTTTTCCATATACTGTATAGTAACTAGGCATGTATGACAAGATTCAAAAATCAATCGCTAGATGACCTAATCAAAGAATAAATAACTTGAAACCAATACACTTTCTCACACGTGCAC